>JAJHSJ010000011.1:44198167-44488108 GCA_021015155.1 Magnolia officinalis | reverse complement strand
TAAATTTCCGTACATTGGGCCGAGTACCACCTCGACCAGAAATCACATAGGATTAAATCCTTTAGAAATTTAACAAAGTTAACTAAGTACTAAACTCGGTTAGTCATGAAATCCGTTGGGATCGCTTTAAATACGATCTGCAAGACCCAAAACTTGCAGAATTAGTGACTCTAGGTTACCCTAAAGTCTAGAGCCAAACTCATTACCCGTCTGCTCTCGGGACTGAAACGAAACTTCGTATGAGGTCTAGATCGCACATCGGGAGTCCGATTAACACGAAGCTAAGGAACCAGGACCGCCCCACTGGGCTTGACAATCATCTCAAAAATCAGATGATTCCGATGTCCCACGGCCATTCTTTTCACTCCGGAGCGAGGGAGTGTGAAAAACACTATTCCATCCAAATGAAAATATCTGGAATAGTGATCTGGCACCTTTCGGTTGCGCGTCAGTATTAAGCAACCTGACCGTCGGAATCAGACCAAATTACACCCTCGGATTAAGAAAAATTTCAGGAACATTTACATGTACTCAGAATTTCTGATCGTGGCCCACTGACCGTTGAACTGAAAGTGGTCCGCCACGTGCGATCTGGGAATCCGATCGAGTCGAAAACGTAATCCCACGTAGATCCGTAGATGGTGAGCTTAAGTCTGACGTTTGGCTCAAGGAGGGCCACCAGAACACCCCTTTTGAGCTTGGAAAGTGGCGAACTGCCTACATATGCAGCCACCCTTGAACCTGAGTCTATTTTGGACATGTTCTGGCTATAAAAGGGGCTTAGAACAGCCCCTCTCACAGCCATACGAATTTGGGTCCAAAACCTTAGAGAGAAAGAGAGAAAAGAGAGAGAAAGTTTGGAGATCGAAGCCGATCTTCCTCCTGCTGCTTCCACTCCTCCCACGGCCTACACCGCCCTATTCCAGGGGTTTCCCGGCGGTTTCCATCCATTTGAAGGTAAGAAACCCTAACCCTAGGTCTGATTTGAGCTTGATTAGTGATAGGTTATGGAAAGACTAATCGGATACGCTCTTTAGGCTAGGAAACTCCCGTATACGGAAGCTCCAACACCCTTGCTGATTCGTTGGAATTCCAAGGGCTGAGGTGAGGACTTTAAGTGTATAAGTTACGGTTTTCAACGCTTTCAATGTCAGATAATGATAGATTCATGATCTGCATGCAAATGCACATGTACAAAGTGCTTTCCGTTTCCTGTTTCGATTAGCGATAAAGAATATGGAATTTTACATACTCTTGATATACGTAGAAATACCGTATACGTATTTTTGTTGAGAAAATGTTTGACATGTTTATTTAATGTTTGATTATATCATGTGTGGATAAAATGCTAGTTTGGCGAAAGGGATCGCAAAAATACATGTTCATGTGTAAATGTCATGTATGTTGAAATTGCGTATTCTAGAAATTCCGCATACGTGCGGATTTTGGAAATGTAATTGTAATGATTATTTGCTGTATGATTACGATATACACGGGAAAAATACTCCCGGGGCGAAGGGACAGCCCTAACACGAACTTGGCTAACATACGTCATGTATGTTGGAATAGTGTATTCTAAGTGTTGTGCAAATGCTTGTATGTGTACATGTGTATGTACTAGTGCCTTAGATAGGCGCTGATATGGGATTCCGACTCCCTTAGAGACATGTAGGATCCCCTCCATGCGGTGGTTCACCGCAACCACTCATTGTAATGCGCACACAATTGTATCCCTATGGGGATAGTGCTTTATCACATGCCTTACAACATGCTTTGCAACATGCTTGACTTCATGTTTTACTTCATGCTTTATAACATGCCTACTAACATGCTTGTATTGCTTGTTTATCATGCTTTACTTCACATGCTAACGATGAAAACTGTTTGAGTTTGGGACTATGTATATAGTCCAAACACTCGGTACCAGACTTGTGATTGTGGCTGAGATTCATGTCGCCACAAAGGACGTGTCCGGCGAACCCGAGTCGTACTTCGGTTGGCGATAGTGGTTGGCCACGCGGAGTGCTTTTGCGCTCCATATCGCTCAACTTGTGGTGCGCTCGAGCTAGTCAGGCTCGCCAACTAAACCGAAGTGTAGTTGTGTGTTCACCCTGTTTGGTCGCTACTGCTTGAACCTAGGGTACCAAACTTACCAGTGGCGATTCCCGTTTAACCATGGTACCTAGATCCGCTAAGTCGCATGAGCCGGGCATGGTGGTATGGGACACCGTGGTCGAGCTGTCGGCCTACGCTGGGGCCATGTGCCTCCCCGTAGTGACCATTGCGCAACTACTCGTGAGCCGAATACGGTGGTATGGGACACTGTATTCGAGCTGTCGATACTTCGGCGAGAGCCGAGTACGGTGAGATCTGTGCTCGTGCTGACGGGCGACGAGTCCTCCGTGGTATCATCGAGTACACTCCAAGGGTCTGTGATTGGCCACGAGTCTTTCACAGCAACTAGAGTGTGAGTTGAGCCGAGTACGGTGAGACCTGTACTTGAGCTGACGGCTAGTGATTGAGCCGAGTACGGTGAGACCTGTACTCGAGCTGACGGCCAGCAATTGAGCCGCATACGGTGAGATCTGTATCCGCGCTGACGGGTGACGAGCCCTTTGCGATGCCTTCACTAAGCTTCTCAAACCATAATATCGTATGAGAATAACTAGGATTGACGACCCTAGAATGGATCATGTTGGGAATGATACAAGGGAGGTACCTTAGTTTCCCAATACTGCTGATTGAAATGGATTAATAAAAACTTGGTAATCATGAGCATCATCGCACCGCATGTGCTTTGTAGATGTGGCGCACTGAGGGAGTAAGCATTCGCGAACGTAAGATGATGTCGCTTGAGGGTGGTTTGGCAAGGGCATACAGCATCATGTCATATCATTTTTGCATTAACAAGAGTAGTTAGAAATGCTTGATTTGTACTGCTTTATCATTACTGCTTGGTTGATTTGATAACATGTTAACTTATGCTTTATTGTTCCACTGAGTTAGCTACTCACTCCCACGTTACGGGACGGTGTTGTACACACCAACCAGACTCTGTCGCAGGTATAGAGGGCGCCTTGGTTCAGGAGCCAGAGCCCGACATTGATGAGGACCAGGAGGAGTTCTCCTTCATGCAGTACTCTGACGGCTACGCTTAGGCCGCTGCATCGCGGGATTCTCAGGGCCTCTTTTGAGGATGTATTTTGGGTTTTGACTTAAAAACAATACATGTATATTGGTGCTCAGCTAGTACTCATACTCTGGAGTTCAGAAAATTTTGTTACTTTACATACTTGAATATAAAATTTCAGTCTTCCGCTTGCTTTTATATACAATTGAACTGGAGTATGAATTACTGTTTTGGTTTAATCTCATTCATGTTTATTGCGCTAACTCAGACAACATTTAACCGGCATTGTGTATGTTGCATAAGTGATGCGTTGGAACTCGGGAGTTGAGTTCATACTCGACCCCCGAATTTCAGGGCGTTACAAGTTGGTATCAGAGCATGATTTTGATTAAAACCGGACCTGAGTTATGTCCCCACTACGTACGCTGACGCACTATACTTAGGAGGGTGCGCAAAATTTTAGAAACAGTCCTAGGGTCCCCCGATTTCACCGTTCGGTGAAATTCATTAAAAACGTACGCGTTGATCGAGTCTGTACTCGATCCTGACCGCACACGGGACTCCAAATCACCCCTTGACCGTCTATTGACGTGTCAAGGTCAACTCCACCAAAAATAATTCCTTAAAAATCAGGAAAAATCAGATTGGTTCAGAATTCTCGGAAACTACCGTTCTGGAGCCGAACGGAGCTGGGCCCCCCACGTTAATCTATTAAGTTTCTAGACCTGAACCAGGGTGCATTTGGCACCCTGGGCACGTGCCAAAACCCACCCAGCAGCGGCGGCGCGGCTCCGGCCAAGTCCGGCGCGCGGCGGCGCCGCGGCTCGGGCGGCGCGCCGCCGTCCGGTGAACTTTCCGGCGTAGTTCAAGCATGGGTGGGTCGGCCTGACCCCCCCTACCACTGGCACGTGCGGTTTGGGGTTTGATTAGGATAAATGGGGCTGGAGCACCCCTCTTCCATTTCACCCCTTTTCAAGCACCCCCACCCCATTTTCGATTTTCCCTAAAACCCATCTCTCCAAACCTCCAAATCCCCTTTCTTCCATAACACACACACCCCAACCTTCCACAACAGCCCTAGCCTTCTCCTTTCTCCATTTTCTCAAGTTGGAGCTCTCATACCCCTCCTTGGAGCTCAAAATCGGGTAAGCTACTAACCCATTCCACTTCCTTCTTGTTTCTTCTTCATTTCCTACCTCTTTGCTCCTTCCACACCCATTGGATTGTTATTTGTGGTGGAGCAAAGAGATCAGCCCCTTAAAACCCATTTTGGCAATTTTCCATGGCCCTCCTTGGTGTGGTGGCCACCATTTTCTCTCTTTCCTCCATCCTATCTCTCATGGGAAAGAGGAAAACCGCGGCCGATGATGCCGGCCCAAGTAGGCCAGCCCATTCCCGAAGAAAATCCGACGTTGGGGCCGGCACAAGCACCGTGCGGGAGTTTAGGTCGAAGCGAGACCTGGATCCTGACCATCCCGCCAGAAATGCTTACCCGATAGGCATGGAATATGGGCGCTTCGCGGGCCGCAAAGTTGTGTTTGAAGCTCATGTAGATGAAAGGATGTTCGGGCTACACCCACTGATGGACCGCCTGGTGGACATCGGTTGGAATTCTATGTTTGATGGCCAGTCGCCTGCATGTGAGAACACGGTTCGCGCCTTCTATGCTCACATCGTGGACGCATCTGTTGAGCCTCTTCAGTTTACTGTTTCTGTGAGGGGCATTAGACGCACGATTACAGTGGATGAAGTGGCTCGGATCACAAAGCTGCCGCGTGGTCAAGTACACCCCAGTGATAGCTTCTCCAGAAGTGCGCGGGAAAGGGATCGCCGCACGCGATATCTCTGTGGTCGCGGGGTTACTTGGAGGAGAGGAAACAGCATTGCGGCGACAAAAATGGCGGAGGACCTCCGTTTACTCCATCATATTTTCACCTACAACGTGTACCCACGGTCGGGTAACCGCACGGAATGTACTCGGTTGATGGTAGACTTCTTGTACAAGATGGGACATGGAGACGACATATGCCTGCCCACGTTCATCCTATCTCAGATAGTGCATGTTGTTCGTTCTACCAGGAACGATCTTTCGCTCCCATTTGGCCGTCTGATCTGCAGGATGGCTCGTGATGTGGGCTACAGATTGAATATGGAGGATCTTGCACCTGTCCGAATCATAAGTGAAGCGACACTCAGGAATATGAAGATCGGCCCTCAACAGCGGCAAGCCCGACTCGACGAATCTGGAGATGAGTCGGATAGTGCCGGCGAGGAGAGTGATGAGGAGGGCGGTGATGACATACAGGAAGAAGAACCTGAGGCTCAGGACACCGAGGAGAGTTCACCTCCTATGGCTCAGGAGCATGGTATAGATCGGGGATGCTTTCGATGCGCGATTTGCCCGTCTTGAGGAAGGGGCAAGCCGCCCTGTAGCAAGAGATTGGTCAAGTTCGAGCCAAGCTTGAGAGACTGACGCCTATATAAAGAGAAGTTTCAAGAAGATGTCCCTACGTTGAAGGCCATCCTGTGCTGTGCGCAGGATAAGAATGCTCCTCTCACCGCCTCTTCGGATGCTTAGTCATCCATGTGTTGTGTGTGTTGTTTATGTTGGTTACCGCGATAGGCGGTTTATGTTTTCATGTTGTTGATGGTAGTAGGTAGTAGTATGTTTTGGGTGTTTTCATGTAGTGAATGTAATGGCTATCATGAATTTTCTGTCGTGATTCATGTACTCTGTAGTCCATGTATTATGACAATTTGGGTAAATGAAACGAAGTAGTCCTCTTTGTATTGATGATGTGTGGAATGCTTAAGTGCTTTATGAAGTATGTTGTGCCTTATCTCACAAATGATCTACCCTATGTTGTATAGGGCATGCCGCGGCAGTATACGGGAGCACGGCACATCTACGTTTGACCGGTTCTATGGACCAGACTCCTTCTGGTAGTGGCGGTCCTACGGACCGGGATTGGGATCTGATCAGCCTTCTGCTGGTCCTAGTGGTGGACAGCCACCTTCACAGCCCCCGGTCCGAGAGCAGTATCGGCCGTCATCTGCTGCACAGCATGATTCCCAGGCTGCTCCACGCCTGATAGATTTGAGCAGCTGATGATGATGATGCATCAGCAGCAGTGCCGCAGACCTAGCCAGCAGCAGACTACAAGCGCAGCAGATACAGCAGCAGCAGCATCAGGATCTGATGGCCACTATTGCTGAGGCCTTGTCCCACGGTGGTAGTGCGGCTCCACCTACTACGTCTGCGCATCCTGAGGAGTATTCTGAGCCTCCTGCTCAGTGTGAGGATGCGCCTCTGCCTACACCCGTTGCACCTCCTACTGGAGATGTCGGTACGCGAGGTCTACTCGAGCGATTTCAGCGCTTGAGGCCTCCTTCATTTGCGGGTTCTCACAAGACCCGAGGAGGCAGAGTTCTGGCTGGACCGCATCTCCAAGATGCTACGGATGTTACATTGCTCTGAGGCAGAGCAGGTTGAGTTGGCTACCTTTATGTTTGAGAGGGAGGCCAGCTTGTGGTGGGACAGTGTGCTGCACACGGTCGCAGTGGATTTCGTGTGGATCTGGGAGGCTTTCGAGTCTCGGTTCCACGAGAAGTATTACCCGCAGACATATCGACACGAGCGGGAGGACGAGTTTCTGCGCCTCAGGCAGGGAGGCATGACGGTGACGGAGTATGAGCACCGGTTTACTGAGTTGGGCCGTTTTGTCCCGACCATCCTCGTCAATGAGCAGATGAGGATGCGACGATTTACTGGAGGCTTGTGACCTGACATACGGTCGAAGCTATGCTGCCACACCATTCCTACTTATGCGGCGTTGGTCCACATGTCTATGACGGCCGAGCAGGATGTGGACCGCTTGGCCCGATCACGCGGTACTATGGTTGCGAGACCGCGACAGGATACACAGTGCAGGCCTATTTTAGGCAAGAGGCCTCGAGCCAATTCTCCCCCCAGGACTGCAGCGCCAGTGCTTCCCATGAGACGCCCGTTGGTGACCTGCACGTTTTGCGGGAAACCAGGACACCCTGCCGAGAGTTGCTTCTCGCGCATGAGGGCTAGCGGATTTGCGCCACCGCAGAGATTGGGTCGCCCTTATCCCCAGGTCATTTCAGCTCCGTCGCTACAGACCGCTCCTGCACATCCTTCATTTCGACCTCCTGTGCCGTTCTTCAGGCCGCCACAGCGACCCCTGGCTCCTCAGCCGAACGCCAGCAGCAGGCCCCGTGTACATACCCTTGTTGCTGAGGCACCAGAGACGTCGATATCGACACCGACGGCTTTTGAGGGTACGGCTTATATCATGATACTCCTGTTTCCTTATTGGTGGACATTGGATCCACTATCTCTATCATTTCATGTGGGGCGGTGAAACGCCTATCTTTGCATACTGTTCCCACTAAGGGAACAAGACTCACTACGGCCACCGGGACCTGCTCGGATGTCACACGTTTATGCGAGGGTTGCGTGATAGTTTTGGGGTAGCAGCACAGAGCTCGTCGACCTTATTGTTGCTCCGCTATGGCACTACGACGTTATACTTGGCATGGATTGGCTCGCCAAGATGAGGGCGGAGATAGATTGCGATGCTCGGATCGTGACCGCCTATGGACCTGACGGCACAGCTTTCACGTTTCAGTGCAGGTCAGTTGGCCCTGTCGAGTTGATTGTTATGCTGCATTACTTGTGCCGATTGATGGTCCGACACTGGTGGGTACGCCAGTGGTTAGGGAGTTTGTTGGAGTCTTTAAGACTATCCCTGGTTTACCTCCTCGGCGCGAGATTGATTTTACGATTGACCTTACGCCTGGTGCGATGCCCATCTCGTTGCCGACCTATCGTATGCCTCCATGCGAGATGGAGGAGCTGCGGAAACAGATTGACGAACTTGTAGAGAAGGGCTTTATTCGACCTAGTGTGTCTCCTTGGGGAACACCTGTGTTGTTTGTGAAGAAGAAGGACGGGTCGCTACGGTTGTGTATTGATTACCGTAAGCTGAACCAGGTCACAGTGAAGAATAAGTATCCTCTGCACAGGATAGATGATTTGTTTGATCAGTTGAGGGGGGCGAAGTATTTCTCGAAGATTGACCTTCAGTCAGGATACCACCAGTTGCGCGTGAGAGTGGAGGACGTGTAGAAGACAGCCTTTAGGACGTGCTTCGGGCACTATGAGTTCTTAGTGATGTCGTTCGGTCTGACGAACGCACCAGCCGTGTTCATGGATCTGATGAACCGGGTATTTCGACCCTTCCTTTACCGATTCGTCATCGTATTTATCGATGATATCTTGATATACTCCACGAGTCGAGAGGAGCACGAGGAGCACCTGCGAGCAGTGTTGGTACGTTGGAGAAGAACCAGTTGTTTGCGCAATAAGAAGTGCGACTTCTGGCAGGAGGAAGTCAAGTTCCTGGGACATGTTGTGTCCAAGGATGGGATAGCAGTGGACCTTGCTAAGGTAGCCGCGGTTCAGGATTGGCAGCAGCCTGAGTCGGTTACTGAGGTGAGGAGTTTCCTTGGTCTGGCTGGGTATTACAGACGTTTCATTCAGGATTTCTCGAAGATCGCCAGGCCATTGTCGCAGTTGACTCGGAAGGACCTGAAGTTCGCCTGGAATGAGAAGGCGGAGGCAGCTTTTAAGGAGCTGAAGGACAAGTTGACGTCCGCCCCTGTGCTAGTATTGCCAGAGCAAGGGGTGAAGTATACAGTATACACTGACGCGTCTCGCGTTGGTTTGGGTTGTGTGCTGATGCAGAAGGATAGGGTGTTTCGTATGCCTCGAGACAATTAAGGAAGCACGAGGAGAATTACCCTACACATGACCTGGAGTTGGCAGCTGTCATCTTTGCATTGAAGCTCTGGAGACATTACCTCTACGGAGAGGAGTTCGAGCTTTTCTGCGACCACAAGAGCCTTAAGTACATATTCACACAGCGGGATTTGAATATGAGACAGCGCCGATGGATGGAGACCTTGAAGGACTTCAAGTTCGAGGTTTCCTACCATCCTGGCAAGGCGAACCTTGTGGCAGACGCGTTGAGCCGCAAGAAGGCGATTGCATTTGCGGCACCGCTGATGATAGCCGAGTGGGACATGATGGAGTTTGTGCGCGACTTCGAGCAGAGACTCACTGTCGAGGAGCCTTTTGAGTGTGTTGCGCACGTTCGGGTGCGGCCACTTATTGACGACAGGATTGTTGAGGCCCAAAGGGCGATATACGGCTGTCTGAGCTTCGAGAGCAGGCTAGCGACGCCGTGGATTCCGAGTGGAGAGTTGGTTCTGATGAGGGTTTACGATTCCGTGGCCGCCTATGTGTTCCTGATGTGGCTGACTTGAGACGCGAGCTTCTCGAGTCTGCCCATAACTCGAAGCTTGCGATGCATCCTGGTAGTACGAAGATGTACAAGGATATGAGACGGACTTACTGGTGGGATAACATGAAGGCCCACATCGCTGAGTATGTATCTCGGTGTCTGACGTGCCAGCAGGTCAAGGCAGAACATCGCCGACCTCCTGGACTGCTTCAGCCCATGCCTATAGTGGAGTGGAAGTGGGACTTCATCTCCATGCACTTCATATCAGGGCTGCCGAAGACGAGGAAGGGACACGATTCTATTTGGGTGATTGTGGACCGGTTGACCAAATCGGCCCATTTCCTCCCTATCAGAGTTACGAACTCTGCAGACGAGCTAGTTAGACTGTACATCAGAGAGATCGTCCGTCTGCATGGAGTTCCCTTAGAGATCGTGTCGGACAGAGACACGCGATTCACATCCATCTTCTGGACTCGTATCCAGGAGGCGATGGGTGTGAAGTTGAAGTTTAGTACAGCGTTTCATCCTCAGACTGATGGGCAGACAGAGCGGGTAAATCAGATTTTGGAGGATATGTTGCGAGCATGTGTGTTGGACTTCAAGGACAGCTGGGATGACTGTCTTCCGTACGCAGAGTTCGCCTACAACAACAGCTTCCAGGCGACTATTGGCATGGCGCCTTATGAGGCTTTATATGGTCGACCTTGTAGGGCACCGCACTGTTGGGCAGAGGTTGGCGAGCGTAGCCTGATTGGCCCGGAGTTGGTCCAGACGACTACAGAGAAGATTGATATCATCAGGCGCCGATTACTCACAGCGCAGAGCAGGCAGAAGAGTTACGCCGATACGAGGCGGCGACCGCTGGAGTTCGAGGTCGGGGATCATGTCTTCCTTCGAGTTTCCCCTATGAAGGGAGTCCTTCGGTTCGGAAAGAAGGGGAAGCTCACACCGAGGTTTATCGGTCCATTTCAGATACTGGATCGAGTGGGTGATGTGGCGTATCGTCTCGCCTTGCCTACACCGCTTGCTTCTGTACACAACGTATTTCATGTCTCTATGCTGAAGAAGTACGTTCCTGATCCTACGCATATCATCAGATGGGAGCAGGTACAGTTGAGTGAGGATGCTACGTACGAGCTGCGCCCGACGCGTATCCTTGATAGGAAGGAGCAGGTACTACGTAGCAAGGTCATCCCACTTGTGAAGGTGCTTTGGACACAACATTCCGAGGAGGAAGCTACCTGGGAGACTGAGGCCGAGGTCAGAAAGAACTACCCTCAGATTCTCGAGGACTACGAAAGGTATAAATTTCGAGGACGAAATTTTTTGTTTAAGGGGGGGTAGATTGTAACGACCTGAAAATTTCCGTACATTGGGCCGAGTACCACCTCGACCAGAAATCACATAGGATTAAATCCTTTAGAATTTAACAAAGTTAACTAAGTACAAAACTCGATTAGTCATGAAATTCGTTGGGATCGCTTTAAATACGATCTGCAAGACCCAAAACTTGCAGAATTAGTGACTCTAGGTTACCCTAAAGTCTAGAGCCAAACTCATTACCCGTCTGCTCTCGGGACTGAAACGAAACTTCGTATGAGGTCTAGATCGCACATCGGGAGTCCGAATAACACGAAGCTAAGGAACCAGGACCGCCCCACTGGGCTTGACAATCATCTCAAAAATCAGACGATTCCGATGTCCCACGGCCATTCTTTTCACTCCGGAGCGAGGGAGTGTGAAAAACACTATTTCCATCCAAATGAAAATATCTGGAATAGTGATCTGGCACCTTTCGGTTGCGCGTCAGTATTAAGCAACCTGACCGTCGGAATCAGACCAAATTACACCCTCGGATTAAGAAAAATTTCAGGAACATTTACATGTACTCAGAATTTCTGATCGTGGCCCACTGACCGTTGAACTGAAAGTGGTCCGCCACGTGCGATCTGGGAATCCGATCGAGCCGAAAACGTAATCCCACGTAGATCCGTGGATGGTGAGCTTAAGTCTGACGTTTGGCTCAAGGAGGGCCACCAGAACACCCCTTTTGAGCTTGGAAAGTGGCGAACTGCCTACATATGCAGCCACCCTTGAACCTGAGTCTATTTTGGACATGTTCTTGGCTATAAAAGGGGCTTAGAACAGCCCCTCTCACAGCCATACGAATTTGGGTCCAAACCCTTAGAGAGAAAGAGAGAAAAGAGAGAGAAAGTTTTGGAGATCGAGCCGATCTTCCTCCTGCTGCTTCCACTCCTCCCACGGCCTACACCGCCCTATTCCAGGGGTTTTCCGGCGGTTTCCATCCCATTTGAAGGTAAGAAACCCTAACCCTAGGTCTGATTTGAGCTTGATTAGTGATAGGTTATGGAAAGACTAATCGGATGCGCTCTTTAGGCTAGGAAACTCCCGTATACGGAAGCTCCAACACCCTTGCTGATTCGTTGGAATTCCAAGGGCTGAGGTGAGGACTTTAAGTGTATAAGTTACGGTTTTCAACGCTTTCAATGTCAGATAATGATAGATTCATGATCTGCATGCAAATGCACATGTACAAAGTGCTTTCCGTTTCCTGTTTCGATTAGCGATAAAGAATATGGAATTTTACATACTCTTGATATACGTAGAAATACCGTATACGTATTTTTGTTGAGAAAATGTTTGACATGTTTATTTAATGTTTGATTATATCATGTGTGGATAAAATGCTAGTTTGGCGAAAGGGATCGCGAAAATACATGTTCATGTGTAAATGTCATGAATGTTGAAATTGCGTATTCTAGAAATTCGGCATACGTGCGGATTTTGGAAATGTAATTGTAATGATTATTTGCTGTATGAATACGATATACACGGGAAAAATACTCCCGGGGCGAAGGGACAGCCCTAACCTGAACTTGGCTAACATACGTCATGTATGTTGGAATAGTGTATTCTAAGTGTTTGTTGCAAATGCTTGTATGTGTACATGTGTATGTACTAGTGCCTTAGATAGGCGCTGATATGGGATTACCGACTCCCTTAGAGACATGTAGGATCCCCTCCATGCGGTGGTTCACCGCAACCACTCTATTGTAATGCACACACAATTGTATCCCTATGGGGATAGTGCTTTATCACATGCCTTACAACATGCTTTGCAACATGCTTGACTTCATGTTTTACTTCATGCTTTATAACATGCCTAATAACATGCTTGTATTGCTTGTTTATCATGCTTTACTTCACATGCTAACGATGAAAACTGTTTGAGTTTGGGACTATGTATATAGTCCAAACACTCGGTACCAGACTTGTGATTGTGGCTGAGATTCATGTCGCCACAAAGGACGTGTCCGGCGAACCCGAGTCGTACTTCGGTTGGCGATAGTGGTTGGCCACGCGGAGTGCTTTTGCGCTCCATATCGCTCAACTTGTGGTGCGCTCGAGCTAGTCAGGCTCGCCAATTAAACCGAAGTGTAGTTGTGTGTTCACCCTGTTTGGTCGCTACTGCTTGAACCTAGGGTACCAAACTTACCAGTGGCGATTCCCGTTTAACCATGGTACCTAGATCCGCTAAAGTCGCATGAGCCGGGCATGGTGGTATGGGACACCGTGGTCGAGCTGTCGGCCTACGCTGGGGCCATGTGCCTCCCCGTAGTGACCATTGCGCAATATCTCGTGAGCCGAATACGGTGGTATGGGACACTGTATTCGAGCTGTCGATACTTCGGCGAGAGCCGAGTACGGTGAGATCTGTGCTCGTGCTGACGGGCGACGAGTCCTCCGTGGTATCATCGAGTACACTCCAAGGGTCTGTGATTGGCCACGAGTCTTTCACAGCAACTAGAGTGTGAGTTGAGCCGAGTGGTGAGACCTGTACTTGAGCTGACGGCTAGTGATTGAGCCGAGTACGGTGAGACCTGTACTCGAGCTGACGGCCAGCAATTGAGCCGCATACGGTGAGATCTGTATCCGCGGTGACGGGTGACGAGCCCTTTGCGATGCCTTCACTAAGCTTCTCAAACCATAACATCGTATGAGAATAACTAGGATTGATGACCCTAGAATGGATCATGTTGGGAATGATACAAGGGAGGTACCTTAGTTTCCCAATACTGCTGATTGAAATGGATTAATAAAAACTTGGTAATCATGAGCATCATCGCACCGCATGCGCTTTGTAGATGTGGCGCACTGAGGGAGTAAGCATTCGCGAACGTAAGATGATGTCGCTTGAGGGTGGTTTGGCAAGGGCATACAGCATCATGTCATATCATTTTTGTATTTAACAAGAGTAGTTAGAAATGCTTGATTTGTACTGCTTTATCATTACTGCTTGGTTGATTTGATAACATGTTAACTTATGCTTTATTGTTCCACTGAGTTAGCTACTCACTCCCACGTTACGGGACGGTGTTGTACACACCAACCAAACTCTGTCGCAGGTATAGAGGGCGCCTTAGTTCAGGAGCCAGAGCCCGACATTGATGAGGACTAGGAGGAGTTCTCCTTCAGGCAATACTCTGACGGCTACGCTTAGGCCGGCTGCATCGCGGGATTCTCAGGGCCTCTTTTGAGGATGTATTTTGGGTTTTTGACTTACAAACAGTACATGTATATTGATGCTCAGCTAGTACTCATACTCTGGAGTTCAGAAAATTTTGTTACTTTACATACTTGAATATAAAATTTCAGTCTTCCGCTTGCTTTTATATACAATTGAACTGGAGTATGAATTACTGTTTTGGTTTAATCTCATTCATGTTTATTGCGCTAACTCAGACAACATTTAACCGGCATTGTGTATGTTGCATAAGTGATGCGTTGGAACTCGGGAGTTGAGTTCATACTCGACCCCCGAATTTCAGGGCGTTACATAAATCAAAGCATCAATCACACACCACACAAGAGATTTTTACGTGGAAAACCCTCAAAGAGGTAAAACCACGGGACCTCGTCCAGATCAACAATCACTATGAAGTAGAACGTTTACAACCTTCTTCACTCACGCAGGAGTGGATAAACAATAAGAGAAATAAATAAAAACGGAGAGATCTAACCGATTACGAGGACATAGAAGCGCTGAGATGTAGATTGCAAAGTAGAGAACCTCCACGGGAGAACCTCCCTTCTATAAGCTTCCTCTCTCTCTTTCTCCCTCTCTCTCACCTTTGATAGCCCTAAACCCTTTAGCAAATCCCTTGCAAAGCTTTAGGAAACCCTCTTGCTATTTTGTGATCCCTAGGAAACCCTAGGCAACCCCTTTTATAGTTTTGGGAAACTCCTTTCCGCATCCCAGTTGCGAAAGGACTCAAATCCGCAGTTTCGCGCAAAATCGCGGAACAAACTGCGTAACCTACGACTAGTCCTGGAAATTCCAGGACTGGTCTTAGCCTCCACGACTGGTCGTAGCTCACCTACGACTGGTCGTAGACCACCTACGACCGGTCGAAGCTCACCTACGACTGGTCGAAGACCTCCAAGAAAAACAGCACGAACTCGCTGGACTTTGAGTCGTGCCAGGGCTCGAACCTACGACTGGTCGAGCGCCTCCCACGACGGTCGAGCGGGGCTCAGGACCGGTCGAAGACGGGGAAAAAACCCCATCACCAACCTCTATCCCACTCCCTCTAATCTTTCAAGCTTCGACCCATGCCCCCATCTCTCTCTTTCTCTCGTCTTCCAAGCTCCAATCCACGCCCCCATCTCTCTCTCTCTCTCTCTCTCTCTCTCTCTCTCTCTCTCACACACACACACACAATCTCCAAGCTCCTAAATCTTTCTCTCTGTCTCTCCTAAGCTCCAATCTCTTCATAACTCCCTCCGGTCATTGCCTCTGGCCAAATCGTTGAATTTTCACTCTCCATTCTGGCCTTACAAAAACCAAACAACCATAGTAGCTTATACAACTCTCTCTCTCTCTCTCTCTCTCTCTCTCTCTCTCTCTCTCTCTCTCCTCTCCTCTCTCTCTCTCTCTCTCTCTCTCTCTCTCTCAGAGAGACTCTCTCAGCAATCACTTGAGCTCTGGCCGAGCTTGGCTAGGCCAGCATAAAAATCTCATTCTAAGCTTCGGTTGGACTATTTTAGCCTGCAATGGGCCTGGGTCCGATTTTGGCTCTCATGTTAAAAAATGCAGGCTGGGATTGATAGATTTCTTATGTGATCCGAACAATATAACATTCCAAACTCATTCTATAGCTTTAGTTATGGTCCATGGCATACTTAGAATGGCAGAAAAAGATTCATGTAACCTAGCTACCCAAATTAGTTGCAGTAATGCTTAGATGATGATGATAATAAGAAATTGATCAAAAATACTTTGTAACCATCGTTACTAATTTAATTCATAGTAAACCTTGGTGAATCAATTTGAAATTCTTTCACGTCAACTCAACTCAACTAGATGAGATCTTAACCTAAGTCACTGTATGGCCAATCTCAATTCTGACTGGCTAGCCGACCTCGTCCACTGGATGCAACTCAAATAGTCATTAGCATAGTGAATGGCATTTTTGAGTATTTGGGTGAACTAGACCCAGCTGACCATCGAGTCCAGAAACTTTTTTTTTTTTCTATGATTTAATTAAGATCATAGCCTTCCAATATGTTGGGCTAAACCATTGATGGCCATACTTCCTGGTGGAATAGGTCACATGATCCTAATATGCTTGGAGTGCTTTTCATTGCATTCAATTAATTATTTTTTGATAAAAAAATTTATGTTTTATGACTGTCCATTTGTGAGTTATCAAATTCCCTCTCAAATAGTTAGGATCATATGACTAAGGTAATTTTTTCTGTGGTATAGGCAGCAGTTTAAATAGGTTCCTGGGAGTATTGCTTAGTTCCAACCGAAGGGAAGCAGATTGCATGCTGAGTAAACTCGGTGTCCACCGTGATTCACGTATTTTATTCATAGATAATTTTAGGGCTTGAGCCCAAAAATGAAGTATATCCAAACTCAATTGGAGCACACCACAGAAACAGTGTAAATTGAACATCTACCATTGAAAATTTTTTTGGGGCACAGAAGTTTTCGATCAAGCTTGTATTTGTGTTTTCCCTTGCATCTATGTTTGTGTGATCTTATGAATAGGTTGGATGAGAAATAAACATCACTGTGGGCCCTATAAAGGTTTCAACAGCAGAAATTATTATTCCAACTGTTTCCTATGATATGGTCCAGTTGATCTTTGAGTATGCTTAAATTTTGGACCTAAAATAAAATGGAAAAATGTATGGACAGCGTGGATAGACTAGATACATTCACGGTGGGCCCAACAGAGTTTACTCTCAGTACGCAGTCCGATTTCCAACCGGGGGTCCGGAGCTAGATATCTGGCAGCTGGGATGGATTGTTTCATCAGGAAGTGGATTGGCTGCTGTACGAGATGCCAGCTATCATGTATTAACGTCAGTAAGTTCCCTGGGTCCGATCATGAGATATGTATTATATCCAAACCGTCCATCCATTTTCCGATCTCGTCTCAAGTCTTGAAACGAAATATAAGACAAATCTAACGATCAACTGGACCACACTGAAAAAAGCAGTGGGGGATTGAACGTCTGCCATTGAAACATTTTTGGAGTTTACAGAAGTCTCTGTGACCTTATGAACACGTGGGATAGAAAATAAACGTTATGGTGAGCCCTACGAAAATTTTTAACGGTGAAAATCATTATCTCCTCAGCTATCTGTGGTGTGGTCCATTTGATCTGAATGTCATTTTTTTTTTTTTTTTTTTTATAGTAATCTAAAATGATACCGAAAAATGGATGAACGCTGTGGATAAAATAAATACATCATCACGGGGCCAGGTAACTTTGATCTCCTTCGAAACCGTCCGTACAACTCCGAGCTCCGGGAGCGTCAGCGCTTGTCTTCGGGCGATACGTGCCTGCGTCAGCTATATAGCTGGTGTGTGGTACACTAGCCAATCCGCTTCGGTTACATTTAGGGGTGTACATCAAGTTAAACCGGGTTGAGCGGAAGCTGGGCCACTAGCTGGCCTCAGCTTGAACTCGGCTTGGCTTAGTCCTCGAGCATGATTGGCTAGCTTGGCTTAGTTCGATCAGCAGCTCCGTCACCTCAAGCCAAGTTCGAGCCAAGATCAAGCCGAGTTCGCCATTGAGGTATTTCTACAAACAGCTAAACTACAACTTCAAAATCCCACTGTTTTACCAACAGAAGCATGGGCTTTACAAGTATTTTATCAAACACCTTCTAAGCAACACAAAAATTAAAAAAACAAAGAGAAAAATGGTATTTGTTTCATGTACATACCTTCCTTGCCACCAACCACATTTCGTTGAGTCATTTTATCAAACAGTTGGTGAGCAACATCAATGGCAAAGTAACCGAGTCACCGAACTAGTTCAATTCGAGCTGGATTCGATCCGAGTCGAGTCAAGCTGGGGCGTGCTCAAACTCGGCTTGAACTCATTTTCGAGTTCAAAAAATCAGCTCGACTCGGCTCAAACTCATCTTCGAACTGAGTCGAATCAAGCTTTTTCGAGTCGATTCGAGCAAGCCAACCGAGCTAGCTCGGTTCGTGTACACCCCTAGTTACATCAGAGCTTTATGACCTAAATAGTTATCGAGCTTCAAAAGTCAGAACGGATTGGCTACTCCCCCTGCCACCAGCAAATGGCTGGTAGTCGGTGCTCTGTGGGCCCTACCATGATGTATGTGTTTGATCCATGCCGTCCATCTATTTTTTCTAAATCATTTTATGGTACGAGACCAAAAATGAGGTATATGCCAATCTTAAGTGGACCACATTACAAGAAACACTGTTGAATGAATTTCGACCATTAAAAACTTTTTGGGGGCTATAAAAGTTTTGGATCAAGCTGATCTTTGTTTTTTCCCTTCATCTGCGTCTATATGACCTAATCAATGGATTGGATGTCAAATAAACAGTACAGTAGGCCTTAGGAGGCTTTTAATGGTGGATATCCAATCACTATTGTTTTTCTATGGTGTGGTCCACCTGAGATTTATATCCCTCTCACTTTTTGGATTAGGCCCTAAAATGATCTGTAAAAATGGATGAACGGAATGGATGAAACACATACATTATGGTGGGGCCCACAGAGCACTGACCACCATCCACTGGGTTGGTGGCAAGGGAGTAGTCAATCCGTTTCCTGATACCAAAAATGAGAGGTATATAAATCTCAAGTAGCCCACACCATAGGAAAACAATAGTGATTGGATATCTACCATTAAAATTCCCCACAAGCACACTGTACTATTTATTTGACATCCAATCTGTCGATTAGGTCATATGGACCTAGATGAAGGGAAAAAACAAAGATCAGCCTAATCCAAAACTTTTATAGCCCCCAAAAAGTTTTTAATGGTCTACGTTCATTCAACATTGTTTCCTGCAATGTGGTCCACTTGAGATTTGGATATACCTCATTTTTTATCTCATACCATAAAATGATCTAGAAAAATTGATGGACGACATGAATGAAATACACAAATCATGGTGGAGCCTGCAGAGCACTGACCACCAGCCATTGGCTGGTGTCAGGGGGAGTAGCCATTCCGTTTCAGTCAGGAAACAGATTGGCTACTCCTGCCACTAGCATGATGGCTGATGGTCAGTTCTCTATGGGCCCCATCATGATTTATGTGTTTCATCCATTACGTTCATCCATTTTTACAGATCATTTTAGGGCCTGATACCAAAAATGAGAGGTATATAAATCTCGCGTAGACCACACCATAGGAAAACAATAGTGATTGGATATCTACCATTAAAATTCCCCTAAGGCCCACTGTATTGTTTATTTGACATTCAATCTATTGATTGGGTCATATAGACCCGAAGGGAAAAAACAAAGATCAAGTTGATCCAAACTTTTATAGCCCCCAAAAAGTTTTTAATGGTCTACATTCATTCAACACTGTTTCCTACAATGTGGTCCACTTGAGATTTGGATATATGTCAGTTTTTGTCTCATACCATAAAATGATCTAGAAAAATAGATGGACAGCATGGATGAAATACATAAATCATGGTGGCCCTCGGAGCACCAACCACCAGCCATTTGCTGGTGTCAGAGGGAGTAGCCAATCTGTTTCCCTCAAGTCAAGCCCATTGCCTCTAGCATAGGCCAAATTAAATCCAATTTACACTAAGCAGGCCTAGGTCAAAGCCAACCTAGCCCACTTTCATCCTTAGGTGCTGGCCATCCATGGTAGGACCTAGAAGTTAACTGTCTGTATCACATACATGTCTGCCACATGTATGGATATTAATTATCACTACGGTCATGTGTTATTAGTATTAATATGAAGATAACCATGTATTAAAAGGTAAATATAAGGTCCATTTTATTATAAGCATCAATGCGTCTCCTAAGAGGAGAGGGAGTTTTTGGAGCTTTGAGAAAAGAGTGAGTCTCTATCTGCTTGTGGATCTTCCTTCGCCATTTTCTGACGTGAAGTTCATCAAGACAATTGATTTTTCTTATTGTCTTAATTGATGAGTTGTCTCTAGTAGACTTTGTGTAGCTTATCACATTGTTATTAACACGTGTACATATTTATTTATCAGAATATGTGAAATATTTTACTTTTAAATGCTTTTATGTAATTGATTATCGTATAATGTAAACACAAACATTTGAAGTTCCATCATGATGAGATTTGGTCAATAATCATTTATTTGAAGGCTTGGTTCACATTTCGCAAGGTATAAACCATTGTTAAGGGATACACAATATGAATGATCCATATTAAAAAGCATGTACATATGAGATTTACCTCCACCTGATTTATGAGATGAGATATCAAAAAGATCGGGATGATTGGTTATGTACCCAATCAGAGTCTAAGTGTATGTATTGTAGTTGGGGTTGTACATGAACCGAGTTAGTTCGGTTAGCTCGTTCGACTCGACTCGAAATAGCTTAATTCGACTTGGTTTGAAACAGAGTTCGAGCCGAGTCAAACTAATTTTTCGAGCTTGAAAAAATTTTGAACCGAGTTCAAGCTTGCCTGAGCTCAACTCGACTTAGATTGAACCCCAACTCGAATCGAACTTGGATCAAATTAGTTCAGTGACTCGGCTACTTTGATATTGATGTTGTTCACCAAGTGTTTGATGAAATGACTCAATGAAGTGTCGGCGCTGGTGGCAAGAAAGGTATGTATATAAAACAAATACCCTTTTTTCTTGATTTTGATGTTGCCTACAGGGTGTTTGATGAAATACATGTAAAATCGTTGCTTCTGTTTTACATACAGTGAGAATTTGAAAATGAAGTCCATGTGTTTGTGAAAATGCTGCACAGTCGAACTTGGCTCAATCTTGGATCGAACTCGGCTCGAACTGGCCCAAGCTGCTAAACGAACCGAGCCGAGCTGGCCAGTCAAGCTCGAGGACTGAGCCGAATCGAGTTTGAGCTGGGTTAACTAGTGGCCAAGCTCGACTCGTGTACACGTCTAATTGTAGTAGAGGATAGATTATTGGTTGATGGGGTGGATCCTGCGTGATGATTTTTTAGGCGACAAACACTTGTTCATTTACGACGTGTGAACTGAGCCACACTTACTATGAGACCAACTACTTACAATTGAAAAAAAACAATTCTAATCTAGTTAATATGCAAGTATGCTAGTCAAGGTTATTCTAGTGTCTTATTACTCTACACCATATGGCAAGGTCATGATAAGTTAACGCTACTTTGGTGTGCATTCTTAAGATAACGTGCACAAACTTAGCTAGTTTAGAAGCACACTTGGAAAGTGACTAAATCAGGATCAGGTCATAGAGATGAGTTAGAGGAAGATCATATATGATTGCATGGTAGTGATGATGTATAAGAGACTTATCTAAGGTGTTGGATCGAATTTACGGTTGGATTTTATTGTGAATTATTTTTAAAAAAATATTCATATGCATAGTAATATTTTTAATCAGCTTTGATTGATTATGTTTGCAATGATAAATTTTATTTGAGCTCAAAAGTAGATAAATGTATGTCGCAATCAGAGTATTGGAATCGTCATACATGCACATGAGGAATATAACATGAGTATGATTAGGTTAACAATCTAAGACAAGTGGTTAGAGATTAAGATGAGTCTTTTATGGTCCACTCGTAGATTTGGTGTGATGCATCCCCTATGAAAGATTAATCTCAGAGGTCTCACACTGAATCTAATTGTTTGAAGCATTTAGATTGGATTTAATTATTAGGAGAGGTTGTAGTAATTTAGTATTATAATGCGGTGCAATGCATTCCTTAGGAAAGACTAACCTCGGAGGTCTCACATTGATAATTCGGTAAACCTCATTACCACCATACATAAGAAGTATTAGAGTTTTTCTTTTACTAGGTTTTCTCCAACACATTTGTCTATAAATATAAGTGTAAGGTTTTTTTTTTTTTTTTTTTTTTTTTTTTTTTTTTTTTTTTTTTTTTTTTTGTTAAAGACATCTTTCTTCTCTCCCATCTTAGCTTTAGAAAAAATTCCTTTATCGTAGAAACTCTAGTCTATCAAATCTAGAAATGTGATGGTGTGTATAATATTTCATTTCTTCCTATGATTGGAAATCAACATCTCTAGTAGACCTTCCTTAGTGTCTGTGCATGTTTCTATGCAGTAAAGAAGGTGACCATGGTTATACATTTAAAGTAATTTTAGTCCTGAACTTTTTTAAATTGTCGTATTTATGGTGCTTCAACTTACAATCTTATGATTGAAATTGATGCTCTACCCATGGACACATTTGCAATCTTCTTATTATCGTTCTCTTCCTTATTTGCCATCGAAGCTTTCACCAAATTTAGAAGAGTGGTCTAGTATTGCAACCATCACAACACCTTGCATTTTTTATAAAGGTGGGACCACACCACCTGTAGTTTTGTTGATAGAAAAAATAATACTTTAATTAATCACAACACACCTAATGCTATATTCCAACTTCCTGCTATTATAACACCATGTCGTGTTGCATCGATATAATAAGAGAGTATGCTTGTTTCAAATGAGTTTAGGACGAAAGGTAATCTCAACATCTACAAAGGTGAATACAAAGTTGAGAAAGGATGTAAGAATGAGCTAGAGGAACATGGAGCAGTGACTATGCCAACATAGGAGACAATCTAAAGATGGTAAACATTCTTCAAATCAAGCTTAAAACTCAACAATATTTACATTAAACTCAAACCAATTTTCTATTTGTTTAACCGATGACTCTCATCATACATGTGTCCCACTTGATGAGCTACACATCTTGATTATTGGGACCGTGCATATTTATATTATAGCCCGTTGGTTGGAAGGCATGGATGTCATACACTCATTACAATAAATAAGAGTAAAACCAGCACTTTAGGTGCCTCTTGCACCGGCGCTGTGTAAAATAGGGCCCACGGATGTTTTACCACACACACATACACACACATATATATATAACCCTACCCTCATTTCGCTCCCAAACCCCACGTGACTCTTAGCTTCTTCCCACTCTCTCTCTCTCTCTCTCTCTCTCTCTCTCTCTCTCTCTCTCTCTCTCTCTCTCTCTCTTCCTCATTTGCATCATCTCCAGATCTTGTGCGGCTAGCAGCCCCTGCCCTTCATCTCTTCCCTGGCCAGGTACTCATTTCTCTCAAATAGATATTTAGGTTTTTTATTTTTAGATATGTAAATCCGCAGATTATCAAAGGATACAATATTGGAATTAGGGATTTCCTAAACTCTGTAATGGGAAAAGCATTAGGGCTTTCCTAAAAAATCACTTTTATGGTTTATTGGTTTGATTTTCTTGTGTACTTCTCATTATCCATATGTCCATGGCTCAAATCGCTAATAGATGATGTTAATCATCTGTTAGTGGTTCAAATTCCGATCAGTGGTTTGATTTTCATAAATCTGTTAGTGGTTCAAATTCATCGATACTTTTATGATTAAGATCTTTTGATAAGTGGGGATTCGTTGGCCATGTCTGGTAAACAATGGGACCAATGATCTAGATGGCCTGGGTTGCTATAAATGTATGTCATGTATACAATGGATGCAGATATAGAATAGTCTTGTCATTCATCATTTGTTGTGAATGTTTAAGGTGTGAACAACATGTGTTTGATGAAATGTCTCTGTTCTAACAGTTTTCAATTTATATGTATGCTATGTTTTCGTTGTTTTGGAACATGATTTCAATGAAGGCTCTAAAGTCAACGGCCATGACGGACAATGTGAGTGCCTTCCACTTCGACCAACGTCATCTTGTGGCCCTGGATGCAGAAGTTGAGGGAATTTTGTAATCCCACATTTGATATGCGAAATCTGTGAGTTTTTCCTGATAACAGGAATTAGTGTTACTCCCAATTACTAAATATTTTATTGTTTCAAACTCTTCCTGGTTCATGTATTTTTCTATTTTATGCTTTTATGACCTCTAAATTTCACATTGATAATGTGTTATCGCAAATCAAATGACATTTCAAGGCAGTGATAGCTGCATATCACACTCCTTGCTTAGGGCGTAAATCTGTAAATGATTTTTATGTGAATGGTGGTGACATTCTTGTTCTTATCAGTTGTAGGAAAGGTTTAGCTTCAAATCATCATTATGGATGATCTAGTATAAATTTCAAATTTATATGTGTGACGATTAGTATCCAGTATCCTATAAGCTAAATGGCAAGTATGATTTTGGGTGTGTTTGGATGCACCATCAAATCTGCATATGGTTATTAGTCCAATAGAGTGCAAACAACCAACTTGAGGGCTACTTCCGCATTATGAATACTAGGGAACATCATTAATTTTTATCAATTCCTCTTTATTAAACTCGATGGACATAATTCAATTCATTTGTGCATCCAAGTGCACCAATTAGGAATTCTGTGTTCGATTGCATCTGATTCAGGCTTCACTGCAGTTCCTTCTCTGGATACGCAATAACCAAGTTCATGGTAAACATATAGCTTAAGCAGATTACTTCTAAGATGTCTGGTGGCCATATATAATTTTGCTTTCTCAGAATGCAGAGTCTTTGTTTGTCTTAAATTAACTATTCTCATTCTTTTTTGCCCATCTGGATTTTATGCAAATCTAGTTACCCCTCAAGCTAAAATCTCGTCCACAAGAGATGCTAAAATTTCTTTCTTAAAAGAAACTTTAATGAAATTGATAGTCACTATGAACAAAGCAAACAATAACCCACCCATAGTATTCAGTGTTGCAACTAGTTCTAACATGAACCAACCGTCCTCATCATCAAGCCATTGGGTGACCTCTCGGGTAATTATATATATATATATATATATATATATATATATATATATATATATATATATATATATCTTTTACACCAAGATCGGCTTGAAGCAGTGTCACACAAAAGACTGAGAAAACAAAGAAAACACGAAGAGAAATTTCACACTTGCTGTTGGGATGCCTTGCACAAACCTTAGGATCTAGCCTCCCGAAACAAACCTGAATTATGGATAATAAAGCAATGAACTAAATCAAAGCATCAATCACACACCACACAAGAGATTTTTACGTGGAAAACCCTCAAAGAGGTAAAAACCACGGGACCTCGTCCAGATCAACAATCCACTATGAAGTAGAACGTTTACAACCTTCTTCACTCACGCAGGAGTGGATAAACAATAAGAGAAATAGAGAAAACGGAGAGATCTAACCGATTACGAGGACATAGAAGCGCTGAGATGTAGATTGCAAAGTAGAGAACCTCCACGAGCAGAACCTCCCTTCTATAAGCTTCCTCTCTCTCTTTCTCCTTCTCTCTCACCTTTGATAGCCCTAAACCCTTTAGCAAATCCCTTGCAAAGCTTTAGGAAACTCTCTTGCTATTTTGTGATACATAGAAAAACCCTAGGCAACCCCTTTTATAGTTTTGGGAAACTCCTTTCCGCATCCCAGTTGTGAAAGGACTCAAATCCGCAGTTTCGCGCAAAATCGCGGAACAAACTGCGTAACCTACGACTAGTCCTGGAAATTCCAGGACTGGTCTTAGCCTCCTACGACTGGTCGTAGCTCACCTACGACTGGTCGTAGACCACCTACGACCGGTCGAAGCTCACCTACGACTGGTCGAAGACCTCCAAGAAAAACAGCACGAACTCGCTGGACTTTGAGTCGTGCCAGGGCTCGAACCTACGACCGGTCGAGCGCCTCCCACGACCGGTCGAGCGGGGCTCAGGACCGGTCGAAGACGGGGAAAAATCCCATCAAATCTCTCCCTTTTTGACCCAGGAGGGATCCACCTTCTTCAAGCCAGCCAGGTTTCTACAAACCTCGAACTTGCCCTTGAGCAAAGCCTTGGTCATCATGTCTGACCCATTATCGTCCGTGTGGATTTTCTCAAGCTGTAACACCTTCTGTTCCAAAGTATCCCTGATCCAGTGATACCGAATCTCTATGTGCTTCGACTTGGAATGCTGACTTGGATTCTTGCTCAAGTGTATAGCACTCTGACTATCGCAATAGACCACGTGCTCCTCCTGCTTTAGGCTAAGTTCCTGTAGGAACCTTTTCATCCAAAGCATCTCTTTACATGCTTCTGTGACTGCAATGTATTCGGCCTCTGTCGTCGACAATGCTACGACCTTCTGTAGCTTGCTCTGCCAAGAAACCGCTCCCCCTGCAAACGTGAACATGAACCCCGATGTAGACTTCCTGGAGTCTATGTCACCTGCCATATCTGCATCTGTGTAGCCCTCTAACACAGGTTTACCGTCACCATAGCATAGGCTCAACCTGGATGAGCCTCTTAGATACCTCAGTATCCACTTTACCGCTGCCCAATGCTCTTTGCCAGGATTGGCAAGATACCGGCTGACAACACCAACCGCATATGCTATGTCTGGGCGTGTACACACCATAGCATACATCAAACTTCCTACAGCTGACGCGTAGGGTATCTTCTGCATCTCTTCCACCTCTGTCTTCGTCTTGGGACACTGTCTGTCGCTCAATCTGAAGTGACCATCCAGTGGAATACTGACCGGCTTCGCTGCATTCATATTGAACCGCTCTAGGACTTTCTCAATATACCGCTCTTGTGACAGCCAAAGCTTCCTGCTACTTCTGTCACGGGTTATCTCCATTCCTAGGATCTGTCTAGCCGGGCCCAAGTCTTTCATCGCAAAAGACTTTCCCAACTCCTGTTTCAGCCTGTCAATCTTCTTGATGTCTTTTCCCATGATAAGCATGTCATCAACATATAACAGCAGAACTAAGAAATCACCGTCTGAGAACTTACGCGTGAACACACAGTGGTCCGACTCCGTTCTGTCATACCCATGCTGTAACATGAACGAATCGAACTTCTTGTACCATTGCCGTGGAGCTTGTTTCAGCCCATACAAGCTCTTCCTCAGCCTACACACCATATGCTCATTGCCCTTGACTTCGAACCCCTCTGGTTGGTGCATGTAGATCTCTTCTTCCAGGTCACCATGGAGAAAGGCAGTTTTAACATCTAACTGCTCTATCTCCAGATCCATGCAAGCCGCCAACCCAAGCAACACCCGTATGGATGTCATCTTCACCACTGGTGAGAATATCTCCTCGAAGTCTATGCCTTTCCTCTGACCAAACCCTTTCACCACAAGTCTGGCCTTAAACCTCGTCTGTGAATTCTTCTGCTCAACTTTCTTTCTGAACACCCACTTGTTGCTCAAAGCTTTCTTACCCTTAGGCAATTTCACCATGTCATAGGTGTGGTTCTTATGCAAGGATTCCATCTCCTCTTGCATAGCTTTCAACCACTCCTCCTTATGCTCGTCGGCTAGGGCCTCAGAATAATCTTCTGGCTCTCCCCCATCGGTTAGCATAATATACTCATGCGGCGAGTACCTCTTGGACGGCTGTCTGTCCCTAGATGACCTCCTCACTTGTGGCTCAACAGGTGGATCAAGTGGGGGCTGCTCCCCTGGTTCATCTTCTGAAGGAACTTCCTCGTCCTCTGCACCTTGCTGTACTCCCCCGTCATCAGGCATCACGGGAGGAGTAATCGGATCCATGTCCTCTAGCTCACCTGAACTAGGCTGGTTCTTCTCTGGCTTACCAATGTCTTCGATACACTGATCTTCAAAGAAAACCACATCTCTGCTCCTGACGAGCTTCTTCTCGGTCGGATCCCATAACTTGTAACCGAATTTTTCATCACCGTACCCCAAGAACACACACTGCCTGATCTTCATATCGAGCTTGGACCTCTCGTCCTTTGGTACGTGAACGGATGCCCTGCATCCAAACACCCTGAGATGACTGTACGATGGATCCTGTCCAGTCCACACCTTCTCAGGTACTTCTCCATTCAACGGGGCTGATGGAGACCTGTTTATCAAATACACCGCCGTGCGCATTGCTTCTCCCCAAAACGTCTTGGGCAACTTCGCATGGGATAACATGCATCTGATTCTCTCAACAATGGTGCGATTCATTCGCTCAGCTACACCATTATGCTGGGGGGTCTTGGGAACCGTCTGTTCATGCCGTATACCCTGGGACTTGCAGTACTCGTGAAAGTCGCCAATGTATTCACCACCATTGTCAGTGCGGATGCACTTCAATGGTCTACCTGTCTCTCTCTCGACCATAGCAAGAAACAATTTAAACACACCAAAGACCTCGTCCTTGGATTTCAAAGCATAAACCCAAACCCTCCTAGATGCATCATCTATAAAAGTAACAAAATACAACGCCCCACCCAAGGTTTTTGTCCTCATAGGACCACAAACATCAGAATAAACCAAATCTAATGCATGCACTTTATTAACATGAGAAGCAGTTTTAACGAATGAAACTCTATGCTGTTTCCCTGATAAACAATCAAGACAGGTTTTAAGAGGCATACCTGTCACGTCTGGAAGGAGCTGCTTCTTTGCTAGTACCTGAAGCCCTTTTTCACTCATGTGGCCTAGACGCCTGTGCCACATGTCAATAGCTGAATCTTCCGCTGCGTTCAACCCACCCTTGCATACACTGACACTTGCCTTGTACAGGGTGCAACACTTCTTTCCTCTGGCTGCGATCAACGAACCCTTGATGAGCTTCCAGCGCCCACCAGCGAACCGGCTTTCATAGCCATCATCATCCAACCTTCCCGTCGACATCAAGTTGAGGCGAAGGTCTGGGATATGCCTCACATCCCTGAGAACCAATGTGCAGCCCACATCAGTTTTCACACAAATATCACCAACTCCCACGATCTTTGATACGCCAGAATTTCCATCCTCACGTCCCTAAGTCGCCTGACTTGTAGCTTGTGAAGAAGTCCCTGTGCGGAGTCGCATGAAAAGAAGCTCCCGAGTCAATCACCCAGTCGGTGTCCTGACTCGTATCTGTGAGACACATATCATGATCTGCTGAAAGAATAATAACAACGTCGCCATCTGAAGCGACCGCAGTGGAATCTGATTCATCTTCCTTCCCTTTTCCTTTCTTGTCGTTCTTACGACATTCATGCTTATAGTGGCCCTTCTTGCCACAATTCCAGCATTCAACATCTTTTCTGTTGCTCGACTTGCCTCTTGATTTATCTCGGGCCTTCCCGCCCTTCCTGTTCTTTCCTCTCCCCCGTTCTTGCGTCACAAGAGCCTCTTGCTGAGTAGACCCCTGAGACTTCCTCCTTGTCTCCTCATTGAAGAGACAACTGGTTACCTGTTCCATGGATATCTTTCCGTCTGGCGCGGAGTTACTTAGAGACACCACCAATGTCTCCCAACTGTCAGGCAATGAACTAAGCAATAGTAAAGCCTGCAATTCATCATCCAGGACCATCTTCATAGAGGTGAGTTGGTTCACTATATTGCTGACCTCATTCATGTGCTCGGCCACAGAACCACCATCCTTGAACTTGAGATTCACAAGTCGCCTTATCAGAAATATCTTATTACCGGCTGTCTTTCTCTCATACAACCCTTGTAATTTTAGCCATAGGCTAGCGGCTGAGGTTTCCGTAGACACATGGTGGAACACAGAATCATCCAGCCATTGTCTAATAAACCCCACCGCCTTTCGGTCCATCTTCTTCCAATCATCATCAGTCATATCCTTGGATTTTGCTGATATGCCTGAGATTGGAGAATATAGGTCCTTACAATAAAGCAAGTCCTCCATCTTAGCCTTCCATATGGTCCAGTTAGAACCATTTAGGCTGATCATCCTTGAGCCACCTTCCATAATTCAAAACCGATCCTACCCGTTCAATGAACTTAGCTTTGATACCACTTTGTTGGGATGCCTTGCACAAACCTTAGGATCTAGCCTCCCGAAACAAACCTGAATTATGGATAATAAAGCAATGAACTAAATCAAAGCATCAATCACACACCACACAAGAGATTTTTACGTGGAAAACCCTCAAAGAGGTAAAAACCACGGGACCTCGTCCAGATCAACAATCCACTATGAAGTAGAACGTTTACAACCTTCTTCACTCACGCAGGAGTGGATAAACAATAAGAGAAATAGAGAAAACGGAGAGATCTAACCGATTACGAGGACATAGAAGCGCTGAGATGTAGATTGCAAAGTAGAGAACCTCCACGAGCAGAACCTCCCTTCTATAAGCTTCCTCTCTCTCTTTCTCCTTCTCTCTCACCTTTGATAGCCCTAAACCCTTTAGCAAATCCCTTGCAAAGCTTTAGGAAACTCTCTTGCTATTTTGTGATACATAAAAAAACCCTAGGCAACCCCTTTTATAGTTTTGGGAAACTCCTTTCCGCATCCCAGTTGCGAAAGGACTCAAATCCGCAGTTTCGCGCAAAATCGCGGAACAAACTGCGTAACCTACGACTAGTCCTGAAAATTCCAGGACTGGTCTTAGCCTCCTACGACTGGTCGTAGCTCACCTACGACTGGTCGTAGACCACCTATGACCGGTCGAAGCTCACCTACGACTGGTCGAAGACCTCCAAGAAAAACAGCACGAACTCGCTGGACTTTGAGTCGTGCCAGGGCTCGAACCTACGACCGGTTGAGCGCCTCCCACGACCGGTCGAGCGGGGCTCAGGACCGGTCGAAGACGGGGAAAAATCCCATCACTTGCTTGCTAGTCAAGCACTTTCTAGGGCTAAACATTAAGTTCGCTATCCGAACTCTGATTACAAAAGAAAGGGAAGTCCCTTTAAATAGAAAATTACAAGAACTATTACAAAGCGAATTTACAAAACAATGGGTACAATCTGTGGACGAATAGTACCCAGATTTGGAACTGTATAGTTTTACTATTCTGGTTTTACTGTTTTGTACAGTAAAAGTGAACAGTAAAAGTGCTACAGTGATTTTGGCGTGATGCTACAGTGGATTCGCTACAGTAGACTTTTTTGTCTTTTTGAGGACGCTTCTTTTGTCGGCTTTTGAAAATATCTTCGCTTTGTAGAAGAATATTTTTGGCTTCACAATGGCGTCCAAAATCGTCGGTGCTTGCATTTGGCTTGCATCCAGCTCGAATTTAGAATTTAGCTTCAATTTGGCTTTGGCTTAGAGAGCTTCGAGCTTCATGTCTTTGGCTTTGATTTTATAGAAGAATTCTAGAAGTAGAAGTCTTCATCTTCTCCTTGAGCATCTTGTAAAGGAAGGGCAGAAGAAGAACCTTCAGATTCTACCAGAGTAGTAGAACCTTGTCTGCTGACAACTTCTTCTTGGAAAGAACGGAAAGCAGCTTTTAGTGTTTCTAATTCAATTCGGAGTTTGGCAGCACTCTCAATATCAGCAGTGAGCTCTGTAGAGAGAACTTCTTTGAAAGATTTTGGTAAAACTTGTTTGGATTTGGAAGTTTGATTAGTGGTTTTTAACACAATACCACAATCAAATTTGTTCCACCATTTGATATAAGTGTCTTGGAACAGAATTTTGGCCTGTTGATATTCTAAAGGCAAAATTTCATAACGCCAACGGAGGATCCAAGGAAGCCCATACCTGGCATAGTAATTCATAAGAAAAACACCAGGAAATTGTGGCTTATGTTCTTTCTCAAGGCATGCATGATGAGAAAGCAAATCTTTTGGTAGTATAGTTAAATTTCCACAAAAAAGAATCCACCATTGGGCATAAAACCAAGAGGGGATGTTTTTGGTATATGGCCTATTAAAGTTTAAAAACCAAGAATGGCCATGAGTTGAATTTTGGAAAAGGAGGGCATTTTTCCATGCCTCGACATAGTCCCAATAGGAGAAAGAATGAGATTTTCCATCAGGACTTGTAACATTTTGGAAATCGGATAATGATCGGCCCCATTCTTTTGGGCAAATAATATCAATGATTTTCATTTTGGAATAAGAGATTTCATTTTGGTTTTTGTTAGTGCAATGTTCAAAAAGTGCACTATTGGTTTGGACAAGAATGACTTCATAGAACTTTCTTGTGAGAGTTGGATGTCTTGGATGGAAATGGTTATTTGGAAGAAATATTTTTTGGATGAGAGCATCTTCTGAGAGTTTGGCAAAGTCAGGATCTAGGGTTAAAACTTTATTTTTTCCTTTTGGTTTGTAGTCTTCATCAGATGAAGATGAAGCTTTTGGAGGATTATGGATAGTTTTGGGAGGATTTTGGATAATTTTTTGAGGAGTTTGGGTCACTTGTTGTTGGCTTGGGCTTTTTTCTTTGATTTGGAGTGGTGTTTGGAGAAGAGGGAAGAAGGTATTGGATATTTGAAAGTCTTGACTTTCAGCTTTGCTTTTGCCTTTGTTCTTGGTTTTTGGAGGCATTTTGGCTTTTGAGATTTTGGCTTATCCTGTAAGAATTCACGAGAAAGGAAATCAGGCAAGGAATTCTTCTCTCCTGGGATAAATTCGATATCAAAATAAAAAATTGATAAAATTGCTTGCCAACGAGCAAAGATCTGTTTTGAAGAAAGGTTTTTAACGTCTTTTTTCAAAACTTCTTTGGCAGCTTTGCAATCAACTCGTAAAATGAATTTTTTATTTAAAACATCACTTTGAAATTTTTGGATACAAGAAACCATTGACAAAATTTCCTTTTTGATAGTAGAATAATTTTGTTGAGTTGGGTTCCAAGTTCTAGAGGTAAAACAAACAAGTTGTTATTTTCCTTTTGGAGTTTTTTGTAAAAGGATTCCTCCATATCCTATATCAGAGGCATCTGTTTGGATGATTTTCTGAAAATCAGGATTAGAAAGATTAAGACAGGGAAGATGCTTAATCTTAGATTTTATGTTTTGGAGAGCTTTTGTATGGTCATCTGACCAAAGAGATTTTGGAGTTTTTGTTAAAAGATTTTGTAAAAGAGCTCTGTCTTTGGCTAAATCTTTATAAAATTCGGAAATGTAATTTAAACATCCGAGAAATCTTTGGAGTTGTTTTTTGTCTGTAATTTTGTCAGGAAAATTATCTGCAAAATCAATGACTCTTTGGATGGGTTTTATGGTATTTTGGAAAATTTTGAAACCAAGGAATTGAATTTCTGTTTGAAAGAGTTTGATCTTCCTAAGAGAAAGAATAAGGCCGTTTCTTTCAATAACAGATTTAAATATTCCTAAATGTTTCCAATGTTGATTTATATTCTGGGAATAGATGAGAATATCATCTATGTAGGTAAGAATGAAATCTTTATATGGGTGAAAGATATCATTCATAATCTTTTGAAATTCTGAAGGGGCATTTTTTAGACCAAAGGGCATTACTGTCCACTCAAAGTGTCCGAAAGGAACAGTAAATGCTGTTTTGTATTAATCTTTTGGATGAATCTGAATTTGCCAGAATCCAGATTTAAGATCAAATTTGGAAAATAAATTAGCTTTATGTAATCTATTTAATAGATCTTTTTTATTTGGAATGGGATATCTAATGGTTTTGAGAACTTGATTAAGAGGCTTGTAATTGATTACAAGTCTTGGGACACCTCTTTCAAGTTCAGTGGCCTTTTCGACATAAAAGGCAGCACAGCTCCATTGAGATTTTGAAGGACGAATTAGTCCTTTTTGGAGAAGTGATTTGATTTCTTCATCACAGAGTTGAAGAAGTCGAGAGTCCATTTGGGAGAGACGAGCTTTTGTTGGAATTTGGTTCTCATTAAAGTCTTCTATGTATGATAAGGAGACTAGATGAGTTTTTCTATGCCAGAAGGCATTTGGAATTTTCGAGCAAAGGTTTTCAAGTGTTTTTTGAAAAACCTTTAATTGATGTTGAAAATTTGGATGTTGAAGTTGTTTTTGAATCAGAAGATTAGAAATTTCATTTCTCAAGAAAGTGATTTGAGTTTCTTTATTAGAAACACTATTTACAACTTCAGAAAGTAATTCAGTTTGAGGTGGTTTGATAAACTCAAAGAATACCTCAACAGAATTAATTTTGGTTTGGATACCTTTACTTGTTGTAGTAAAAGGTTGAATTTTTAGAATAAAGGGAGTTCCAAGGATTGCATCATGTTGGAGATTTTTTACTATTATGAAAGAGAGAGGGACACATTCTCCATTTTTGCAAACATGAACATTTGGAAGTTTATATTCAATGTGAGATTCTTGACTATTAGCAGTATAAATTGTGCTATTAGTTTTCTCACAAAGATGAGTAGGGATTAACCCTTCTCGAAGACAATTTAAGTCAGCACCTGAGTCTATTAAGGCGATGACTTCTTTTTGGAAGGCTGGTGTAGCCAAAGTGATAGGCGTAAACCATTTTTAGAATTGGTATGTTGTTAGTGTACTAACAACTTCTGGAGTGAGATAGGCATCTATCTCTCCGGAAATATCAACTTCATGATTATTTAATTGCAAGAGTTCTACTTCTCTTTTAAGAGTAGAAACTTCTTTTTTAAGAAGATTTACTTCTTTATAAAGATCTTGCAATGTAACTTGAGAAGATGTTGTTTGTTTGAGACGATGAATCTGAAGACGTTGATATACATCTTGCATCGTTGTTTGGTTTTCAGGTTTTTTAAAAAGAGGTTTTTCTTTTCTTTGGGAGATTCTTGGTGAAAAGCATTTTCAAGTGCTTTTGTGAGATATTTGGATTTTTCTTCAGGGTCTTGAATTTGATTTATTAATTCAAGAATGAATTGTTCTTTGGCGGTGATCATAGACACAGTTGGTTTTGAAGTAGAAGAATGGTCAGATTCTTCTTCATCTGTGGAGAAGTTGCATTTGCATTTTTCTTTGGAAGAGGAGGAAGAAGATTGCTGTTCTACAGTAATTTCTCTTATTCTTCATTTTGGAGTATTTTTAAAGCAACGATTTGCATAATGACCTGAAAGGCCACATTTATAGCATATATATATATATATATATATATATATATATATATATATATATATATATATATATATATATACATACATATGCACTATATCCTAGATTATATATAGTTTAGTTGATATATAATGATTGATATTGATTTATCATTTGCAAAAACACTCGACGAATAAGGGGAAGACCACAAGTTGCACTAGTGTCAGGGTAATTCCTAATACAAAGTGAATAGTTCTTTTATTATATTTTGATGTTATTGTGTTCTTAATTAGATGATATATTTTATTTTCTAGGATGTGACTGGAGTTAGTCTTACAAGTATCATGAAACCCGGGGTTATTATTGCTAAAGGAGTTGTTTTGAGTAAGGATCCGCTCACAAAAGTAGGGGGCATGAACTTGGAATTGGTTTCTGGGAAGTATTAATTCATGTGGCAATAGTACGAGATGAGGTTTTGATAAGACCCTATGGACGATATAAAACAATTGGAGATGCTATTGGAACGAATATTGTTTGGCCCTCTATTTTATGTAAGGTAAGATTTTTTATTTTTTTATTTTTATTTTTTGTCATATACAATAGAATTTCTTGTACAAAAGATTGTGAGTACTAATTAATTTCTTTTTATTGTTTTGTTTTGCAGGTTTAAGGAGAGATGGATTGAGCTAAATGAAAGGACCTCTCTCTCTCTCTCTCTCTCTCTCTCTCTCTCTCTCTCTCTTGTAAATTTTTATATTTTGCGCATGGGTTCAGGATTGATGTGTGATTGGTTTTGGATAGAAAGTGTTTGACTCTAATTTTGCAATTTGGATTGACTTGAGATCCAATGCATATGATAGGTTGGGTTACTAAATTAACAAGTTAGCCAACATGATTTACTCTTGTTCTTATCAATTTTCTTTATAACTCAATGCAACTCTTGTTCTTTCTATGCTTCTTTACAACATTAATAGGAGGGCGTTTACCTTTTTTAGCGTGTTTTTTTAGGCAGTGTTAGGTGATGGAAGCCAAACGAAGGAGAACAACTACATTTATGTAAGTATTGATGTTGTTGTTCTTGGTATATATTTGTAGTGTTATAAGTCTTAAGCTCCATTTGGTCATCACATCAATCTTGATGAATATAAATTTTTATCAATGCAAATGGATCTTAAGCCCTTTTTTAACTCCGCCAACGCAACTACTTGTATTGCCGGTCCCAAGCCCGAGTAAAGGAGGAGGGAGTTGATTGGCAGTTACAACTGCAACCTTCATTATTATTCATAATGAGGAAGTAGTAATCAATTGACAGTTACATCTGAGAGCTAGTAACTTATTAACTGTCAATTACTTGGCCGCCATTTGAAAGGTTTAGAATATTCTATTTTAGGAGGTATGGGAAAGGCATACTGCTCATACTTTTGAGTCACTAGTGAAACTTTTGGTGGTTCTTCTGAAGGACTCATCTATGCATGAGATTGTTTCCTTAGCCTTGCAGGTTTAGATCAGCGTAAAATAGCAGAAAGTGAGCTGTGAACCTGCACAGGGACCAAACATACCAATTCTGGGTTTGCTGGGAGCTCTGGCGGATCCACTGATCATGACCATCTGCTCTCCTGGCTGAAATGACAACTTCTATCATACCACATACTTGTCAATTCCACTGATGTTAACTTCCAAGTCTTCAATAGGTTGGTCTGGTGGCCCTTAATACCAGGAACATTGAAGCTATGCTCCAACTATCTGATATGCTTCGTGGTTAACAGACTCAAGCACATTACTGTTCACTTAGGTTTGAGCATGTGGAATTGGATCACTGTTGCTGATTGCATGATGTTGCGGAAACACGGACAAGCACTGAAAGGAGTTGGTGGATCTTATGCATAAGGTCGCAATTGAGAATTAGCAAATTCCATCAGGGGTGCCATTGATTGACCTACTTTCTTGTTCTACAAGAATCTGGGTCAATGCCAAGTGGCAACTTGGCCTCCATTTAATAAAAAAACTAGTTAGCACACTTCCCAGAGTGCTCTCTGGGTTTCCCAATGACAGTCCTTTTGCATTCTAAAGTGGAAGGCCCACCACCAGTGGCCACTGGTATTTTGGGCACTTTCCAGAACAGGGCCTAAGTTATTCCAGGCATTGTATTGTAAGATTTTAATTGACTCAAGGTATTCCATAACAGTAATGATGGCCGTAACAGCCACCGCTTTTACTGTTACGTTAAGGGCCGTTACAGTCTCTCTTTTGCGTGAAGAATTATTAATATCTACGACAATTTAGCTGACCACATGGTAACATACTTAGAATTGCAGTTCTGTAGTATCTGTTCAATTCGATTATTTCCATAGCTGATAACTTCTTTTGGCAGGTGGTTAATGTATATTTTAGTTTATACATTTTGAAATAGTTTCTTTGCCTTTACGAATCTTCGATCGCTTTTGTTCATGCTTCGAGAAACTATAGATAATGGAGGCCCCATTTTCTTTTGTTGATTGTTCTTTTATCTTCATTTTGTGTAATGAAGCTCGTTCTTTCTCAACAAATAGTTATCTAGTCATTTATTACATTGATGTATATACAATTTCAATGTTCCTACCTATAGGTGTTGAGCTAAAAGCTATTATCTCAAAGAAAGCTTTAACGAAGTTTAGGTGTGGTTTTATTACTTCCTTAACTCTGTGTGAAAGCAACTGATTTTTATCACTTTTCATGAATTCAAACAATGGAAACTATTTTGTTTTCCCTTCAATCTATGAACTATGCTATTTTACATTCATAATGTTTCTGATTTTGAAATTCAGGATTTGCTACAGATTCATCAGGGAATGTGATACCTGGAGACAGTGGTCTTCATAATCAACGGCAGGTTAGGTTATCATTGATAAACATTATATTGTAAAGTGTTATTCGTGAACAAATGCACAACAATATCTTTCAAAAAAGAAAAAGAAAAAAAGTGATTCTTTATTTATTTATAACCCTAACTAAGATTCTTTTTGTACTTTAGTGTAGTATACTATGATAAGGCAATATGCAAAACAAGCGGTTTACTAGGAAACCTCCTTGGAGCGAGTTTGAGGGGGTAAGCACAATTTTTTTTTAAATTTAATATAGTTAATCTTTAGAGACCCTCAAACTATATTTCCAGATATACACCGCCCGCACTTGGAAACTTGAACATTCCCAATCATCAATCTGCCATCTTTTTGTCCAGCCCACTCTTTGTAGAACACTTTGCAAAAATCACTGGTTGACAATCTAGTAAGTAGCTTGCAAAAATGGACAGTCAACAGCATTTAGATACAAATATTTTGTTTACTGCTCAGATATGTATGCTGAATGCAAGGCTGGCAAGAACAGAAAACATGACTCATGATGTGATTAGAGATTTGCAAGTTAAAACCAACAGTACCAAGCTCTTAAAGTTTTAAAAGATCATCTTCTCATTCTTTGATGGTGTCTGTTTGGTGCATGGTAGAACTTGATAGACCAGCTACAGCTTCAAAAGTAAGCAGAGCAAGCTCAACAACAAACCAAAGAATCCAATGCATGCAAAGGTGGTGTTTATCTAATTCTTTTTTTACATTTTCAAATTAACACGGGACTTATTGAGTGTTTCTGTGACATCAGGAGCAAGAAATTCTCCAGCTAAGGAAGCAGATTAATGATTTTATTGAGGAAAGAGAGAGGTGAAATTCTCCTTGAAACAATTTTTTCATCACATTGTTCTTCCTGAATTTTGATACTATGCTGGGGTTGTATGAAGGTGTACTAGTCAGAAGGATGGAAAAGAAAAACAGAAAATGGAGAGAACAGAAATGAAAGAGCTAGAGTGTCGCATTAGAACGCGTTCTGTCCTGATGTGCCAGGTCTATTGAAATGGGGTGGGAAAATAATTGCCTACGAATGTATTGTTAGGAGAAAGATTCAACAATAGTCCATAAAAAGTGCCAAAAGTTAGTGGCTAGGATCTTTAAATCTGGGAGATATTAGGGGGCATCACCTATCCATGTTGGGGCCCATCAGATAGACAGTCTTGATCACCAAACCATGGAGCCTGCTTGCACAGACTTGGCACAGCAGGACTCAATGCATACTGTGATGCATAGGGTCCTTATAAGAACATTGTTTGATTTGGGGCTGGTTTCAATTAGACATTATTAATTAAAGTGGTTTGCTTAGAAAGTTGTTGATGTGATAATTATTTGATTTGGCTTATATATGTGAATTTTTCATGCGTCAATTTATTGAATGCTACTTTTTGACTTTTTTTTTTTTTTTTTCCTTGTGTGCAAGATTTACATCACTTCAGCCTAAATTCAGACCATATAGAGGATTTGTTTATTATTATTATTATTATTCAAGACCATTTTTAATTTATTGTAATAAATATTATATTTTTTTATTGTGTAGTAATATAAATTTTGTTTAATATTCAGTTTTCATCGTATTGCATCATTTTTTATGTTTCAAATATTAAAAAAATACAGGTTTTAATTGAATTATATATAATAATAAAATCTGGAGCCTCTCAAATCCATCAAAGACTTTTACCAGTGCTTGTGTAGATTTCTATCGGCGCTTTTCCGTGACAAAAAGTGTCCAGAAACCATACTATTGCCGGCACTTGGATTGACTTTTGCGGCACTTAGCGGCGCTTCCTTCACACTTACCTCCACTCAGCCAAGCGCAAATTTTACCGATATACCCAACTGCCGGCGCTTGTCTAGCGTCAACAATGGTATTAGCGGCGTTTTTTTGGCTTTTACCGGTGGTTCTGACCGCCGGTAAAAGTCCAGTTTCTTGTAGTCCGTACTTGTTCCATGATCAGTGATGTTCAACAAAAACGGATTATTGGATACTGGCTAAAATAATGGTAAATAGACTATGCTTAGTGCATCTATTGTGTAGCCCTCCTGAAAAATGGCTTAAAACTCGTGCACTGTAATACTCTTAATAAAATTTAGGGGTAGATTTTTATTTTTATTTTATTTTATTTTATTTTTGAAAATGTTGACCAAAATTATCATTTAAGTGGGCCATCTAATCATTTCGACTTAGATACATGTTGATCTGTCTATTTAAACACCAATCCACACCATGGATGATTCATCTAAACCATCTAAACTAATGTTTGACATTTGAATTGAGGTTTGAGCCATTGAAAGTTACCAAAAGAATAGATCACTTAGATCGTCGAAATTGATTTGTTTAGCGAGTGACCCATCTAATTTGAACCATTCATTTTATTTCTCTTGTCATTAGCTTTGAAATAATATGACTTTCATGATTTTATCCCGAGTGTAACTCATGATCTTAGGCCTAGAGTATGAATGACCATGATTTATTAAATTTCTACCTTGATCTAGTGGACACATATGTAATTGAATTATGACAATATGTTTGTATTGCTTAGATCTAAGAATCTAATTGATTAGATCTTATATAAAATATGTGAAATAATGATCATCATGTTCATTGCATGGCCCATTATCATGGCCATGGAATTTATCATCCATCATCCATCATGTAATTTTGGTTTAACAAAATATTTTTCTCTAAGCATGAGCACGAAGATGACACTCTCTGATCGGGTTAGATCACACCCAGTTGGTATCTACAACCATGGCATACACACACATATATGTACTCTCACTCATGGGAATGAGAGAGTATTCTTGTTAATCGTTGAGATCCATATCTCCTTCACTGCCTAACTCTGGACCGTGGAATGAAGTTTAGGTCAAGCGTATCATCTAACTTGAGGCAATGAACGCTCTGGATCTTGTGATTGGTGCTACCTCACCTCATTAAAAAGGCATGTATATAAACTAAGATCACTACCTATCCTATCTCACCTCTCAAAATCTCTCCATTACCATAATTCCACCGAGAGAATCTATGAGGAGAGAGTTTGCTGACGTCCTTGCCACTTCCCATGTCAACTTTGTGCAGAGATAAAGAAAAAAAAGAGAAAAAGATCTAGGAAACCCCACTTCGCCATCAAGAGATCCGGACCGTTTAACCTCTCCTCTTAACAACAGTAAGATATTATTCCAATTCTTTTTTAAAAATCAATTGGTAGATATGTCGGATCTGTATAATTGAATATACATGGAGGTTGCACCAACGTCAAGTGGACCACGCCAACCAAGTGGCAGCCGTGTGGACCACCACACGGTGGCCACGTGGCCAGACGCATGGACCCACACGCTGTCCATGTGGGCAGTCGTGTGTGCCCCACATGCTGTCCATGTGGGCAGTGTGGTGAGCTCCATACCCTGCAACGTGGGCAGCCCTTTTAGGGTTATTGCCACACATCAGTAGTGGGCCTCATGTGTGGACCCCATCTTTTCACATGATCATAATCTTTTGATGCTTGTTTTGTAGATAATGTAATCTATGTTAATCTATGTTAAATCCATGATTTCCAAATTTGGATATAATCCCATAAATGTGTATATTAGATTGAAGGATGCGGATTTGGAACCAATCACAACTGTAGTATCGTTTGTATAAATGGTTGATTCGATGTACTTGGACTCATTTGGATATAATCCTATAAATGTACACTTGAGATGTGAGTATAATGGGTCCTTACTCTTGCTCCAGTGGTAGACTCTCTAGAGTTTCAACACCGGTCAAGGTTCGAGTACCCATAGGTGGTGAAATTCGGCTAAAAAAAAAAAGAGAGAGACGTGAGTATAATAATTTGAATGTGTATTATGACTTATATGTGCCTGGATATTTTATGTAAATAGAGACATGATATGATTAAGTGAGCCTCACCTTCTGAGATCACTACTATCTCAGTGGGCCCCACCATATAGGACCATGATCTGGCTATGATCACCATGATCACTGAATTGATCTTAGATCTGAGCAACGAGATTTAGAGGAAAAGGCAAAACGATCAATTTGGGCCGTTACTATTTCGATCGAGCCTAATCCAACCATTCATTCCAAGTGTAGACCTATTTGGAAGGTTTAACATAAGGAAAGTAAGATCCACCCGACCTAACTCTTAATTCGAAACTTCTAGATTCAAAATTGAGATGAATCATGAAATCTAACAGTCGGATCAGATGGATCTTTGAATCTAACATCGCTTAAAGTAAGATCTTGACCTAATTGTAAGATTTACACTTAATGAATATAGTTCAAATTTTTATAAAGGTGTATTATAAATAAAATGGATCATCTGTGGCATGGATCTAAGGAGTAGGGGTCAACTTTGCCAATCAATGGTTACGTCGTTGATAATTATTTATTCTGCTTTTGATCTTAGTGTACAAGTACTTAAGTAGTGTAATGCATTGACTAGATTGTTTAATTATAGTCTTCTTCTTTTTTACACACACACCCGACACACACACCCACACACGCTCGTGTTGAAACTCCTCAGAGTCTACCATTGAGGTAAGGACTCAAACCCATAGTCATGACTCAAAAGAGAAAATAGTCCAAAAAATGAAATCAAAATCTAGCCAACAAATTATCAAGGAAATGATCAAGAACCATAAGTGATCTAAAGCAGAGTAAACATGTTATGTAAGTAGTTAATTACACGGATAGATTTTTCCGCATGCATCTCATGGCATATCATGTACATTTACTTATTTACCTTTGATTATTATTGAAATCTGTTAAGTATGCAATTGCCTTATATGATAGTTGATTCTTTAAAATATCAGACAACTCGAGGAACAAGTATCCCTTAAATTCTTAGGTGAGCATCCCACATAGACCCGAGTTGGTACCAATAGGGCCTCCTCCTTCAACTGAGGTTAAGGCTGTTCGTGCAATTATTTGTGCACATATTTGTCAATCATGTGGGTTTATGTGTCAGTAAGTCGGTTAAGCCCATAGAAGCTAAAGATCGAAGACACATGAAGACATGAAGCATCAAAGAGTAAAGAATAGGTAAAGCATGAGGTGTCTTAGTGACCCTAATCTTTGACCCAAAATAACCTAAGCTCTAGGTGATTCATTCCTTAATAGGTAAACATTTATTTGATCATCCCTCCACCTTAGGAGCTCATTTGAAAATTAATAAATTGGCTAAAAGAGGTTTAAAGCTCGTGTAAAACAAACTACCCAAAACAGTAGACTCTTGGTGTGTGTTAATGATGTATGCATATGGGGTGGTATGGAGAGATGAGAGGGTGTTTTTCCATTGACTTTTGTTACATGTGAGAGAGAGAGAAAGGGGGGTGGTATGGGGTGTTGAGGTCACTGGGTATGATAGAGATTCTTTCACATGTGTACTTATAGAAATGTGCGTGTGTGTGTGTGTGTGTGGGGGGGGGGGGGGGGGGGGGGGGGGGGGGGGGGGCGTACATGAAAAATGAAGGATTCTTCATGACATAGCATGCCAACGAAGCGTCACACAGACATGTGGGTGGTACCTCCACATTCGTGACGACGAGACACCTCTTTGATCTGGGTAGCGCAGCGAAAGCGCGGTGGACCCTACCCCACTGGCCCAGGATCGAAACTGTGCTCGTTAAATATGACCTTATAGAAGCCCTAGTAAGTTTTACTATGAGAAACCGTTTTAGGATGATCTAGTAAGACTTGATTCATCATTTCCTTGGACATAGATAACAACAAGGACTCTCTTAGACTAAGACTTAAAGGGCAACCTTAGACATAGACCATTTGAGCCTTTCAATGATGGCCACTCCCTACATTTCTAGAGTGATCGGACTACGGAGTTACTGAAATATACAACTGCGAAACATTCGCGGCTTGACCCAATTCTCAATCCTGGGTGACTACTAATGGACTCACTACTTGGCCGAGCAGAAAAACTAGGATCCACCAGGATTCGGAAGGGATACGATGAGCTTTCTACCCTGGCTCGGTAGATGATCAATGTATCGGGATTAAGCCCACCATAAACGCCTCTCCGTGTTGGTCAAACAATGAAAAAAGCTATCTTGCTCTAAATTGTTTGGAATTGTCGTCAAGACTCCAAATAGGTACAGAAATAAATGGTAGCAAACCATCAGGGTAAGAAAAATGGATAAAGAATTAAGTTTTAAGGGGAGTAGACTAAAATAAACCAGGCTTGTATATACCCTACCACGCGTAGAAACTCAAAATCAATGAAACTTCGGTAAAAGAGATAATTAAATCTTCCCTTATTACCCTTAGACAATTTCGGGGATGAAATTTTATTTTAAGGGGGGTAGATTGTAACATCTCAGATTTTTGTCAACCCGGGATTAGACGTCCTTAGGCAATGGGTTGCTCCTAACACCTTATTAACTTGTCAGAACTGAATCCCACAGTCTAAAATCGCTCCTTAACCCATTTTCTTCACAAATTCCACCCTTCGCCACCTTTTTCTTTAAAATTTTCAAAGTACTTTCACCCTAGGCACTATCTTAAACTAGCTAAGTAGTATACCTTGGATCACTTTATATACAAACTACAAAGGCCCAGGTACCACCTCAGACAGAAATCTTACAGAACTAAACCCTTTAGAAATTAAGTGAGATTTAGCTAGTGTTAAACTAGAGTGCCTGTTAAATTAGCACCAATCACTTTAAATATGATCTGCAAGACCCAAAACTTGTAGAATCATTGACGCTAGGTTATCCTAAAATCTAGGATCAATCTCATTACCCGGCTGCTCTCGAGAGCATCTCGAAACTCAGTATCGGATCTGGACCGCACGTCGGAAGTCCGATTAACACGAAGTTAAGGAACTAGGACCGCCTCGCTGGGCTTGACAACCATCTCGGAAATCAAGTCCAGATAATGGCCCAGCGCTATTCGCTTGAGCTCGGAGTGAAGAGTGTGAGAAATGTGAAATAATTTCAAAATAAAATATCTTGAATAGTAATCTGGCACCTCTCGCTTGCGGATCAGTATTAAGCAACCAGACCGTCAGAATCAGACCAAATTACACCCTCGGATCAGGAGAAATTTCATACACATTTACATGTACTCGGAATCTCTGATCGAGATCCGCTGACCGTTGAACTGAAACTGGTCCGCCACGGGTGATCTGGAATCCCGACTGAAACGAAAACTTAATAGAACGTAGATCCAGCATTAGTGAGCTTAAGTCTGACCTTTGGCTCAAGGAGGCCCGCCAGAAACCCTCTTTTGAGCTGAAACAATGCCAATTTGGTTATAATGTAAGTATACTTTGAGCATAAGTCTATTTCGGTGAATTTTTAGGCTATATAAGGACCTTAAACCCTCTCTCATGGCAGCCATACGAATTTGAGATTGAGAGAGAGAAAAGAGAGAGAAAGTGTGGGAGCAGTGGGAGAATCTCCCTGCCACTCTTCCCTGCCGCTATTCGAGCTCCACCGCCTGATTCTCATCGCTTTCCCACCGTTTCCGGCGTCATTTCTAGGTAAGGAACCCTAACCCTAATCTGTTTTGGGGTTTAGACAGTTGTAGGTTGTGAAATATCTAACCTATTTCGTTCTATAGGTTGCCAAACTGCCGAATACGGAAGCTTAGCAAACCCATCGACTCTGTTACGATTCTACAACAAAAGGTGCGGACTTTAGGTGTATAGGTTATGGTTTTCAATGCTTTCAATGTCAGATAATGATAGATTCATGATCTGCATGCAATTGCACATGTACAAAGTGCTGTCTGTTTTCCGTTTCGATTAAAGATGAAAAATATGGAATTCTACATACTCTAGGTATTTGTAGAAAGTACGGTATACGTATATTTTTTGGAAATGTGTTTGACATGTTTATTTGTTATATGGATATACGATATATGGATAAAATACTTATTTGGCAAAAGGATTCGCCTAAATACATGTTTTACTTATATACACTATGTATGTTGAAATTGCGTATTCTAGAAAATACTGTATACGTATAAATTTTGGAGATGTATTTATCATGATTATTTGTTGTAGTAATATATTATACATGGATAAAATACTCGTTTGGCTAAAGGATAGCCCTAATACATGTTTTGCTAACATACACCATGTATGTTGTAATAGTGTATTCTAAGTGTTTGTGAAAATGACTGAATGAGTATAGAATTCTCATTCGTGCTCGCCATGACTAATTGTCATGGATTCATGATTGTTGTATTGGTGGTACCCCTTTGACGAAAGGATTTGCCCTAAATCACGCCACGGCCAATATACACTATATATGCTAAAATGTGTGGCCCAAGTGTTTGTGGAAATGACTGAATGAATATGGAACTTGGATTCCTTCTTGCCATGACTATCCGTCGTGGGTGTACGCGTGTTATGATTGGGGCAACTCCCTATTGAAAGGATTTGGCCTAATGCCTATGTGATCGACATATGTCATGTATGTTGATGTATGTTTATTTAAGTGTTTCTTGAAATGTCTGAATGAGTAGTAGTTAGCAAATTGTAATGTATAAGGGTGTTGAGATATGATTCTCAACCTCTTTTAACTATGTGTATGATCTCCTTGGATAGTTGTGTGATTAGGAATTGAACATGTACAAACTCATGCTTGTGTTGTGCTTCATAACATGCTCAACTGCTTTATGATTTTAACTATGTAATGCATATGTTTAAATTTATATTTACGTTGTTTGATCCGTCATGGGTGATGGGGGAGTGGAGCAACAAGTGCGTGCAACAGCCCTGGCAGCCCTAAACGGATAATTCCAGACCTTGATTGTATGAGTTGAATCTTGATCTACTACTGTTTTATCTATCTGCACTTAATTGTGTTTGGGGCTATGATTATAGTCCAGACAATCAGTACCAGAATTGCATTCTTGGCTGTGATTCATTTGCCACGTGAGATGTGTTCAACGAACCTGAGTCGTACTTCGATTGACGATAGTGGTTGGCCACGCGAAGTGCTTATGCACTTCATGTCGTTCAACTTGTTGTGCGCTCGAGCTAGCCGAGCTCGTCAAGTAACCCGATCTGTCTTATGTATGTTCACCATGTTTGGACGCTACTGCTTGAACCTAGGGTACCAAACTTACCAGTGAAATCTCTTTTAACCATGGTACCTCGATCCGCTAAGACTCATGAGCCGGGCATGGTGGTATGGGACACCGTGGTCGAGTTGTCGGCCTATGTTGGGGCCACGTGCCTCCCCGTAGTGACCATTGAGCAACCAAACTCGTGAGCCGAATACGGTGGTATGGGACACTGTATTCGAGCTGTCGACACTTACGACGAGAGCCGAGTACGGTGAGACCTGTACTCGTGCTGACGGGCGACGAGTCCTCTGTAGTGTCTTCGAGTATACTCCAAGGTCTGTGATTGGCGACGAGCCCTTCACAGCAACTAGAGTATGAGTTGAGCCGAGTACGGTGAGACCTGTATTCGAGCTGACGGCCAGCGATTGAGCCGAGTACGGTGAGACCTGTACTCGAGCTGACGGTCAGCAATTGAGCCGCATACGGTGAGATCTGTATCCGTGCTGACGGGTGACGAGCCCTTTGCGATGCCTTCGCGATGCCTCTCGAACCATAATACCGTATGAGATTAACTAGGATTGACGACCCTAGGATGGATCATGTTTGGGAATGATATAAGGGAGGTACCTTAGCTTCCCAATACTGTTGTTTGAAATGAACTAATAATTACTTGGTAATCATGCTCATCATCGCACTGCATGTGCCTGGTAGATGTGGAGCACTGAGGGATGGACGCATTCGCGAACGTAAGATGATGTCGCATGAGGGTGGTTTGGCAAGGGCATACATCATGTCATTTCATACTTGCATTAAATAAGAGTAGTTAGAATTGTTTGATTGTCACACCCCAAACCCGGAAATCGGATTCACAGGAATCCCAATCACCGAATCCAGTGCCGACAGCCTCCGTAGTACCCCATTCTTGGCTCCTAGCGTCCATACGCCAGATTCCGATCCTGGGATCCTACAAGGAGGATTTTATTTTGTACATTTAACTCGAAAAAAAAAAACATAACCACAAGAATACCCAAATCACAAAGGCAACATCATCATCGCATATCCACTAATATAATCATTTGAGTACAATGCTAAAAGGGAAATACATAAATCAAAAATCATGCCCCAGAAGACCGCTGCATGCTCCAAGCTCAACACTGCTGCAACCTAACATCACCTGCACGCATCTATCGTGCATAAGCTTATAGAAAGCTTAGAGGGTGGTGTAAGTGTGTGCACAAGGTAAGTGCCAAGTAAGCAATATCAGAGTAATCAGAGTAATCAAAGTAATCGGAAATATTAGCAGTCTGTGAGTCATACAATGTCAGGGTATGCAATGCAAGACAACTATACAAATGAGTTAAAGAAAGCCAAATATCAGATGTTGAGGATACAATGTCATAAATCATACAATATCGAAATAAGCGGAAATATACTGATAAGTCTATGAGTATCATCAGCCGTACCAAGGCTATGCGATGCAAGACATGAGTACTAATGGCTATATCAATGCTGAAACATGGCAACCCAACATACTAAGTACTGCGGATGCAATGTAATATGCGGTGCGAATGAAATGACCATGCTGGAGTGAAGTCGGGATGATAGTACGTAGTATCGCAGGCTACGGGGTCCAGCACAATGGACTTCTATCCAAACTAGTCCCATACCTAAATTTGGATAGTCAGACTCAATGTGGTAAACTCCTAATCTCAGGTTAGTCGCGCGCCCAACCGAAATCTTGGCCATGCGAAAGCACACATAACAATGGTTACGCACCATCAGCCTGAGTGGATAGTGAGTGAATGATGAATGAATATGCAATTCATGTTCAATAAGTCCACATATCAGTACGGTTACTCTCTGGAAAATCACCGGGGTCTATTACACTCCAAACCAGATTGCCGCCCCATCACGCGCAACAAGGTGAATGAAAGAGACCTCACTATCCACCTACCAATATCGGGCCCGGCTCGTCGATAGCGGACCCATTCCTCGAGCTGGTCAGACTCAGCCTAGCATTGCCCCCTCCTCTCGGGCAGGTAAGGCCGTACCCCCTTCCAACCGACCACGACACAGTGGGAGACGCGGCCTAACGGTATATGGCCCTCATGCGCTCATGCATCCACTCGGTCTAGACGTTGGAGCAACCTCTGGAACCAAGAGGGTTTAAGGACTTTCACCCAGGGATATCTATAGCACCCCATGTAGAACAGATTTCCGGTGTCCCGTATGGCCATCCACGATATGCATGTGGAGGCTACAACCCTGATGTCGCTAAGGCACACAATGCAAGATGCATGAGCCATACAATCTAGTCATGCATCAATCATGCGCATACCGTGCGCTCGTGTGAGATAACCTCTGCCTATCAAGAAATCTCATAACAATCTGCCTAATGACATATGCAATGGTCAACCACATCTCATAACAAACATGCAGATGATGCGTATGGGCAGGTATCATGATGTTATGCAGTCACATACTCATAATCGGTATCAATAACCGGCGTCAACAATCAGCCTCAACAATGTGGACATTTAACCAACATTGCCCCCAAGGAATGACTCACACAAAGCCAAACTTATAATGGGCCCACGGCCTCACACAAAGGCCTAATATACAAGACAATGGGCCTTACTTAAGGGCCATATATACACAACGGGTGGGCCCTGCTCATGGACTTTAAATACATGACATGTGGACCCTACACATGGGTCTCGAATACGTCACATGGGCCATGCATCATGGGCCTAATACATATCACAATGGGCCCTGCCCATAAGCCACGAATACATTACAGTGGGCCCCAACTACGGGTCGCATATATATCATATAGGTCTCGACAATCGGCCTCGGCCTCAACAATCGCAGTGACACTCGGAATCGGCCTCGATACGCGGCCTCGACAATCAGAATCAGCCTCGATACTTGGCTTCGACAATCGGAATCGGCCTATACAATCGGAGTCAGAATCGACAATCGGCATCGACATCGATAATCGGCCTCGATCGGTAACCGGTCAATTGGCCACGACAAGCAGGATCGGCATTTGGACACGATCGGTAATCAGTCACGGTAATCAGTCACGATCGGTAATCGGTCAATTGGCCACAACAAGTAGAATCGGCATTCGGCCACGATCGGTAATCAGTCACGATGATCAGCCTCGATCGGTAATCGGTCAATTGGCCACAACAAGTAGAATCGGTAAGAATGGGCCTAACAAGGCCTAAGGGAAGGTCACAATGTGGGCATTCAACCTTCATTTGCCCCTTTCAATGTGGCCATTTAACCGACATTGCTCCCAAGGAGTCGCCCACATAAGGGCTTCATATGCAACGTAGTGGCCACACATACATCACATTGGGCCTCATTCATGGGCCTCAAGTATGTCACAATGGGCCACTCATACGGGCCTAATACACATCACCATGGGCCACGACCCATGGGCCCCAAATACATCACAATGGGCTACGACCCATGGGCCTCAATATACATCATAATGGGCCGTAACCCCATGGGCCGTAATTGTGCCTTAACGGATGGGCCACAAATACATCAAGGTGGGCCTACACCTCCAAATGGGCCCAACAGATGAACAGGGTAGACTAAAATACATACATCATGGTCAGTCCTTGCAACACTGTCCAGATGGACGGTGTGCATATTCAGCACATACATCATGGAGGGGCCCACGCATCACGTCGAATGGATGGTGTGGATACAAAATAAATACATCGAGGTGGGTCCCACTAGATGGACGACTCAGATGGAACATATATATCATGGTGTGATCCACAGTCCAGATGGACGGGCAGAAACACAATGCATACATTAAGGTGGGGTCCACACATGTGGAAACGGATGGATTGTGTGGAAAACTCATACATCATGGTGGCCCACAGAGCTTACTGATGTCAGCCAGCAGTGGGACCCACGTTCCACATACTGCAAGGTGGATGGATGGCTGGAAGAATGTGCACATTATGGTGCGCCCCACACCACCCGTCCAGATGGATGGCGTGGATAAAAACATATGCCATGGTAGCCCACACATCACACCGTCCATTTAAACGGTGTGAATACAAAATATATTCATCAAGGTGGGCCCACCCCACACATGTGGCACATGTGGGTGGGTCCCACATCCCAGCAAGGGACAGAGAACTGTGGATTTTAAACCACGTATGCATAAATAAAGGTGGGTTCCCACATGGTGGGCCATCCCTTCTCTCCCTCCATATACATAAAGTAATGTAAAATAATATAATATAAATTAATATATTATAATGTAACATACATATATCTAAAGTGCCCACCGTCCAGACCCTCTGGACGTTCTGGACGGTGGGGATCCAACGTACATATCACGGTGGGGTACCATTAGATGGATGGTTGGATAAAGCACATGCTCCAAGGTGGGTCCCACCGTGCTAGCTGCTGAACGGTGTAGATTTAAAACACATACATCATGTGGTGGGTCCACAACTGTTGGACGTCAGTGTAGCAGCATCCCCATATGGACGGAGTAAATGAAATACAACATTAAGGTGGTGCGTCCACCACTGTCTCAAACAGCTGGACGGTGTGGATTTCATGAACACATCATGTGGACCCCACTGTCTAGTGGGCCCACAAAAGAAAACTAAATAATATGTGGACGGCTGGGTAAAACACTGCATCACGGTGATGCCAGGGAGGCTCCAACGGTAGCCATTCAATCTCCACTATCCCAGGAAATGGTGGGGCCCACTGGAACTATGAACCCAGCTGATATTTGTGATTTCTCATTAACCAAGTTACACATGACCTGCTTCACACGTTGGATGGCAAATGAACATCATGGTGGGCCTCAAGAAGATTCCAAAGACAAGCTGCCCACCATCACTGTTTGTTATTTGGTCCTCAGCTGGACGGTCTAGACGAAGCACACCATGGTGCGTCCCATGTTGCTGGATGGTGGTTACAACACATATACAAGGTGGGGTCCACGTGAGTGGGCCACCCTACTGGAATCAAGGTGATATTTATGGTTTTCCCTTGAAACAGGGCCTGCCCAAAACGGACAGCAGGTTGGCTCTGTTGGGCGGGCGGGCAGCATGGATAAAATACATGTATGTGGTGGGCCCCACCTGTAGACGGTCCATCAGGAGGGTGGGACCAGTCCAGATGGCCACAAAAAGGATGGATGGAGTGGATTTGAACATAAACATCACAGTAGGGGCTGCGGCTGGTAGATCCCAGCCGCTGGATCTGTCCATCTCTGGACCTTGGCCTCAATGACCTCTCCAGGTGGACAGTGGTCATAGAGTACCTACATCAAGATGGGGTCAAAGTAGGTGGGCCACCCAACTTGGAATCAAGCTGGTATTTGGGTTTTACCAGCGTCCACGCCTGCTGGACGGGGTGGATAGCAAAAGTCTAGCAGGTCCTGGCCCACCTGGGCGTTGGATCTGGACGGTGTGGAGGTGCCACACGCATACATGCATACTGGATGGGGTCCACATCAGTGTCGCCCACCAGATCTATCAGATCAAAATGATATTCGTGTTTTCCTTCACCAACAATGCCTGCCGCTGGACGGCAGCAGGTCCAGCTGGGTGTGGCCCACCTGATCCACGTCTGGATGATCAGGGGAGGGTGTGGACTGTGAAGATGTAACCCTTACATCACAGTGGGGTCCATGTGGGTCCACACGGCTGGATATCAAGCTGATATTGGTGTTTCTTTTCCCCACCGTCTAGGCCTGTCCAAACGGCAGCAGGGTGGCCCTAGATAGTCCAGCAAGACTGTCCCGTTGTGGACAGCGTGGATCTCATGTATACATCCATGGTGGGCCTTCAAACCAGAGAGAGAGAGAGAGAGAGAGGCACCCACCATTGTCGATCCTACTTGGTCCGATGAAACCCCTAGCTCCTCGGGTACGACTTTAATGGAGGATGATGGACATTAGACGGTTGGATGGTGGAGATGGAAGGTTGGAAGTGGGCCATACAAAGCTCTCTAATGGAGCTCTCATGCCTTGGCCGATTGCTTAGAGAAAATGAGGGAGAGAGATGAGAGAGAGAGATTGAAAGAGAGTGATGGGTGAGTGATGTGGTGGGTGTACTTGTGTAAGAGAGAGTTTGACTTTGGGGTTGCTTAGGGATGGGGTTGTACTTTGACATGTGAGGTGATGTGTGATTGATTGATGAGATTGATGGGATTTGATGTGATGTTCTCTTGGGTTTGCAACGCGCGGTGTTTTCCTCGAAATGAACGCGGGCCCACATCTCCTGGCCTGGGTATCGCCTCGGCGCGCGAGACGCGGCATCGGAACCGTAGCGACAGTGCGGTTGCTAGGGTACAAGTCTCGGGTTGAGCCGACTAGGATTAATAGGATTTGGCTTAGGATTTGGCTTAGGATCGCGCGCAACGTCGGAGAAAGGTCGAAGGTTGCCGAAATTCCATCGGGAAGATCGCGGAAGCCTAAGGAACGGTACGGTCTAGGATGTTGGTCTTACATTGATTGTACTGCTTTATCATTATTGCTTGACTGAGTTGATAACATGTTAACCTATACTTTACTGTTCCACTGAGTTGATCACTCACTCCCACGTTACGGGACGGTGTTGTACACACCAACCAGATTTGTTGAGTTTCAGGTGATGGCGATGCTTGTGAAGCAGAGCGGACTACTTCTATGATGATAGGAGGAGTTCTCCTATCTGTATCTCTCTAGCAGGTCAATGAAGACCTGATATTGTATTGACGGGGCTATGGTACTTGGGACAGGAGACATTACACTTCCTCACATTTGGTATATTTTAGAACTGTACTTGTAATTATTTAACCTGGTAATGTTATCACACTCTGGAGACTCATCATAGTTTATATATTTTATCTATCTATCACAGTCTTCCGCTTACAAATTTAACTGTCTCTGGAGTATGATATGTTGTTTTGGCTTAATCTCACTCATGTTCAATGCACGAATACAGTCAACATTCAATCATCATTCATTTTGTTGCATAAGTGATGTTCTGGAACTCGGGAGTTGAGTTTATGCTCGACCCCCGATTTTCAGGGCGTTACATAGGATCTCCTTCCTCAGCTTTGCTACAGCCATAACACACAATCTTCCATCAAACCTAATCTACTAATGTAATTGTGATGGGTTTTTTTGACCCGTCGTCGACCAGTTGTGAGCCCTGCTCGATTGGTCGAATGGTGGTGGTCAACCAGTCGTGGAAGACGAGTCGTGGCATGACTCAAAGTCCAGCGACTGTGGACTATTTTTCTAGTCCGGGGTGCTCGACCAGTCGAAGGATGTGCTCGACCGGTCGTAGGTGGCTCTCGACCGGTCATGGACTCGGTTCAACCAGTCGAGGTTACCCAGATTCATTCCGCGATTTTGCGCAAATTTCATGTCGCAAGTCCTTTCGCAACTGGGATGCGGAAAGGAGTTTCCTAAAACTTTAAATAGGAGTTCTTAGGGCTTTCTAGGTATGAAAAGAGGGTTTCCTAAAGCTTTACAAGGGATTTGCTAAAGGGTTTAGGGCTATCAAAGGTGAGAGAGAGAGAGAGAGGAAGCTTATAGAATGAAGGTTATGCTCGTGGAGGTTATCTACTATGCAATCTATATCTCAGCGCTTCTATGTCCTCGTAATCGGTGAGATCTCTCCGTTTTCTTTATTTCTCTTATTGTTTATCTACTCTTGCGTGAGTGAAGAAGGTTGTAATGTTCTACTTCATAGTGGATTGTTAATCTGGACGAGGTCCCGTGGTTTTTACCTTTAAGAGGGTTTTCCACGTAAAAATCTCTTATGTTGTGTGGTTTATGCTTTGATTGTTTTTCATTACATTATTATTCCGTAATTCTGGTTTGTTTTAGGAGGCTAGATCCTAAGGTTTTTGTGCAAGGCCCCCAACAAAGTGGTAGCAGAGCTAAGTTCATTAAACGGGTAGGATCAGTTTTGAATTATGGAAGGTGGCTCATCAAGGATGATCAGCCTCAATGTTTCTAACCGGACCATATGGAAGGCTAAGATAGAGGACTTGCTTTATTGCAAGGACCTATATTCTCCAATTTTAGGCATATCAGCAAAATCCAAGGATATGACTGATGATGATTGGAAGAAGATGGATCGAAAGGCAGTGGGGTTTGTTAGACAATGGTTGGATGATTCAGTGTTCCACCATGTGTCTACGGAAACCTCAGCCGATAGCCTATGGTTGAAATTATAAGGGCTGTATGAGAGGAAGACAGTCGGTAATAAGATTTTTCTGATAAGGCGACTTGTGAATCTCAAGTTTAAGGATGGTGGTTCTGTGGCCGAGCACATGAACGAGGTCAGCAATATAGTGAACCAACTCACCTCTATGAAGATGGTCCTGGATGATGAATTGCAGGCTTTACTATTGGTTAGTTCATTGCCTGATAGTTGGGAGACATAGGTGGTGTCTCTAAGTAACTTCGCGCTAGACGGAAAGATATCCATGGAACAGGTAACCAGTTGTCTCTTCAATGAGGAAACAAGGAGAAAGTCACAGGGGTCTACTCAGCAAGAGGCTCTTGTGACACAGGAACGGGGGAGAGGAAAGAACAGGAAGGGCGGGAAGGCCCGAGATAAATCAAGAATCAAGTCGAGTAACAGAAAGGATGTTGATTGCTGAAATTGTGGCAAGAAGGGCCACTACAAGTATGAATGTCATGGTAAGAAGAACGACAAGAAAGGAAAAGGGAAGGAAGATGAATTAGACTCCACTGCGGTCGCTTCAGATGGCGACGTTGTAGTTATTCTTTCTTCAGATCATGATGTATGTCTCACGGCTACGAGTCAGGACACCGACTAGGTGATAGACTCGGGAGCTTCTTTTCATGCGACTCCACGCAGAGACTTCTTCACAAGATACAAGTCAGGTGACTATGGGACTGTGAAGATGGGAAATTCTGGCGTATCAAAAATCGTGGGAGTTGGTGATATTTGTGTGAAAACCGATGTGGGCTGCACATTAGTTCTCAGGGATGTGAGGCATATCCTAGACCTTCGCCTTAACTTGATGTCGACGGGAAAGTTGAATGATGATGGTTATGAAAGCCGGTTTGCTGGTGGGCGATGGAAGCTCATCAAGGGTTCGTTGATCGTGGCTAGAGGAAAGAAGTGTTGCACCCTTTATAAGGCAAGTGTCAGTATGTACAAGGGTGGGTTGAACGCAACGAAAGATTCAGCTATTAACATGTGGCACAGGCGTCTAGGCCACATGAGTAAAAAAGGGCTTCAGGTACTAGCAAAGAAGCGGCTCCTTCTAGACGTGACAGGTACACCTCTCGAAACCTGTCTTGATTGTTTATCAAGGAAACAATGTAAAGTTTCATTTATTAAATCTGTTTCTCATGTTAATAAAGTGCATGCATTAGATTTGGTTTATTCTGATGTTTGTGGTCCTATGAGGACAAAAACCTTGGGTGGGGCATTGTATTTTGTTACCTTTATAGATGATGCATCTAGGAGGATTTGGGTTTATGCTTTGAAATCCAAAGACGAGGTCTTTGGTGTGTTTAAATCGTTTCATGCTATGGTCGAGAGAGAGACAGGTAAATCATTGAAGTGTATCCGCACTGACAATGGTGGTGAATACATTAGCGACTTTCATGAATACTGCAAGTCCCTGGGTATACAGCATGAACAGACGGTTCCCAAGACCCCCCAGCATAATAGTGTAGTTGAGCGAATGAATCGCACCATTGTAGAGAGATTCAGATGCATTTTATCCCATGCGAAGTTACCCAAGACGTTCTGGGGAGAAGCAATGCACACGGCGGTGTATTTGATAAACAAGTCTCCATCAGCCCCATTGAATGGAGAAGTACTTGAGAAGGTGTGGACTGAACATGATCCATCTTACAGTCATCTCAGGGTGTTTGGATGCAGCGCATCCGTTCACGTACCAAAGGACGAGAGGTTCAAGCTCGATATGAAGATCAAGCAGTGTGTGTTCTTAGGATACGGTGATGAAAAGCTCAGTTACAGGTTATGGGATCCGACCGAGAAGAAGCTCGTCAGGAGCAGAGATGTGGTTTTCTTTGAAGATCAGTGTATAGATGACATTGGTAAGTCAAAGAAGAATCAGCCTAGTTCAAGTGAGCTAAAGGACATGGATCCAGTTATTCCTCCCGTGGTGCCTAATAATGGGGGAGTACAGCAATGTGCAGAGGACGAGGGAGTTCCTTCAGAAGATGGACCAGGGGAGCAGCCCCCACTTGATCCACCTGTTGAGCCACAAGTGAGGAGGTCATCTAGGAACAGACAACTGTCCAAAAGGTACTCACCACATGAGTACATTATGCTGACTGATGGGGAGAGCCAGAAGATTATTCTGAGGCCCTAGCCGACGAGCATAAGGGGGAGTGGTTGAAAGCTATACAAGAGGAGATGGAATCCTTGCATAAGAACCACACCTATGATATGGTGAAACTTTCTAAGGGCAAAAAAGCTCTGAGCAATAAGTGGGTGTTCAGAAAGAAGATTGAGCAGAAGAATTCACAGGCGAGGTTCAAGGCCAGACTTGTGGTGAAAGGGTTTGGTTAGAGGAAAGGCATAGACTTCGAGGAGATATTCTCACCAGTGGTGAAGATGACATCCATACGGATGTTGCTTGGTTGGCGGCTAGCATGGATCTGGAGATAGAGCAGTTAGATGTTAAAACGGTCTTTCTCCATGGTGACTTGGAAGAAGAGATCTACATGCACCAACTAGAGGGGTTCGAAGTCAAGGGCAAGGAGCATATGGTCTGTAGGCTGAGAAAGAGCTTGTACGGGTTGAAACAAGCTCCACGGCAATGGTACAAGAAGTTCGACTCGTTTATGTTGAAACATAGGTATGACAGAATGGAGTCGGACCATTGTGTGTTTACGCGCAAGTTCTCAAATGGTGATTTCTTAGTTCTGCTATTATACGTTGATGACATGCTCATCATGGGAAAAGACATCAAGAAGATCGATAAGCTGAAACAGGAGTTGGGCAAGTGTTTTGCAATGAAAGACTTGGGCCCGGTTAAACAGATCCTAGGAATGGAGATAACCCGTGACAGAAGCAGCAGGAAGCTCTGCCTGTCATAAAAGCAGTATATTAAGAAAGTCCTAGAGCAGTTCAATATGAATGCAGCGAAGCTGGTCAGTACTCCACTAGATGGTCACTTCAGATTGAGCGATAGGCAGTGTCCCAAGACGAAGACAGAGGTGGAAGAGATGCAGAAGATACCCTACGCGTCAGTGGTAGGAAGTTTGATGTATGCTATGGTGTGTACACGCTCAGACATAGCATATGCGGTTGGTGTTGTCAGCCGTTATCTTGTCAATCCTGGCAAAGAACATTGGGCAGCGGTGAAATGGATATTGCGGTATCTAAGAGGCTCATCCAGGTTAAGCCTATGTTATGGTAACGGTAAACCTGTGTTAGAGGGCTACACAGATACAGATATGGCAGGTAACATAGACTCCAGGAAGTCTACATCGGGGTTCATGTTCACGTTTGCAGGGGGAGCGATTTCTTGGCAGAGCAAGCTACAGAAGGTCATAGCAATGTCGACGACAGAGGCTGAGTACATTGCAGTCACAGAGGCATGTAAAGAGATGCTTTGGATGAAGAGGTTCCTACAGGAACTTAGCCTGAAGCAGGAGGAGCACGTGGTCTATTGCGATAGTCAAAGTGTTATACACTTGAGCAAGAATCCAAGTCAGCATTCCAAGTCGAAGCACATAGAGATTCGGTATCACCGGATTAGGGATACTTTGGAATAGAAGGTGTTACAGCTTGAGAAGGTCCATACGGACAATAATGGGTCAGACATGATGACCAAGGCTTTGCTCAAGGGTAAGTTTGAGGTTTATAGAAATCTGGCTGGCTTGAAGAAGGTGGATCCCTCCTAGGTCAAAAAGGGGGAGATTTGATGAGTTTTTTTGACCCGTCGTCGACTAGTCGTGAGCCCTGCTCGACCGGTCGAAGGGTGGTGGTCGACTAGTCGTGGAAGACGAGTCGTGGCACGACTCAAAGTCCAGCGACTGTGGATTATTTTTCTCGGGTGCTCGACCAGTCGAAGGAGGTGCTCGACCGGTTGTAGGTGGCTCTCGACCGTGTAAGTGTTATGGTCTCATGCTCCTTTGGTTGTCAAATTTTGTGTGCCAAAAACATCTATCGGTGTTCTGTACTTGTATGATCATTTATTGGAATTCAAGACACCTCAAAAAAGCTACATGTTGAAGCCTCAAAAAAGCTACATGTTGAAGTTCAAATCTGAAGAAACAACGTATGAAGTAGTTCTATGTTGATCAAGATCTCAAGCCTGACAAGCCTGATATAATTCAATTTATCTACATTCGTTGAAAGGTTAAAGTTCAATGTCCATACGACATGGTTCAGGTTTGAATGACCTTAGGTTGACCCTTTAAGTAGGTCACTTTGGATACATTATTCAAATATTTAAAAGACACAAGGTTGGTCTATTCTACGACCAGTCCTAGCTCTTGTTCGACCAGTCCTAACATTGGTTCGACTAGTCCAAGAAATTCCACGACCAGTCCTAAGAAGTTGAAGATTTTTCAGAATTTTTGGTACGCCCACGACCAGTCCTGGAGGTCCTTCGACCGGTCGTAGGTGTGGCTTCGACTCGTCCACGACCAGTCGTGGAGCTACGACTTAAAGTCCAGCGACAAATCACTGGTCCTACGACCAGTCGTAGATATCTACGACCAGTCGTAGGTGACCCACGACCAGTCGTAGGGTACTCACGACCAGTCGTAGAACGGCTTTCAAAGATCGCGCTTATTTTTTCAAAAATCTGTTAGAGCTACGACCAGTCGTAGGTTTCTAAGACCAGTCGTAGGAGCGATTTCTGCTTCTATAAATTGAACACGAAATTCAGAGTTTTCATAACTTCCACTCTCATTCAATTCAAGAATTTTCAAGTGATCACTCTGAGATAAGTTTGTGTTTATTTTAAGCTAGATTGTGCTTATTTAATATTCCTTTTTGCTAGCTTATTTAATTTGATTTTGTTTCTATATTCCAATCATATTTGAAAAGAGGAATTATCTTATTCCTTCTTCTTGGAATCAAAATCAAATTTAGCTACGCCCAACGAGTTAAATCTAAAATCAATTAGAACTTAGAACCTTATGAATGTGAGTATTGGAAATTGAACTTTGACATTCAAATCATCTACTCCGATTGGTTCTACCGGGCTGCTACGAAAAAGGAGAAATCCAGGTATTTTACAATTCTGTAAAATTCATTTGCTTTTGGTTTTGTTTGAGGTTGAGCCAGAAAAATCTCATTGTATTGGTTGTCTGAGGAAAACCAGAAAACTCAGAAAAGAGGGGTTTTTGGATTGTGTAAGCCCAAGTGAAAAAGACACAATTGTAAAGGTTTTTGGTGAACCTGTGAAAACCTATTTGTTAGTGAACGCTAATATCCCCTGTGTGAGGATATTAGGAGTGGAGTAGCTTTTTGTGTGGCTGTTGGAAAACAGTTGGTGTACACACAAGCGAACCACTATAACTCTTTGACTTGTGGTTTGAATGCTTGCTTAATTTTCATATCTTTTATCATTTGATCTTGTGGAATGTACAAGGGATGTGAATGTTGTAATTATTTACATTTCAAGCAAGTGTGGGGATTGTTGTAATAATTTAGATCTTACTTCTTCATTTAAATTCAATTCCTTGCTATTTCATTTACTTATATTAATATTGAGTTCTTGATCCAAAAGAGGTTCTAGAAATAAGGTTGTCCTACCATAAGCCCTTGTTGATTATGGTGTAAGGTTGTCCTTAGAACTGAATTTGAATCAATCTCTCGATATCTATTTATCAAGGTGATTTAAATTTAGCTTTGTGAATTGATTCAAGTTGTAAGGTTGTTGGTTATTTTATTTCCGCTGAATTTTATTTTAATTTGGCATAGTCCTATTCACCCCCCCCCCCCCCTCTAGGACATATAGCTTGGCCTTTTCAAGTGGTATCAAAGCCTAATAGCTCATTTTATTGCTTTTTATTTGGATTTATTTCCTGAGCTAACGATCTAAGCTATATAAAAAGATGTCAAATTTTGATAGCCTTTCAGTTACTAGACCTCCTCCCTTTGATGGCTCCAACTATGCCTATTGGAAAGCCAGAATGAGGATCTTCCTCAAATCAATGGATGAAAGTGTGTGGCAAGCCACAGTAATTGAATGGAAACCTCCTATCACGGAAGTAACTGGTGTTGATGGTTCAAAATCTATGAAAATTACACCATATTACCAATGGACCACACTTCAGAAAAGTGAGAGTAGTGCTAATGCTAAAGCACTAAATGCAATCACTTGCGCACTATCACCGGATGAGTTCAAAAGAATCATATCCTGTGATACTGCAAAGCAAGCTTGGGATATTTTAGAAATGACACACGAAGGTACATCAATTGTCAAGAAATCTAAAGTCCAACTCCTCACAACTAAATTTGAAGAAATTCATATGGAGGAAAATGAAATGTTTATGGACTTTTACACTAGATTGAATGACATTGTGAACTCAATGTGGGGTCTGGGCGATAAGATCCCTGAAAGTAAAGTATGTGCAAAAATACTACGCTCTCTTCCTGAACGGTTCAATTCAAAGGTAACCGCAATCCAGGAACTTCGTGATACGGATAATATGAAGGTAGAGGAATTAGTTGGTTCTTTACAAACCTATGAATTAAGTTTTAAAGCTCCTAAAGGTAAGTCTATTGCTTTGAAGTCATCTAAAAGTATTATTCAAGAAAATTCAGATTCAGAAAAGTCTGAAGATGATATGGCCCTTTTGGCGAAAAGAGTAAGATTTTCAAAAGGAAATGAAAAGAAACGTTCCAAACCTAAGTCTAAAACTTGGAAATCATTGAAAGATAGTCAATGCTACAACTGTCAAGAATATGGGCATTTAGCAAACAAATGTCCTAAAAAGGACAGATTCAAAAAGAAGGGTATGTTGGCTACTTGGGATGAATCGTCTGATTCTGAAGCCTCTTCTGAGTCAGAAAATTCAGAAACCGAGTCGGGCAATGAACTTAAGGCCCTTATGACTCTAGCCAAGTTTACTTTTTCCGATCACGATGATTCAACAAGTGAAGAAAATTTGGATAGTGATCATGAATATGATGAAGATCTTCAAGATGCTTACAATGCCTTATATAAGGAAAGTTGTAAAATTGCTGTCAAACTTAAACTTCAAAAAGAAAAGTTTTATAAACTTAAAGAATGTTTTGAAACTCTTATTTTAGAAAAATCTCAAATTTCAGATAGTTTTGAAAAGTCTAAGTGTGACCTAGAATTCAAAACCTCCCTAATTGAAAATTTGAAATCTGAAAATGAGAAACTTAAAAATGAAGTATCTTCTCTTTGAGTTTGAAGGACACATGGAGATATGCCCAAGGCGATCCAAAATTAGAAAAATTGTTATCCGGATCAAGAAAATGTGGCGATCGATCCGGGTTGGGTTATGATAAAAACAAATCTCCAAAACAGAAGAATACTTCTTCCAATTTTGTGAAAGGAGAGACTTCTAACTCAAAAGGAAAAGATACTAGTCAAGTTTTTTTAAAAATACAAAAACTTTTCATAAACCCAAAAGCAGCTATGTAAATTTCAAAAATCAGATTCGAAACCCACTAGCTGAAAAAATTATTGATTTACTGAAGGAGCTATTAAAATCTAATTCTGTAGGTCACTCCTACAACTATAAACATAAGAAGACCAATTATTCTCCTAAACCTAAAACTGTACTGAAATGGGTTCCTAAAGCTGTCTGTTTGGTTGCTCACACTGCTTTCAAAGCTACAAGCCATTCGAAATGGTACCTAGACAGTGGATGCTCCAGACATATGACAGGCGACAAAGCACTATTCACCGATCTTAAAGATATGACTGATGGGTCAGTCACATTTGGTGATGGTAGCAACTGCAAGATAATTGGCAAAGGTACGGTCCAACTCTATAACCTTCCCTTATTTAAAAATGTTTTATATGTTGAGGGTTTAAAACACAACCTGTTGAGCATATCTCAAATATGCGATAACAACCATAATGTTAAATTTTCTAATCAAGGTTGTGAAATAATAAATGAAAAGGGTTCTGTAATATTAACTGGTCGCAGAACTTCTGAGAACTGCTATATAGTAAGCGATAGTAGCTCATCTAAACAAACGTGTTACATGGTCCATACCGATGAGACAGAATTATGGCATAAACGCCTCGGACATGTACACTATCGAAATTTATACAGATTGAGCAAAGGTGAACTAATTAGAGGTCTACCTAAGATGCAAAAAGTAGACAAGATTTGTGGTGAATGCCAGTATGGTAAACAAACTAGGAGCTCTCACAAAAAGGTGAACTCCAATACCACCACAAGACCACTCGAGCTTCTCCACATGGATCTTATAGGACCAACAAGAACGGAAAGTCGAGGTGGCAAAAAATACATCTTAGTTATTGTAGATGATTATACAAGATTCACTTGGGTTTCATTCTTGAGAGACAAATCAGAAACCCTTGATGAAGTGAAAAAGATTATAAAACGGATTCAAACTGAAAAAAGTTCTCAAGTCAACAAGATCCGTAGTGATCATGGATCCGAATTCGAAAATAGCAGTTTTGAGAAATTCTGTAGCGATCAGGGAATATCGCATGAATTCTCTGCACCTAAAACTCCTCAACAAAATGGAATTGTCGAGAGAAAGAATAGAGTGCTTCAAGAAATGGGAAATGTTATGTTAAATAGCATGAAGCTCCCTAGAAATCTATGGGCTGAAGCAGTGAATACAGCCTGCTACATTATTAACCGTGTTTATATCTGTAAACTAATAATAAAACGGCTTATGAAATGTGGTTTGAGAAAAAGCCTTCTGTCAAATATTTTCGAGTTTTTGGCAGTAAGTGTTATATTTTGCGTGATCGTGAAAATTTGGGAAAATTCGACACTAAAAGTGATGAAGGGATCTTTTTAGGGTATTCTTTAAACAGTCGTGCATATCGTGTTCTGAACAACAGGACCGGTGTGATTCAAGAGTCAATAAATGTTGTGATTGACGATTTTTTGAATACACCTGTTCCTAGTTCAGATAATGATGAAGTGCTTATACTTGAAAACAAGAAACTTCACCAAGTGAACCTAATTCTGAATTTAGGACTGTTAAAGATCATCCAACTTCTCAAATACTTGAAAACCCTCTCACTGGTGTGCGCACTCGTAGACAATTAGAGGACATATGTAATTACGTATGCTTTACATCCCAGATTGAACCGGTTAACGTAAAAGAAGCACTTTCGGATGAAAACTGGATTCTTGCGATGCAAGAAGAGCTTAATCAGTTTGTCAGAAATGATGTTTGGTATCTTGTTCCTAGACCTAAAGATAAACATATTATTGGAACAAAATGGATTTTCAAAAACAAATCTGATGAACTTGGAAATATTATTCGAAATAAAGCAAGACTAGTTGTACAGGGATATACGCAAATTGAAGGTATTGACTATAATGAGACATTTGCCCCTGTAGCTCGTCTTGAATCAATCAGACTTTTTATCTCCATTGCATGTTTTAGAAAGATTAAAATTTATCAAATGGATGTAAAGAGTGCCTTTCTGAATGGTGATTTACATGAAGAGGTATATGTTGAACAACCAACAGGGTTTGAAGATCCTAAATTTACTGATCATGTGTATCGTCTTAAGAAGGCTCTCTATGGTCTGAAACAAGCTCCCAGAGCATGGTACGAAAAACTGACTAAGTTTTTACTAAGTCATAATTTTCAAATGGGATGTGTTGATAAGACACTCTTTGTTAAGAAGTATAACGATGATATTTTAATGGTTCAAATATATGTTGACGATATTATTTATGGATCAACCTGTACTAATATGACTGTTGAGTTTGCAGATTTGATGAAGTCTAAATTCGAAATGAGCATGGTTGGTGAATTAAACTATTTTCTAGGGTTGCAAGTAAAACAACAACCTAATGGAATTTTTATCTCTCAAACCAAATATGCTCAGGGCTTAATCAAGAAATTTGGATTTGAGAAAGGTAAAAACTTTGATACTCCTATGAGTACAACTTTGAGACTCTCAAAAGACTCTGCAGGTAATGATGTGGATCCTAAATTGTATCGTAGTTTGATTGGTAGTTTACTTTATCTGACTGCTAGTAGACCAGATATAGCCTTGAGTGTTGGTATTTGTGCTCGTTATCAATCAAATCCTAAAGAATCTCACTTAACTGCGGTTAAGCGGATTATGCGATATGTCGCAAGTTCTACTAAACTTGGTCTCTGGTATCCACATGAAACTAATGTTCAATTAGCCGGGTATGCAGATGCTGACTGGGCTGGAAATATTGATGATAGGAAATCAACCAGTGGTGGTTGTTTCTACATTGGAAATTGTCTTGTTTCTTGGTTTAGTAAGAAGCAAAGTTCTATATCGCTATCAACAGCTGAGGCTGAATACATTGCTGCTGGAAATGCATGTACTCAACTTGTTTGGATGAAACGAATGTTGAGCGATTATGGAATTACTCTGGATTCTATGATTTTATTTTGCGATAATTCCAGCGCAATAAATATCTCTAAAAATCCAGTTCAGCATTCACGTACTAAGCATATTGATATTAGATTTCATTACATTCGTGAATTAGTGGAAGAAAAGGTAATTTGTTTGGATTACATTCCAACCGAGACTCAACTTGCTGACATTTTCACTAAACCGCTCGACAAAAGCAGGTTTAATAAATTAAAGTTTGATCTCGGTATGAGCAATTTAAATTGAATTTGCATGATTTAGTGTATCATAATGTACATAAATTTGATGATTTATTTGATTAAATTTGAAATTTATTTAAAAAAAAAAAAAATTTTGCAAATTTTGAGTCGTACTCGACCAGTCGTGAGTGTACACGACCGGTCGTACTACGACCGGTCGAACACGTACACGACCGGTCGTGAAACTCGGGTTTTCACTTTAATTTGGGGATTTTGACTCATCTTCCTCATTTCTCTTTTCCCACCAACGGCTCTAGCTACGACCGGTCGAACCCACCTTCCTAGTTCTTCAAGGTTAGTGGTTCCTTTGCATTTTTACTATAGATTCTTGATATTAGTGTCTCAAATCACTCTCTTGTTGAATCTATTGGGTCGTTCATTGCAAGATTGGGGTTTTATCTTGAAAAATCTGATCTATTAAAACCTCATTTTTTCTATCTTGCATCTTGTGGTTTCATTGAAATCCTCCATTAAAAATGGATGCTAGAGGTAAAAAGAAAACTACTAGAGGTCCATCTTCTTCTAGATCAACTTCTATTGTACAACGTCATCTTCGGTCTCCCGAAAATGATCCTCCGAATGTTCGGGATTTACGTATGCGAAATATTATTGTTGAGCGTCCTGTGAATGTAAATCACATTGCTTCATATGGTATTCCTACTCTGTTGGAATCTGTGGGATGGGATAACATCTTGCATTGGGGTGGACCTGCATACCAGTCCATTGCCCAATCCATGTTTGCATGTATCTGTGATTTTTCTATTGATAATTTAATTTTTAAAGTTGATACTCAAGAAGGTTTGTTTGTAGTGGATCGGCATTTGATTGCTGATATTATGGAAATACCTGTCAATGATGAGAGCATTCCAATTGGTATTTTACATGACAGTCTCTCTGAATCTGAACGTAGAATGCTTACTAGAGATCTATGTAACTTGGATGTTCATTGGACTCATAAAGGTCATGCACTTCCCTCAAGATTTTTGTTACCCAGACACAGAGTACTACATAGGATTTTCATCTCTAATCTTTATCCACGTGCTGGTAATAAAACCGAACTCACTGCTTTTATGGTTCGTGTTTTGCATTCTGTCATCTCTGGTGCAAAAATATGTTTACCTTCCTTAATTTGTCATTCCATTATTCTGTCTCGTCAACATCCTGGACATAGTGATATACCCTTTGGTTATTTGTTGACTATGCTAGCAAATCATATGCTCATTGCTATGCCTACTAGAGAAAAACCCATCCATCATCTCCCTTCAATAATTCCAATCTTAACAAGATGACTTTAGAATTTACTGATGGTCAAGTGGATGCTGGTGGCGTTGGTGCTGAAGCAAGAGATGCTGGTCAAGCTAGTGATCCTACTGAAGACGTGAATATGGATGATTTGTTTGAAGAACTTGAGTCAGACTCGGCTGATGATCCTGATTTTCAGCCCTCTGATTTTGATGAGAGATTGAATTCCCTTCAAGAGCAAGTGGCTCAAATTCGTGTTACCCAAGATACGCAATTCTCTTATCTACGCAAATATATGAGGCGTATTGCTAAGGGTTTACACAAAATTGATCCTTCTAATCCTGCTCCATCCTCTGGTTCTGACTGAATGTTTTACTAAGTCTGTAATATTTGTTTTTAACTTTACATACTCACTGACTTTTGAATTATGCACTAAAGTTTTCTTGAATCTATACTTTAACTGGCTATATTCATTTTGATTGCTGCCCTTGTTCCTTTGTCATTTTGTGACAAAAAGGGGGAGAAGTTTTGGGAGTTCCTATTATCTATTACTCAGGGGGAGTTAAACAACTTCTCAGGGGTACCTATTACTCTGGGGTAGGGGGAGTTAAACAACTTCTCAGGGGTACCTATTACTCTGGGGTAGGGGAGTTAAACAACTTCTCAGGGGTACCTATTACTCTGGGATAGGGGAGTTAAACAACTTCTCAGGGGTACCTATTACTCTGGGGTAGTTATGTGAGAATGAAATATTTGACTTGCTTCTCTATATGAACTTGTGGTGTGTATGCTTTTCTATTGTTCAACTTATTGTGAATATGTTGTGAGTAATATGTTGTGAGTACTTCATTTTAATTTGAAGTATTATTATTATTTGGATGTTTTGTCACAAATTTGCCAAAGGGGGAGATTGTAAGTGTTATGGTCTCATGCTCCTTTGGTTGTCAAATTTTGTGTGCCAAAAACATCTATCGGTGTTCTGTACTTGTATGATCATTTATTGGAATTCAAGACACCTCAAAAAAGCTACATGTTGAAGCCTCAAAAAAGCTACATGTTGAAGCCTCAAAATACTACATGATGAAGCCTCAAGAAGCTACAATGTTGAAGTTCAAATCTGAAGAAACAACGTATGAAGTAGTTCTATGTTGATCAAGATCTCAAGCCTGACAAGCCTGATATAATTCAATTTATCTACATTCGTTGAAAGGTTGAAGTTCAATGTCCATACGACATGGTTCAGGTTTGAATGACCTTAGGTTGACCCTTTAAGTAGGTCACTTTGGATACATTATTCAAATATTTAAAATACACAAGGTTGGTCTATTCTACGACCAGTCCTAGCTCTTGTTCGACCAGTCCTAACATTGGTTCGACTAGTCCAAGAAATTCCACGACCAGTCCTAAGAAGTTGAAGATTTTTCAGAATTTTTGGTACGCCCACGACCAGTTCTGGAGGTCCTTCGACCAGTCGTAGGTGTGGCTTCGACTCGTCCACGACCAGTCGTGGAGCTACGACTTAAAGTCCAGCGACAAAATCACTGGTCCTACGACCAGTCGTAGATATCTACGACCAGTCGTAGGTGACCCACGACCAGTCGTAGGGTACTCACGACCAGTCGTAGAACGGCTTTCAAAGATCGCGCTTATTTTTTAAAAATCTGTTAGAGCTACGACCAGTCGTAGGTTTCTAAGACCAGTCGTAGGAGCGATTTCTGCTTCTATAAATTGAACACGAAATTCAGAGTTTTCATAACTTCCACTCTCATTCAATTCAAGAATTTTCAAGTGATCACTCTGAGATAAGTTTGTGTTTATTTTAAGCTAGATTGTGCTTATTTAATATTCCTTTTTGCTAGCTTATTTAATTTGATTTTGTTTCTATATTCCAATCATATTTGAAAAGAGGAATTATCTTATTCCTTCTTCTTGGAATCAAAATCAAATTTAGCTACGCCCAACGAGTTAAATCTAAAATCAATTAGAACTTAGAACCTTATGAATGTGAGTATTGGAAATTGAACTTTGACATTCAAATCATCTACTCCGATTGGTTCTACCGGGCTGCTACGAAAAAGGAGAAATCCAGGTATTTTACAATTCTGTAAAATTCATTTGCTTTTGGTTTTGTTTGAGGTTGAGCCAGAAAAATCTCATTGTATTGGTTGTCTGAGGAAAACCAGAAAACTCAGAAAAGAGGGGTTTTTGGATTGTGTAAGCCCAAGTGAAAAGGACACAATTGTAAAGGTTTTTGGTGAACCTGTGAAAACCTATTTGTTAGTGAACGCTAATATCCCCTGTGTGAGGATATTAGGAGTGGAGTAGCTTTTTGTGTGGCTGTTGGAAAACAGTTGGTGTACACACAAGCGAACCACTATAACTCTTTGACTTGTGGTTTGAATGCTTGCTTAATTTTCATATCTTTTATCATTTGATCTTGTGGAATGTACAAGGGGATGTGAATGTTGTAATTATTTACATTTCAAGCAAGTGTGGGGATTGTTGTAATAATTTAGATCTTACTTCTTCATTTAAATTCAATTCCTTGCTATTTCATTTACTTATATTAATATTGGGTTCTTGATCCAAAAGAGGTTCTAGAAATAAGGTTGTCCTACCATAAGCCCTTGTTGATTATGGTGTAAGGTTGTCCTTAGAACTGAATTTGAATCAATCTCTCGATATCTATTTATCAAGGTGATTTAAATTTAGCTTTGTGAATTGATTCAAGTTGTAAGGTTGTTGGTTTATTTTATTTCCGCTGAATTTTATTTTAATTTGGCATAGTCCTATTCACCCCCCCCCCCCCTCTAGGACATATAGCTTGGCCTTTTCAGACCGGTCGTGGACTCGGTTTGACCAGTCGAGGTTACGTAGATTCGTTCCGCGATTTTGCACGGATTTCATGTCGCAAGTCCTTTCGCAACTGGGATGCGGAAAAGAGTTTCCTAAAACTTTAAATAGGAGTTCCTAGGGCTTTCTAGGTACGAAAAGAGGGTTTCCTAAAGCTTTACAAGGGATTTGCTAAAGGGTATAGGGCTATTAAAGGTGAGAGAGAGAGGAAGCTTATAGAAGGGAGGTTATGCTCGTGGAGGTTATCTACTGTGCAATCTATATCTCAGCGCTTCTATGTCCTTGTAATCAGTGAGATCTTTCCATTTTCTTTATTTCTCTTATTGATTATCCACTCCTGCGTGAGTGAAGAAGGTTGTAATGTTCTACTTCATAGTGGATTGTTGATCTGGACGAGGTCTCGTGGTTTTTACCTCTAAGAGGGTTTTCCACATAAAAATCTCTTGTGTTGTATGGTTTATGCTTTGATTGTTTTTCATTGCATTATTATTCCATAATTCTGGTTTGTTTCGAGAGGCTATATCCTAAGGTTTTTGTGCAAGGCCCCCAAACAAATTGATCGCCTCCCTTCGCCTCCACTTTACGGGCCTGCAACTACTAATCCACCTCATGAGCCTCAATCACTCCAGACATCAAAGAAAGTTGAATCGAAAAGTTTGAAAGCTACGCTATAGAGGTCTATAGGCTCAACTGAAAATCAAAATTTGTCACGTCCTTCACATCCTCCACTCTCGAACTATAAGTTGCATGACCACACCTCCTAGCTGGCGACTCAGAGCATCAGCCACCATGCTCGTACTGCCCGAGTGATACTATAAAGTGCAGTCATAATCCTTCGGAAGCTTCATCCATTGCCTTTACATCATATTTAGCTCTCTCTGGGCGAACTGATACTTTAAACTACTATGATCCAAAAAGAGTACAAACTTCACCCCATAAAAATAGTCTTCAAATCTCAACACGAAGACAACTTTTGTCAACTCTAGATCATGTGTAGGGTAGTTATGCTCATGGACCTTGAGCTGATGAGACTCAAATAATATAATCTTTCTGTGTTGCATCAACACGTAATCAAGCCTGATGAGTGAAGCATCAGTATAAATCATGAATCTTTCACTCCCAGAGGGGAGAGTGAGAATTGGCAGCGTTATCAGATGTGTCTTAAGCTCTATGAATGCTCACTCACAAGTGTCGCTTTATACAAACGATGCTCTCTTCCGAATGAACCCGATCAGTGGGGTGGCAATGCATGAAAAGCCACATATCGCCAATAATAGCCTATTATACTAAAGAAGCTCTTGATCTCACTAGCATTAGTGTGTTGTCCCCATTACAACACTACCTTAACCTTCATAGGGTTGACTGCTAATCCCTCCCGAGTGATCACACACTCGAGGAACTTCACCTCCTACCAAAACTCGTATTTCTCCAGCTTGGCGAACAACTAGTGCTCGCATAAAGTCTGTAAGACTATCTCTATATGATGCTCATGCAACTCCTGGGTACTCGAGTATATCAAAATATTGCCAATAAACACCAAAACAAACTGACCATGCAGGGGTGGAAGACTTTGTTCATCAACTACATGAATACTATCGACGAATTGGTCAAACCAAATAACATGAGTAAAATTTTAAAGTGACCATAACAGGTCTAAAAAATTATCTTTAGAATATCCTCCTCTTGGACTTGCACCTGATGATACCTGGATCTCAAATCTATATTCGAAAAGAAGTGCGCATCTTGTAGCTAACCAAATAGGTCATCTATTCTCTGGAGCGGATATTTATTCTTAATAGTGACCTTATTAAGCTCGAAGAAATTCATGCAGAGCCCCAATGATCTATCCCTCTTCTTCACAAAAAGCATCGGCTCACCCTATGGAGAACTGCTCGAACAGATAAACCTAAACGCATGTAACTCATCTAATTTCTCTTGCAACTCCATCAACGCTATACAATACGGGGGCTTTGAGACTTGCATAGCACTAGGCACTTGATAAATACAAAACTCCACAACATTTAATCAATGTGCACTGCTGACTGCTCGTAAAGCGCATTCGTGAAGTCGTAAAGCGCATTCGTGAAGTCGCAAATGTTCAACAATTAATCAATGTGCACTGCTGACTGCTCCTTTTACACATAAGCCATGTCTCCAACAGCCCTTCCTTGAGCACTGTAACATACTAAAATTACAACTGATTGGGAATAAAAAATCATGATTGTCTTCTCAAAACAATCCAATACTGCATGATATGCGGCCAACCAACCATTCCCAAAATCACCTTGAACTTAGACATGCACAACACAAACAAATCGGAAGGGAACTCTGACTCTCCTATAAAACACGAGACAAGATGGGCACATCAGGCCTAAGACTTTAAACTTTCCTAAGGGCATTGCTACTAACAACCATTCCCCCACTACCACTACAGGAAAATTTAAAGCGTGCACAAATCCTTAGATATAAAAGAGTGAGAAGCACTAAATTTGAATAAAGTCCTAGTAGGAATCAAGGATATAACGAGAATACCTTCCACTACTTTTCCAGAAGATTGGGGGTCCCTCTGTTGCAACACATATACATGGGCTTGAGTTGGCTAAGAGGTGCATGTTCCCTCTTTTGGCGATGTTGTGGTTATTTTAGTTGTTGTCACTTCTATTATTGTGATCTTAGATACTGTGGTTGTTATTGCTGTTGTCGCTGAGGCTGAGGTCAAAACTTTTGAGGTTGAGGCCTCTGCTAGAATGGAGCTCTTTGTTGCTACTGGGGAGGCCTCTACTGCTGGCTGGGGTACTGTCGGTTCACGTGCCTGAATCCTCCACATCAGAACTCTCTTAACATGGGGGATCCATATGTCAAAACTCTCTTAACAATGCGCCCGCCTTCTCCTAGGCGAAAGATGCAGACACATTAGTTAAACACCACTCCTAACGCTCCATCCACAATACCATACTCATCAGAAACCTTAGATTAGCTGAGTGTCATCGGGGGTGGTTGGAGCCTACTGCGCCTCAGTGGCTCGAGTCTGAGTCATACGTAATGGCATGATCTATAAAAAAAAAATTAAAAAAAAACTCTCAATATAAGAAGAACTCTCGCGCTCTATGTACACATCGGGTGTTAAGTATAAAGTCTCTAATTTCTCTAGATGGGATGCCTATTTTGGCTAAGTTCTCAAACCAAGAATCCTAGATTCACGTTTCTAGGTTTGTTCAAATTGGATTTCTTAATTCCATTTAAGTTCTCAATCAATCATAATGGGAGACCTGGTTTCAGTTCTTTTAAATTCTTCACTAATAGATTTTCTCGTAAGTGATCCCAACCTTATGCTCCGATACCAACTTCTATCACGCCCCAAATCTAGGAATTGACAGCTTCCATAGTGTCACAAATCCGAGTTTAGTGCACCACAAGGAAGATTTTGAGTGATATTTTTTTAATAATACCTAAGTAGAAGAATCCATGATCATAATATCAAGCAAACATCCTCCATTATAATTTCATACAATTACAGGTACAATGTTTCTAAAAGGGTGAAAAAGATAATCATCGCCCTAACACAAAATAAATACCATGCATCTAAGAAGTTAAGTGATCTAAACTACTCTTGGCTTGTAAAATGGGAAAAAGGTGTGAGCTAAAAGCCCAATGAGTACACTCATGTGTGTGTGTGTCTGTGTGTGTCGTGTACAAGCATGCAACAACAATTGAAATATCAGAGTACACAACTGAAGAATGATAACAATGCATTGTCATATGAAGTCAGGAGGGCATGATGCAATACATGAGATGCAGTATAAAATAATGTAGGCTATATGTAGGCATGCAAGTCCTTGAAAAGTCCATAACTCAATACAGTTACTATCATTGGAAATCATCGGGGCCTGGTATCCAGCGCAAGTTTAAAACTGGTTGGATAAAGGAATCGCATACCCGCCTCATCAGTGGCGAGTCTATAGCCATGTCAAAACCCACCCTACATGCTGGTAGTTAACCCATTTTAGGGGGTGGTCAAACCCAACCACATTCTCTCTACACTTCAGCTAAGCGTTGTCGAACCTCTTCCCATCCGACCGCACTAGCAAGAGTCGAGCCTACTTGATCTTCGACACCAACTGACCCATGGTATCTGTCGGTCCTGATGATAAGGCTCGATAGTACGACTCGAGGTTTAGAAAGTTTCACCTAGGGGTCTGGGACCCAGTATAAAGAAACCTGAATTTCTAGTGTCCACAAATACCAACCACGATGCCGCTGTGGTGGTCTCATCAATACAACCACAAGGAGTGCGACCTGACAAAGGTCCAAGGTCTAAAATTCTCTTAATGACCTGAGGAAATGTAGAAGTCGAAATACGTTGACCAGGTTGTTCCTTCTTGAAAGGGCTAACAACCGAGACTTTCTGGCGCTTATGCTTGGGAGATGTTGGATTGACCACTCTTATTGTTGTTAAAGGAGAGGTGGTCAGGGTAGGTGATGCTTTTTTTGACCACGTCATCCTCTGACTTGGAGACAGCCAACTTCGGTGCAGTTTTCTTTTTATTACCTTTGGTCACTGGTTTCTTCTTCTTGGCAATGAGTTTCTCTTTTCTAGTTATAGAAGAGAAAAGTCGTGCGATGATGAAGTCGGCGGGTTCAATAACCAAATTTATTATAATAATTCTGCCACCATTCATGAAAAGTGATCATTTGGCGGGATAACTTTGGAATACAGGCAATTCAAAAGTAGTGCAAATCATCTGAAAATTGTGGTGAAGAGTTTGATAAATGTTGGCCACTCGACGATCGAGTATAGATAGGGAGGTTGATTAGCAATTTTATGAGTGAATGGTAAGGAATGCATTGAGTTAAACCAAATTGACAAGTAAGAAGATTGTGACAGTATTGTTTGACCCCTACCTTAGTGTTAACACTAGTTTCTATGGTGCCACCATAAGGGAGGCCCAATCTCTATTCTCAGCTGTGATAGTGTCGACCAGTTCAAAGTCCTTTTCAGTGAGCCAGACTGGGTCGATGTCTTTATTCTGGAGAGCATAACAAGAATGGTTAGATTTATTGGTATGAAGAGAGAAGAAGAAGTTCATACATTCTGCAAATGTGCAGGTAATGCTAGGATACAGGATATTACATTGACCGTGGGAAGAATGGAGACCAGAAGGAGTAGTAGGTTTGCAAGTAAAAAAAATAAAAATATTTACAAAGCAGCATTTGGAGAAGTCATAAAGGTCCTCCATTATGGTAAAAACCTTTAGTTGTTACTTCATACATGCTGCAATATAAATGGCCGAGCACAAAAGGAGCAAGAGCTAATTATCATCCTTGAGCTAGAGCCTCGACCAAATAAACATACTTTTTTTTATGATTTGTATGACATTTACATAGGGCAAATAACGGCAGATTCACATCAATAGAAATAATGTATGTTCCTGATCACTGACTTCAGTGTGATTCTGGTGCTGAATAAGATTGAAAATGAAGTAAGCTCTTCCATTTTTGTCTGGAAGTTCGAAGCAATGATTGTCGTCTTGGGCGAAACTTAAGAAGACTACTTCACCAAACGGAAGAAAATGGGTGAAAGCACAAACATCCATGATTGTCAAACTCATAGGATTGCATCCGAAGTGGAAGGTGTTGGTCGATGAGTTTCAGAACGTTGAAGCTACAGTAAGAAGGGATGTGTATGCTGGAAATTCAAAAAGAGAGAGTTAATCAAACAAACCTCAAGTGTAGGGCTGCGATGTAGTAATAACTCGGTGATGAAATTACGGTAAGGCCGATACTATTGAAGTATGGATATATGTCAAAGTTTCTTAGAGGGGGGTGAATAGGACTTTTTAGAACTTTAATCCTCTAAGCTATAGATTCTACAAATCTAAAACAAGTTGAGTAGGATTATAACGAAGTCATTTAATTTTAAGTTTTAGAGTTATATTTAATCAAGTATGTATTGTGCATAAAGTAAACAATCACATAATCAATACATATGAGTTTAGGCAATCATCTCAAACACAGCAATATATAATGGTTCGGCTATATGCCTACTCCACTCTCGGTTAATGCACTCCCCCTTGGAGTGTGCCGAATTTGACTATCAAATGGTTTTAAATCAAGTTTACCATAAACCTTCACAACCTTCACAAGGTTAACTAAGGAGTCTACACAAGACAACCTTAGAAGCCTACACAAGGCTATGAGTCCTACACAAAAACTCTACTGGGAGACTATACACAGCAAACAGGTCCTACACAAGGACACTACTAGGAGCCTACACAAGGCAACATATGCCTACACAAGGTGACATGTCCTACACAAGGACACAATGTATTCTCCCGTCAGAGGACTACGAAAGATCTTAGCGAGTTTGAAAAACAAACTCTAAAATCAGATCCTACACAAAAAAAGGGGGTTTCAGACTCTATGGACTCTAATACTTACTTGCAAGTGAGTGAGCCCCATGTAAGCACAACTGAAGATGATCTCTCTTGTTAATGAAGAATCTTCAGTTCCCTTAATCTAAATCAACGGTAGATGCTCCGATACAAGTCGTCGGTTGTTGGGTCAAGGTATTTTGGTGAATCTCCTCTATTAAATGTTGGTCTTTAAGTGTATATGAGATTTCCAAATGTCAAACATTCATAGGATTCCAGCTCAATGATATGCCAGTAAATAAGCTGCTAAAGATCCTTGAATGGTGGAGTTCATTCTTCAATCCAATCTATTGATATTTCAATGATTACATTTAAGATAGGTTTGAAGGATGAACTCCCATGAGAAAATGGATTCAAGATAGTAGGTGTTTTCCTATAGCAATAATTCTCTTAAATCTCATTATTTTTCTCACTGCAAATTAAGAAGCTAAGCTTCTGAATATAAAGGCAAAAATCCCAACGGTAAAAAAATGGACAGATTTTGTCAATGTTCGATGTCATCGAAGGTCACCTTTGATGTCATCGAGTGACAGTTCGATGGCATTGAGATTTTTCCTAAAATTGATTGGAGCTTGCTAGACAATCTCATTCAATTGTTTGATGTCATCGAAGACATTTTGATGAAATCGAGGAGTTCAATTCATTTTCTGTAAAACACTCTGGACAACTCTGGTCCATGTTTGATGTAATCGAACATACCTTCGTTGTCATCAAAATTTAAATTCCGATGTCATCGAAGGAAATTCGATGTCATCGAAGAGTTCATGATTTTCCAATAGAACTCTCTAGACAAGTTAGGTATAGGTTCGATGTCCTCGAACATATATTCGATGTCATCGAAGTTTGAATTTCGATGTCATCGAACATGATTCAAGTCATCAACCATTTAAGTGATTTTTCGCCTGAGCTTGCTGGACATATGATTTCTCATTTTCGATATCATCAAGATAGGTTCGATGTCATCGAACATGTAAGTTCGATGTCATCAAACCCTGTTCGATGTAATTGAGATTTGATCCAGGATTTTAGTTTGGTTGCCGGACAGAAATAAGTCCAGACTCAATGTCATTGAAGCCGGTTCGATGAATCGAAAGTTGTAGAAAGCTTGTGATTTTTTCATATGTTTTTGCAACTTGGTATTCTATTTTATAATCTTCCAAAGATATTTTCCTAGTTGATTTTGGGACAGATTAGAACATTTTAAAGTGGATTATTACCTGAGGTGTTTTAGTCATGGGATGTGAGGTTTAGTTTACCTTTGTAGATTATTGAACACTTCTACTTTGTTGAGTCTTCAGCTTGTAGTCTTTATTGTGGGACTCACTAGACTTTATGACTCAACCATCATGTTAATTGACAAATAAGGGCACTTTCGGGTGAGACCGAGGTCGTAATCACAAGGATTTATGATTGTGCGATTTCTGGAACACTTTAGAATTAAAACTAGAACTAAAATTATTAAAAACTTATTAAAGAGTAATGATATAATTGAGAAAGAATTTTATGGAGATAAAATACTAGAATGCCAAAGATCTACTTATAGTCATCCTTAATATCTAAATTACTTGATTCAATCATATAACTAAACTGGAATCGAAGTTCTATCATATCCAGTCGGATAATGGAGTGGTTAAATCATCATTCATATATCAAAATAGATTTGAACTTTAATTGAATTGATTCTCATATAAAGCATCAAAGTATTTATCTCATGGAATTCAAAGCATCTATTGTGCCTTTAGTTTATGATAGACCAATTGAATTTACAGATAAATCCCTTACAAAACAAATAAGCAATTAATCTTAGTTTCGTAAGCATTAAATGTGCCCAGAGTCAACAATGGATTAAAATAAACTAGAAATAAGTCTTCATTCAAACCAAATATCAATGAATTATTTAACAATCAAACCAATTAGTTGAATCAAAGTTAATTAAGCATTAAAAATCACTACAAGTTTCACCTCTTAGCCTTAGCTAAGGGATTAGTCAATCAAAGACATGATTGAACTATAATTCAAAAGAAAAACATAAAATTGAATAAAAACCAAAGGATTGGAGAAGAAGGAGTCCGTAAAACCTCTACAACTCCTTACTCTATCTCTTCTACCTTAATTCATATATAAGAAAGCTAAAATTATCCCTTTAAATAGAAAAAATTTGCATCGACTTGAAATCAATATCAAATTTATGCACTTTTATCACACATCGGTCGCATTGACTGTACACTTCGGTTACACCAAATTTCACTTCAGTCGCACAGAATTAACCTCTCGATTGCGGCTAAATTTCTCTAAAATCCATATAAAGGCTTTGTCTCCCTCAGGTCGCATCGAACTTCCATTTGGTGGCACTGAACATTACTTCGGTCACACCTAAGTATTTAGCCGAATTAACTCTAAATATCACAGTTTCTTTCTTGACTATTCTGTGCACATTCGGTCGGATTGAACCAACCTCAAATGGGACTGAACAGGGTGTTATTTCTGTTAATGAACTTTGTGATTTTTCCAGTCTTTTCTTTCGCTTTTACACATGGTTTGCTTCGATATTTGACACTTGAATTCTTCCTTAATCACCTCTAAATGTCTAAATCTTCACTTGGTCATTCTTTGAGCATTAACTCTTCTTTTTAATCATTCTTTTCATCTTATCTCTCCAAATCACCTCACATAAGAAAATCATATGTAATTCTATCAATTAAGTACATATATGCTTATAAAACCATTATATAATAAGGGGAAAATATACAATATTTCACACTCAACAAGAGTCTAATGCATTCATAGATGTCGGTTTGTCCATGTATCGTCATGTTGTTGAACTACACAGTTGCTAGTTGTTATATTTGTATATCTTTAATAAGCCTTTGTAATTGGATCCTCTATTGGCTTAGAAGCCTTTAGAGTTATATTGCCTTACTTGCTTTAAACTGAATGATTGTTTAAGTTAGGCAATTAGGATTTTAAATATAAGAAATATTTGAAAAGTCCTATTTACCCCCCTCTTGGACCTTGTCTCAGATTCATTCTTCATTATCAGTGGTATAAACTGCAATTTCAATATCATCTTCGATGTCCCTATCGATTAAAATAGAACATTCCTCTCACTTGGACCAGCCTTCCATCCTGAAATTATTCACTAAGAAATTCCAACAATATATCAGTTTTTCCTTGGCTGGCCAAGTGAAAAAATGTTACTTCAATCCAACCTTTTTTTATCCTATGAATGCCTTTAAAGCTTCAAGATCCTATCCGAGACTAATAAATGGATAGGTTAGTGTTGTGAGCTTGTGTGTGGAATGTGTTTCCTATCAATTAATAACATTTATTCAATCATGTATAAGAATTTAAATATTCAAGCATATATAAGCATGATTAAACAGATGCGCAAATGACAATTCCAAACACAAGCATGTATAGTGGTTCGGTTATGTGCCTACTCCACTCCTGGCATCCACACTCAATCCCAGAATGCACCGGATTTCACTATTAATGGTTTTAAAACAGGTTCACCATTAACCTTTACAATCCTACACTAAGGACACCAATTTATGCTCTTTGTAAGAGCAAATGTCTTATACTAAGAACCCATGTTTAAGCCCACCCTCCAAGGTCTCATACAAGACACCTCCATTTAGACCCACCGGCCAAGGTCCCACATAAGACACCTACGTTTAGGCCCACCAGCCAAGGTCCCACACTAGGCACCTAATCGAGTTTGTTAATAGCAAACTCTTAGCCTCAATCCTACATGAGGATTGAGACTAAACTGTGTACTCTTAACAATGACACTTACTTATCGGATTGAGTCCTCTTTTGTAGCTTGTCTTAGGTTGCTTGATTTTCGTGCTCTCGTGCTTAAATCAGCTTCCCGGTGCTCCCCCGATCGCGTAGCTTGGATTTTTCAATTGATTCAGCTTCATGATCAAGAACCTTGCATAAGATGTACCTATAAAGGTGACCAAGGTAATGGGAGTTGGTTGAATCTCCTATCTAGGATAATGAGTGGATTTCCTAAGGGATTCAACCTATGAATGCTCTAGAGTATCAAAAAGACAAAGAATTTTCCTATTGGTTTGGTCTTTGTACTCTAAAGAATGCACGAATTCATGTTCTTCATTAATAGGACCTTTAAATGCTCATAGAAGTGAAAGATCACAATGAAGAGAGCATGAAACTCGTATGGATAGAGTCTAGATAGGCTAGGATAAGCTTGAGATACATTAGAGACTCAATGATGCCTTTTCCACTAATTTTGTAAGTTTCTACAAGCCACTTTTATAGAAAAAAAAGTTCCAACGGATAGAAAACGGCTAGTTTACGGTGCTACCGAAGCTAACTTCGGTATCATCGAACTTGCTTTAGTGGTACCGAATTAAATCCTCAAGTTGTTGAATGAAAATGACCCTTTTCGGTGACACCGATTTTTGTTCGTCGGTGGCAGTCGGTGGTACCGAATTTCCTTTGTAATGTTGTTAGACTGTTTTGAGCCCTTTCGGTAACACTAAAGGTATCTTCGGTAATACCAAATGTGCTATTCGGTGACACCTTTTTCCTATCGAATTTAGATAGTTTTTCCTATTTTAATTCATAGTCTATTTAATCATTCATCAACTTGGAACTTGATAAAGCCAAGAGTAAATGGTAGAAAATATATACTCGGAATTGGCTTTAAATAGATGACTTAAGTAGGGTTTCCTATTTGGATTGGGATCATCTATTTGCAAGGTCAAGACATAAAAGCGGTTCTTTGTCTTTAATGTAGCTTTGATGCTTCCTGATCCAGTTGCGTCGCCAGTCTTCATTTGCCAAGAACTCATCCGACTACTTGACACAACTAGTCATGTGATTGACAAACAAGTGTGCAAAGGTGGGTGCACTTTTAGATATCTTTTATGATGTTTGGAGATAGATTGTCTAATTCTCTGATGAAATCTTTTGATGGAAGGTCGAAAGAGCAGATGATGAAGAAGCAGTCATGGTGGTGGTAGAAATTTTGGAAGGAGAAGAAAGGGATAAGTGAGTAAGAGGCATAGAAAATCAAAACTGATTAAAAAATGTGTATATATCGGTGAGGAACATGCGCATTAATGAAAGGATAATTATGACTCCTCGTATGACTTGATCGTTTGTTATGTGTCACAATAATAGCCATGGGAAAACCAAAACCATCATTCGGGTTTTCATCTCGGCCGAGTAGAATCAATAGGGAGTTAACACATATAAGGAAAGGTCGACCGCATTTATTGCATTAACCAATGGACCACTGTCGCTTTCACCTTTTTATCCAAAGGCAAAGTGACATGAGGGGCAATGTTGTACCTTTTTTTTTTTTTTTTTTTTTTTACAGAGAAGTGTAGAGCACGCCTAAGATCTTTCAAGATATTTAGAGCATGTGTTGCGAAAATAACAATTAGCGCTAGTTGGATAATACACGTCATCTGAAGACGGAACGTAACCGAGCAGTGAAAGATGAAATGTGGTCGAATGAGGAATGGTTATCAGGACAAGTGTCAAAGAAGAGTCTGTAAGGCCGAAGTGATGTTAAAACAATCGTTGTAACCAATTAAACATGGGAAGAAGCATCTAGATGTTTATCTCAAGGAGGCTTATAAATAGCAAATGAATTTAACAAAACAAAGTATCTCATACCAACTCATTTAAACAAATCAAATCTTTTAATTATCATTTATGTTTCTTAGCATAATATGTCTTTTATGTTCCTTAGCATAACTTTTAGCTTGATCTTACATTAGGAGTAGTGGTAATCCAATAGTTGTAATCCTTAGCGGTAATCCAAGTCTACACTCATACGATGGATGATTTCTATCGTAATACAAGCAGTTGTTCTTTCATAAAGGTGTTTTACAATTACTTCTTATGATCGATGGTAAGCGTTTCTTTTTTGTCAGCTTTTGTACTTGAAAGTTCTTTCATATGGAAGGCAAGGTGCAACTCATTTTTGGAGGACGAACCCTACCTTCCGATAATCGCTTGATCATCTTAAATAACATCTTGATAAGTATCTATTTTTCTCAGATTTTGACCATTTTTCTCAGATTTTGGTCATATACAGTCAAGCTTGACGCATCTGTCTATCTTAGCGCTAGGGGTCAAAGTTGTTCGGTTGGAATTCATGAGCTGCACGGTCGGCTCTAGCACGCCCACACATATAACATGTTACCAAATTTTGAAATTAAGAGGCAAGGAAAGCATAACAAAAAGGGAGAGAGAAAGTTGAGGAAGTTACGGTATTCTGTGCACGCATGGAAGGGTGTTCACACATGAATACAATTAATTAGCTATCCGATGGCACCGGACACGGATTTCCTGGGAAATCCTTTTACAGGAAGTTCCTACACAAGGATGTTGGGTGGGGCCCATCACCATGTTTGTGGGAAATATACTCCGTTCATCCGTTTGGTGAACTCATTTTAGGACAAGCGACTAAAAACGAGTTGGATCCAAAACTAAAGTGGACCACACCAAAGGGAAATTTGGGAAAAGAAATACCTACCTGTTGAAACCTTCCTGGGCTCCACCTTGATGTTTATATGCCATCCAAACCGTTTATAAGGTCATTACCACAGGGATGAAGTGAAAATTAAAAAAGAATAGCCTGAAACAAAGCTTTTATGGTCATAAGAATGTTTCAACGGTTCTCACTGAATCCCCACTGTTTCCTCTCGTGTGGCCCACTTGAGTCTTGTATTGATGTAGAGCGGGTCGCAGACAATTACATGGCAAAGGTGGATCAGAAAAGGCCCAGTCGGCGACATAAGTGATCTGGACCATCAGACCTTAAATCAGGCGTATCTCGCAATCCGGGATGAGTTAGCTGACGAAAAATATATGATTTTGGGGTAGAACGAGCTACTTTAGCCAACCAACCCTGCTATGCTGGGTTGCGACGCTCGGAATTGCAAGAAACCCCTAATTTGACGGTCGTTTCCCTGTTTCAATTTCGTTTTTACTATAAATAGTAAGTTTTAGTTTGCTTATAACTCTTCATCCGTCGGGCTTTAGGAGTTGCATCCAACGTGAAAAGAGCTTAGAATAATTAGGAGAACGGGTTAGTGAAGCCAAATAGGACACTTACTATTTTTGGCCGAAAACCTTGCGCACTAGTAGACATCACGACCGTCTATAAATAGTAAGTTTACTATTTATAGTAAGTCGCGAATTCTAGGAGTCCTAGTTGTAGTTTGATTCTGATTTCTTTCCCATTGCTTAGTACCCTTATTTAAAGGGTTGTGAACGCATTTTTATTCATTCATTAATCTATTTCGAATTTATTTCTATTTTCTGCTCTCTTTTTCGTGGATTCGAGAAGTTTCTATGAGGAGTCCAGAGAAGTTCCGTGGATTCGGAATAGTTATCCTCTTGAGGAAGACGGTGCTCGACCTCACGTCCTCCCTTGCGTCATGTATCCACCTCTTTTTTTGGTCACTTATCCTAAAATGAGCTCGCCAAACGGAAAACGGACTATATTTCCCACAAACATGGTGGTGGGCCCCACCCAGCATCCTTGTGCAGGAACTTCCTGCGGTAGGCTTTCGCAGGAAATCCGCGTCCGAAGGCACCTTTGTTGCACATAAATTTTCCGTGTTTAAGAAGAGCAAAAAAGAGCATTTAACTCAAATACTAGCTGAAGGGAGAGGTTTTAAAAGCGGAGCAGAACTGTGCGTTTGAAATACTCTCCATGTGACTTTTGAACTGAGAATGCACTCAAATCTACTTAAAATCTATGCTGCTAAAAGAAATCATTTCTTAAAACTTATTTTACGACATGATCTAAAAAATATCCTTTCTTAAAACTCATTTTAAGACATGATAAAAAAAAAAAAAAAAAGCATATCAAAATATTAAGTTACCTATAATAAAATATAAAAAAACAGTGATAATTGACCGTTAAAAACTTATCATGGCTATAAAAGTTTTAGATAAGTTCATATATGTATAGTCACCTCATTCAGGTCTTTGTGACCTTAGCAACAGGTTGGATGGCAAATAAAAATTCCGGTAGCCCCATCGAGATTTTAACAAAGGGGTTTTAATCACGACATCCACTTAAGTGAGATCACACATTAAAATGATATTTTAAAATGGAAGGACGATTTTGAGGTAAGGCACATACATCAGGGTAGGCCCCACAGTCAGGGATCCAGCTAAACCGTGCCCGCTTATTAACTGACCGGTTTATTTTTGTGTCACAAGTCAAAAGCGGAAAGCCTGATGGTAATGGCAACTCATCCACCTTACGCTTGGCGGGTGCAGATTAGGTGAGACGGTCGATCAACCGAGGTGGGTGGGACCCCTGACTGTGGGGCCTATTGTGATGTATGTGAATATATCCATGCCGTCCATATGTTTTGAAAGCTCATTTTAAAGTTTTATGCAAAAAATGAAGCAGTAACAAGTATCAAATGGTGGTACACGAAACAGTGGTGATTGATTATTAAAAACTTTATTGTGAACCACAAAAGGTCTGGATCAAGATGATATTTGTGTGGTCTCTTCATCTAAGATTTTGTGATATTATCAACCAGGTTAGATGAAAAATAAACATTCCAGTGAAATGCATGAAGTTTTTAAGGGTCAGGATTCAATCACGACTGTTTCCTGTGGTGTGGTTCATCTAAGATTTGAGTCTGCTTCATTTTTAGGATCATGCCTTAAAATGAGTTTTCAAAATGGTCGGATGGTGGGGATTTAAGGCACACACATCACTGTGAGCCTCAGAGTCAGGGGTTCCGAGGTGGCGGATCCAGGGTCTCACCTAATCCGCTCCCACCAATGGCAGCTGTGAGCATCAATCCAGGCCGATCAATCTCTTACCTAACTATGAATGAATAATGCTCCTAAAATCAGCGTTGATGATCGCAGCTGTCTCAATTGGGATTTGGATTTAGGCACCTGTCTATTTTTATTTTAACCGTCCATTGGATAGCCAAAAAGTTAGGTGATTATATTTTGTCAATTACCATCTTTTCGACATACGTTTCATCTACGATGTGTCCCACGATTTGGATGGTCTGGATATTTGTAGATAAAGACAAAATGCAAGGAAGATGAGTCACTTATCTCATGCAATATGTAATTCTGCCAGAGTTCTGCAGCTGTACCACAACTTGGTATCGTGCCATCTTTTCTACCCACATTCCACCTCTTTATGAAATTAATACCATGGAAATTCTAGGCCCCACCATGAAGATCAATTTCAACGGGCTGATCGACTAGTTTGTTGAGTTAAACGGTCGGATATCCTTTTATTCCAACAGGTTGGCTTACTTGATAAGCTGTCCAGCTTGATTTCTGTGTTAGGTGATATTCATGGTGGGAACTATGGCTTTAATGGTTCTGATGTCCTGAATAAATAGAATTTTAGCGGGAAAAATGGTATCGTGGCAGAAGCTGAGGTACATCACCTGCAGGTGGTCAGTTCAGTTCTCATCAGGTAGATATACAGACAGCGACAAGCCGACAAGGTCCATGTGTCGGGTACTTTCTCGTGAGGCCTACTCAAGTACCAGCGCGCGAGTAGGATTACAATCCTCTTCCACGCTGACGTGCTACCGTTGCACACAAGCATGATATCCCAGCCGTTCAAGTGGAAGGCTTAGCATGGCCAGGCTACTTTCAGCCATCATCGAATCTGCAGTTGCAGGAAAAATATTGAATGGTTATCATGACGATCGACGGAGATCAACCTAAATTTTGTACTTGATAGTTCAAGGTGGGCCCCACTTGAGAATTGGGTGATGCACCACACATGTGGCAATTCCATCACGCATGCTTGGGTGTATTATATTAAAATCGTACTCGCGGACAACACGTTAATTTGTCCTCTCTCTCCCGTGAGAAGTGCTAAAGCAACGCGCGAGAGGATGCGGAGACAGGATCTGGCCATTCACCACTGTGGAACCTGGTGAACATATATCAAAAATGAGGATGGTCTATTCAGCAGTGGGCCACACACATGTACACCAAAATATGGATAGTTGGTATTATTTTCTCACGACGCAATCTTGATAATATCTCAATGATCCAAACCGCTTATATAATGGGCCTCAATTTGAGGGGAAGGCTTCGATTGAAACACGGTCTACTTAACATTAACAGTGGATGCATGGGTTGAATTATATTAACATGAGAGGTTTTTAAGTATAGACTGTAATCGGATTGCCTACTAATTTACTCAGTAAGCATGTGTGAGAAAACTTTATTAGGCCAGCATGAATGTATCTAGTTTATCCACAATGTCCATCCGTTTTCCCAGCAAATTTTAGTAGTTTAACCCAAAATTAAATTATATCAAAAGCTCAAGTGGACCACATTACAGAAAACAATGGAAATAATTATTTCTACAGTTAAAACCTTGCTAAGGCCCAAGGTGATGTTTATTTATTATCTAACTTGTTCATAAGATTACCACAAAGGAAAACACAAATATTTGCACATTCAATTCACAATATTTCCTTGTTTCCTATGGTTTGGCTCAGTTGAGCATTGGAAATACTTTATTTTGGGCTTATGCTTTAAAATAATATGATAAAATGGATGAATAGAAGATAAAATATATAAATAACAGTGGACCCCACAAAATTTATTACGTGTGCAATCCACTTCCTTATCCTCTTTACGCAGAGAAGGCCATCATAATAACCTTAAAAAGACCGGAAGTGGATTGCCCACTGAGTAACTCACCATGCTTAGCCATATTGAGTAAATTTTGTGAGGTCCACTATGATTTATGTATTTTATCCGCTCGGTCCATCCATTTTCCCAAATAAGTTTAGGACCTTAGCCCAAAATTATTAAACATATACAAATTCAAATGGACCACACCACAGGAAATAGTTAAATTGAACTTCTACTGATGAAAGATTCTTGGGGACCACATAAGTTTTGGATCAAGCTTATATTTGTGTTTTCAGTTCATCAATGTCTGTATGATCTTATGAACAGGTTGGATGACAAATAAACATCACTATGGGGCCTAGCAAGCTTTCAACGGTGGAAATCATTATCCCGACCTTTTCTTGTGGTATGATTCACTTGATCTTTAGATATGCTTGAATTTTAGGCTAAACCCCCTTAAATTAGATGGAAAAATGGATGGACGGCATGGATAGACTACATACATTCAAGATGGACCTAATTGAGTTTATTCAGTACAATAAGAGCATACTGATGGCAATCCGATTTCAAAAAGACTTAATCGAAGGGCTAAAGTTAGCATGTATCCTATTGAAATACATATGAATGTATTTTAGTATCCACCATATACTTTGAACATGTGCAGACGTCACAGAAATGAGATATTCAAGGTTTCATAGATTCTTATGAGAATTGGTCGGTACTAGAAAATCTCTTCTCTATGTACACAGGGAAAGAGACAAATGATCTTAAGGTGCTATTTAGGCACCTAGTTTATAGAAGTTGACTTCAAGTGGAAAGAACAAGATACTAGCGAGATGGTTGCAAGAGAAACTCTCGCGGTCTGGCCCACTCTCATGCTTCAATTCCTCCCATTATACGGAATTTCATGGAAGTAGCTGAGTGGTGTACCGAGGTTATTAAGTTCGATCTGTGGGCCCAACCATGATACATGTTTCATATCCACATTGTCCATCCATTTATAGAGGTTATTTTAGAGCATGAACTAAAAATGAGGCAGATCCAAATCTCAAATGGACCATACCACTAAAAGCAGTGGGGAGGATAATGTCCACTGCCAAAAATTTCTTAGGGCCCACCCGTAATGTTTAGTTGACATCTAACCTATTTATAAGGTATCATAGACCTGTATTAAGGGAACAAATAGATATCAGACTGATTAAAAACTTATGTGACTCTGAAGAAGTTTTCAATAATAGGTGTCCAACCACTTTTTGTGGTATGGTCCGCTTGAGATTTGGATATGTTTCATTTTTCAGTTAGTGTTCTAAATTGATCTCGCCAAATAGATGGACTGTTCGGATATGGTAGATACATCATAACAGGCTCCCATAGAACTAGGTGACCCGCACAAGATGCAATGGTACACTTCTGTGTCTTTCTCTCACGTTGGCAGCGGATTACCTTGGGGAACCTTTTGCATGAACTTCATGCCGGAACTAAGGTCGGCATCACCATAATGTCTGTGAGAAATCCATTGTGTTCATCTGTTTTTCCAAATAATATTAAAACGTTAGCCTAGAAATGAATGAGATACAAGACTTAAGTGAGCCACATGACAGGTAAGGTAAGTTTTACCTTGTAACCCACCTACACTGTTGATGGTTTCTCATACCTACGTGTGATTGCATGTAGATTGCAAGGCACTATAAGTGTGCAAACTCACCCAACCTCTATGAAGTGTGGGGAGTTATTTGTGAGGTTTGCTTGAATACACCTGAACTTATTGCAATATATGTAGGACCTAAACCATTTGAAATGGTTTTTATTAGTGGCCTAAGTAGTTCATGTGATAAGAAGCCTCTTGAATGGAGTATGCTTGATTTTAAAAAAATAAAAAATTAATTGAAGATTCCAATTCTTTGATTATACTAAAGATATATTTGGATGGAAGTAAACGTATGAACATGAAATAATTTAGGAGTAAATGGGCAGGCAAATGACATCCACTCTAGATGAGAGATTTGTAAGTAAACAAGGTGAAATGCCTTTTTGAGATCCATTGGAGAGTCACACCAGCAAACAAAGTTGTCGCCACACATGTCCACCAAACAGATGACAGGGTGATGATACTTTGAAACAATTCAATCATAGATTACATCACAAAAATCACATAATAGAATGATTTAAACTGTCCAAAGGTTGGGCATCCAAATAGGTGGTTAGAAAACAATGATAAGTTATTTATATGTGATCCATACATCTATGGTTCACTCGAGGTTTAAATTTTTCTCATTTTTAGTTAAGCATATATTTCAATAAGCTTATTACAATCATTTTATCAAATATCACATATCTAAATTGATTTGGAATATCACATATGTTCCTGTGAAATATTGAAAGATTCTAATGTATTTTAATTTCTCCGATTTGCTCATACTAAATGCATTTCATTTACTCCCATTTAAACACAATTGAGTAATTCATTTACTCTTAAGTCAATCGCCTCCAATTCGATTTTCCAGTACCTCATTTATAAGCTCCCAAACAAGCCCTGAATCGAGAGACCATCCCTTTTCAAAGCAAAGAGCCAAAATTCAAATGTTTAAAAAATACATATATTTCAAAGCCTATTTGGATTATGAATTACAGTGTACCTAAACATGTAATATACGGTGATGTATTCAAGCAGACCACACTATTTTATACTGAAGTAGAGTAGATTATGTTGCTTGATACTGTAGCATTCCTGGGTGGTACATCTGGAAAACACTAACTCAAATAAATCCACATAAATTGTGGAACCTATTGTAACGTAACCAAGAAGAAGTTGGTTGAATAATCCTAATTCATGGACACTTGTTTGCTGGAAATAAGCGTGTTGAATATATATATATATATATATATATATATATATATATATATATATATATATATATATATATAACTGGGCCCCGTGATTTTGTGGGTCCAGTTTGAAATAGTGGTTTGTCACGTGTAAAATGTCTCAGTGCCTGTGTATCAACTAGGACACTCTGTCAGAGTACCAAAGCTTTCCCATGGAATACAATCTTCCCCAGACAAGCCCAATTCAACAACAGCATACAAAAGCAGAACAGAGGAGAGGAAGAGGAAGAGGAAGAGGAAGAGAGCTGTTTGAAAATTTTGCATTTTGATGGCAGTTTTAAAATCAGGGAGTAGGCCACCATGGGTGGGCCTTGCAGCTGGTGTTTGGGTCCAAATAGCAGCTGGAAATGCCTACACCTTCCCTCTCTACTCTCACTCTCTGAAATCTGTTCTGGGCTTCAACCAGCAGCAGCTGACCATGCTCGGCGTCGCTAATGACATCGGCGAGAACATCGGCCTACTTCCGGGGACCGCATGCAACAGCTTCCCGCCATGGGCCATCTTGTCAATCGGAACGATTGCATGCTTCTTCGGGTATGGCATTCTATGGCTTTCTGTCAGCCAGATGGTGTCCTTGCCTTACTGGGTGGTGAGTGTTTTCATTGCTTTTCCTTTTCTTCTTGTTGAGTTTTCTTACTACCCTTTTTTTTTTTTTTTTTTTTTTTTTTTTTTTTTTATGGATTGAGATTTGGTAATGGTTGGATTTTTGTTCTGAATGATTTGTGTAGGATGTGTTTGGATGTCCAGCTGAATTGAATTAGATTGTGTTCTAGTAATTTTGGTTTGGTTGGTTTTTCTTTTTTCTTTTTGAATTTTTGATGTAGAGTGGGTCGCGGACAATTACATGGCAAAGATGGATCAGAAAAGGCCCGGTCGGCGACAGAAGTGATTTGGACCATCAGACCTTAAATCAGGCGTATCTCGCAATCTGGGATGAGTTAGCCGACGAAAAATATATGATTTTGGGGTAGAACGAGCTACTTTAGCCAACCAACCCGGCTATGCAGGGTTGCGACGCTCGGAATTGCGAGAAACCCCTGATTTGACGGTCGTTTCCCTGTTTCAATTTCGTTTTTACTATAAATAGTAAGTTTTAGTTTGCTTATAACTCTTCATCCGTGCCCAACGTGAAAAGAGCTTAGAATAATTAGGAGAACGGGTTGGTGAAGCCAAATAGGACACTTACTATTTTTGGCCGAAAACCTTGCGCGCTAGTAGACATCACGACCGTCTATAAATAGTAAGTTTACTATTTATAGTAAGTCGCGAATTCTAGGAGTCCTAGTTGTAGTTTGATTCTGATTTCTTTCCCATTTTTTAGTACCCTTATTTAAAGGGTTGTGAACTCGTTTTTATTCATTAATTAATCTATTTCAAATTTTTGTAGAATTTATTTCTATTTTCTGCTCTCTTTTCTCGTGGATTCGAGAAGTCTCTGTGAGGAGTCCAGAGAAGTTCCGTGGATTCGGAATAGTTATCCTCTTGAGGAAGACGGTGCTCGACCTCACGTCCTCCCCTGCGTCAATTTTGGGTTTTGTGGGTTTTCTGCAAAATGTAAGTTTTCTTATTTGTATTTCATTGGGAGTTATTTGGTTAATCTTGCTGATTACTGGGGTCTCACTCAGTTTGAAATATCCACCATGCATGCACATAGTTCCATCCTGACTGTCTACATTGTGGACCTTATTATGGATTGGATGTAGCTCAAGAATCATACTGATGCAATGATCCTGTCTGATTGATTAATGGCCATCAGTTGAAATGAGAAATTGTTAATGGTACATATTCAATAGGAAAATCTACATGGATTAGGTGGATATGATTGAATGATCCTTGACATTTTTCAGCCATGCTCAATCCACATTTGCTATCCACCATTCAGACGGTGTGGAACCTTAATACAGTTTGAAATCAGTGGATGCGTTAAATACCATCAATGTGACATGATTACATTGGTGAATTATATCCTTCTTCACCATTAAGGCTTTAGTTTAAGGTGCATTTGGTTGCACAAAATATCATGATATTTCATGATTAATCAGTCTAATTTGATGCAAAATATCATGAAATTTAATGATATTTGGTGCAACCAAACGCACCCTTAACCAATGAGGAAATTAGAAAAACTAATGATGTTTCATAGAAGTCGTTTGAGGCAAAATGCTTGAGTAGAAGTCGAGTTTCTTTTAATAGCAACCCAATGTAATGGAATTGCAATTTGGAGCCCAGACCCTCATCATGGATGCTTAGCAAGGAAATTACAATCGGCATGTTTTAGCTTTGTTAACTGAAACTACTTATTCTGTAAACAGACATCAACCATTGAATGTTTTTTTAAAGCTGTAATTGAATCTTGACTTCTCTGTATAAATCTTCTTATTCGTATTTGCTTAGACTAGGTTTGGATACACCCCAATTTGCAAGTTATATGTATTCTTTTGCAGAACAGATTGTAATTCATTCCATTTTGTTTTTGGGGCAATGTGAGAATCAGAAACACTTTATTGCAGGTGCTGTTACCCTCACATTCGTACCCCAAAGCAATATTAGTGGTTCTCACGTGTTAATTTCGGGTGGAAATGTCAGAAGAACATCATCCACCCTCTTCCGTCTTTGTATTTGCAACCACCTGGAATGCATAACAATATGGATGGCCATCCATTCTGTCAATACATTTGAACTACTTGCAATTTGGGTACATCCAAATGCATAATGGACAAAGACAAGGCAACATATCGTTTTCTGTATCTGTACATAAGACAACAATAACATATTAAGCTTATGGATTATTATCTGTATGGTGGCTACTCTTTAGTTGCATAGTCACTACTGCAATTCTTGTTTTAGCTTGGTAGGAATCTCATATGGTTTGAGAAGTTACCAAAAGAAAACATCATGGAACCTTTGTGTGTACTGAAGATTTTCTAATGTTGAAAGCATTCTAAGACTTGAATTTAACTCCCTATATCTTAATGGAATAATAGTCAGATATGCTTATGCTGGCCATTTTAATCAGTGATTGAACACATGTTTTCATGGATTATATAATACAGTTTTAGGGCCTGTTTGTTTCACCAAGTACCACAGTAATGTAAGGGAAATGTGAAATGATTACAAATTACCCATCTCCTGACAACATCTGCATTTGATCACCAATTCTTGTGTTTGGTTTATCTGCATTTGATGACATTTTTACATTACTTTAATGTCAAATCATCACCAAAATATACTGATGTTATTGTTTGGATTCGAGATTTTCATAGTAATGCCATGAAAAAAGTGCAATGATTATAAATTCTTTTACTTGTCTCATGAATACATTTTCATTTGATTGACAATTCCCGTGTTTGGTTTGGTTGTGCTAAAATCATAATGGTCACTCTTTTTCTTTACATTATTGGGGTAATTGGCAAAACATACGCCCTTTGTGCTTCCGGGCAATCTGAGGATGGACGAGTATGATTCATAGTAATTGATGCTGAGGTGGTGATCCTTGGTAAAACATGTCAATAAGTCTAGAGGAATTATATGATCCTCAGCTCCAGGATATCCGTAGTGTCTTGATGCCTTCAGGAAGTGGACTTCATTGTTGACTGATCCGAACGATTGATGTGATGGGCTTAAAAATCTCCTTGATGGGACAATCCTAATCCTTACATCAATGGCCTCAGATGCAAACACTGTTACGAAAAAAAAAAAAAAAAACAATGGTCCATATGATCACAGAAATTATAGGCCAAATTGGACAACAAGGATTTTCCAATGTGGGAGATTTTAGACATGGCCCTTCCATGATGTGGCCATCAAATCATCAGTCTATATCATCAAACCATAGGTCACTGCTTGTACAGTCTCATGATCACCTATTCGAAATTTCTACATATTTAGTCACGGATGTCTTTATGCTGTGTAGTTGTTATAACAATAAAAATTAGATGTTTTCCCTCATCTCATGGTAATCTTGCATGAGAATGCATAAATCTCAACTAGGGCTGTTAATGGGTAACCCCAGATCTGTTGATAACTGAAGTATCCTCCCCGATCTAGATCCAGATTATAGGTCTGATTAATAATAGGGTCAGGCTCGGTCCTATTAGAAATGGGTCTGGTTGGCTATCAACGGTGCTGGTTGGGTACCCAAAGGTAAATTAAGTTAGTTTTGTGTTTTATTTAATTATATCTACTATTTAAAAACCAGAAAAAAAGGCTTGCTTGTGGGGGCTGGATTGGAATCAGACTCGAACTCGGGTCTGTCCCTGATTCCAAATCCTAATTTGTGGTTGACATTAGACATAATGGGACATTGGAATGCAATCCGCGTCCCGTATATGATTCCCGTATACAAACCGTATAGGTCCCAAACTTGATTCCCTTACAGGTCTGATATGGTACACGAGTATCCAGCCCAAGCCTTTGCTTAGGTGTGGCAACGTTTCACGGTGGCCCATTGGTCAACTCTCCCAATGAAGTTCTAGGGCGGGTTCGGGCCAAACTAAATGGGCAGTGGGTCGGGATTGGAATAAAATTGTGGTCTGTTTAAGTAAATGGATCGAGCTCGATTGAACCCTACCCGACCTGATGATATATGTTATTGGTGGGATGGGCCAGTTATTTGTTCAATCCAACCCAAAGGACCTGCAACATAACAATGAAGATAAGCATAGATACTTACATACGATGTATGATTTTGGTATGCATGCACACATGTATGTAACAGCCAATTGGGTCGGGTTATGCATGCCTTTAATCCCATATTCCATTCTGAAACCTGAGTTGGGTCGTATTGGACGGTAGAGCCCGAAAATTAAGTGGGTTAGGTTGTTTGGGCTTGGGCTTGATGAATTTTAAGTGTGTTGACTTGGGCCATAGGGTAATGGGCTTCGGGGGTCAGAATTGGGCTAGAATTCTTCACCTGTTTAGTAAATGGGTCAGATTCATGCTCAACCCAAACCATTGCTACCCTTACATGAGCTGTTGATAGCCCTAATTGCAACCATTTTTTGCTCGATCTTAGTATTTCAGTTTCTGCTAGACAATGCATTTTTTGAACCATTTTGTAAAGGCGGTGACTCATCGACTACACACCTTGACATACATAGATATCAATCCATACCATCCAACTGCCCGATTGTGGATGGCACATAACCCAAAAGTATCACTTATCGAGTAATCATAACCATCTGGCATCAGCTGTTGTCTTTGACCGCTGATTGTTTTCTTTTTAAGCCTGCATTTGGTAGTCACCAATCATATCGTCGTATACTTAGAATTGTCCTACCAGTGTAAGTTTAAGGATATGCTCCATATACCATGATCGTGTCCTGTCCATTTTGAGAAAAAGCGAGATGCACATACTAGTCAAGCCCATTCAATTAACATTGTGGTGTCTAACATGTGTTGCTATTATGATTTGGCAGTTATGGATTGCACTCTGCATCGCTACTAATAGCAGTGCATGGCTCGGAACGGGTGTGCTTGTGACTAACATGAGGAACTTCCCTCTAAGTAGGGGCACTGTTGCTGGCATTCTTAAGGGCTATGTTGGGCTCAGTGCTGCTGTGCTTACAGAAATTTATTCTGGAGTTCTTAAAAATTCCTCCTCGAAGCTTTTGCTATTTCTCGCCCTCGGGATTCCTGCCCTATGTCTGGCGATGATGTATTTTGTTAGGCCTTGCACCCCAGTTTTAGAAGAAGACTCAGCTGACAATGTTCATTTTCTATTCATCCAAGGTGCCAGTGTTTTTCTCGGCATCTATCTTCTCACAACTACAATACTTGATGACGTTCTCGGTTTGAGTACTACCATTTCCTACATTTTCTTTTGTATAATGGTTCTCTTGCTCCTGGCCCCACTTGCAATACCATTAAAGATGACACTATACCCGTTGAACCGCACAAAGACAGGTGCACTTAGCCGGTCAACTTCTGCGGAACATCTGTTTTCCCGCGAGCTCGATTCAGACAAATCAGAGCCGTTGCTGAATCCATCTTCGTCAACGCCAAATCTTGGAAATTTTCAGGAAGGTGATGATGCTTTGGATGTGAGCATGCTTCTAGCCGAAGGAGAGGGTGCAGTCAAGAAAAAGAGGAGACCCAAGAGGGGGGAGGATTTTGAATTCTTTGAAGCTTTCATCAAGGCTGATTTCTGGCTCTTGTTTCTGGTCTACTTTCTTGGGGTCGGATCTGGTGTTACTGTTCTCAATAACTTGGCTCAGATTGGAATCGCGGAAGGCGTTAATGACACAACTGTGCTCTTGTCTCTCTTCAGCTTTTGCAATTTTGTCGGACGTCTTGGTGGGGGTGTGGTTTCCGAATACTTTGTCAGGTTAATACAACTTCCCTTATCCTTGCTATAGTTATGTGCAACCCATACAATGGTAATATGTGTGCAATCCGTGGTATTCAGGAGTGCTACACCATGTACGTGTTGTGGCCCCAAAACACGTCTTCTTAGATGGGTCACACGCATGTGACAAACGTGGTCCAATGGTCATTTTTTAAAACCATCCATTTTCACATACATGTGGCCCGTCTACTGACAGTACCAGCCCACCTTTAAGCCACACCACAAACATGGTGAGGCCTGCAAGATGACCAAACCAAATCACATGTTGCTACAATGTGGATGGTATGATTCAAAATCCAATGGTTGCAATAGCCAGCATTTTTCCCATCTTCCTATCATAAGGCGCACTCCAATGGGACCTGGTGCCACTGTAAGCTGACGGTGGTACCAGGCAGATGTCCGCCTACTTGATGTATTCACATGCCCCAACACCTCTATCAGATGTGTCATCTCAAAAAACTTAGGACCAAAAACTAAGCCGATCTGTAACCAAGTCAGTTGCAGCAAATAGCCCGCTCTTGAATTTCACAGGGGTCCACGTGATTCACGAAACAGCCTGAATTTTGGCCTGACCCTTCAGCCAGACTGGATTACGGGTTGGAACTACCTTGATTATATACACACAACCGGTGGACCCCACGCTAATCAACTGTGGGCGTTCCATCTCAATTTGTTCCCTGTGCTGTGGCCTATCTGAGATTTGGGTTGGGCTCTTTTTTGGTCTCCAGAGGCTTTATGAGGTGACACATCTTATGGACAGGTTAGATTTCTTGAATACATCACTGGGGCCCACATCTGCCCGGTACCACAATAACTTAGTGTGGTATCAGTACCACTACAGCCTGCCCCTAAGCCACAAAGCATGTCCTTTTTCTTTTTTTTTTCTTGGTTATATCATAGCATATGATGTATATTGCAGGTCGAAGAATATTCCTCGGACAATTTGGATGACATACACACAAATAATAATGATCGTCGCATACCTTCTATTCGCTTCATTTGTTAATGGCACCCTTTACATTGCAACCGCATTGCTCGGCATTTGCTATGGTGTCCAATTCTCTGCCATGGTGCCAACCGCCTCTGAACTTTTCGGGTTGAAGCACTTTGGTATAATTTACAATTTCATGTCAATAGGCAATCCGCTTGGAGCACTGCTGTTCTCGGGTCTGCTTGCAGGCTACATTTATGATCAGGAAGTGGAGAGGCAGAATGGAGGTCTCACACTTGGTTCAAGTACTTCGTGCATTGGACCCAATTGCTTTAGGCTCACATTCCTTGTTCTAGCCGGGGTCTGTGGTTTGGGCTCTGTATTGAGCATAATTCTGACAGCGAGAATAAGACCAGTGTATCAAATGCTCTACTCCGGCGGCTCGTTTCGGTTGCCTCAAAGTCCGCGCTGTTGATGAGGTCCATGTTGTTTTGGAGGTTAGGATTTGCAGCTTAGGTACATGCATTTGTGTCTCTCCATGCGGCCACTCGTGAGTTGGACATCTGATCTATGCGTAATGTGGATCCTGCAGTCTAGATTATCTGGCCTGAAATTCAGGCTGACCAACTCATCAGGTGTAGTCTTATCCTGCATAGAGATGGTCTGCCTAATGAGTTTCCCAGCCTGATCTTGGGCTAGGTTATCGACATGGTGGGACCCAGCTAATGAATGGCTTGGGTGTCGATTCCAAGTGCTAGCCGTGCGTAGAGGTGCACATGAGTATCATCAAAATCATCGATCTTGAAGTAGGAATAGAAGCCAGCCGAACTAAGTTATCAGTAGTACAGTTCCTCGTAACTAATTGGGCTATTTCACCATGAGCTTTTCTAAGACCACATGCATGTACAAGTCAGCTAATGGACACACTACCATATATGCAAGCATGGCAACATGTGTTAAATATCCAAGCCGTTCATCATGTGGGCCTCACCATGTACTCATGTACTGACAAAATATAAGGTGGTCTACTGATATTATAACTAGGGTTAGAAAACTTCGGGAGATTTTTTCACAAACAAGCAATTATTCAGTTAATTGTGGTCCACCTGGCTAGTGGACTGACCCGATTCTTGGGATAGATGGCGTGGATATTGCACCTGTCTGCCATGCTGGTACATATGTGGTGGCGTGTGTGTTAGCGGACTTGTAACCTCATGTGGGATTAGCAAAGCTCAGCTATTTATTATGGTTTACACCCAGTTTTAAATTCATATGTGGGAGTCTTGGAGCTTGCACTTTGATTTTATGAATGTTGGGCTTCTTAGGTGGTGGTGATTCTTCAGTCAACAAAGAAGCTTCTTGCGTCCATTGCATTTTCACACACGTCCGTGATAGTGCAAAGGATATACAGCGTCGGAGTTAGATCAAAGCTAGCAGCGGATAGAGCAAAGGATATACAGCATTGGAGTTAGAGCAAAGCTGGCAGAGACTGTAACCTCCCTTGATTTTCAAAGTATTCAACTTTCCATGATAGAGCTTTCCAAGAATTTCATTATATCCGGTTCACGGTATGGGGCCGCATCACGCCTTGATGATACAACATTGATTGGAGCTTTTGTTATACGTTTTCAGATCGAAGGAGGTTAGCCACGAGCTAAAGCAGGTATCTAGATGTAACATCTCTGTCAATTTTGGAAAATATAGTTATGATGCTTTGGTAATACATATATCGCATTTTGGTCCATTCAAATTGCTTTGATTTCTAGTGACGTTTGAGATCATCGCTGCTTAAGGTAGTGACCACAAGAGATTTGGATTTTTTTTATTTTTTATTTTCTAGTTGAATTTCTTATTTTCTTGGGATTTGTGAAAATTGGCTATTCAACATTTTGATTTTGCTTGGTCTGTGGCCGGGTCTATTGTCGGTCATGTGTCTAGATAACAATGTTCCGCCGCGTCTGGGGCTAGACCTGTTCATAGATTTTCAGGCTTGGGATTGGGCCTCATACACAGGCTCATGTTAAGATGGGGCCTTGGGCCTCAGACTGTCCGGCCGTCGGCACCTCTCATGTGCATTACTAGCATGCACATTGAAATTTTGTGTTCTATTGGACGTAAATGTTGATCTTATTTAAATGAATAGAGTGTAAATGGCTTACTCAATTGTGTTTGAATGAGAGAGAATGAAATGCTTTTGAAATCCAAATATTCTTTTTGGATGGCAGTAAATAGGAGGAATTAGAATGCATTGGAATAATTTAATACATTCACAGGAACATATGTAATATACCAAATCAGATTTAATATTTACCAAATCAGATTTAATATTATTAAATTAGTGTACATATGTGATACTTAATAGAATGATTGTAATAAGCTCATTAAAATACATGTCAAAAATGAGGAAATTTTCTAGCCTCGGGTGGGTCACAATGGTAAAGGGTCACAGACAAGCAACTTGCCAATGTTTTATAACCGTCCATTTAGATGGGCAACCATTGGATGGTTGGAATCATTCTATTGGTGCTTTTTTTAGTGATGTAACCGATAATTGGATTGTTTCGGAGTATCATCAATGTGCCATGTGTGTGGCGGACATGTGTGCAGCAGCACCCTTGTTTACTCGTGTAACTCTTCAAGAGAGCTCAAAAAGGCATTTCACCCTCGTTGACTTCCAAAGCCTCTATGAGAGGATTTCATTTACAACCCCATTTACTCCCATTTCATTTTATTTCGGTTCATTTACTCCGATCCAAACACACCTCAAATGTCATTTACTTCTATTTACTCCCCATTCATTCATCCCATTTACCTTCATTTACTCCCATCCAAATGGCCGCAATATTATACACATATCTATCATATAAAGACATTTATTTTCTTTAACTCTACTTTTTTAGCGGAAGGCTTATGAACTGAAGTTTCTTTCTTCATGGTATTTTTTTAAAGGATTTTTACAAGAAAGCTACCTAATTGATTAGGAATTTACATTCTGGTGTCTTTTTCAATTTCCTTTTTCCAAAAAGCTACCTTCCTTACATTTCTTTTAAGTGTTGGTTGGTTGGGTGTTCCAGTAATTAGATAGGCTGCTTGGGTGGGCCCCATTGTAATGTTTATGTAAAATCTACTCAACTACTGGGTCCATCACTTCATGTTAGGCCAAGCGCCTAAACATCGCCCCCCAGCAGTGATTTAGGTGAATCGCATGCTTGGAAACAATATATACGGCAATGATTGCCCTCCAAACTGTTTGCCTTGGTATGGCCCATCTGAATTGCGGATAGGCTTGATTTCTAGAAATCGAGGGTGAACGAATCTCTCCCAACTGATTTGTTTGGTGTGGCCCACATCTTACAAGGCAGCCTCATGTTTGGGCTCTAGGCCTAAACTGGCATTGCCCATCTAATGGTCAAAGGCAGATTTCACGTGGACAGTGGTGGGTCATGCCAAAAATAAGTTGTAGTTCATCCGGGAAGAGATTATTTAGGGAAAAATGAATTGTATGGGACATTGCTTGGGGCTCACCATGATATTTATGTAAGATTCACTCCAACCATTAGATATTTATTCTCATATTACGCCCAGAGCGTGTGATTCTGTTGGGCCACATCAAGGAAAACAGTTGGGAGAGATATCCACTCTTGATTTTTACTGGGTCCATCATAATAATTATATAAAATCCACTCCAACCATTATATTTGACACAAAAAGTTAGGCCTGTGGCCCAAAAAGCATACCTATCCATGATTAAATTGGGCCACACTAATGGAAATAATTCAGAGGGTGAGCATTGCCCGTACACTATTTCCAATCATATGGTTCACTTGAATCATAGATGGAGATGATTTTTAAACCCTTGATTTTTGAGCCCTTCGCCTAACATAGGGTGAGCCACCCACCCATTTGATCGCACTTGCAGCCATGAGGGAAGGCAGTGGGATGATAGTTACATGAATCTAAGTGGTAGCTAAATTTTTGAAAGCCTTTTTGAAAAAAATAAAAATAGAGAATATAAATTTCTTATTAATAAGGCAGTTTTTGTAAAACTCCTGTTTTATAACCAACTTTTTAACTGTCTTATTAATAATCAGTACCAAATCAAACATAAACATTTTCAATAAGGATTTTTACCCAAAAATTCCTCTTAGAATTGGAAATTACTAAATAGTGCTCTAGAGGAAACCATATTCCGGCTAATGATTTATGAGACAAGAAATTATATTACTACCCTCCTTTAATTTTCCTTTACAACAAAGTGGAGAATTTTTTCTTTTCAGTAAAGTGATGGATTGACAATTCTACTTCTCACATTCAACTCATGCAACCGATGCACACTAACATTATTTAACCAAAATTATTTGGATCCAGTCATAAGGCGGGTTAATCCATAATAAAATAATATAATGCATTCAAATTATTCTAATTCAAGTATAACCCATCTGATGATTTGATCAACATAATGTTTTGTTTCTTTTATCACCATAATAGGGTGCATATGTGACGCAGGGTGATGAAAGTGATGAGGCCGATCACCGTCTTCCTCAAGGATAATTATTTCGAATCCACGAAGCTTCTATGGACTCCTCATAGAGACTTCTCAAATCCATGCAGAAAAAAATAAGAAACTAGAAATAGTATTGATGAAAATTCATAAATTGATTGATAGATGAAACAAATGAGTTCACAACTCTTTAAATAAGGATACCAATTAATGAGAGAAATTTCAAAATCATATTACAACTAAAACTCCTAAAATTCGCAACTTACTATAAATAATAAATTACTATTTATAGAAGGTCCTGATGTCTATTGGTGCGCAAGATTTTTAGCCAAAAATAGTTAGTGTCCTATTTGGCTTAATCATGTTGTTCTTCTAATTATTCTCAGCACTTTTCGCGTTGGACGCAACTCCTAAAGCCCAACGAATGAAGAGTTATAATCAAACTAAAACTTACTATTTATAGTAAAATTGAAATTAAAATAGAAAAATGATCGTCGATCTAGTGGTATTTCGCAAATCCGGCTTGAGCAACCCTGCCTAGCCGAGTTGGGTGGCTAAATTAGCTCGTTCTATCTCAGAATCATATATTTTACGTCCGATAACTCATTTTGGATTATGAGATATGTTTGATTTAAGGTTTGACAGTCCGGATCACTTCTGTCGTCGACCGAGCCTTTTTCTGATCCATCTTGGTCATGAAACTGTCCGCGGCCCGCTCTACATCAATGTGTTGGCTGGCTTGAATGTTATACACACCTAAGGTGCATTTCACAAATCTTAACTTTCACTGCTTTTAAAGAAAGAAAAATAAAAGAGGGCATTTTTATAATTTTATCCTTCTAAAAAGCACCTCCACATATTTTCCAATTGTTTAAGCATTATTAGGTAAAATATAGATTCCTTAGGAATTATGCGGATGCATGACTACACGTAATTAGGTGTTAGCTTAACTGTGTGGGGCCATCTTGATGTATTTGTTTTATATCTACTTTTTCCATCTTAATTTAGAAGGTGATCTCAACCTTAAGAAGATCCAAATCTCAGGTGGACCACACAGCTAAAAACAGTGACGAATGACCAATGAAAACTTCACATTACGAAAACCTTATGATGTGCCTTTTGGAATTTTTAATGGTGAGGATCTCAAGTACCACTGTTTCCTGTGGTGTGGTCCATCTGAGATTTGGATCTGTGTAATTTTTGGGACAACGTCCTAAAATGGTCTTTAAAAAATAGATGAACGGTGTGGATATACAACACATCATCAAGGTGGGCTCCATAGTAAGGGTAACACCCACTAAGGTGATACCCAGGCAACACCTAATCCGCTCCCTACGGAGGCGTGCCTACCTCTTCAATGAGGCGCGAGATTCACAGACTGCGCCACCTAATGTTTGACCTTTACCTAACATCACATCCATACAAAGCTCAGATGGGCCTCTCCAGAGTAAAATAATGCAAACTCATGCCTAAAACGTCAAAAATCACGTGGTGCAGCCCACATGAGCTTCAGAAGAGCCTGATTTCCGAGTGGGTGAGCATGAGGCAAGGCATCTGATGGTCGTGTTGGGGTCACATGCCGTTGCCTTCCATGTGCTGCTCGCTGGGTAAGAGGACGTTTGACGGTCAAAAAGAAAATTATGGAATGGTTGAAATATGGCCGCGAGTATTTACTAACATTTATGGATGACTTCATGTGGATGGGATCCACCCTGTTTATCATGTGTGCAAAAGGCCTGATCTCAATCATTGCATGATCCAAAACTCAAGTGGGCTCACAAGAGGAGAGTCTGTAAAATCTGCATAACACCAATCAAAGTGGATCCAACACAATGCTTTATGTGTTAAGCTTATCCTACGGCGCAATATGTGCATGTGAGGCCCAACGTTGCATGTGCAAGCCATTTAAACCAATCCTCATGTTCTCTATGGTGCCTAGAAATTAGACTACTCTAAAACTCACGAGGTCGATCATCGTCTTCCTTAAGGATAACTACTCCAAATACACGGAGTTTCTCTTGGCTCCTTATGGAGACTTCTAGAATCCACGAGGAAAGAAAATAAGAAAAATAGAAATAAATTCTAATAAATTTATAATTTGATTGATGAATGAAATAAACGAGTTCACAACCCTTTAAATAGGGATACCAAGCAATGAGAGAGAAATCAGAAGCAAACTATAACTAAAACTCCTAGAATTCGCAACTTAATATAAATAGTAAACTTACTATTTATAAATGGTCGTTATGCCTACTAGTGCGCAAGGTTTTCGTCCAAAAATAATAAGTATCCTATTTGGCTTCACCAAGCTGTTCTCCTAATTATTCTAAGCTCTTTTCACGTTAGACACAACTCTTAAAGCCCAACGGATGAAGAGTTATAATCAAACTTAAACTTACTATTTATAGTAAAAATGGAATTAAAACAGGGAAACGACCTTCAATCTGGGGGTATTTCGCAAATCCGGCTTGCGTAACCCAGCATAGTGGGGTTGGGTGGCTAAAGTAGCTCATTCTACCCCAAAATCATATATTTTACGTTTTATAACTCATTCTGAATTGTGAGATACGCGCGATTTAAGGTCTGACGGTCCGGATCACTTTTGTTATCGACCGGGCCTTTTTTGATCCATCTTGGCCATGAAATTGTTCGCGACCCGCTCTACATAAAAAACGAAGGTTGGCCACACTGTAAATTTATGCCTAAAACCATTAAGGGCTTTTGTTGTTAATTCAATCAAATAAGGCTACATGTGTGAACGAGGGTTTGGATTATTTTTCACGTATGGGTAAGATGTGCGGGTATGCTAAAGTCTATTCGACTCAAAGGCTTGATTGAATTGTTGGTGTTCTCCCGTGTTGAGATGGATAGATTGGATACTAAACACAAGATCCAATTATTCTCTCAATCACTAATTTGCATTTCATTCAAGCGATTTGTGAAAGAGTAAGAGTTAGCCCTTCCGAAGAGTTCTTTTTGCCCTGAGATAGTAGATATGAGTCTACGGACTTAAAAACTTTTTCTTCCACCAGTCTTTTGATTTTTATATATTTAAAATAAACAAGAATGTACAGAAAAATAAAATAAGGCCAAACAATGCCGATTTTATTGACATTTAAATGTACGGTCTATTATAATTGATAAAGTAACAATCATCCAAAGAAATAAATGAAAAGGAAAGATAAATATCATATACATCTATCGGAGTTGACGACCGAGGCGGGTGCTTAATAGGATTGACCGGATTGACATGATAAACCAAATCGGAACTTAATTGATCATGATCCTACAACTTAAGGTTCAATATATTTATGTTGGGGGCCTTGCACAAAACCTTAGGATCTAGCCTCTCGAAACAAACCATAATTATGGAATAATAATGCAATGAATTAAATCAAAACATAAACCACACCACACCAGAGATTTTTACGTGGAAAACCCTCAAAGAGGTAAAAACTACGGGACCTCGTCCAGATCAACAATCCACTATAAAGCAGAACGTTACAACCGATCACAAGCACACACCGCTTGGATCAAACCTTCTTCACTCACGTAGGAATGAATAAACAAAAGAGAATAAGAGAAAAATGGAGAGATCTCACCGATGACGATGACGTAGAAGCGCTGAAACGTGGACTGCGAAGTAGATCACCTCTATGAGTAGAATCTCCCTTCTATAAGCTTCCTCTCTCTCTTTCTCCCTCTCTCTCTCTCTCACCTTTTGATAGCCCTAAGTCCTCCTAGAAAACCTTTAGGAAACTTAGAATGCCCTGGAATTACACCCCAATCCCGCATACACCCCTTTATATAAGAATAGAAAGAGGTAGAATCCAAATAGGAAACAAAATCCGCAAAATCCGCATTTCCGCAATCGCATCTGCGGAACTCGTCGATGATATCGAAGGTCTCTCGATAACAACTTCGATATCATCTGAAGGTCTCTCGATGATATCGAGACGGGACAAAAACTGTTCAGCGACCAGGGGTAGAAATTCCAACAATTATCGATGTCATCGAGCCACTCTCGATGACAGCCTCGATATCATCTGAAAGTCTCTCAATGATATCGACAGGATCAAAAACTGTCCAGCAACCAGCAGTGAAAAATCCTGCAATTATTGATGATATCGTAACCTGTTCGATTTCATCGATCCCAACAATGAGAAGAAAATCTCCATCAAATCTCCCACTTTTCGACTCAGGAGGAGTTCACCTTCTTCAAGCCAGCCTGGTTTCTACAAACCTCAAACTTGCCTTTGAACAAAGCCTTGGTCATCATGTCTGACCCATTATCGTCCATGTGGACCTTCTCAAGCTGTAATACCTTCTGTTCCAAAATATCCCTAATCCAGTGATACCGAACCTCTATGTGCTTTGACTTGGAGTGCTGACTTGGATTCTTTCTCAAGTGTATAGCACTATGACTATCGCAATAAACCACGTGCTGCTCCTGCTTCAAGCTAAGTTCCTGTAGGAACCTCTTCATCCAAAGCATCTCTTTACATGCCTCTGTGACTGCAATGTACTCGGCCACTGTCGTCGACAATGCTACGACCTTCTGTAGCTTGTTCTGCTTAGAAACCGCTCCCTCCTGCAAACGTGAACATGAACCCCGATGTAGACTTCCTGGAGTCTATGTCGCCTTCCATATCTGCATCTATGTAGCCCTCTAACACAGGTTTTCCGTCACCATAGCATAAGCTCAAACTGGATGAGCCTCTTAGATACCGCAGTATCCACTTCACCATATCGTAGGTATGGTTCTTATGCAAGGATCTCATCTCCTCTTGCATAACTCTCAACCATTCCCCTTATGCTCGTCGGCTAGGGCCTCAGAATAATCTTCTGGCTCTCCACCATCAGTGAGCATAATGTACTCATGCGGCGAGTACCTCTTGGACGGTTGTCTATCCCTAGATGACCTCCTCACCTGTGGCTCAACAGGTAGATCAAGTGGGGGCTGCTCCCCTGGTCCATCTTCTATAGGAACGCCCTCGTCCTCTGCACCTTGCTGTACTTCCCCGTTATCAGGCACCATGGGAAAAATAATCGGATCTATGTCTTTTAGCTCACCTGAACTAGGCTGGTTCTTCTCTGGCTTACCAATGTCTTCTATACACTGATCTTCAAAGAAAATCACATCTCTGCTCCTGACGAGCTTCCTCTCGGTCGGATCCCACAATCTATAACCGAATTTTTCATCACCGTACCCTAAGAACACACACTGCCTGATCTTCATATCGAGCTTGGACCTCTCGTCCTTTAGTACGTGAACGGATGCTCTGCATCCAAACACCCTGAGATGACTGTACGATAGATCATGTCCAGTCCACAACTTCTCAGGTACTTCTCCATTCAATGGAGCTGATGGAGACCTGTTTATCAAATACACCACCGTGTGCATTGCTTCTCCCCAGAACGTCTTGGGCAACTTCGTATGGGATAACATGCATCTGATTCTCTCTACAATGGTGCGATTCATTCGCTCAGCTACACCATTATGTTGGGGGGTCTTGGGAATCGTCTGTTCATGCCGTATACCCAGGGACTTGTAGTATTCATGAAAGTCGCCAATGTATTCACCACCATTGTCAGTGCGGATGCACTTCAATGATCTACATGTCTCTCTCTCGACCATAACATGAAACAATTTAAATACACCAAAGACCTCGTCCTTGGATTTCAAAGCATAAACCCAAACCCTCCTAGATGCATCATCTATAAAAGTAACAAAATACAATGCCCCACCTAAGGTTTTTGTCCTCATAGGACCACAAACATCAGAATAAACCAAATCTAATGCATGCACTTTGTTAACATGTGAAGCAGTTTTAACAAATGAAACTCTATGTTGTTTCCCTAATAAACAATCGAGACAGGTTTTGAGAGGTGTACCTGTCACGTCTGGAAGGAGCCGCTTCCTTGCTAGTAGTTGAAGCCCTTTTTCACTCATGTGGCCTAGACGCCTGTGCCACATGTCAATAGTTGAATCTTCCGTTGCGTTCAACCCACCCTTGCACATACTGACACTTGCATTGTAAAGGGTGCAACACTTCTTTCCTCTAGCTGTGATCAACGAACCCTTGATGAGCTTCCAGTGCCCACCAGCAAACCGGCTTTCATAACGATCATCATCCAATCTTCCCGTTGACATCAAGTTGAGGCGAAGGTCTGGGATATGTCTCACATCCCTGAGAACCAATGTGCAACCCACATTAGTCTTCATACAAATATCACTGACTCCCACGATCTTCGATATGCCAGAATTTTCCATCTTCACAATCCCATAGTCACCAGACTTGTAGCTTGTGAAAAAGTCCCTGCGTGGAGTGGCATGAAACGAAGCTCCCGAGTCAATCACCCAGTCGGTGTCCTGACTTGTAGCCATGAGACATACATCATGATCTGCAGAAAGAATAACTACAACGTCGCCATCTGAAGCGATCGCGCTGAAATCTGATTCATCTTCCTTCCCTTTTCCTTTTTCGTCATTTTTCTTACCACGACATTCATGCTTGTAGTGGCCCTTCTTGCCACAATTCTAACAATCAACATCTTTTCTATTACTCGACTTGCCTCTTGATTTATCTCGGGCCTTTCCGCCCTTCCTGTTCTTTTCTCTCCCCCGTTCTTGTGTTACAAGGGCCTCTTGCTGAGTAGACCCCTGAGACTTCCTCCTTGTCTCCTCATTGAAGAGACAACTGGTTACCTATTCCATGAATATCTTTCCATCTAACGCGGAGTTACTTAGAGACACCACCAATGTCTCCCAACTGTCAAGCAATGAACTAAGCAATAGTAAAGCCTGCAATTCATCATCTAGGACCATCTTCATAGAGGAGAATTGATTCACTATATTGTTGACCTCATTCATGTACTTGGCCACAGAACCACCATCCTTGAACTTGAGATTCATAAGTCGCCTTATCAGAATATTTTTATTACCGACTATCTTCCTCTCATACAGCCCTTGTAATTTCAGCCATAGGCTAACGACTGAGGTTTCTGTAGACACATGGTGGAACACTGAATCATCCAACCATTGTCTAACAAACCCCACCACCTTCCGGTCCATCTTCTTCTAATCATCATCAGACATATCCTTGAATTTTGCTGATATGCCTAAAATTAGAGAATATAGGTCTTTGCAATAAAGTAACTCCTCCATCTTAGCCTTCCATATGGTCCAGTTAGAACCATTGAGGCTGATCATCCTTGATGAGTCACCTTCCATAATTCAAAACCGATCCTACCCGTTTAATGAACTTAGCTCTGATACCACTTTATTGGGGGCCTTGCACAAAACCTTAAGATCTAGCCTCCCGAAACAAACCAAAATTATGGAATAATAATGCAATAAACTAAATCAAAACATAAACCACACCACACCAGGGATTTTTATGTGAAAAACCCTCAAAGAGGTAAAAACCACGGGACCTCGTTCAGATTAACAATCCACTATAAAGCAGAACGTTACAACCGATCACAAGCACACAGCGCTTGAATCAAACCTTCTTCACTCACGCAGGAGTGGATAAACAAAAGAGAATAAGAGAAAAATGGAGAGATCTCACCGATGACGAGGACGTAGAAGCGCTGAGACGTGGACTGCGAAGTAGATTACCTCTATGAGCAGAATCTCCATTCTACAAGCTTCCTCTCTCTCTTTCTCTCTCTCTCTCTCACACCTTTTGATAGCCCTAAGTCCTCCTAGAAAACCTTTAGGAAACTTAGAATGCCCTGAAATTACACCTCAATCCCGCATACACCCCTTTATATAAGAATAGAAAGAGGTAGAATCCAAATAGGAAACAAAATCCACAAAATCTGCATTTCCGCTATCGCATCTACGGAACTCGTCGATGATATCGAATGTCTCTCGATAACAACTTCGATATCATCTGAAGGTCTCTCGATGATATCGAGACGGGACAAAAACTGTCCAGCGACCAGGGGTGAAAATTTCAACAATTATCGATGCCATCAAGCCACTCTCGATGACAGCTTCGATATCATCTGAAAGTCTCCCGATGATATCGACAGGACCAAAAACTGTCCAGCAACCAGCAGTGAAAAATCCTGCAATTATCGATGATATCGAAACCTGTTCGATTTCATCGATCCCAACAATGAGGAGAAAATCCTCATCAATTTACTCTACTCCTAAGGTATTGTAGCAGGGGCTACCGTGTAGTAGCTATCTATGCTACAACCAGGCTATGTTAAGCTAAGATAAATAAAAAGAAAGATGTAAAGTAGATGATATGTTTGGCATGGGCCCTCAAGCTATTTTTTGTATGCTTCTTTTACAGCTTGTCAAGGTAGTAAAACTCTTCATTGGGCTTCCTTACTGCTTCTGCATCCTTCACACTCACATCACGATTCAAGATATGGGAATCTCCTTGATTGATTCGGAACCATTGGCTTGCATTAAAGAAATGACTCTAGCCAGAGTTGGACTTGCTGGCTTCTCGGATCTTCTTCCTGTATTTGACCCTTTGTGAAGAACTTCATAGCTTACTAAAGATCGAGTATTAGACCACCAAAGTTCTTCTAATGAAGACAACTAGGCCAAGATCAAGAAACCTTAAGGGTTGGTCCCAAATCGATCATGGCTACTCAACGTCTTTGCTGGTGGCCCACCTTGTCCAGTTTTGAGGTGTTGGGCGGTTCAGATCAAGTGATGAGGACATCACTTCATGTACCCCTTTACGTACGTATCAAAGGAGGAGGCGGGTTGCACCGATTTCTTTATGACTAGGCGAGTACCCATGATCATGTTGAAGACCCCATATGCATGTGTGAGCATTTGGAATAACCCACAATGAGGATGATGCACATGGGTTGTTTTATGGAGTGATTTTGACCGTTAGATTTGAAGGACGTAACGATCGAGAGGGGGGGGGGGGGGGGGGGGGGGGGAGGAAAAAAAAAAAAAAAAAAGAATGAGAGAAAGCTCCTGTTTTCTTCTCCATGTTCATGTGATGCGAAGCTTCAGTGGGCTTAGGTACCCTTTTGGTGAATTTTTTTTTCTATTTGCAATGTTTCCTCGAGTCAATCTTATGCTAATTTTGAGAATTTGCTACGATCATGTGAAGAATTATATGCGATTTTAAGTGGGGTGTCTACAATAGTACAAGCATATGATTGGGAGATAAAATGTGCAAAAAAAAAAAAAAAAAAATCTTCTTAAGAAGTGGGTGGCATTGCCCATGTATTTTTAGTAAAATTAGTGTTGGCACGGCCAAAGGCATGCAAAAGTTTCGCTGGTGCGACTCTTGGACCAGAGCAAAAGTAACATTGGTGTGGACTGATGGCACAGAACATGCCTTAACCCGTGCAAGTCATTAACACATGAACCAACCTAATCCCATATTCTGTCACGCCATCAATCACTCCTCTTGGAGTGATGCAAATGCACATGGCATGATTATCAGCCAAAATAAAAAATAAACAAATGACACATTATTATCAAGTTCCCAAGAACTCTGTAAATACCCTATATAAGCATTTCCATTAAGAAACTTTTCCATCATAATCCTCCTTTCCTCACTCTCATTTGCTATCTTTCACTAATTTCCCTCTTTTAAGATTGTGCAGCCTTTTCAAGGAAAATTCCTAGATTTCTCTATTTGATGAGCGCCAACTTCCAAGGTAATGGAAAAGTCATGCTAAGACCATTGAGGCTACATTTTTCTTATTTGGCCAATATCTCTAGCTGGCATGTTGTCCAACTAGCTGGCGCTGCCACACCATCACTAACGAAAAAACTATTTGATTTCTCTATTTATCTTTGTAATTTATCTTCAGACATTTTCATGATTCTTATAATGGTCACTCTCATGCTGATCTAAATATACTACTAAGAGAGATATTCTCGATTCTCTAATCTAGTATAAATCTTTGAACATCTTCCTTATACATATATCCAATATAGTGCTTTAGTACTATTCTTTTAATATGCAATAACATGTTCTCTCATACAAATATAATGTTACAGTACTCCTTGTCTAAGAGACTTACAAGCGCTAAACATGCATCCATTTATCTCGAATCTGTAACACCATCATAAGATATGTATTGAAAAGGAAAACACTAATAAAAGTTCATACCCTTATGTCTCACGAAGCAAGGAGGCTACATTGCCAGAACTATAGATCACAAGATGCTTCTGAAATGGGAATGTGGATTATACGTGAATCCAAATCCTCCCAAATTCAGGGGGCCAAATACTGAAAAATCCTCCATTTCTTCCCAACTACATGATGCGACGTCACTCAAATACGCTCATATACAGGCTGCTAAATCATGTGATGATGCCCACCTGAGTCTTGGAATGGTTGATTTTTGGGGTGTTCATTCATCTTAGTGCAGTGGACCGGCCTCATTAATAAAATAGGGAAAGAAAAAAAAAAAAAAAGGCAAATGGGCCCAGCTGCACTAGCCTTTCTTCTTGTATCCAATTGGATCACTAATTTAAGGGTGTGTATAGTGGTCACTTACCTTTAGTTTTAATACATTACAATGGCGATTAAAGAGGTCATTGGGAAAACACGTGTTGATACAGATAATATGTGTTTTTATCTTGTGGGTCCCACCAAAAGCATGTCCTGGCCTAAAAGTCAGGCTAATCCACTGATCAGGCAGGCCGTGTGCATGAGAAGAAATGGACGGTTGGGGGAAAAGGATGCCCACCTGTCTGTAGTACTCAACTTACAAGCACATGATCTGATGAGTGGACACCAGGGGGCATCTTCACGGTTTGCCCCACCTAAAGAATTGCCTACCTACTGTGGGTCATCCTGCTTCGAGACATCATAATATCCTCATGCATCATAATGCAAATAGTATCCTGATGGATCTATTTTCTCTAAGCATAACCCATGTTTTAGCGATTGAGAACGTTGACACGAGGGGCACTCATTACTGCAGTATGTGCAATTTTTTCAAATTGGATAATTCTATTTATTCAAAATGGTAGAAAACGAAAAGAAAAATAAAAATGTAATGATTATTCAATGAAGATTTTTCATAAATTTCATGAATGTTATTGAAAGTTGAATCCTAATGAATTTAATTTATTTTTAAGGAGTCATTTTTTGAATAGCAAGTAAAATTCTATATATATATATATATATATATATATATATATATATATATATATATATATAAGTTACCTGGTATCTTAACTAGAGAAATTGACTATGAAAGGATAATAATGCACTCATAAATTAGTGAGAAATTGCATTACTACATGTTTCAAATTAGAGAATCAATTGGACAGTTAAAAATGAAAACTATCAAATAGTTCTATTTCAAAAACCAGTTGTCTACCAATTTAGAGGGTAGGATTGTTCAACCAATCTGACTTTTAGATGCTATCTTAGCTAGCTACAATGGTTTCCACAGCGTGAATGTGTCGGGTGTGTGTGCGTGTGTAAAAAAAAAAAAAAAATTAAATTAAATTAAAGCTACAATGGTTCCACAATGTAGTGGGTTTAGTTTGAATTAATATATATGCCATGTGTACCATTTCTATATGCCTATTGGTATTTTACTATCTAAGCATAGTAAAATGTCCCATTATTAGAAAAATATTGCTTAGGGTTATTTTATTTTCATTTTCTGCAATTCAAACAAATCATAAATTATTTATTGGTAGGCCACTGATAGAAGAAATAAAATCATGTTGTCTAGGAAGCTGTTTAGGTGTCCAGTTCCTGCAGAAGAGCGATCAGGATCCCCATATCAATGGCCCTAAATACAGACATTAGATAGATTGATAAGTTTACTTAAATACATTGAAACAACCCAATGAATTTCTTACCGAATTGGGTTTTATGCATTCATACAGTAGAGCTGATAATCATTCCCATCAACAGTAACTTTTGATATTTTTCTCATCTCATCACATCACTTATAAAAAAACAACAGAGTAGACAGTCGCATGATGACAACAGCACCCCTTAGTGCTAAGGTGGGTCCTCTCATGACCCATTTTAAACAAAGAAAAAGAAGAAAAAGGAGAGAAATGCTGAAGGAATCCGCACCAGGAGACCTTGAAGAAGTGATTCGCAGTACAAATGCCAGTCTGGCTCACATGTACAAGATCTATGCCGCTCATTAGGTGGTCCACTCATCATGTGTGGAGATCTACACAGCACTGACAGAGAAAAGATCACCTACGCACCTCTGCTCATATATATATAACCCTTTTCACACCCATAATACCAGCTGTCGGATTAGAAAAACGACAGAGATACCCACAAGTCTGGCCGTGCGGTGAGAGAGACTCGCTGGGTGATATTTTCCCTCTCTTTCTGACTCAACCAGATTCCACCAAGACTCAGAAAAACTCAAATCTAGTCACGACTCAGTCAAAAGTTGAGAAAAACTCAACTTGACTAAAGAAAACGCAGCAAAACTCGATAAAACTCGACTATACTCGCAAAAACTCATCACTATTTATACTCTTTAAAATTTTAAATATTACTCAAAAACTCGGAGGAGTTTTTTAGAGAACTCAACCGAGTTGAGTTGACTCGACTCAACTGGGTTTTGATTTTTTGTGCTTTCCATGAGAGGGATCCATCTGAATTTGAGGCCAGAGAGTGTTCACAGCGTGAACCTTCTGATGAATGATGAGTGGCTCAGATCTCGCACGTATGAACCACACTAGTACATGTGATTTTAACAAAATCTCGCTGGTGGAAGAACAAGAAAAAAGCATCTCTCACCATCCAAAAACAAGAAAAAACATAAACTAAGAAACAAGAAAAACACCTTATGTTGGTTTCAAGTCTTGAAACATAGAGGCCCACCTGATCTCCTCCACACCGCCCGTCGACCAACACGGATCGTCGCAAGCTTCATCCTCCTTCCCAAGATCATGAACAACCGGGCTCACCCCACCAACGATGGGTGGCCCACCTACACCCACGCTCCCATCAGTGATCATCAAGCTCGCTTGTTTGACCATCATCATCCTCTTATTCCTCTTCAACAGTGCTCCTCTCCACCGTTTCCCATACGCCTTTGTCGGTACGACGATGATCGCCGAGTCATTGCGGTGGAGCCATGCATGGATGCACTTAGCCAAACACCTCTTTGTCTTCTTGATCATTGTAAGGAGCCTCGACATCGGCCGCGGGCGCCTACCGCTCTCCTTCTCAACGAGCTTGATGATTTCTAGCCTGTGTTTGGCGATGGAGACGCCTATGCTTTGCAGGAATTCATGGTTGAAGTATGTGATGTCCTCTTCCTCGAGCTCGTTGTGGGCGAAGGCAAGGCCGTACTCGTAAACCAGCGATGGCTCGAGGCCTGTTTTCGATAGCCATGAGAACCAGTCCATGGTCATGTATGGTGGATGGATGTGATGGAGGGTTGAGATGTATTTATAGGTATGTGGAGGAGAAGAGAGATAGGGGTGGAGAAGGAGGGGAGAGTGTGGGAGGAAAGGTGTTAGTGTTTGGTGGGCCAAACTTGATATGGGTTGCTATCTGCTTTTTGAAATGGAGGGTCGTTGAGAGTGACAAAAACAAATGAATGATGGGCCCACATTGCTTTCAAGGTGGATTACTGCAATGAAAATGAAATTCTCGAGAGTTTTTCTCTTCTCACAAAGAATGGTTGGTGATCTTGAGCAAGTAATATACTTTTGTGGCGGTTCCCTCTCACGGTGGGGACGTGGCACATTTGAGAAAAATACAATCCATTCATCAGGTGGGTCCCACATAGTAGATACCTTAGCTTGAAAATCAGGTCGGTTTGCTTTCAAAAATTAAAAAAGAAAAAAAAGAGGCGGTTTGACTGATGACCCCAACATCAGCCAGCCAGCTAGCTTGTGTCAAAAGTCGGTGGGCCCCACCATAATGTATTTGTTTTATCCACGCCGTACATCGAATTTTCCAACTCACTTTAGGGTATAAAACGAAAATTGAGGCAAATCCAGATCTCAATTTGACCACACCACAAGAAAACAGAACTTATTGAATATCCACCATTAAAAACTTCCTAGGACCCTGTAATATTTATTTGCCATCCAACCTGCTGAAAAGGTCACAAAGACCTAAATGAAGGGAAAATAGAAATATCATCTTAATACAAAGCTTCTATAGCCCCTATGTAGTTTTCAACAATAAGCGTTTAATCCCCACTGTTTCCTGTGCTGTGGTCCACCTAAGGTCTAGATCTACCTTATTTTTCGGCTCATGACACAAAATGATATGAAAAAAATGGATAGACGGAGTGGATAAAATAAAAACATCATCATGGGGCCCACAGATCTTTGACATCTGCTAGCTTACTGTGTTGGGTTCACCAGCGAAACCGCAACCGTAGAAAAAAGAAATGGACCGAAAAGCAGTCTACCATTCAACGCATTGGTGGAAGTGATTTAAATCAACCTTTGCTTTTGGAACGTGGACTTCTCAGGCATGTGTTATGGACCGTTAATTTACAAATAAATACCAGGACAAGATCAGCACCGTCGAGAAATCTATAACCTACAAACCATTCACAGAGGGGCCTACATTAATTATGAAAGGTCAGGATTATGCTGATGTCAAGTACGTGGCTCAATCTAGACCAAGAGTTACATAACCGACTTTTCAGTTTGGAGAGTAGTATGATATTTTCTCTTGGCATATGCTACGGGAAATTACATCCACAAAGCATCGGAAATGAAAGGGGTAGGCTCCAATATCTGTAGGCCACACCTCTGCCTGTCTGGTTACCATCAAAGTTCTGTTGCGACCGATCATTTGGACGCATCTGTGGAAACCAAGGGCATTGATAAACTTGTACGGATGGTAACATACCATGCACTTGTACAAATTAGACAAAATATCAAGGGAAACTCGCGCACAAATTACAAGGACTGAACAGCCGATTTGGAGCACACACGTACTGATTAGCGGAATTGTGCGAGTCTCTACCCGTTCATCAGATGGGGCCATGGTCAGCATATCCTGACACAAAAATAATAAGGGTACGTTCCTGTCATCGAGCGTAGTGGACGCGGATTGCTTAATGATACTGCCATGCTGCTCTGTGGGCCCCACCATATTGCCCATCCATTTTGGTCCATCATTTTAGGGTATCAGCCCAAAAATGATTCAGATCTAAATATTATAAGTGGACCACACGACAGAAGAAGTGGTGATTGAATGCTCTTCGTTATAAACATCTTGGAGGCCACAAAAGTTTTATATCAAGATGGTATCTATGTTTTACCTTCATTTAGATTTATGTGTCCAAATAGATAAATTGGGTGAAAAATAATTATTACAATGGGCCCTAGAGATTTTTAAAGGTGGCTATTCAATCACCACTGGTTTCCTATGATGTGGTCCATTTAAGATTTGGATCTGCCTCATTTTTTTAATCCATGACCTAAAATAATGATTCAAACTGAATGAATGGCATGGATAAAAGGAAGTGGATTGCGTAGTGAGTAACTCAGTACGCTTAGGGTCCACCATGATTTATATATTTTATCCACTCCTGAGTAAACTCTGTGGGGTCTACCATGATTTATATATTTTATCCACTCCTTTCGTACATATTAACAGATAATTTTAAGGGTTGAACCTAAAAATGAAGCATATCTAAAGCTCAAATGGACCACAACATGGGAAACAATGTGAATTGAACATCTACTGTTGAAAAATTCTTGAGGGCTACTGAAGTTTTGGATTAATCTTATATTTACGTTTTCTCTTAATCCATGTTTTTTGGATCTTATGAACAGGTTGGATGATAAATAAAAATCACTGCAGGGCCTAGCAAGGTTTCAACAATGGAAATCATTATTGGCACTATTTTCTGTGCTATGGTCCACTTGAGTTTTGTATGTGCATCAATTTTGATTTCAACCCCTTAAATTATATGGAAAAATGGATGGATGGCATGGATAAACCACAAACATTTACTGTGTGCCTAACAGAGTTTACTCAGTACTATAAGAGTGTACTGAGTAATTCAGTACGCAATCCGATTTCTGGATGAAATACATACATCGATCCGAAATGTATGGATTCCGCAACCAAGCGTGCTTCACGTTTACGTGATAAAATGAAAACCTAGAAAAGGAAAGACCACTTGTCTGTCAAGAAAATTATTACCATAGACCCCACCTTTTATCTATCGTCTTTCACAAAGCATCCAAAACTTACTTTCCTAACTTAGACTTTGCATGGACAAAGTAAGCATTTGAGGATGAAAATACCCTTGCTTTCTAAAGTAAATTTTCGTTTATGTGGACCTATGGATACGAATTATAGCCGTAGCCGGATACGAATTATAGCCGTAGCCACGGGTAGCATAAGCAGAGGTATATTCCTCCTCAAATGCCTTGTCATTACATGTAAAGTCTAAATTGAGAAGGTAAGTTTTGGATTCTTCACAAGAGACACTGGATAAAACGTGGAGTCCACAGTGGTAATTTTCTCCTTGTCTGTCCGAAGGGAAACCGAGGTCGGTATTATATTTACTTGGCAAAGTTCTGTTGGTCCCCTATGATGTATGTGTTATATCCACACCGTCCATCTATTTTTCTAGATCATTTTAAGCCCAATGAATTTAAAATGAAGCAGATCCGAAGATCAAGTGGTCCACACCACATAAAGAAGTGGGAACAATGACAGCCACCATTGAAACCTTTTAATGGCCCACCATTATGCTTATTTGCCACCTAAGGTTGGATGAAGAGAAAAACACAAATATAAGCTTGATTCAAAACATCGACAATACCCGTTAAGGTTTTTGATGGATATAATATGCTGCTAACGGTGCTGTGTTTTACACTGTAATCCGAGAGCCTCTTCTCGCGTAAACGGGTGAGCCGATTACGTGCTACCGGGCTAACACCCCTGAGTGGTGTAGCCCACATACATTTGGGTTTTCTTAATGTTTTGGATAACGCACTAAAATGATCTGAAATAACGGATGGGCGGCGTGGATATACTACACATTCATCAAGGTGGGCCCCAAACGGTAAGGATAACCACCTACCAACGTATCAACCGGGTAACACCTAATCCGCTCACCTAAACGGGCCCTCCTTGATGAGCGGACGAGCCTGGTGTTTGGCCAATTTCTCGCGCGAATACCCTTGAAAATATCGTCGATACTCAAAACCATACCAGGAATGGAATCGTAGCCTGAAAGGAAGGATTCCTTACGAAAGTTTCGCGGCAATCACGCCATGGGAAAAGAATAGATGGTCTACTGGACCCCACCTCTTTTGTAACATTCTTCTATGGACCAACACTGATATACAGGTCGGTGCATCATCCCCAGTTAATGTACACGTGCCAAACATCTCTACTGATCTGAAAAGTTGTTCTGGTGGACCACCACGTACATGAGCCAAATACCAAAAGGTACCATGGCAGAAATCTGATTACTATCAAGTAAAACCAACGGTTAGAACAGCAGTCCATATTCAACAACGACAGGATGGCACCAGAATTGTCAAATCAAGGCTAGTTTTGGGAAATAGCGTATCCCTAAATTGGTCCACCAAATCAACGGTCCTGATCACCATATATGTTTTCCCCAGTGTGCCGTAAGAAAGGTAGTGCACGAAACTTATAGCACCAAAGCTGCATGTTAGCGCCCCTCTTACCGTGTGTAGCGGGCTTAAATTCACTGAAATTTCAAACCCGCAATCCTTTTGGGGTAGACTTCTGTCCGTAGATTAGAGATAGGTTTCAGACAAGAAAAGCAATGTCTTTTACCTTCGCCAACTAACCAACACTGTTCACTCACGAGAGGGCTTTTTGGAGTCTTACTTCGTACTTTGGAACACAGCACCGATGTCGGTACTGTGTTGACGTGGCAAACTTCTATGGGCTCCATCATCATGTATGTGTTATATCCATACCGTCCATCCATTTTGGCAGATCATTCTATGTAAACCTCAAAATGAGGCTGATCCAAAGCTGAAGTGGACCACACCACAATACACATTAAGGATTGAATGCTTATCATTGAAGACTTCTTAGGGCCAAAGAAGTTTTGGATCAAGCTGATATTTCTTTCCCTTCGTTCAGGTCTGTGTGGACTTACGAAGAGGTTGGATGGCTAATAAAGATCAGGTGGCACTAAGATGATTTCAACGGTGAGCATCATTGTTCCACTGCTTTTTGTGGTGTGGTCCATATGAGCTTTGGATCTTGCTGATTTTTTGGCCCATGAGCTTAAATGATCTGGAAAAATGTATGGACGGTGTAGATATAATACATACATCGTAGTCAGGCTCACAGAACTTTGCCACGTCAATACAGCACAGAAGTCGGTGCTGTGTTGTACACTAAGCAATCAGAGTCCAGCTCAACTGGGTCCTGCTCCTTGTCACAACCTTGGTGTTACCACTTTTGACGTCAAAATCACATGCGTGTACCATGTGCACAAGATCCATGGTAATGGAAGCGGATTGGCTGGTGTACCTCACACCAGCCTGCTTCAGCAACGTGTCCTGCAAATACGATCACTAACGCTCCTCGAGCTCCGAGTTGTACGAACGGTTCAAAGGAGATCAAAGTTGCATGGGCTGATGTTTTTATTATATCTACACCGTTCATCTATTTTTAGAGATTATTTTAAAACATTATCAAAAAAATTAATCATATCGAAAAATCATCTGGACTACACCATAAACAGCAGTGAAAATAATAATTTTCACCGTCAAAAAATTTGTAGCCCCATAACATTTATTTTAAATCCAATCTGTTCATTTGGTCAAAAATACCTTAATGAAGAGGGAAAAAAAAAATTCATATTGATGCAAAACTTCCGTGACCCCATTCAATGGTAGATGTTCAATCCCCTACTGATTTTTGTAGTGTAGTTCACTTGATTGTTAGGTCTATCTTATTTTTCATCTTAAGCTTGCGAAATGGATGAACGGTTTGGATATGACACATACCTTATGATCAAACCCACAAAACTTGCTGAAGTGAATACAGCAAGTAGATGGTGTGAGGTACACTAGCCAATCCGCTTCCCATGGTAATCCTCCTGTGACCTGGCCAGAGTTCCCACCAAGATTATCATCATGCCAGCCACCGTCCATCCAATGGATCGTTGTGTCATTCATAAGGAGGCGTTTGGCGCACGGTATAAGATGGATTAGGTGGGATATAATTACATAACATTCCGTGCAATTGCATCCAGCATTCACAGAGGATGAGAGAAAAGTTGGGGTTCGGTGAGATAGAATTGCATTTGGTCACATGCAGAATTTAAGTGGATTTTGAAATCCACTAACACATGTGAGCCCCACATTAATGTATGCATTTATCCATGCCATCCAATTATATACACCATTTACAAGTGACATTCTGGTTACATATGTGTGCAAACAAACTACATTAGTTGTGAATTTGGTTTGTTGATTACAATTCCATGGTCCACCAAATATGATTTTGTTTAATCCCATGTTTTCTTGTAGCAAAATTTTTATCCCGAATGTGGGATTGGATGACTAGAATGCCATGGTATTTCTGGAGACGTAATCATTGTGCAATAATAATATTAGTCCCGTCTAATACCAATTCAATACCATTCATTTCCACGGACCAAACACACTGAATCTCGTGTCCTACCATGAATAGCCTAGTCGTGATCGTACAATCGTAATGAAATTGCCCATTACGATTATGGGTTGCCAATACGGGTGAGTCGGATGTGATTCATCGACTTAGACTTGATCGAGTCAAATCCGTTGCGGCACCTCATTTGAGCATTGCAAAAAATATCTGATCGGGTAAGTTGTTAGGGCTGTAACTTGGGTTGGGATCAACTCGAATCCGATTGAGCCGACCTGATTTGGACTTCGGTTGAGTCAAGATGTCAAGGTGCTCGCATGGGTTGGGTTGACCAATTTTGGTTAGGTTAGGTTAGGTTAGGTTGGGAATAATTGTGTATTTCGGTTGAGTTGGGTCACGTATGTCGAATACATAGGAATTCAGGTTGGACATCTCTGGTTGAAAATTGGGGTAAGGTTAGATTGTAGGTTGAGTCTTCTCTACTGCTCTCTTTCTCGCCTCTCAACACCAAAGAGTCATAATATTGGGTAAATTAAAATGCACATCAACTCTGTGAGATCATGTTTACTATTGGGAAGAAAAATAGTTAAGTTGGATAGGTTGTAACAGCCCACGCTCACAATGTATGATATTGTCTGCTCTGGACACAACCCGCACAGTTTTGTTATCGGGATTTCCCCCAAAAGGCCTTATACAGTATAGGGTGGCAACTCCATATATAACCACCACAACTTCAGACGATACTTCCGATGTGGGACAAAGTTTCACCTTCATTGTGTGCACAGTAACCTACCAGCACAATAGCCCGCCAGCCACACAGTAGCCTTCCAGCCATCTTGGGGCCCGCCCACATGTCCTCGCCCACATGTAACCATAGTGACAGGGCGTCACAAATCCCCCACCGAGGGCAGAACCATCCTCGGCTCTGATACCATTTGTAACAGCCCACGCCTAACTGTATGATATTGTCCGCTCTGGGCACAGCCCGCACGGTTTTATTCTCGGGATTTCCCCCAAAAGGCCTCATACAGTATAGGGTGGCAACTCCACATATAACCACCACAACTTCAGACGACACTTCCGATGTGGGACAAAGTTCCACCTTCACTGTGTGCACAATAGCCTGCCAGCACAGTAGTCTGCCAGCCACACAGTAGCCTGCCAGCCATCTTAGGGCCCGCCCACATGTGCGCCCGACCACGTGTGCCTGCCCACATGTGGCCACAGTGACGGGGCATCACATAGGTCAACTTATAGAATGGACTAACTCTACTAAACGGCACGGGCCCTTTTTGGTACCAGAACCCTAGGGGATATCTACGTCTAAAAACAGGCCGAGTTCCTAAAGGAATGATGCAATTGTAAGGACACTCAAAGAGGAGGCAACCGTCAGTCTACTCAAATGACCAATTGTCGACCTAACCTATAGGTCGGTCATAGCTTGGCCATAGGTCAATTATAGGTCTGCCATAGTCCGATTGAAGCTTGACCAGAGCTCGGTTATAGGTCGGGATGACCTCCGAGAGAAGACATATGCCGATTCCATAAAGAACTCGGTAAACAACCTATCCTCGAATGATAATCAGAAGATCCCTCCAACGGCCCAAAGATCTCTCCCAAGATCTTCAATAGATCAGATCGGATCCCGAAAACTTTGGGATTCCATAGGAATCCTGAACGGGATTCATCTCTGGAGTATCAGGTGTTCACACCCTAAGTATAAGGTTGTGATGTAGTAATAAACTCGGTAAGACCAAGGTTGAATCCACAGGGACTGAACCTTGTACGTAATCTGAAAATAAGCAGAACTAGAACTAGAATAAGATGAAATCAAATTAAGTGAATATGAGGGTATAATGGTGAAATAGGAAACTAAATTTTGGAGATATCAAAGGTAGGAAACTAGGGATTCAGAGGATCCACTTGTAAAGATCAGGGAGATCTACGCTTGATTCATAAACTCAACTGGACTTCGAGTCCCATCTTCATCCAGTTCGAAGATATATCACTAAAGCACAATCTGAACTTCCTTTGATCTAGTTTTCAAAGAGATGAAAGGTATGAGAATTAGAGTTGATTCCATCACAAAACCATGCCCATGAGACAAAGCAAACAACATAATTTTAACCAATCCACATCCAATCTAAGGAATTTATGAGCATTAGGAAGGGTTCCGTCATCCAACCATGCCCAAGAGATGATGGTGAACAACGGGGTTCCCAAATTCACAAACCCTATAATGCTAAGAACATGCTCAAAGCTATCGCAGATCCATTGCAATTTTAGTCACAATAAACCATTAAAAACTGAAAGCATTCCTATTAATCAAACTAGAATCAAAAGAGAGTTCAATTAAAACATGAATCAAAGCATGGAATCATTCCCATCACGCCACAAGCTTCACCTCTTAGCCCTAGCTAAGAGGTTTAGCCAGACATGATAGGAAAGAAAACAAAGAAAAAGGAAAAAAACTAAGACTAGCCCTCTCTCTCTCCTTTGTGCACGGTCCAGCCAAGATCTGATGATCCCATTCACTTCTTTCTCTCTCCTTCTTATAGGCAGCAAAGTCGGTGGACGGTGAGGAGAGCTGGAGTCAGTTGTTGTGTGTAGAGGTGGTGGAGAATTACGCAGCCACTTGCGTTTACGCAGCAACATGCGCAACCGGTCCCTGTTTCTGCAGCCACTTTCCTTCCTTTCTTTCCAAAGAAATAACATCCCCTGAGACGTTTCGGGGTGACCTACATGATGGATGGTTGAGATCGGCCATCCGATCACCGCCAAGATCACTCGACGTTCGCAAAAGATAGGCAGAGACCGGACGCGAAAACAGGGCGTGCACACTCTCCCTTGCGTTGTGACGTTGGTGGGGCCCATGATTGATGTCAGCGGTGAAATCCAATCCGTCCATTGGATTCACCTCGAAAAACCATTCGGACATGGTTAGTTTTGGATCGAATTCGGTGTGGCCCATGGAACCTTGCTTCTACCGTCCATTAGACGTAGTGGACAAGATTTCCCTGCGTACAAGTGTGTGGGTCCACAAGAACATCATGTGTACGGTCGGTTTGGCCTCCTGGAGTAATTGGACGATCCGGATTGATCATATGATCAGAGGTAGTGGCCCACTTATCACCTCAACGTCCGCACCTTGCGAACGCTGGAGGTTTTTTTTTTCTAAATCGGTCGTGTCAAAGTCGGTTTGACCTGACTTTGGTCGCAGTACACGGTGTGTGCACTTGTGCACAGTGCACACACCACTCAAGTGGGGTCCACTGTGATGTTTATGAGAAATCTAATCCATCCATCCGTTCTTCCAGCTAATTTAAGGGGTCAAGTCCAAAATTGAGGTATATCCAAAGATCAGGTAGGCCCCAGTTTGATGATTTGTGGGCTGATCAGTCTGTTGGGACATTTCCACAAGGGTTCAATGACTAAAATTTGACGTGTACAGTTAATTTATGGTCCTCGGGCCATATATGAAGTTTCGAACCGAACGGATGGTGAGAACCCTGTGATCTTGCATTCTGGACAATTTTCGAGCCCGTTTAACGTGAGTGACCTGATTTTCTCAAATTTCTGGCGTGTGATTTCCTCGATCTTAGTCCCCTGGGGTCCGTCCCTTGCCTTGGTGACTTCGGAGCATTAATTCCATGCTTTTAGTACCCTTTTTCAGTCTGGGCTCCTAAATTTACCTTGCAGCATAAACACGATTAAAATAAGGCATTAAATAGTATCATGTTCGTAAAAGCAGATAATAACTGGGGTCTAATATGCAATATTCGACCCTCAACATCAGGAAAGACTCCCTATTACGTACGTCTTCCCTTTCCTATAAATAAAGCTTAGGGACATTTAAAAGCGTCGCTAATCAGATTGAGAAACGATCTGGACATTAATTGTCGTTAATGATCAGTGAAGCTCACAAAATCAAGTTATATGACCCAACTAAGTTGTAGATTGGACCCATATTTGATATAGGGTGGTAACGAATCCCCACAAATCAAATGGACTAAGTGGATTCGTTGAAAACATCTCCATGGACCCCACACTCGGAGTGCGTGTGCATGGCCTATGCATAGCCTCAGTGCACTGTACTTAAAGCTCGGTTAAACAACGTTTGACCCGAGCTTTCCCGATAAAGGAGAGGATTCTCCCTCTTTTCCCGCTCAGTAAACGTTCGAATGAATAGCCAATTACTAGTGTTAATTTGTGGGCCACCTCCGTGATCGGTTTGACCAATCCAAACCACCCATCGTGTAGGCCATGAGGTCTCGACCAATCCCCTGCAACTCCTGCTCGTAGTTTCCCATGCTCTTGTGCACAAACTCGGGCGAAAGGAGAGTTGGGTGCGGTTCTTTTTCCAAAAATGAAAATTCCTGCTTTTCTTGCAGCCATGCTGGCGATCCGCATATGTTGGCTCCTGCAGCATCTCAACCGTTGGAACAAGCTCATCCCAACCATCCGTTTTCCTTGTGGTTTAGGGCTTCCGTACCAAGATGAAAACCATGGTCGGTTTTGGTTTTACCGGCCATACTTGAAGGCTGTTGCAAACCGCTATAATCCAGGCCATGCATTCTCCATCCGACGGTCTCAAGTAGCTTAGGGCTTCAAAAGAAGGGAATATAGCAAGGGATTCGTTGCTCCATCCCTTGCAGCCGCACCTCCAAAACTCAGCCGCTCATTCCAAACTCGAACTCACCATCCCAACTGATTCAAAGCTTCGAAACCAGCAGTTGGGAAGCATGTTAAGATCAGGTAGAACCAATCCTATGAAGCAGAATGAAGGAAGGATCATCGAATGTCGATCTGGCATTAATGGCCAGCTCGTCTTCTCCACTAAGCTGCACTGACTCGGTCTGAGTCTAAGCCGAGTTCAGACCCTGTTTGGCTGGGAGGAAAGGCTCAGAGGAAGAGAGAGAGAGAAGGCAAGAAGAGGAGAAGAAAGAGTGAGGCCGTGTTTGTTAACGCTGAATTTTTGCACTTAACCCGGAATTGGGAAATTTTTCCACGTTTAGTGGTGTTTGTTAATGCGTTGTTAGCGCGGAAGATGGAATGCGCTAAGTGGTTTTTCACTAAATTCTTTCCGTGATAGGAGTCTCGCTTAATGGTGAACGCGGAATGCGCTCCGTGATTTTTCATTAAACAAAAAATTATTGCTTCCAAAAGTACCCCAAATCAACCTTTAACCTGTGAAACTTCTTTATGCCCCACCATGATTTATGTGTTTGATCTACATCGTCCATCAACTTTTTTAGATAATTTAAGGTGTGATCCAATAAAAGAAGCAGGTCCAATGATTAATTGAATCACAAGGTGGGGATTGAACATCCACCGTTAAAAACTTCTTGAGAGCGGGAGAAGTTTCATATCAAGATGATATTTGTGTTTTCACTTCATCCACGTTTACATGACCTAATGAATAGGTTGGATGGTAAAAAAAACATCACAGTTATCAGGCCCGTATCCTAGACCGTATCGTTCTGTAGGCTCTCGCGGTCCTCCCAACCGAATTTCGACAACCCACAATCTATTATTGGCATTTGCGTACGATCCTAAATCATATCCTGTAGATCTGAGTTGGCTCGACCCTGTAAGACCTGTATCCTAGTTCATATTGTTCCGTCGATTCCCGCGATCCTTCCCGTCAAATTCCAGTGACCTGCGACCTGTAATCAATGTCGCGCACGACCGTAAGTTGTATCCCTTAGATCCGAGTCGGTTCAATCCGAGACTTGTACCAATGCGACCGCACCGTCACCGCGGTTCCAACGCCGCGACTCATGCACCGATCCGATACCCTAACTAAGAGATGTGAGCCGGCATTTATTTCGAAGAAAATACCGCGCGTTGCAAATCCCAAGAGAATCTCTACAACATGTCTCATCCATCCCTTCAATCACCTCATGTCAAGTACAAAGCAACCCATGCTTTCTCTCTCCAAAGTCAACTCTTTCTCACCCTCTCTCTTACACCACCTTACATGTCAAGTACCACATCCATCACTCACCTCACCCTTTCACCCATCACACCCATCCCTCTCTCCTTACAACTCTCTCTCTCTCCCTCTTTTCTCACACCATTTCCAAGCAAGAGAGAGCCCACACGTCCAAGCTTTCCTAAGAGAGAAAAGTGATTTTTGGTGGCCCACTTTCCATTCCAAGATCTCTCATCCTAACCATCCATTTCTCATTTCCACCATCAAAGTAAAGCATAAGGAGAGTGGCTTCCCAATGGACCAAGAAGATCAAGTGGTGGGTGCTTTGATAGGGTAGTTTTCATGTTTTCTTAGATGGGCCAAGTGAGACCTACCGATCAATGGTATGGATCTCACTTTGGACCCTAAGATGTGGCCGATGGCCCACCTTGATTAACACTTGATGTATGATTGAATGCAAGGAGGGCCCATAGTGTCGGGGTCCCTCCATCTCGCGTGTGTCCCGTCTCTCTCTCTCTCTCTTCTTTTTTTTTAGATCTTATGGTTGTGTGGCCCACTTGAATGGACCCCACCATGAAATAAGTATTTTATCCAAGCCGTCCATGAGTGGGGCCCATCTTATATGTGTTGTACTCACACCATCCATCATGTGGTGGCCCACCTAAACAGGGCCCACCTTAAATATGGTTGTTAAGCCCAAAAACGTCCAACGTCTAGACGTTGCTGGAAAGAAAACACAAATATGAGCATGGCTTTCCAAGCATTGGAGAAGGGCCACTCATATAGGACCCACCTTGACGTATGTATTCAATCTACGCCATCTATTCCATTTACCAAATCATTTTAGGCGTTGAGCCAAAAAATGAGGTTGATCAGAGTAGCTAGTGGGCCATAGTGTTGAAAACAGTATTATTACCATTGAAATCTATCCAGATTTTTTTTACACACTGAAAGAGGCCCGATATTGGTCTTGATAGATCTGTTATGGGCTGTGGAATCCAATGACTCCTGAAAACCGCGGAAAAATCGCATTTCAAAAAAAAAAAAGGAAAAAGAAGATGAGTAAGCAGCAGGGCTGCTGCTGCAGGCAGCGCCTACTGCCTACGGCGGGCGGGCAGATAGCAACCCATGACTCCAGTCGTGGGCCCCACCATGATGTATATTTTGTATCCACACCGTCCATGAGGTGGACCACCCCCTGAGGTGGGTCCCCTCCGAAAATCATCTTGATTCAGATCTCAGGTGGCCCACACCACACGAAACAGCGGTGATTGAACTCTACCATTGAAACTCTTTTTGGGCCCACGGAAGTTTTGAATCAATCTAATATTTGTTTTTCCTATTCACCCAGGTCTGTGTGACCCTATCAACAGTTTGGATGTAAAATAAATGTTATGGAGGGCCCCACGTGGGAGCCACAGTGATGTATGTGTCTTATCCCCACTGTCCAGGCGGACGGTGGGAGCCCACTGTAATGTTTACGTCCATGCTGTCCACTGCCGTGGACGGTGAACCCCACCTGGGTTTTCATGCGCCTGAAACTTGGTCTAAGCCCTCATACATGTGGGACACACATACTGGATGGGCTAGATTTACAAACCACATCTCAGTGGCCCTCAAAAATGATTATGAATGTTTTTTTTTAACGGTGCACGACCCTCTCCACTGCTGCATGTGGTGTGGCCTGCACAAGTCACGGATTGACTTGATTTTTGAGACCTAGGCTTAGGATGGAATGGTGCATCTGGCTGATGGGGTAGATGTTTGAAACACATCACTGCGGGGCCCACACAACTCGACCTCATGGGACGTTAAAATCAGCTCTAACACATTGTACCTTTTCCCATATATATATATATATATAATGGTGGGCTGTTTTGGGGCCCACCCATGATGCATGTGTTGCATCTAAACCGTCCACCATTCGGCAAGCATGTCTTAAGGCTTGAGGCAAAAAAAAAAAAAAAAATGAGATAGATTTATAGTTCAAGTGGAACCCACCTTGAAATTCATAAGGCCCATATGAGGAGGCCCATATTGATGTAATTGTGGCCGTTGTTGAGGCCCACCTTGGTACATGTATGAGGCCCATTTTGATGTATCCTAGGGCCCATGGGTTGAGGCCCATTGCGATGTATTAGGGCCCATGGGTTTAGACCCATTGTGATATATAAAGGCCCGTGGGTTGGTACCCACTGTGATGTGAATAGGGCCCATGTTATGAGGCCCATTTGGTGTATTGGAAGCCCATGGGTCGAGGCCCAATGGGATGTACACAAGGCCGTTGATGCGGCCCACTTGATTTATATAAGGCCCATATAAGGCGGCCTATTTGATGTCTCTGAGGCCTATGGGTCAAGGCCCAATGGGATGTATATAGGTCCATTGCAATATGTGATTTCCCATGGTTTGTGTAGCGATATTTTATAGCGGTCATACCTTAGGAGCAATGTTGGTTTGACGTCTACATTGTAAGTATAATGTTGGTTAAATGTCTGCATTACGACTCTTCCTAGGGCCATTGGTAGGCCCATACGTGTTGTGTGTAGGCCGTCTAGGCCCATCTGCGTTGTAAGGATAGTTCATTACCTTATAACATGCTTAATGTAGCTCCATGATTCATGCCTATACGCATCATATGTATGCTTGATATGAGGAATGTTTGGTTATAACATGAGCCGTTGGGCTGAGACATTTAGGGGACTCTATATGAGACGGAGTGCCCGACATGAGCGCATGGTACGCCCAAGATTGCTGCATGTTTGTACGGTGTGATTCATGCATCTCGCATACATGTTACTTGATCATTATACCCGCTAGCGACATCAGGGCCGTGGCCTCCACAGGCACATCGTGGATGGCTAGATGGGACACCGAAAATATTTGGTTCTAGCATTGTGGGCACTTAGGATGTCCTTGGGTGAAAATCCCAGAACCTCCTTGGTACCAGGAGTTGCTCCAACGTCTAGACCGAGTGGAATATGAGCGCCGGTGCCTATACCATGAGGTCGTGTCTCCCACTGTGTCGTGGTCGGTTGGAAGGGGGTGTGGCCTTATCCGCCCGAGTAAGGGAGCTATAAGCTAGGCTGAGTATGACCAGCTCGTAAATGGGTCTGCTATCGACGAGCCGGATAGGTATTGACAGACTACTGGTCAGACAGATAGTGAGGTCTATTCCGCTCGCTGGGCTGTGCAGCTAGGGAGGAGGCAGTCGGTGTCGAGTGTAATAGACCCCGGTGATTTTCCCAGAGAGCAACCGTACTGAAAAGTGGACATATTGAGCAGGAATTGCATATCCATTCATTCATTCATTCACTATCCACTCGGGCTAGTGGTACATAACTATTTGTTACATGTACCTTCGCATGGCCAGGATTTCGGTTGGGCGCGCGACTAACTTGAGATTTGGAGTTTACCACATTATGTCTGACTATCCAAATTTAGGTATGGGACTGGTTTGGATAGAAGTCCCTTGTGATGGACCCCATAGCCGGTGATATTTCGTACTATCATCCTGACTTCACATTCCTGCTGGTCATTTCATTCGCACTGCATATTACATTGCATCTATAGTACTTAGCATCTATAGTACTTAGCAGATGGGGTTGATGGTATTCGTGGCCCGTCAGAATTTGTATATTGCATTGCATTCTCAACATCTGTTATTGTCTTATTATGTTTTGCATCGCATTGCCTTGGTACGGCTGATAACATTCATGGACTTACCAGTATACTTCTGCTTACTCTGATGTCATATGATTCATGATCTTGTTAGTGTTTCTGCTTATCCCGACGATGTATGATTTATGTGTTTTATGATATACTTGGCACTTATCTTGTGCACACACATTCACCATCCTCTAAGCTTTTGTAAGCTTATGTACGATAGATGCGTGCAGGTGGCGTTAGGTTGCAGCAACGTTGAGCTTGGAGCGTGCAACTGTCCTCTGGAGCTTTGATTTCGACATATGTATTTTTCCTTTCAGCATTGTGTTCAACTGTTTATATTAGTGGATATGTGATGATGATGTTGCCTTTGTGATTTGGGTAAACTTGTGGTTATGCTCCATTGTACAAAAATAAAAAAAAATAAAAATTTCATACTAAAAATCCTCCTTGTAGGATCTCAGGATCGGAATCTGGCGTATGGGCGCTGGGAGTCGAGAATGGGATACTACGGAGGCTGTCGGCACCGGATTCGGCGATCGGGAATTTTGTGAGCCCGTTTTTCGAGTTTGGGACGTAACATAAGTTGGTATCAGAGCATAACTTGGGAATACCTGAGGATAACATCACATATATCTGTTGATAGGTACCTTACACTCTATGATTGTTGAGAACTTAGAATGGTTAGATCCCCGAGTTCGAATAACTTAGAGATTTTTCGCACCCTACCGTTGAGATTGTGAGGCTGCATAGTTTCTATTGTTTCTATTCCAGGATCCGAGGTTTAATGTGATCATCATAGTGTTAATGAGGCGTATTGGGAGCAGGAGGCTGAGATTAGCAGGCGTTGTCCCCATCTCCTAAGTGTTTGATTATGTTAGCATATTGTGTTCGAATAGGATTTTCATCCCTTGGTTGAGCTCTATATTAGTTGTGTCGTGTTTTAAATTTCGAGGACAAAATTTTTTATTAGGTGGGGAGAGCTGTAAGACCCGTATCCTAGTTCATACTGTTCCGTCGATTCCCGCGATCCTTCCCGTCAAATTCCGGCGACCTGCGACCTGTAATCAACGTCGCGCACGACCGTAAGTCGTATCCCTTAGATCCGAGTCGGTTCAATCTGAGACTTGTACCAATGCGATCACACCGTCACTGCGGTTCCAATGCCGCGACTCATGCACCGATCCGATACCCTGACTAAGAGATGTGAGCCGGCATTTATTTCGAAGAAAACACTGCGCGTTGCAAATCCCAAGAGAATCTCTACAACATGTCCCATCCATCCCATCAATCAATCCCATCAATCACCTCATGTCAAGTACAAAGCAACCCATGCTTTCTCTCTCCAAAGTCAACTCTTTCTCACCCTCTCTCTTACACCACCTTACATGTCAAGTACCACATCCATCACTCACCTCACCCCTTCACCCATCACACCCATCCCTCTCTCCTTACAACTCTCTCTCTCTCCTTCTTTTCTCACACCATTTCCAAGCAAGAGAGAGCCCACACGTCCAAGCTTTCCTAAGAGAGAAAAGTGATTTTTGGTGGCCCACTTTCCATTCCAAGATCTCTCATCCTAACCATCCATTTCTCATCTCCACCATCAAAGTAAAGCATAAGGAGAGTGGCTTCCCAACGGACCAAGAAGATCAAGTGGTGGGTGCTTTGATAGGGTAGTTTTCATGTTTTCTTAGATGGGCCAAGTGAGACCTACCGATCAATGGTATGGATCTCACTTTGGACCCTAAGATGTGGCCGATGACCCACCTTGATTAACACTTGATGTATGATTGAATGCAAGGAGGGCCCATAGTGTCGGGGTCCCTCCATCTCGCGTGTATCCCGTCTCTCTCTCTCTCTCTCTCTCTCTCTCTCTTTTTTTAGATCTTATGGTTGTGTGGCCCACTTGAATGGACCCCACCATGAAATAAGTATTTTATCCAAGCCGTCCATGAGTGGGGCCCATCTTATATGTGTTGTACTCACATCATCCATCATGTGGTGGCCCACCTAAACAGGGCCCACCTTAAATATGGTTGTTAAGCCCAAAAACGTCCAACGTCTGGACGTTGCTGGAAAGAAAACACAAATATGAGCGTGGCTTTGTAACAACTCGAAATTTTCCGTACAAGGGCTCGAGTACCACCTCGACCAGAAATTACTTAAGATTAAATCCTTTAGAAATTTGGCAAAGTTAACTAAGTGCTAAACTAGATTAGCCATGAAATCCGTTAGAATCGGTTTAAATACGATCTGCAAGACCCAAAACTTGTAGAATCATTAACGCTAGGTTACCCTAAAGTCTAGGATCAAACTCATCACCCGACTGCTCTCGGGAACACATTGAAACTCCGTATCAGGTCTAGACCGCACATCGGGAGTCCGAACACTACGAAGTTAAGGACTTAGGACCGCCTCACTGGACTTGACAACCATCTCGAAAATTAAATCCAGACAGTGTCTCACGGCTGTTCGCTCAAGTCTGGAGCGAGAGAGTGTGAAAACCCTAGTTTTCTTTACAAAAAAAATATCTTGAATAGTGATCTGGCACGTGTCGCTTGCGGACATTTTGTAAGCAACTAGACCGTCAGAATCTGACCCAAATACACCCTCGGATCAGGAAAAATTTCATAAACATTTACATGTACTTGGAATTTCTGATCGAAGTCCGCTGACCGTTGAACTGAAACTGGTCCGCCACGCGTGATCTGGAAACCCTACTGGAACGAAAACTTAACTTCACCTAGATCCAGGATAGGTGAGCTTAAGTCCGACTTTTGGCTCAAGGAGGCCCACCAGAAACCCTCCGATGAGCTGAAACAATGCTGCTTTGGTTATAACATAAGTATACCTTGAACTTAAGTCTATTTCAGAGAGTTTTTAGGCTATATAAGGACCTTAGAGCATCCTCTCTCACAGCCATACGAATTTGGGAAAAACCCTAAGTAAGAAGAGAGAAAAAGAGAGAGAAAGCTAGAGAGTTGTGGGAGAATCTCCCTGCTACTGTTTCCAGTCACCACACGGGCCGCACCACCCCTTTCTTGTCGCTTTCCCGGCAATACCGACTCCGTTTTAAGGTAAGAAACTCTAACCCTAAATCTGTTTTGGGTGTGAAGGTTATAGGTTATGAAATAGCTAACCGGTTTCACTCTTTAGGCTACAAAACTGCCGAATACGGAAGCCTAACGAACCTAGCTGATTCGTTGCAATTCTAAGGTGTAAGGTGAGGACTTTAGGTGTATAGGTTACGGTTTTCAATGCTTTCGATGTCAGATAATGATAGATCCATGATCTGCATGCAATTGCACATGTACAAAGTGCTTTCTGTTTTCTGTTTCGATTAAAGATGTAGATTATGAAATTTTATATACTCTAGGTATATGTAGAAATACCGTATACGTATAAATTTTGGAAGTGTGTTTGCCATGATTATTTTTTGTATGAATATATGGTATATGGATAAAATACTTATTTGGAGAAAGGATTCACCATAATACATGTTTGCTAATATACACTATGTATGTAGAAATAGTGTATTGTAGAAAGTACCATATATGTATATAATTTGGAGAGGTGTTTGCCATGACTATTTGCTGTATGAATATGATATACATGGATAAAATACTTGCTTGGCGAAAGGATAGCCCTAATGCATATTTTACTAGCATACATCATGTATGTTGAAATAGTGTACTCTAAGTGTTTGTGAAAATGCTTGTGAGAGTAAATGCTTAGATGTTAATGCCTTAGATAGGTGTTGAGATGGGATTCTCAACTACCTTAGAGACCTGTATGATTTCCTCCATGTGGCTGTTTACTTTAGGCGCTTACTTTGGAAACACATGTGTTTGTATTCTTGTTTACATAGTGTTTTACAATATGCTTTATAACATGCTTTATAACATGCTTTATGATATGTTTGTTAACATGCTTGATTTACTTTGTCTATTATGCTTTACTTTACATGTTCTAAATAAGTATTGATTGAGTTTGAGACTATGTCTATAGTCCAGACATTCGGTACCAGACTTGAGATCGTGGTTGAGATTCATTTCGCCACGTGAGATGTGTTCGACGAACCCAAGTCGTACTTCGGTTGGCGATAGTGGTTGGCCACACGAAGTGCTTCTACGCTTTATATCGCTCAACTTGTTGTGCGCCCGAGCTAGCCGAGCACGTCAAGTAACCCGATATGTCTAATGTATGTTCACCATGTTTGGTCGCTACTGCTTGAACCTAGGGTACCTAACTTACTAGTGAAATCCCGTTAACCATGGTACCTCGATCCGCTAAGACTCGTGAGCCGAGTATGGTGGTATGGGACACCGTGGTCGAGCTGTCGGCCTACGCTGGGGCCACGTGCCTCCCCGTAGTGACCAGTGAGCAACCAGACTCGTGATCCGATTATGGTGGTATGGGACACTATATTCGTGCTGTCAGCCTACATTGATAAGGTGATGGGGGAGCGGTGTAACCTTTGTGCGTAACAGCCCTGGCAGCCCTTTGTAGTGACCTCGAGCATACTCTGAAATTGCGGCGAGCCTTAGAGTTTTACCGCGGTATATAAAGTATAAACTAGGCCTGTTTCTGTATAGTGATGAATCGTTAAAGAGGTGATGGGGAGTGGTGTAACCTTTGTGCATAACAGCCCTGACAGCCTTTGCGGTGACCTAGAAACCACACCATCGTCTGAGATTAACTAGGACTGACGACCCTAGACTGGATCATGTTTGGGAATGATACAAGGGAGGTACCTTAGTTTCTCAATCCTGCTGTTTGAAATGGACTAATAACAACTCGGTAATCATGCTCATCATGCATTGCATGTGCCTGGAAGATGTGGAGCACTGAGGGATGAAAGCATGCCGCGAACGTAAGATGGTGTCGCACGAGGGAGGGTGTGGTGAGGGCATCCATTATGACTACATTCATACTTGCATTAATAAGAGTAGTTAGGAATGTTTGATTTTACTGCTTTATCATTACTGCTTGACTGAATTGATAACATGATAACTTATGCATTATTGTTCCACTAAGTTAGCTACTCACTCCCACGTTACAAGACGGTGTTGCGTACACCAACCAGACTCTGTCTCAGGTTTAGATGAGCTGACGACTCAGGAGGTGGAGCCTGGCTACGATGAGGACCAGGACGAGTTCTCATATATGCAGTATGCTGGCGGCTTCGACTAGACTGCCGGATCGACGGGATTTGCTCGGATTACATCCTTAGATGTATTTTTGACTTTTGAGACATTAAATAGATATATGTATATGATGACTCAGATGGGTTCATACTCTGGAAAATGAAATGATTTTTGTATATTTTACATACATGTATATACAGTTTCAGTCTTCCGCTTGCCTTTATACAATTGATCTGGAGTATGAATTACTGTTTTGGTATAATCTCACTCATGTTTATTGTTCTAACACAGACAACATTTAATCATCATTATTTATGTTGCATAAGTGATGCGTTGGAACTCGGGAGTTGAGTTATACTCGACCCCCGAATTTCAGGGCGTTACAGGCTTTCCAAGCATTGGAGAAGGGCCACTCATATAGGACCCACCTTGATGTATGTATTAAATCCACGCCATCTATTCCATTTACCAACTCATTTAGGCGTTGAGCCGAAAAATGAGGTTGATCGGAGTAGCTAGTGGGCCATAGTGTTGAAAACAGTATTATTACCATTGAAATTTATCCAGATTTCTTTTACACGCTGAAAGAGGCCCGATATTGGTCTTGATAGATCTGTTATGGGCTGTGGAATCCAATGGCTGGAGTGGATTCATCATACGTGGGCCCCACACCTGAAAATCACGGAAAAACTGCATTTCAAAAAATAAGGAAAAAGAAGATGAGTAAGCAGCAGGGCTGCTGCTGCAGGCAGCGCCTACTGCCTACGGCGGGCGGGCGGATAGCAACCCACGACTCCAATCGTGGGCCCCACCATGATGTATATTTTGTATCCACACCATCCATGAGGTGGACCACCCCCTGAGGTGGGTCCCCTCCGAAAATCAGCTTGATCCAGATCTCAGGTGGCCCACACCACACGAAACAGCGGTGATTGAACTCTACCATTGAAATGCTTTTTGGGCCCACGGAAGTTTTGAATCAATGTGATATTTGGTTTTCCTATTCACCCAAGTCTGTGTGACCCTATCAATAGTTTGGATGTAAAATAAATGTTATGGTGGGCCCCACGTGGGAGTCCACAGTGATGTATGTGTCTTATCCCCACCGCCAGGCGGAAGGTGGGAGCCCACTGTAATGTTTACGTCCACGCCGTCCACTGCCGTGGACGGTGAACCCCACCTGGGTTTTCATGCGCCTGAAACTTGGTCTGAGCCCTCATACATGTGGGACACACATACTGGATGGGCTAGATTTACAAACCACATCTCAGTGGCCCTCAAAAATGATTATGAATGTTTTTTTTAAACGGTGCACGGCCCTCTCCACTGCTGCATGTGGTGTGGCCTGCACAAGTCACGGATTGACTTGATTTTTGAGACCTAGGTTTAGGATGGAATGGTGCATCTGGTTGATGGGGTAGATGTTCAAAACACATCACGGTGGGGCCCACACAACTCGACCTCAAGGGACGTTAAAATCAGCTCTAACGCATTGTACCTTTTCCCACATATATATATATATATATATATATAATGGTGGGCTGTTTTGGGGCCCACCCATGATGCATGTGTTGCATCCAAACCGTCCACCATTCGGCAAGCATGTCTTAAGGCTTGAGGCAAAAAAAAATGAGATAGATTTATAGTTCAAGTGGAACCCACCTTGGCATTCATAAGGCCCATATGAGGAGGCCCATATTGATGTAATTGTGGCCGTTGTTGAGGACCACCTTGGTACATGTATGAGGCCCATTTTGATGTATCCTAGGGCCCATGGGTTGAGACCCGTTGTGATATATAAAGGCCCGTGGGTTGGTACCCACTGTGATGTGAATAGGGCCCATGTTATGAGGCCCATTTGGTGTATTGGAGGCCCATGGGTCGAGGCCCAATGGGATGTACACAAGGCCCGTTGATGCGGCCCACTTGATTTATATAAGGCCCATATAAGACTGCCCATTTGATGTATCTGAGGCCTATGGGTCAAGGCCCAATGGGATGTATATAAGTCCATTGCAATATGTGATTTCCCATGGTTTGTGTAGCGATATTTTATAGCGGTCATACCTTGGGAGCAATGTTGGTTTGACGCCCACATTGTAAGTATAATGTTGGTTAAATGTCCGCATTATGACTCTCCCTAGGGCCATTGGTAGGCCCATACGTGTTGTGTGTGGGCCGTCTAGGCCCGTCTGCGTTGTAAGGATGGTTCATCACCTTTATAATATGCTTAATGTAGCTCCATGATTCATGCCCATACGCATCATATGTATGCTTGATATGAGGAATGTTTGGTTATAACATGAGCCGTTGGGCTGAGACATTTACGGGACTCCATATGAGACGGAGTGCCCGACATGAGCGCATGGTACGCTCGAGATTGCTGCATGTTTGTACGGTGTGATTCATGCATCTCGCATACATGTTACTTGATCATTGTACCCCCTAGTGACATCAGGGTCGTGGCCTCCACAGCCACATCGTGGATGGCTAAATGGGACACCAAAAATATTTGGTTCTAGCATTATGGACACTTAGGATGTCCTTGGGTAAAAATCCCAGAACCTCCTTGGTACCAGGAGTTGCTCCAACGTCTTGACCGAGTGGAATATGAGCGCCGGTGCCTATACCATAAGGTCGTGTCTCCCACTGTGTTGTGGTCGGTTGGAAGGGGGTTTGGCCTTATCCGCCCGAGTGAGGGGGCTATAAGCTAGGCTGAGTATGACCAGCTCGTAAATGGGTTCGCTATCGACGAGCTGGGTAGGTATTGGCAGACTACTGGTCAGGCGGATAGTGAGGTCTATTCCGCTCGCTGAGCTGTGCAGCTAGGGAGGAGGCAGTCAGTGTCGAGTGTAATAGACCCCGATGATTTTCCCAGAGAGCAACCGTACTGAGATGTGGACATATTGAGCAGGAATTGCATATCCATTCATTCATTCATTCACTATCCACTCGGGCTGGTGGTGCGTACCTATTTGTTACGTGTACCTTCGCATGGCCAGGATTTCGGTTGGGCGCACGACTAACCTGAGATCAGGAGTTTACCACATTGTGTCTGACTATCCAAATTTAGGTATGAGACTGGTTTGGATAGAAGTCCCTTATGATGGACCCCATAGCCGGTGATATTTCGTACTATCATCCTGACTTCACATTCCTGCATGGTCATTTCATTCGCACCACATATTACATTGCATCTGCAGTACTTAACATCTTGGGTTACTAAGTTTTTACACTTATATGGCCTAGATGGGGTTGATGGTATTCGTAGCCCGTCAGGATTTGTATATTGCATTGCATTCTCAGCATCTGTTATTGTCTTATTATGTTTTGCATCGCATTGCCTTGGTACGGCTGATAACATTCATGGACTTACCAGTATACTTCCGCTTACTTTGATGTCATATGATTCATGATCTTGTTAGTGTTTCTGCTTATCCCAACGATGTATGATTTATGTGTTTTATGGTATACTTGGCACTTATCTTGTGCACACACTTTCACCACCCTCTAAGCTTTTATAAGCTTATGCACGATAGATGCGTGCAGGTGGCGTTAGGTTGCAGCAGTGTTGAGCTTGGAGCGTGCAACTGTCCTCTGGAGCTTTGATTTCAACATATGTATTTTCCTTTTCAGCATTGTATTCAACTGTTTATATTAGTGGATATGTGATGATGATGTTGCCTTTGTGATTTGGGTAAACTTGTGGTTATGCTCCATTATACAAAAAAAATCATACTAAAAAGTCTCCTTGTAGGATCCCAGGATCGGAATCTTGCGCGTGTGGGCGCTGAGAGCCGAGAATGGGGTACTACGGAGGCTGTCGGCACCGGATTCGGTAATCGAAAATTTTGTGAGTCAGTTTTCCGAGTTTGGGGCGTAATCGACCCGAGACCTGTATCCTTGCGACTGCGCCGTCACCGCAGTTCCGATGACACGTCTCGCGCGCCGAGGTGATACCTAGGCCAAGTGATGTGGACCGCGTTCAATTCGAGGAAAACGCCGCGCGTTGTAATCTCGAGAGAATCCATCACGTCAATCCCATCAATCAAAGTACACATCACCAATTAATGTCAAGTGCAACCACCCCTCCCCTAAGTCAACTCTCTCTTACAACAAGTACACACCTATCACCCATCACACCCATCTCTCTCTCTTACACCTCTCTCTCTCATCTCTCTCTCCCTCATTCTCCAAACAACCCACGTCCAAGCTCCATGAGAGAGCTTGGTGTGGCCCACCCTCATACCTTCTATCTCCACCATCCAAGTCCAAACTCGACCGTTGAAGTCTAACCATTGGAGCTCTAGATCGCATCGGTGGAAGAGAGAGTCTGAAATATAACGGTGGGTGCTTCTCTCTATCTCCTTCTCATTTTTTTTTTGTGATGTGTGGCCCACTTGGATGGACCCCACCTTGAGGTATGTTTTATCCAAACCGTCTAAGTCATGTGGACCCTACCTTATGATGGTGGAAACACACAAATATCAGATTGATTTAAATCAAGTGGGCCACATTCATGTGGGACCCACCTTGATGAAATGTGGGCCACGACCGTGTGGGACCCACTACTTTGTTTATCCATGCCATCCAGCGTCTCTGGACGATGGACGTGAAGAAGGCGGGGTGTAGCTAACATGGAGTGCGTGTACTGACATGGGTGTGTACTAACAAAGCTAACAAAAAAAATGTTTTTGGGGTGGGCCGCTCATGCAGGCCCCACCTTAATGTATGTATATAATCCACGCCGTCTATTCTCTTTCTCAGTTCATATTAGGTGTTGAGCCCAAAAATGACGCCAACCTGATCATCAGGTGGGTCGTACCATAGAGAACAGTATCGTTACCGTTGAAAACCCACCCTGATGTTCTGTACCCCAAAACACATAAAATATTAGGCTCAATGAGATTGTCTTGAGCCGTAGAGTGCAATGGACGGGGTGGATTTCCCTGATGTGGGCCCCACCTAGAAAATTCCTTAGAAATACTTTTTTTTATAAAAAAAAAAGGAGACAAAGACGCTGCTGCTATCCGCGTTGGACGCTCTAGTCAGTAGCGTCCGCTGCTATGCGAGCTGGACAGTGGGCCCCATATCAGGCCCCACCGTGATGAGTCGAACATCTGCACCGTGCATATGGTGGGCCTCCCCCCTAGCGATGGGCCACCCAAAAATCAGCCGCATACGCGACTCAGGTGACCCACATCACAGGGAACAGTGTAACGTTTACCATTGAAACCCTTTACGGGTCACGGAAGTTTTGTATCAATATGAAATTTGTTTTTCCTCAATCCAAGTCCGTGGGACCTTATCAACCGGTTGGATGGCAGATAAATATCACGGTGGGCCCCAAGGTCCACGTGACCTTATGAACAGATTGGATGCAAATAAACATTACAGTGGGCCCTAGGTCCACGTGACCTTGTGAACAGTTTGGATGGCATATAAACAATACAGTGGACCCTAGGTCCACGTGACCTTGTGAACAGTTTGGATGGCATATAAACAGCACGGTGGGCCCCATGCCTATGTGGCATCATCAACAGGTTTGGATGGAAAATAAACATTTCAGTGGGCCCTAGGTCCACATGACCTTATCAACAGTTTGGATGGCATATAAACAATACTGTGGGCCCAGGTTTGAGTGGCCTTATCAACAGATTGGATGATAAATATACATTATGGCGGGCCCCTCGTTCGTGTGACCTCATCAATAGTTGGGTGCAAATAAACATTATAGTGGGCACCCATGTCTGTGTAACCTTGCCAACAGGCTGGGCGGAAAATAAACACTATGGTGGGCCCCGTATGGGACCCACTAATGTATGTATTGTGATCCACACCTTCCTTTAGTGTGGGCCCCACCATGAGGTATGTACCTCATCTATGTTGTCCATCCTTCTCATCCCTATGAGATCCACCATGATGCATGGGTTGCATCCAAGCTGTCCAACCATTTCCCATCTTAAGGCTTGAGACTAAAAATGAGATAAATCCAGTTGACAGATGGACCACACTACAAAAAATAGTGGAGTGAATGCCTACCTTTGAAACCCCTTTTGGATTACAAAAGCCTTGTATCGAGATGACATTTGTCTCCCCTAGGTCCTTGTGACCATGGGGATAGTCTGGATGGAAATTAAATGTTGTGGTGGCCCCACTGGAAGTCGAAAGTGGGAAGTTAGTATAACCTCTGTTAGTTGTAGTTTGGTCCAGATGATCTTTGGATATGATTCATTTTATTTATTTATTTATTTAATGCTCTATAATGATCTCTATTGACGGATGATTGGCGCGGCCCATTCAATCGGCCAATTGATTCGGCCCGATGTGATATATGAGACCCGACGTTGATGCCCACCTGGATATAAATGAGGCCCACGTGATTAGGCCCACCTTGATGTACTTTGTGGCCCATTTGTCGGGCCCACTGTAAGACCCGTATCCTAGACCGTACTGTTCCGTCGAATCCTGCGATCCTTCCTGGCGTATTCCGGCAACCTACTACGTATAATCAATGTTTGCGATCGACCCTAAGTCGTATCATGTAGAATTGAGTCAGCTTAATCCAAGACTTGTATCATTGCGACCGCACTGTCGCCGGGGTTCCAACGCCGTGACTCGCGGTCCAATTCGATACCCCGGGCCAGGAGATGTAGGCCCGCGCTTAGTACGAGAAAAAATGCCGCACAAGAGAATCTCTACCAAATGTCAAATCAATCCCATCAATCAATCAAGGTACACATCAAATCACACCTCATGTCAAGTACACATCAACTTTCACTCATCCCCAAGCAACCCCAAAGTCAACCTTTCCATCCCATCTCTTACACACTCCATCACTCACCATCTCTCACCCCATCACTCCACCTCACCACTCCTCTCTCTCTTACAACAATCTCTCTCCCTCATTTTCTCCAAGCAACCCACGTCCATAGCTTCCATGGGGGAGAAGCTAGTATGGCCCACTTCCTATCTCCCATCTCCATCGTCCTAAGTCGATCTCAACCGTTGAAGTCCATCCATTGGACCTCTAGCATGCATTGATGGAAGAAAAAGACCAATAAGATCTACGGTGGGTGCTTCTCTCTCTCCCTCTCTCTCTCTCTCTCTCTCTCTCTCTCTCTCTCCTTCCTTTATTTTTGCGGCCCATTTAATGAGTGTATGTGGTGTCCAAACCGTCCATCAAATAAACTCCATGGCTGTCCAAACATAGGGACCAACCCACTTTGCTACTCCTTTTGGAGGGTCTGGATGATGGGAGAACACATATCTGGTTGATTTAGATCAAGTAGGCCATGTCCATGTGGGACCCACCTTGAAAACATCTCACGAAGACCATCAGTGATGCGTGAACTGGTAGTGGGATGAACTCCAGCGTCTGGACATACCAGCGCCCGGACGTGCTTTGTAAAAAAAATAATAATAATAATAAAATGTTTGATTCTAAGCTTTTAGGTGGGCCACTCATGTAGGCCCCACCTTGATGTATGGGTTTCATCCACACCTTCTATTCGATTCCTCAGCTCATTTTAGGTGTTGAGCCGAAAATGAGATCGATCCGAGTATCTGGTGGGCCATAGCGTTGAGAACAGTGTCATCACCGTTGAAATACCCCCTGACGTTTCTATACACCTAAATATATTAGATATTGGGCTTGTTTCGTCCGTCTCGGGCCATGGAATTCAATGGGTGGAGTGGATTCACATGATATGGGCCCACGTACAAAAACCCCAAAAACTCTGTTTTTCAAAGAAAAGAAATATATATATATATATATATATATATATATATATATATATATATATATATATATATATATATATATATATAGAGAGAGAGAGACAGCACCTGCTGCCGCTGACGTCAGCAGCAGGCGTTGCCGCATTGACGGGTGGACGAGCAGGGTCCCACGACTCCAGCCGTGGGCCCCACCTTGATGTATGTATGCCATCCAAGCCGTTCATGAGTTGGGCCCCTGCTTGAAGTGGGGCCCCTCCAAAACTCAGGCCCATCCAAAGCTCAGGTGGCCCACATCATAGGAAACAGTGGAATTGAACGGCCACCTTTGAAACCCTTTTGGGGTCCACAGAAGTTTTGGATCAAGCTAAAATTTGTTTTCCCTTTCCATCCCGGCACGTGTGACCTTATCAATCGGTTGGATTGCAGATAAATATTATGGTGGGGCCCCCGTAGGACCACAGTGATGTATGTGTGTCATTCACACGTCCATTGGCGGTGGACGGTGGGACCCTCCATGATTATGTATTCTATCCTCACCGTCCACCCCCCCCCCCCACTGTGTGTGTGTGTGCATGTGTGTGTGCGTGCGTGCGTGCGTGTTGTGCCTGTGTGTGTGCGTGTGTGTATGTACGTATGTATATATATATATATATATATGTAATATTATATTATGTATAATATTGTATATATATACTGTATATAAACTATATATTATATTATATATTATATACCTGATGGTGGGCCCTTCGTGGGACCCACCTGTTTCATCCATGCCATTTTTTTATATGGCAACCCACCATGATGCATGTGTTGCATCCAAACCGTCCAACCTTTTGGGCAAGCTCATTTTAAGGCTTGAAACGAAATAAGACAGATCTATTTATCAAGTGTACCACACGACAATGTAAGCATTGAAACGTCTACCACTGAAATTCCCTTAGTAGGAATTCTGGATCAACATGAAACCGTGTGACTTTACGATCAGATTGGATGAAAACAAACGTTATGGTGGGCCTTGGAATTTTAATGGTGGAAAATCATGTCACCACTTATATTGGGTATGGCCCATTGATATACATGGGGCCCATTGGTGTGGCCCACCTTGATTTATTTGTGCCTTTCTATTGAAGCCCACCTTGATATACACATGAGGCCCGATGTAATGGACTTGGGGCCCATTTGATAAGACCTTGATGTGGTATGTATGAGGCCCGTTGTTGAGGCCCACCTTGATATATATAAAGCCCATTTGATGAGGCCCGATGCGATGTATTTGGGGCCCATGGGTTGAGGCCCATTGTGATGCATTAGGGCCCATGGGTCGAGGTCCATTGTGATGTATTCAAGGCCCATGGTTGAGGCCCAGTGCGATGTATGTATGGCCCGTTAAGTTGTGTATGAATTCCTTGTATGGGCCACTCCCTGGGAGCAATGTTGGTTAAATGACCACATTGCTGGACAATGATGGTTTAATGTCCACATTGTGACCTTCCCTTAGGCCTTGTTAGGCCCACTCTCACCATCCTCTTAGTGGGTTAACCCAAATAAGTGGGCTCCATTCACCATGAACGGATGGCTCTGCGTTACCGGATTTGATATACCCACGGCCGAGGGCCAATCTTTACATTATGGTTGATCAATTGTTCATCTATGGACCCCGCCCTGTTTATGTGCTGGTTGTTGGTATCGATTGTCGATACCGATCATTGGTTCCGATTGCTGTGGCCGAATGCCGACTTCGATCGACGTGACCGATTTGCCGATTCTGATTATTGATTTATCCCGATGGTTGTGATCGACTTGCCGATTCTGATTATCGATCGATTCCGATTGTCGTGACCGATTGCCGACTTTGATCGACATGACCGATTTGCCGATTTTGGTTATTGATCTATCCCGATGGTTGTGACCGATTTGCCGATTCTGATTATTGATCAATTTCAATTGTCGTGACCGATTGCCGACTTCAATCAGCATGACCGATTTGCCGATTCTGATTATTGATCTATCCTGATGGCTGTGACCGATTTGCCGATTCTGATTATCGATCGATTCTAATTATCATGACCGATTGCCGACTTCGATCGACGTGACCGATTTGCCGATTCTAATTATTGATCTATCCCGATGGTTGTGACCAATTTACCGATTCTAATTATTGATCGATTCCTATTGTCGTGACCGATTGCCGACTTCGATCAACGTGACCGATTGCCGATTCTGATTATTGATCTATCCCGATGGTTGTAACCGATTTGCCGATTCTGATTATCGATCGAATCCGATTGTCGTGACCGATTGTCGACTTCGATTGACGTAACCGATTTGCCAATTCTGATTATTGATCTATCCCGATGGTTGTGACCGATTTGCCGATTCCGATTATCGATCGATTCCAATTGTCGTGGTCGAATGTTGATTCGATTGTCGAGGCTGATTTCGATTGCCAAGGTCGATTGTCGTGACCTATATGATGTACATGTGACCCGTAGTTGAGGCCCATTATGACACATAGTAGGCCCATGATGCATGACCCATTTGATGTATTCAAGGCCCATGTGTAGAGCCCACATGTCATATATTTGAGGCCCGTGGGCAAAGCCCATTGTGATGTGTTCATGGCCCATGGGTAAGGCTCATTATGACGTACTCATATATGGCCTATGGGGTAAGGCCCATCGTGATATGTATTAGGCCCATGAGCAGGGTCACCTGTTGTGTATATGTAGCCCTTGAGTAAGGCCCATCGTGTTGTATATTAGGCCTTTGTGTGAGGTCGTGGGCCCATTATATGTTTGGCTTTATGTGGCCATTCCTTGGGGGCAATGTTGATTAAATGTCCACATTGTCGAAGCCGATGGTTGATGCCGGTTATTGATACTGATTATGAGTATGTGACAGCATAGCATTATAATACATGCCTATACGCATCATCTGCATGTTTGTTATGAGATGTGATTGACCATTGCATATGTCATAGGGCAGGTTGTTCATAGGGCTCCCTGATAGGCGGAGTTGCCCCATATGAGAGCATGGCATGCACAGGATTGATGCATGACTGGATTGTTTGACTCATGCATCTTACATTGTGTGTTATGATGACTGTACGCCCTAGCAACATCATGGTTGTAGCCTCCACAGGTATTTTGTGGATGGCCAGATGGGACACCAGAAATCTGTTCTACATGGGGTGCTATAGTTATCCCTGGGTGAAAGTCCCTAAACCCTCTTGGTTCCAGAGGTTGCTCCAACGTCTAGACTAAGTGGATGCATGAGCGCATGAGGGCCGCATACCGTTAGGCCGCGTCTCCCACTGTGTCGTAGTCGGTTGGAAGAGGGTACGGCCTTACCTGCCCGAGAGGAGGGGTCAATACTAGGCTGAGTCTGACCAGCTCGAGGAATGGGTCCGCTATCAACGAGTTAAGCCCGATATTGACAGGTGGATAGTGAGGTCTCTTCCACTCACCTTGTTGTGCGTGATGGGGCGGCAATCTAGTTTGGAGTGTAATAGACCCCGGTAATGATCCCAGAGAGGAACCGTACTGATACGTAGACTTATTGAGCAGGATTTGCATACTCATACATTCATTTCATTCACTATCCACTCGGGCTGGTGGTGCGCAACTAATTATTGTGTACCTTCGCATGGCAAGGATTTCGATTGGGCACGCGACTAACCTGAGATTAGGAGTTTACCACATTGAGTCTGACTGTCCAAATTTAGGTATGAGACTGGTTTGGATAGAAGTTCTTTGTGATAGACCCCATAGCTTGTGATACTACGTACTATTATCCCGACTTCACTCCAGCTTGGTCATTTCACTCATACCGCATATTGCATTACATCCGCAACATATGACATTTTGGGTTGTTATGTTTCAGCACTTATATAGCCTAGACGAACTTAGCATGATTTGTATATTGCCTTGCATCCTCAACGCATAGTATTTGACTTACTGTCTTCGCATTACATAGCTAATCTATATTGCTTCCTCAGTATATTGGTTATTATATTTTTGCATCGTATAGCCATGGTACGGCTGATAACATTCATGGATTTATAGATTGCCAGTATTTCCACTTACTCTGATATCGTATGATTCATGATTGTGCCTGTATTACCGATGTTATATGATTTATGGCATTGTATTGCATTCTTGGCACTTACCTTGTGCACACACTTTCACCATCCACTAAGCTTTCTATAAGCTTATGCACGATAGATGCGTGCAGGTGGCGTTAGGTTGCAGCAGTGTTGAGCTTGAAGCGTGCAGCGGTCTTCTGGAGCTTGATTTTTTATTTATGTATTTCCCTTTCAGCATTGTACTCAAATGATTGTATTAGTGGATATGTGATGATGATGTTGCCTTTGTGAATTGGGTAATCTTGTGGTTATGCTTATTACAAGTTAAATGTAAAAATAAAAATAAAAATCCTCCTTGTAAGATCCCAGGATCGGAATCTGGCGTATGGATGCTAGGAGCCGAGAATGGGGTACTGCGGAGGCTGTCGGCACCGGATTCCTGTGAATCCGATTTCCAGAATTGGGGCGTGACACCCACCTTGATATATTTGTGGCCTATGGGTTAAGGCCCATTGATGCGGCCCACTCGATGTATATGATGGCCCATTGGTGCGGCCCATTGATGTGGTCCATTGTGATGTAATCGAGGCCCATTGGTGTAGCCCACCTGATGTGTATTTGGCCCATGTGATGGGGCCCACTTATTGTGTATTTGAAGCCCATGGGTTGTGGCCCATTGTGATGTATTCGAGGCCCATGGGCAAGGCCTGATGTGATGTGTTTATGACCAATATGATGAGGCCCATTGAGATGTATGTCAGGCCCATGTGTTACGGCCCACTTGATACATATGAGGCTCGTTGGTGAGGCCCATTGATTCGGCCCATGGTGATTGTATGAGGCCATGGGCCCACGATACATTTGGCTCTACGTGGACCACTCCTTGGGAGCAATGTTGGTTAAATGTCTACATTGATGGGCAATGATGGTTGAAAGTCCTCATTGTGACCTTCCCTTAGGCCCTTGGTTAGGCCGATTACCGATTCTTATTTGTCGTGGCCGATTGTCGATTATTGATCGAGGTGGATTACCGATTCTGATTTGTAGTGATCGATTGCCGAATATCGATCGAGGCCGATTACCGATTCTTATTTGTCGTGGACGATTGTTGATTATCGATCGAGGTCGATTATCAATTCTGATTTGTCATGGCCGATTGCCGATTATCGATCGAGGCCGATTGCCGATTCTGATTTGTCGTGGCCGATTGCCGAATATCGATAGAGGTCGATTACCGATTCTTATTTGTCTTGGCCGATTGTCGATTATCGATCGAGGTCGATTACTGATTCTGATTTGTCATGGCCGATTGCCGATTATCGATCGAGGTCGATTACCAATTCTTATTTGTCTTGGCCGATTGTCGATTATCGATCGAGGTCGATTACTGATTCTGATTTGTCATGGCCGATTGCCGATTATCGATCGAGGCCGATTACCGATTCTGATTTGTCGTGGCCGATTGCCGATTCCGATTGTCGGGGCCCAATGTGATGTGTATGCGACCCGCATTTGAGGCCCGACGTGATGTGTATTCAACCTGTGTCTAAGGCCCAATATGATGTATGTTAGGCCCATGTGAAAGGCCCATTGTAATGTATTCATGGCCCATGGGCAAGCCCCATTGTGATGTATTCGTGGCCTATGGGCAAGGTCAATTGTGATATGTATTAGGCCCATGATGCATGGTACATTTGAAGTATTCGAGACCCATGTGTACGGCCCACATGTCATGTATTTGAGGCTCATGAGCAGGGCCCACCTGTTGTGTATATGTGGCCCTTGAGTAAGGCCCATTGTGTTGTATATCAAGCCTTTGTGTGAGGCCGTGGGCCCATTATATGTTTGGCTCTATGTGGGCCATTCCTTGGGGACAATGTTGGTTTAATGTCCACATTGTCAAGGCCGGTTGTTGATGCCGGTTATTGATACCGATCATGAGTAGGTGACAGCATAGTACCATGATACATGCCCATACACATCATTTGCATGTTTGTTATGAGATGTGATTGACCATTGCATATGTCATTGGGCAGGTTGTCATGAGACTCCCAAATAGGCGGAGGTTATCTCACATGAGCGATTGATGCATGATTGGATTGAATGACTCATGCATCTTGCATTGTGATTACTGTACTCCCTAGCGACATCAGGGCCGTAGCCTCTACAGGCATATCGTGGATGGCCAGATGGGACACCGAAAATCTGTTACTAGCATCGGGCTGTCATAGATGGCCCTGGGTGAAATCCCTAAACCCTCTTGGTTCCAAAGGACGCCCCAACGTGGGGACCGAGTGGATACATGAGCCCCCTAGTGCCGAATACCAGGAGGCCGCGTCTCCCACTGTGTCGTGGTCGGTTGGGAGGGGGTGTGGCCTTACCAGTCCGAGAGTAGGGGGCAATACTAGGCTGAGTTTGACCAGCTCGCGAATGGGTCCCTTATCAACGTGTCGGATAGGTATTGGCAGACTATTGGCCAAGCGGATAGTAAGGTTTCTTACACTCACTTGGACTGTGCTACTATGAGAAGGGCAGTGCCAATTGGAGTGTACTAAACCCCGGTGATGATCCCAGAGATGAACAGTACCGAGATGTAGACTTATTGGGCAGGAGTTACATATTCATTCATTCATTCATTTATTCACTATCCACTCACGCTGGTGGTGTGCAACTATTTGTTATGTGTGCCTTCGAAATGGCCAGGATTTCGGTTAGGGCGCGCAACTAACCTGAGATCAGGAGTTTACCACATTGAGTCTGACTATCCTAATTAGGTATGGGACTAGTTTGGATAAAAGTCCATTGTGATGGACCCCATAGCCTGCGATACTTCGTACTACCATCCCGACTTCACACTCCAGCATGGTCATTCCATTCACACAGCATGTTGCTTACATCCGTGGCATATGGTATGGCTGACGCCATTTATGATACTCATCAGGAATGTATATTGCATTGCATCTGATATTTGGCTCTCTATAATTCCTCATTTGCATAGTTGAATTGTATCGCGTATTCTGATATTGTTCCTCATTTGTATAGTTGATCTGTATCGCGTATTCTGATATTGTCCCTCATTTGTATAGTTGATCTGTATCACGTATTCTGATATTGTTCCTCATTTGTATAGTTGATCTGTATCGAGTATTCCGATATTGTTCCTCATTTGTATAGTTAATCTGTATTGCGCATTCTGATATTGCTTGACTCATGGACTTGTCAGTATTTTCGCTTACTCTGATAACATACGATTCACGACCTTGCGCCTATTTCGACATTGTATGATTATGACATTGCGTTGAATACTTGGTACTCACCTTGTGCACATACTTACACCACCCTCTAAGCTTTCTATAAGCTTATGCACGATAGATGTGTGCAGGTGATGTTAGGTTACAACAGTGACTGAGCTTGGAGCGTACAGTGGCCTTCTGGAGCTTGATCTTCAATTTATGTATTTTCCTTTCAACATTGTACTCAAATGATTATATTAGTGGATATGTGATGATGACATTGCCCTTGTGAATTGGGTAATCTTGTGATTATGCTTATTACGAGTTAAATGTATTTTGAAAAAAAAAATCCTCCTTGTTGGATCTCAGGATAGGAATTTGGCACATGGACGCTAGGAGCCGAGAATGGGGTACTATGGAGGCTGTCGGCACCGGATTCGGTGATCGAAATTCCTGTGAATTCAATTTTCGGGTTTGGGGCGTGACAGAAGTGGCCCTTAGAAAGGTTTCAACGATGACTGTCATTATCACTGCAGCATCCTTTGGTGTGGCTCACTGAAGCTGTGGACCTGCTTCATCTTTTATATCATATATTAAAATAATATAAGAAAAATGATGAACGGCTTAGATAAAACATTTACATCACGGTGGGCCCCACAGAGCCCTGACCGGACAGTAATCCGTCCGGGCGGGGGTAGGACGCAATCCGTGTTCGAAGCGGATGGGCTGGGGACGGACGCAGATTTCTGCACTGGACCCCGGGTGTGACCCACTGTGATGTTTGTGAGAAATCCTACCCGTCCATATGTTTTGTGAGTTTATTTTAGGACATGATGCCAAAAACTAACTGTTTCTGAATCTTAAGTGGGCCGAAAATGTGATAATTGAATGTCCACAGTTGAAATATTCGTGGGGCAAGTTTTGAATCATGCTAATATTTGTGATTTCAGTTCATCCCAATAGGAGTGAAGTTATTAACGGTATAGATACCATGTAAACATCACTATCGAACCCAAATGAACGGTAGGAATTTCCCTAGACACATTTTCCTTTAGCACAGGTTTCAACGGTAGGAATTTCCCTAGCCACATTTTCCTTTAGCACGACCCGCATGAGCTTTGGATATAATTCATTTTTGGTATCATGCCCTGAAATGAACTTACAAAACTGATGGAAGGGGAGGATTTCTCACAAACATCACAGTGGGCCCCATATGAGTTCTCAGCGCAGGATCTTCCTACGGAAGGCTTTGGCAGGAAATTCGCATCCGTTGGTAACGGGATTGGGAAGGACACGGATTGGCTACTCCCCCTGCCACCAGCCAATGACTCCGTGGGCCCCAACATGATTTTTGTGCTTCATCCATTCCATCCATCTATTTTTCCATATCATTTTATGGTATGAGACCAAAACCGAGGTATATATAAATCTCAATTGAACCACATTACAGGAAACAGTGTCGAATGAGCATCGACCATTAAAAACCTTTTGGGGGCCATAAAAGTTTTGGATCAAGCTGATATTTGTTTTTTCCCTTGACCTGTGCTTGTATGACCTAATTAACAGATTGGATGTCAAATAAACAGTACAATGGGCCTGAAGAGGATTTTAATGGTGGATATCCCTTCACTATTATTTTCCTATGGTGTGGTCCACCTGAGATTTATATCCCTCTCAATTTTGGTGTCAGGCCTAAAATGATTTTTAAAAATGGATGAAACAAATACATCATGGTGGGGCCCACTGAGCACCGACCACCAGCCACAGGGCTGGGGCTGGGGGAGTAGCCAATCCTTTTCCGATTATGAAGCAGATTGACAAGTGTATTGACGTCAGCAAGTTTTGTGGGTCCCATCATGACGTATTTTTTATATCCAAACCGTCCATCCATTTTGCGAGCTCGTCGTAAGACATGAGCCGAAAAATAAGATAGATTTAAAGATAAACTGGACCACACTACAAAAGGCAGTGGGGGATTGAACGTCTATCATTGAAACCCTTTTGGGGTCACAGAAGTTTCGGATCAATATGAAATTTGTTTTTCCTCTTCATCCATATATTTTTTGACCTTATGAATAGATTGGATGGAAAATAGACGTTATAGTGGGCCTACAAATTTTTTAACGGTGAAAATCATTATCCTGTTGCTATTTTTGGTGTGGTCCATTTGAGTTTTGGATATGATTCATTTTTTGGATAATGCTCAAAAATGATCTAAAATTTTTGATGAACAGTGAGGATATAATAAATACATTATTGTAGGGCCATGTAACTTTGATCTCCTTTGAACCATTTGTACAACTCGGACATGAAGAAGCTTTGGCACTTGTCTTTTGCACGATAGATATTTACACCAGCTAATAGCTGGTGTGTGGTACAGAAACGTTATAATGGGCCTATATTTTTGTTTTCCCTTCATCCATGCCCTTATGATATAATGAACAGGTTGGATGACAAATAAACATCACTGAGGGGCCTAGAAAGGTTTCAACGGTGGAAATTCCCAACTATTTCGTGTGGTAGTGGGAGTAGCCAATCCATTTTTCGTGTGGTACACTAGCCCATGGATGTGGATTCCGTGGGAAAGCCTTTCGTAGGAAGTTCCTGCACCGAAAACCTATATGGGGCCCACCCTGACTTTTGTGAATAATGATATTTTAATTTTTTTATTAAGTACTTTTTAGTTTATTTGAATTAAATAGAATATTGTATTTTCATTTAATAAAAAATAATTTATTTATAATATAAAACATTTCGAAACAGGAGATAAGGGCAAATGTGTCAAATTAACATATTTTGAACATTTTAGATGTTTGTTAACAAACAAATTATTTCAAATTCAGTACTTAATTTTCAGATTTCATCCATAATTGCCAAACAAGGTTTTTGACTTTAGATTTCAGATTCGGGCTTTAGATTTCAGATTCAGCTTCAGATTTCAGATTCAGGCTTTAGACTTCAGATTTAATAAACGGGGCCTGAGTTGTTGTTGAGTCGGGTATGCCAGTTGGTGCGGCACTTTGCTGCTGCCCGAGCTACGGACTACTGACTCGTTGGGTTATTGTCGTCCCATGCTAGTTTATTGAGTTGCGGAGAGGAAAGTAAGGAAGGGAGAAGAAGAAGAAGATGGAGGAAGGAGAAGAGATGCTGACCCTTTCCTCAGGTGGCTGCCACATCGGGTGAGAGTGACCCGAGCTGAGTTGCTGCCCCAACACTGTCCAGTTGAACTCCGTCTGAGTTTAGGCATTGTTAGATGTTCCAGTAGTAGGAGGTAGAGAGAGAGAGAGAGAGAGAGTTGGGAGTCGAGTTAGCTTGCTATCTGGTTATGGCTGCCGAGTTGAGTCTGAGTTGACTCGGTCCAGACCCTTGCTAGACATCCCAGCATATAAAGAAAAGAAGGGAGAAGGAAGGAAAGAGAGATAGAGGGTGTTATTGTGGGTACACCGACCTGGGCCGACTCGGTGATTGAGTTCGGGTCGAGTTTGGCTCAAGCTGAGTCAGTGGGTCATTCTGACCCAGTCAGGTGAGTTCAGGCCTGGCTGGGACACCATCAAAGAGAGAAAAGAGAGAGAGGAGAAGGAGAGAGGGAGTATGATAGGGAAGAATCATCTCCATATCCTAAGTTCTAAATTTATTATAGTTGAAAGTATTTAACTCTAAATTTTATTTGATCATGTAGGAATTCTAAATGTCTCTTGATTAAGACCAAGCCAAACCTCTTACGATTTTAATCGAGTAGGATTCAATTATAAGAAGCACACACCATCTAACAACGTGAACCAAACCATAAGGTGAGGACTCACCCTTTGAGCTTCCCACTTAAATTCATCAATCTGGATATAAATGATGCTTGATTTCTCTCATTAAGTTATTTACATCACTATTAAATATGCTAATTTGTTGCGCAATTATTTCTTATGTTGGATGATAGATATGCCTCTTTAATTTTTGTAAGCATGGATAATTTGATTGTCGCATATCACCTCTAGTCATAAAACTTGCTACATGTTACTACTTGCGATACTTGATGGATTGAAATTAATTCGTTGTGGACTCACCATCTTGCAGTCCCTATTTTGCCTTACACGGCTTGTATCGTACATTTGCCTTACACGGCTTGTATCATACATTTGCCTTACACGGCTTGGACCGCATATTTACCCTTGTGGCTTTAATGGATTATTGGTGTTCTTTTGTGGTTTGTTAGTTATATTCGCATACCTTGTTGTTTTCTAGCCATCATGCGGTATTCAGTCGTATTGTGATTTCTGGATGGAGCGGGAGTTCGCTTATCTATTTTCTAACTATCTTGCGGTGTTCACCTATGATATGATTTTCGGGTGGTCTAGAGTGTGTATGTTGATTTGTCTTCATCTTGTGGTGTTCAGTGGTGATTTTCAAGTGGAGCTGAAGTTCGCTTGTCGATTTTCTAGCCATCTTGCGGTGTTCACATACGATATGTTTTTCGGGTGAAGTAGAGTTTTATATGTTTGTTTTCTAACCATCTTACGGTGTTCAGTCGTACTATGATTTCTGGGTGGAGTGGGAGTTCACTTATCGATTTTCTACCTATCTTACGGTGTTCATGTGCGATATGATTTTCGGGTGGTGTAGAGTTTGTTGTTGATTTTCTCTTCATCTTACGGTGTTCAGTCGTACTGTGATTTTCGGGTGGAGCGGGAGTTCGCTTGTTGATTTTCTAGTCATCTTGCGATGTTCACGTATGATATGATTTTTGGGTGAAGTAGATGTTTGTATGTTAATTCTCTCTTCATCTTGGAGTGTTCAGTCGTATTTTGGTTTCCAGGTGGAGCTGAAATTTGCTTTTTAATTTTCTAGCCCTCTTGTGATGTTTACATACGATATGATTTCTGGGTGAAGTAGAAGTTTAAATCTTGATTTTCTAGCCATTTCGCGAAGTTTGTATGATTGATTATTTGACTATCTGGACACGTCCACTTGCATTGCGATTTCTATTACATTTCCTTAATGTTGAAATTATGTTGACTAGCTTATTTTTTAATATAGGACCATGATTATAAATTGCATTGTTTAATATGTCTCTCCTCATGTATTGTGATTTATGTTGGGTTATGAATGATGAGTGTGCAATCTTAAAAGATACTCCTCACTGTGATAGCCATTGACGCTATCAAACCGTAACAGTTGATGCAGGTGTAGAGCGAGTCGATGTCGTTCACTGGGTTGATAGAGCAGACGGGTAGCTGAGGAGCTAGAAGGGGTCCCTACTGTAAGTGCTATGGTTTTTAACCCCTATAATTGTCAAATTTTGTAGTACTAAAACCTCTTGGAATCTGTGTCTTGTGTAGTGGATCTACATATTCAAGACAATGCAAATCATGTACGAGGACAATGGTCTTTACTTCAAGAACTTCTAATGCAAGATCAAGTACTCAAGACTCAAGGTGAAGTATAACTCAAGTACCTCAAGCTCAAGCTTTAATGTAACAACAAATTCAAGCTTCGGAAGATCTCAAGTTCAAGCTTCTATATATGTCAAGACCTCAAGCTTTGTGAACTTCGAAGATCATCTATCAACCAAAGGGGAAGAAGTTTCAATGTTCATACATCATGGATAAGGTATGAATGACCTTAGATTGATCTTAGGGTAGGTCATTTTGAATACATAATTAACTCATTTTATAAGTGAATAGACTGTTTCTCGACTAGTCCTGGACTTTGTTCGACTAGTCCTAGCACTGACTCCACCAGTCCAAGAAATTTCACGACCAATCCTATGGTTGTTGTAAATTTTCAGAATTTTTTGTTAAGCCACAACCAGTCCTGGAGATTGCTCGACCGGTGGTATGAATAATGCTCAACTCGTTCTCGACCAGTCCTGCAGCCACGACTCAAAGTCCAGCAACTAAATCTGGTTCCACACGACCAGTCGTGGAGGTCCCTAGACTGGTCGTGAAGGGCTTACGACCAGTCGTAGAACGGCTTTATCCGATCGCTCTCAAAATTTTAAAAATCTGTTTGTCCTACGACCAGTCATAGTGTCCACAGGACCAATCGTGAACGCGATTTCTTCACTTATAAATAGAGCACGAATTTCAGAGTTTTTCATTCAATTCAAGCTAATTCAATTTATCACTCTGAGAGATAAGTTAGTGTTCTTTTTAAGCTATATTGTGCTCATTTAATATTCTCTTAATTTAGCTTTATTATATTTGATTTTGTATTCTTTATTCTAATCATATTTGAAGAAGGGATTGAGATTGCCCTTTTCTTGGAATCAAAATCAAATAGAGCTAGCCCAACTTGATTTAATTTAAAATCAATTTAGAATTCAGAACCATTTCGTAAGTGAGTTTGGACATTGAAATTCTACTCTGATTTAGTTCTTCCGGGCGGCATTAAAAAGAGAATATCCAGGTATTTTACATTATTGTAAATTTCTGTTTTCATTTTTGAGATTGTGCCAGAAAAATCTTTGTTTTGGTTTATCTAAGGTGATCCAGAAAACTCAGATTGTGGGGTTTTTGAATTGTGTAAGCCCACTTGAAAGACACAATTGTGAGGGTTTTAGGTGAACCTGAAAAAACCTATTTTCATAGTGAACGCTAATATCCACTGTGTGAGGATATTAGAAGTGGAGTAGTTGTGTAGCTGTATTTCTAAATAGTTGGTGTACACACAAGCGAACCACTATAATTCTTTATCTTGTGGTTTGATTGTTTATTTATTTGTGTGGATGATTGTAATTTCCCTTTTTACATTTGTGGATAATGTTGTAATCCTTATGTGGATGTGTGGAAATGTTCTAATAGCTTAGATTTCCCTTCTTGCTATTTATTTCTTTATTCCTCTATAACAGTTTGAGTTTTTGATACATAAATCGTTCTAGTAAGGTTGTCCTGCCATAAACCCTTGGTTTTTATGGTGTAAGGTTGTCCTTAGAACAACATTTATATCAACCTCTCAATACTCATTCTTTTGAGGTTGTCTTTAAATTCAGCATTGTGGGATTATCTATTGCTATCTGTATTTAATTTATTTAAATTCTGCTGTTATTTTTTTAATTTGGCATAATCCTGTTCACCCCCCTGTAGGACATATAGCTCGGCCTTTTCAAGTGGTATCAGAGCCTAATAGCTCGTTTTAATTGTAATTTCTTTTGGATTAATTTTCTAAGCTAATTGATCTGAGCTATTTGAAATGTCAAATTTTGATAGCCTTTCAGTCACTAGGCCTCCACCATTTGATGGTTGTAATTATGCCTATTAGAAAGCCAGAATGAGAATTTTCTTAAAATCCATGGATGAGATGGTGTGGCAAGCCACAGTGACTGAATGGACCCCTCCTACTACTGCAGTAACTGGTACTGATGTTGAGGGTCAAATATTGCATATTAGACCCCATTTACTACCTGGATTTACGAGCATGATGCTGTTTAATGGTCCGATTTAATCTCGTTTGTGATACAGGGTGTAATTACGAGCTGGGACTGAGAAAAGGTGCTTAAAGCTGGGATTTAATGCTCTGATGACACCAAGGCAAGGGACGGACTCCAGGGGACCAAGATCAACGCCAGAAATCCAAGAAAGCTGAGGAACTGAAGATCAAGTAGCCTAAAAGTCAGCCAGAATGCAAGATCACAGGGTTCCCACCATCCGTTCGGCTCGAAACTTCTTATGTGGCCTGAGGACCATAAATTAACCATACACATCAAATATCAGCCACTGAATCGCTGTGAAAGTGGCCTAACAGTCAGAGAAGCCCACAAATTGTCAAACAGGGGCCCACCTGATATCTGGATATACTTCAATTTTGACCTCAACACATTAAAGGTGGTGGTAAAGCAGATTAACGGAATGGATCTCTAATAAAAATCAAGGTAGGGTCCACTGATGTGAAGTGCATGTGCACAACACGTGAGCACCCGCTGCGCACCAAACCTTCAAGGCAGCATTGACCGCCCTGACCCGCGCAATCTCCCACTTGGCGACAGCGGACGGACGCTGACCGTTCGTTTTTGAGTAGTAGACCTCACCCATCAGTCTTTTGATGGATCTGGACCATTCAATGTGTCTATAGGAGGGGTACAACCATCGCCTAGGTGGCGGAATCTCCAAGACAATGGAGATCTTCTTTTCATCTGTTCGAAGGCAAGATGGACGGTGAATAAAAACTTCGTGGGCCGCACCAATTTTTCTCCAAAAATATTCTTTCCCGGACGGTTTTTCGACGTCGATCCAATGGACGGCTTGGATTTCTTCAAAAGACATCAAGTGGAGCCCACCAGCTTCGTCAGTGCAAGTGATGAGATCTGCTTTGCAGCGTCCGCGAAAACTGGACGCTGGTCTTACCAGTGGGTCCCACTGATGGCTCAGATCAATGATCTGAACCGTCCATTAAGTCGGGAGATAGGGTGTAACCTACGCCTAGGTGTCCGTTTCCTTCCATGCAAGCTATCAGAAGATCCTAGCTGTCAAACGGAAGATTGATGGTGGAAATGTTTGAGATGGTGGGCCGCATTAAACTTAAGAAAAAATACACATTTCTCAGTTATTTTTCACCACGAGTAGAATGAATGGAGTGGATTTTCCTTTCGACTACGTTCATGGGCCTCGCTGATCAACGTAGTAGCGTCCGTAGGCTCTGTTTCGCAACAGAGGTTGCGGATCAATGTTGTGGGCCACCACCGTTGAGCAAAGGCTTGATCCGGACCGTTCGCTGGACTCCTACAACCCCATCAACCACCGCCTAGATGACGGAATTGCAAACAACAGCAAAGATCAGGTTTTGTTCGTCCAAATGAAATAACGGACGGTGGCTTTGTAGATATTATGGGTCACCACGAATCTAACCCAAAACTAGTCCATTTCAAGTAGTTTTTCATTGTGCATTCATTGAACGGAGTGGATTTCTTGTTTGACATCAGTCCTGGGCCCACCAATCAACGTAGTTGCGTAAGATCTTTTCTTTGGATTCTGTTGCGTAAACAGAGGGTTTCCGACTCTGTTACTGAGTCGACCTCCTTGCGCACTGACCGACGCTGACAGCTATAAAGGGAAGAGAAAAGAGGGCCTGGAGGGATCATCAAGGGCTGGGAGCTTGGAGTTTTGGCTGGTCGTGGAGCAAGGAGAAAGGGAGAAGTAATTTCAGAGTTTTCTTTATTTATTTATTTATTTATTTATGTTATTTTAAGATGTTTAGCCAAATCATGTTTATTGGCTAAACCTCTTAGCTAGGGATAAGAGGTGAAGCTTGTAGCGTGATGGGAGGATTTATACTTGTGCCTTTATTTAGACTGAATGGATTTTTATTTAATTTTATTAAGGGAATGTTTTTAGTCGTTAATAGTCTGTTGTGACTGAAATTACAATGGATCTGTGATGGCTTCGAGCATGTTCCTTTCCTCTTTATGTTTATGATGTCAGGAAGCCCTGTTGTTCACCATCGTCTCCTGAGCATGGTCGGATGATGGTACCCTTCCTAACCTTCATGGCATGTTGATTGGTTGGTAATTAGTTTAATTCTGTTGTTTGCTTTGTCTCCTGGGCATGGTTTGGTGATGAAATCCATTCTAATTCATATACCTTTCATCTCTTGAAAACTACATCAAGTAAGTTCAGTTTAATATCCATGAAGCAGGCATAAGATCTCCCTGATCTCTACAAGTGGATCCTCTGAATCCCTAGTGTCTTTCCTCTGAATTTCTCCTCAGTTTTAGATAATAATTTCATAATTATTCCTCAAATCACAATTGATTTAGAATTCATCTCATTCTAGTTCTAGCCCTAGTTAGTTTCAGATTACGTACAGGTTTCAGTCCCTGTGGATTCGACCTTGGTCTTACCGAGTTATTACTACATCACAACCCTATACTTGGGGATTAAACAAGTTTTTGGCGCCGTTGCCGGGGACTGACGGCTACGATTTTCTGAAATTAACTGGTATTAGGATTAGTGTAAAATTAGGACTCTTTTTCTGGGATTTTTTAGTTTTAGAATTTCTAGGCTTTCCTTTTAGAAATTTCCTAGTTTTAGTAACTGTCTAATTTCTTTAAGTGTTAGATAGTCTTTGTTTCCTTTTTAGAAATTAACCCAATTCTCTTGTTTTGTAGACTCTGATAGACTTCTAAATTGGTAACTTTCTTCCTCTTTCCTTTCTATTTTCAGAATAGGATTTTGTCTTCCTTGTTAGGTAATTTTTAAATTATCTAATCTTGTCTCCTATTTTATTATTAGAAATTTTCTGTTTAGAAACTAACTTTCCTGCTTTATAGGTTTGTAATTTCTAATTCTCAAATTTCTTTCATTACTCACTTATTTCCTAGTTTAGAATTTCCTAATTTGTTTAGAAGTTTTCTACTTTTTTTAGGGATTGCTCTTTTCTAGTTTAGAGCTTAGTTGATTACTATTTTTCATCTTAGGAATTTTCCATTCTTAGGCCTACTATCCTTAGAAACTAACTTGTTTTGTTTTATTTTGCAGGTTTTAACTTAGGGACTTCAATTTGGTAACTTCCTTCCAAGCCTCTCTTCTTTCTAGTTTTTATTTTTTATTTTTTTCTTAGGATTAGGTTTAGAAATCAATTGAGGGTTGTGAGTGTTTCATGCCTAAGTGGGCTCGTGACAACACTCGACGTCTCTTGACTGAAGGAGGATTAGTCGAGGGGTTAACTGTCCATCGCAGGACTAGACATTGCTCGAATTCCCCTGAGTTAATTGAGGTTATGGCTGCAAATCAACCTCTTGCACTACCTCAACATATGGATGAGGAAGCACATGATGAGAATGAGGTGCATCAAGCACCCCCGCCTCGTACTTTATGGGATTATTTACAATCGGCGGGGGTGAGTACGCCCTCATGTATGATTTTTCCTGAAAACACAGGACAGATGGACATCAAGCTAGGAGTTATCCAACTCCTTCCTAAATTTCATGGGCTTGAATCAGAAAGTCCATACTTACATTTGAAAGAGTTCGATGAGATTATAGCCACCTTATACTTTTCCAATGTATCCGAGGATACAATCAGGCTAAAACTCTTTCCTTTTTCCTTAAAGAGAAGGCTAAGACGTGGCTACATTCACTGCGTCCTCAATCCATTGGCACATGGAATGATATGCAAAGGGAATTCATAAAGAAATTCTTCCCACATCATAAAACAATTACCCTCAGAAAAGCAATCATGAACTTTGCCCAAAAGGAAGATGAAACATTCTTCCAATGTTGGGAAAGGTTTAAGGATCTGGTCAGTTCATGCCCACAACACGGCTTTGAAACATGGCGCATTACAAATTTTTTCTACGATGGACTGACATCTTCCATGCACCAAATGGTCGAGACAATGTGTAATTGAGAGTTCATTAATAAAGATGTTGACGAGGTATGGGATTACCTCGACAGTCTGGCTGAAAAAACACAATCTTGGGACTATTACCCAAAATCAAACACCACGTCTAGGCCAACTCAATCTAAGGAGAAAGGTGGATTGTATCTCCAGAAAGAAGAGGATGATCTCAATTATAAAGTGAATAATCTCATAAGAAAATTTGAGGCCATGGAAGGAAAGAAGGATAAGGTCAATGAAATTGTTTGCGGCATCTGTGATTGCAACATTCACACAACTGAAAACTGTCCTACAATACCTGCCTTTCGAGGAGTGTTGAATGAACAAGCCAATGCCGTGAACAACTATCAAAGACCTTTTACTGGACCCAACTCCAATACATACAATCCTGGTTGGAAAAATCATCCAAACTTTAGTTGGAGAAATGGACAAACGGCTACCCCCCAAGGTTTTTTCAATCAAAATCCAAATCAGGGGAAACCTCAAGAAGAACCAGTTCAAAATTCCATATAAGAGCTGGCTCAAGCGATGCGAGGATTTACAGATTTTATGCAAAAGATAGATTCTCGTATGACGGTTATAGAAAAGGGGATGCTTCCTGCACAACCTCTCCCAATCCTAAACCGCAGTACGAGATAAATGATCCCAGCTCCTCAAATCAAATGGGGCACGCTAAATCCATCACCACTCTTAGGAGTGGGAAGATCATTGATAAAACCCTTCCGGTTAGGCCTGAAAAACCTCAAGAACCAGAAGAGGACAATAATGATGGATCTAGTGATACCCCACAAAAATTAGAACCGGAACTTCTAGAGAAGCCAGTTGCTCCGTTCCCCCAACGGTTGGTTGCACCAAAACGTCTTTCAAACTCTCAGGATATTCTAGAGGTGTTGAAACAAGTGAAAGTCAACATTCCTCTACTCGATGTCGTAAAACAGATTCCTTCATATGCAAAATTTTTGAAAGACCTATGCACGACCAAAAGACGGCAGAGTATTCAAAAGAAGATTTTCTTGACTGAGAAAGTGAGTGCCATCCTGAAGCAAGACGTGCCGCAGAAATTCAAGGATCCTGGTAGCCCAACCATATCATGTGTAATCGGGAACCATCGAATTGATCACGCATTTCTTGACTTAGGAGCGAGCATCAATCTGATTCCCTACTCGGTATACAAACAGTTAGGTTTGGGTGAATTAAAACCCACCCTAACCACACTACAACTTGCCGATCGCTCTGTTCGTGTACCAAGAGGAATTATTGAGGATGTGTTAGTCCAAGTCGATAGATTTTACTACCCTGTAGATTTTATCGTCCTGGACACCGAACCCATCAATAACATGAGCACTCAGATTCCCGTCATTCTTGGTCGCCCATTCCTTGCCACGTCAAATGCAATTATCAATTGCAGGAATGGTGTCATGACTATGTCTTTTAGAAATTTGACATTGGAGTCAAACATCTTTTTTAATAACGGCAGCAACTCAGAGGATGATGACGATGTCCACGACATTAACATGATTGACTCTTTCGTGGAAGATACGACACCTCTGACCTTATCCTCCGACCCTCTCGAGACGTGCTTGGCCCACTCCCATGAGTTTGATGATGATATGATTAGGGAGACGTGTGCCTTACTGGATACTGCACCGGTACTTGAAGTTAACCGGTGGGGGCCACAATTTGAAGAATTGCCACAAACTGATGTAGTGCCTCTACCGTCTAACCTCAAGGCACCGAAGCTTGACCTAAAACCTTTGCCCTCTGATTTGAAATATGCCTATTTAGGTCAAGATGAGACATACCCGGTGGTGATCTCTGCCCACCTGGAGAAAGAACAGGAGAGTATGCTCATATCTACTCTCGTTAAGCATAAAGGAGCCCTAGGATGGACGATCACGGACTTCAAGGGAATCGACCCCTCGATTTGTACTCACCGCATATATCTTGAGGATAATGCGAAGACCACTCGGCAACCACAACGTAGACTAAATCCAAACATGAAGGAAGTGGTTAAGGTCGAGGTTCTCAAACTATTAGATGTGGGTATCATATACCCTATATCTGATAGTCAATGGGTGAGTCCAACTCAGGTGGTTCCGAAGAAGTCCGGAATCACCATCGTAGCCAATGCTAAAAATGAACTCGTGCCAACTAGAGTCACTACTGGTTGGAGAATGTGCATTGACTACAGGAAATTAAATACCGTCACAAGGAAAGACCACTTTCCTTTGCCATTCATTGATCAGATCCTGGAAAGGTTAGCCGGTCATTCCTATTACAGTTTCCTTGATGGGTATTCGGGCTATAACCAAATTGAAATCGCCCCTGAGGACCAGGAAAAGACCACATTTACCTGCCCCTATGGTACATTTGCTTACAGAAGGATGCCATTCGGATTATGTAATGCCCCTGCCACCTTTCAGCGATGTATGCTGAGTATCTTTTCTGACATGGTGGGGAAATATCTAGAGGTCTTTATGGACGATTTCTCTGTTTTCGGTTCATCTTTCAGCGAGTTCTTAGAGAATCTCAAATGTGTGCTGAAAAGATGTGAAGAAAAGAATCTGGTACTTAATTGGGAGAAGTATCATTTCATGGTTCATAAGGGGATTGTCCTTGGACATATCATCTCATCCAAGGGAATTGAGGTAGATAAGGCAAAAATCGATCTTATCTCTAACCTATCTCCACCCAAGAATATCAGGGACGTGTGATCCTTCTTAGGACACGCAGGTTTTATAGGCGATTCATAAAGGACTTTAGTCTCCTCTCTCGTCCTTTATGTAATCTTCTTCAAAAGGATGCTCCATACGAGTGGACTGAGCAATGCCAGGAAGCTTTCACCAAGCTTAAAGGCACGTTAACCACCGCACCCATCATGCAGCCACCCGACTGGAGCCTTCCTTTTGAGCTTATGTGCGACGCTTCTGATTATGCACTTGGAACGGTTCTAGGCCAGAGAAAAGATAAGAGGCCCTACGTCATCCATTACGCGAGTAAGACTTTAAATCCTGCCCAAGTGAACTACTCGACTACGGAAAAAGAACTTTTAGCCGTAGTGTTCGCCTTGGACAAATTTAGGTCCTATCTGATCGGATCCAAGATCATTATCTATACAGATCATGCGACACTTAAATATATTCTTTCTAAGAATGATTCTAAGCCCCGCCTGATACGATGGATCCTTCTACTCCAAGAATTTGATTTGGAAATTAAAGATAAAAAGGGAGTAGAGAACGTTGTGGCCGATCACTTGTCTCGCCTTAATACCTCTGATTCCCTTGAGGTGACCCATATCAACGACATGTTCCCTGATGAACAACTGTTCAGAGTCTCCCACTCACCTTGGTTCGCTGATATTGCTAATTATCTTGCTATAGGTTCCATACCGACACATTGGACCGCACAAGATAAGAAAAAATTCTTTACCGAGGTAAGCAAATTTTTCTGGGACGATCCATATCTGTTTAAATATTGTCCAGACCAGATCTTAAGGAGATGTGTGCCAGACGATGAGCATTAGAGTGTCATCTCCTTTTGTCACTCACAGGCCCGTGGTGGTCACTTTTCTGCAAAAAAGACCACGGCTAAGATTCTGCAGTGTGGCTTCTATTGGCCCACTATGTTCAGGGACACTCATGAGTTTTACAAAGCTTGTGAGTGTTGTCAGAAATTGGGAGCATTGTCCCGTCGAAATATGATGCCCTTGAATCCCATTCTTATCATAGAGGCATTTGATTGCTGGGGCATCGATTTCATGGGGCCATTCCCCCAATCTTTTGGGAATCTATATATTTTGCTTGCCGTAGACTATGTCACTAAATGGGTCGAAGCGATTCCGTGTCGAACAAATGACCATCGCACGGTCATTAAATTCTTAAAAGAGAACATCCTTTCCCGATTCGGAATGCCTCGAGTCATCATTAGTGATGGGGGCTCACACTTTGTAATAGGCCATTCGAGAGTTTAATGAAGAAATATGGTATCTCTCATAAGGTAAGCACCCCATACCACCCACAGACAAGTGGGCAAGCTGAGATTTCTAATAGGGAGATCAAACACATTTTGGAGAAAACAGTTAACTCTGATCGTAAGGACTAGTCAATCCGATTGACCGATGCCTTATGGCTTACCGTACTGCTTTTAAAACCCCTATTGGAATTTCTCCCTTTAGACTCGTCTATGGAAAGGCTTGCCACTTGCCTGTGGAGTTGGAACATAAAGCCTACTGGGCGATCAAAAATCTGAATTTCAATCTGAACAACGCTGGCTCGCTACGCAAACTTCAATTAAATGAACTTGAAGAAATCCGGAACGACGCGTACGAGAACTCGAGAATTTACAAGGACAGGATGAAGGCATTTCATGACCAATATATTCTACGAAAATCATTCACGCCAGGTCAGAAAGTCCTTTTGTATAATTCTCGATTACATATCTTTCCGGTTAAGCTTCGATCTCGTTGGACCGGCCCTTACATTGTTGTTACTGCTTATCCTCATGGGGCCGTTGAGATAAGAGATCCCGACAATGGTAAGGAGTTTAAGGTAAATGGACATCGATTAAAACCATTTGTCGAGAAATTTGATTCAGAAGACATGTCCACGCCTCTGAATGATCCTGTTTACCAGGACTAATCTCCTAGTCTGATGGAGGTATAGATAGGTTTATCGCTTTCTTAGGACTAGGGTAATTGCTTTATGTTATTTTAGGATAGACGGTAAACTTAGCGCTCCTGGGAGGCAACCTAGTTTTTCAAATTATTTCATTTTCCTAGTTAGTTCAATGTTTGTGGGTAACATTACTGCAAACCCTCACGAGACTACAACTCGTCCACTAGGGGCAACCTAGGGGTTTAAAGGCTTGTTGCATATGCTAAATGCGATTGAGAGCACCTGCGAAAGTGGTATAGGTTGGAATTCATTTTTATTATTTGTGTTTTACTTGTGTTATTTTCTCCTTGCGCTGACTTAGTCTCTCGCTGATATTCTTGAAAAAAATCTCTCTCGATTCGTTATCCAGGTACTATCTTCCCATCACTTTTTCTTTACTGTCGTTGTCCCATGTGCATTGCATGTTTAGATCTTTTACATTGAAGACAATGTAGATTTTAGGTTGGGGGTGGGAGATTAGGTAACCTAATTAGTGTTTTTCTTAGTCTTGAGCAAAAATTGTGAAAATTTTTAAATTTTTCTGGACTTTCTAGTGAATTTGAAGTGATTTGACGACCATCTTTGATTTAGAATTTCAGGATATGGAAGGTTGGTGATTTACTACTCTTGGATTCAGTAGCTGTTAGATGTCACAGTTAAGTTGAATTGTTAATCCATGATTAGAAGTTGTAAACATTGATTGAGTCATGATTTCACATACCACATCTCGCTTACACATTAAGATTTCAGTTTGAAACTGAAGGGTTAATTTGGTAATCACTGAGCATGAAAGAAACTAGCCTAAAAGATTTGGCCATCAGGGTATAAAAAAGAATTGGACCATGGGTTTGCTCCCTATAGGTGTGGATTCGATTTTCCATGATTAACAGTTGGAAAGAGTTGGGTGACTAGTTTCACCATAGGTTTGCTCCATATAAGTGAAAATTTGATTCCCATCTTGTCATTCTTAAAAAAAAAAAAAAAAAAAACTAGAAAATTGGAAGAATAATCTGTGAGGCAAAGTTCTGGTTTAGGTGATGGTAGTTATGAATTTTCTGATTGGTTACTAATGATATCATGAAATCGACAATTTGATCTCTTAATGATGATAGGCCGAGATTTCACTATACACCCATGAAACTCAATGTTTAGAATTATTCTAGTTTATGAATTAATATTTGAACTTGATTATGAAATTCACCGTGCATGAGAGGCCAAGAGAAATTGATAATCAACATTCATGAATCTTAGATTTCTCATATCTGAATCGTTCTTCAAAAATATCACTCGGTTTCATAGAGATTATCCTGTAATTCTCAATTTATTTTTCGCATACTTTGCTCGGGACTAGCAAAATGCTGGTTGGGGGTTGTGTTAAGGGTCAAATATTGCATATTAGACCCCATTTACTGCCTGGATTTACGAGCATGATGCTGTTTAATGGTCCGATTTAATCTCGTTTGTGATACAGGGTGTAATTACGAGCTGGGACTGAGAAAAGGTTCTTAAAGCTGGGATTTAATGCTCTGATGACACCAAGGCAAGGGACGGACTCCAAGGGACCAAGATCAACGCCAGAAATCCAAGAAAGCTGAGGAACTGAAGATCGAGTAGCCTAAAAGTCAGCCAGAATGCAAGATCACAGGGTTCCCACTATCCGTTCGGCTCGAAACTTCTTATGTGGCCTGAGGACCATAAATTAACCGTACACATCAAATATCAGCCACTGGATCGCTGTGAAAGTGGCCTAACGGTCAGATCAGCCCACAAATTGTCAAACAGGGGCCCACCTGATATCTGGATATACTTCAATTTTGGCCTCAATACATTAAAGGTGGTGGTAAAGCAGATTAACGGAATGGATCTCTAATAAAAATTAAGGTAGGTTCCACTGATGTGAAGTGCATGTGCACAACACGTGAGCACCCGCTACGCACCAAACCTTCAAGGCAGCATTGACCGCCCTGACCCACGCCATCTCCCACTTGGCGACAGCGGACGGACGCTGACTGTCCGTTTTTGAGTAGTAGACCTCACCCATCAGTCTTTCGATGGATCTGGACCGTTCGTTGTGTCCATAGGAGGGGTACAACCATCGCCTAGGTGGCGGAATCTCCGAAGACAATGGAGATCTTCTTTTCGTCCGTTCGAAGGCAAGATGGACGGTGAATAAAAACTTCGTGGGCCGCACCAATTTTTCTCCAAAAATATTCTTTCCCGGATGGTTTTTCGACGTCGATCCAATGGACGGCTTGGATTTCTTCAAAAGACATCAAGTGGAGCCCACCAGCTTCGTCAGCGCAAGTGATGAGATCTGCTTTGCAGCGTCCGCGAAAACCGGACGCTGGTCTTACCAGTGGGTCCCACTGATGGCTCAGATCAATGATCTGAACCGTCCATTAAGTCGGGAGATAGGGTGTAACCTACGCCTAGGTGTCCGTTTCCTTCCATGCAAGCTATCAAAAGATCCTAGCTGTCAAACGGAAGATTGACGGTGGAAATGTTTGAGATGGTGGGCCGCATTAAACTTAAGAAAAAATACACATTTCTCAGTTATTTTCCACCACGAGTAGAATGAATGGAGTGGATTTTCCTTTCGACTACGTTCATGGGCCTCGCTGATCAACGTAGTAGCGTCCGTAGGCTCTGTTTCGCAACAGAGGTTGCGGATCAATGTTGTGGGCCACCACCGTTAAGCAAAGGCTTGATCCGGACCGTTCGCTGGACTCCTACAACCCCATCAACAACCGCCTAGATGACGGAATTGCAAACAACAGCAAAGATCAGGTTTTGTTCGTCCAAATGAAATAACGGACGGTGGCTTTGTAGATTTTATGGGTCACCACAAATCTAACCCAAAACTAGTCCATTTCAAGTGGTTTTTCATTGTGCATTCATTGAACGGAGTGGATTTCTTGTTTGACATCAGTCCTGGGCCCACCAATCAACGTAGTTGCGTAAGATCTTTTCTTTGGATTCTGTTGTGTAAACAGAGGGTTTCCGACTCTGTTACTGAGTCGACCTCCTTGCGCACTGACCGACGCTGGCAGCTATAAAGGGAAGAGAAAAGAGGGCCTGGAGGGATCATTAAGGGCTGGGAGCTTGGAGTTTTGGCTGGTCGTGGAGCAAGGAGAAAGAGAGAAGTAATTTTAGAGTTTTCTTTATTTATTTATTATTTATTTATGTTATTTTAAGATGTTTAGCCAAATCATGTTTATTGGCTAAACCTCTTAGCTAGGGCTAAGAGGTGAAGCTTGTAGCGTGATGGGAGGATTTATACTTATGCCTTTATTTAGACTGAATGGATTTTTATTTAATTTTATTAAGGGAATGTTTTTAGTCGTTAATGGTCTGTTGTGACTGAAATTACAATGGATCTGTGATGGCTTCGAGCATGTTCCTTTTCTCTTTATGTTTATGATGTCAGGAAGCCCTGTTGTTCACCATTGTCTCCTGGGCATGGTCGGATGACGGTACCCTTCCTAACCTTCATGGCATGTTGATTGGCTGGTAATTAGTTTAATTCTGTTGTTTGCTTTGTCTCCTGGGCATGGTTTGGTGATGGAATCCATTCTAATTCATATACCTTTCATCTCTTGAAAACTACATCAAGTAAGTTCAATTTAATATCCATGAAGCAGGCATAAGATCTCCCTGATCTCTACAAGTGGATCCTCTAAATCCCTAGTGTCTTTCCTCTGAATTTCTCCTTAGTTTTAGATTATAATTTCATAATTATTCCTCAAATCACAATTGATTTAGAATTCATCTCATTCTAGTTCTAGCCCTAGTTAGTTTCAGATTACGTACAGGTTTCAGTCCCTGTGGATTCGACCTCGGTCTTACCGAGTTATTACTACATCACAACCCTATACTTGGGGATTGAACAACTGACGGATCTAAAACATTAAGAATTTCACCTTATTTTTCTTGGACCACTCTTCAGAAAAAATGAGAGTAATGCCAATGCAAAGGCTTTAAACGCCATAACTTAGGCACTATCACCGGATGAATTTAAAAGAATTATATCCTGTGATACTGCAAAGCAAGCTTGGGATATTTTAAGAATGACACACGAGGGAACAACAATCATCAAGAAATCTAACAACCAAATTTGAGGAAATACGTATGGAGGAAAGTGAAACTTTCATGGACTTTTTACTAGATTGAATGACATTGGCAACTCTATGTGGGGTATCGGTGATAAAATCCCAGAAAGTAAAGTCTTGCAAAGATACTACGCTCACTACCTGAATGGTTCAATTCAAAGGTGACCGCGATCCAGGAACTTCGTGATATGGATATATGAGGGTAGAAGAATTAGTTGGTTCTTTATAAACCTATGAGTTAAACTTTAAAGCTCCTAAAGGCAAATCCATTGCCCTTAAATCTTCTAAATGTATTTCTTAAGAAAATAGTAATTCTGGTTTAGAAAATTCTGAAGATGATATGGCCCTTTTAACTAAAAAGTTTTATAAATTTTTTAAAGCAAAAAGAGGGTTGATTTTCAAAAATCTAATGATAAGAAAAGATCTAAATCTAAAACTTGAAAATCTTTAAAAGATAGTCAATGTTACAACTACCATGAATATGGGCATTTAACGAACAAGTGTCTTAAAAAGGACAAACCTGAAAAGAAAGGTATGTTGGCTACTTGGGATGAATCTTCTGACTCTGAAGCCTCTTTTGAATCCGAAGATTCTGAAACCGAGTCGGGCAATGATGTCAATGCCCTTATGACTCTAGCCAAGTTCACTTTTTCAGATCATGATGATTCAACTAGTGAAGAAAATCTAAATAGTGATCATGAAAATGAAGAAGATCTTCAAGATGTTTATAATGCCCTATACAAGGAGAGTTGTAAAATTGCGGTAAAACTAAAACTTCAGAAAAAAGCTTTTGAAACTTAAAGAAAATTTTGATACTCTTGTTTTAGAAAAATCTCACATTTCATATTATTTTGAAAAGACTAAATGCAATTTAGATTTCAAAACCTCCCTTATTGAAAATCTTAAATCTGAAAATGAAAAACTAAAACTTGAAGTCTCTTCACTTTTGAGTTTAAAAGACACTTGGAGGTATGCCCAAGGTGATCCTAAATTAGAAAAACTTTTATCTTGATCCTGAAAATGTGGCGACCGATCCGGTTTGGGCTACGACAAAAATATTCCTCTCAAACATAAGAATACTCCTCCTAAGTTTGTAAAAGGAGAGTCTTCAAACTCAAAAGGGAAAAGTTCAAGTCAAAATTTTTCTAAAAATACTAAAACTTTTCAATCCTTAAAACCTAAAAGCAACCATATCAACTATAAAAATTAGAATCGTAATCCTTTAGCTGAGAAAATTGTTGATTTACTTAAGGAGCTCTTAAAATCTAACTCAATGGGTCGGTCTTATATCAACTACAAACACAAAAAGACCAACTATACTCCTAAACCCAAAACTGTAATGAAATGGGTTCCTAAGGTTACTTGCTTGGTTGCCCACACGGCTTTCAAAGCTTCAAGCCATTCAAAGTGGTACCTAGACAGTGGATGCTCCAGACACATGACTGGTGAAAAAGGTCTGTTCACCAATCTTAAAGACATGACTGATGGTTCAGTCACATGTGGTGATGGTAGCAACTGCAGGATTATTGGCCAAGGTACGGTTCAACTTTCTAACCTCCCTTTATTTGAGAATGTTTTATATGTAGAAGGTTTAAAACATAACTTATTAAGCATTTCTCAAATATGCGATAAAAATCATAGCATAAAATTTTTTAACCTAGGGTGTGAAATTTTAAATAAAAATGGTTTTGTAATATTAACTGGTCGCAGAACTTATGAAAACTGCTATATTGTAAGTGACTCTAGCTCATCTAATTTATCATGTTACATGGTCCATACCGATGATACTGAATTATGGCATAAACGTCTTGGACATGTATACTACCGCAACTTATATAGATTAAGCAAAAGAGAGTTAGTAAGAGGCTTACCCAAAATACAAAAAATAGATAAAATATGTGGCGAATGCCAGAATGGCAAACAAACTAAGAGTTCTCACAAAAAAATGGACTCCAATGCCACATCTAAACCGCTCGAACCCTCCATATGGATCTTATTGGACCAACTAGAACGGAGAGTCGAGGTGGTAAAAAGTATATTTTGGTAATCGTTGATGACTTTATCAGATATACTTGGGTAGTCTTCTTAAGAGACAAATTAGAAACTCTCGATGAAGTTAAAAGGGTACTTAAACGTATCCAAACTGAAAAAGAGACTCAAGTCTGTAAGATCCGTAGCGATCATGGATCAGAATTTGAGAATAACAGTTTTGAGAAGTTTTGCAGTGATCAGGGAATATCACATGAATTCTCTGCGCCCAAAACACCACAACAAAATGGTATAGTAGAAAGAAAAAATAGAGTGCTTTAAGAAATGGCAAATGTAATGTTAAATAGTATGAAGCTCCTTAAAAATCTTTGGGCTAAAGCCGTAAATACTACATGTTATATAATTAACCGCGTTTATACTAGAAAATCAAATAGTAAAATGGCTTATGAAATGTGGTTTGATAAGAAGCCTACTGTCAAATACTTTCGAGTTTCGGCAGCAAGTGCTATATTTTACGTGATTGTGAAAATCTGGAAAAATTTGACATCAAAAATGATGAAGGGATATTTTTAGGGTATGCTCTGAATAGTCGAGCATATCGAGTTCTTAATACGAAGATCGGTGTAATTCAAGAATCAATTAATGTGGTTATTGATGATCACTTGAATACACCTGTCTCAAGTTCAGATAACGATTAAGTACTTCTAATTGATAAACCAGATTCTTCATTGTTGAGGGTCAAATATTGCATATCAGACCCCAGTAATTACCTGATTTTACGAATATGATACTGTTTGACGGCATGTTTTAATCGTATTTGTAATACAGAACGTATTTACAAGCTTGGATTGAAATATGAGGTTAAAAACGTGGATTTAACATTCAGGAATCACCACGACAAGGGCCTGACTCCAGGGGACCAAGATCAACGCCAGAGATCCAAGAAAACCGAGAAATTGAAGTTCAAGTGGCCTGGAGTAAGCTAGAATGCATGATCACAGGGTTTCCACCATCCGTTCAGCTCGAAACTTCATACGTGGCCTGAACGCCCTATATTAACCGTACACGTCAAATTTCAGCCGTCGGATCCCCCTGGAAGTGGCCTAACGGACAGATCAGTCCAGCATCGTGATTCTGGGCCCACCTAATCTCCGGATATGCTTCGATTTTGGTCTCAACTGTTTAACTGAGGTGAGAAAGAAGATGGATGGATTGGATCTCTCAAATACATCAAAATGGGACCCATCTTGCATGCACGTGTGTACAGCCCGTGCGCAGGCGCCGCCCACCGAACCAACCAAGTCGGGTCAGCAGGCGCTGACCCGACTTTCGTCTTAAAACAGAAAATTTTGTTTCCTTCACCGCAACAGGGAGTTGCGGTCCCCTCCTCTGGGCCACCATCACTGATTAATGGTCCAATCCAGACCGTCCATTAGCTCCATGTGGCCCTTTTCACCCCTGCCTAGATGGCAGAATTTCAGACTATAGCAGAGGATGGTTTTTCAACCGTTCAAACACTGTTTGACGGCAGCAAGAAAAGCTCGGTGGGCCACACCAAAACTGATCCAAAACCGACCGTTTCCGACCGAATTTCCGAGGGGAATACGGTGGACGGCGTGGATTTCTCAAATCAAGCAATGAAGTGGGCCCCATCACACATCAGCGCAACTCTGCTACGAATAAACAGCGAACAGACGCTGGTCGTCCGTTTTTCACTAGTAGGGCCCACTCATCATCCAAATGGATGATCCAGACCGTCCATTGCATCCCTGAGGTAGGTGTGACCCTCTCCTAGGTGTCCTTTTAGACCCATGCTCATGTATGTACGTGGATTATGATCAAACGCAAGACGGACGGTGAGAATATTTGGTACAATGGGTCACGTTAAACATGAAACAAACCCACCTTTCCTACACGGTTTTTCACTGGGAATCAAACGAACGGAGTGGATCTTCTATCAGAGATCGTTCGTGGGGGCCACCAATACATCAGCGTAAGTGATTTACGCAGACTTCGTTTTTTCTGCGAACGATCAATGTTCTGGGCCGTTTCTTTTCAACTGTGGAGGATCGGACCAACAATCCCTGCCGTCCAAATTTCCTCCCTGGGATGGCCAATCACTTCCAAGAAGCTTGACCTGATCAGATTTCATGATGGGGTCTCCAATTTCTGCTTTTGCTGCGTAAGTGCCTGCGTATTGTAGAATTCAGCTCTGTTACGGACTTCCCTTGCTGATTGCTATAAAAGGAGAAAAGAAGGGAGAGAAGGGGCATCTCGAATTGGAGGAGTTTGGCTGAGGCTTGTGGAGGAGGAACGTGGAGAGAGAATAGAGTATTATTCTATTGCTTTTCTTTTTCTTATTTATTTATTTAATTAAGGATGTTTTGCCTAATCATGTTAGGCTAAACCCCTTTAGCTAGGGCTAAGGGGTGAAGCTTGTAGTGTGATGGGATGCCTCTTTGCTTGTGCCTTTGTTTAGATTGAACTGATGTTGATGGGAGTTTTATTAAGGGAATGTTTTTAGTTGTTAATGGTCTATTGTGACTGAAATTACAATGGGTCTGTGATGGCTTTGAGCATGTTCTTTTCCTCTTTATGTTTATGACGTCAGGAAGCCCTGTTGTTCACCATTGTCTCCTGGGCATGGTTGGATGACGGTACCCTTTCCTAACTCTCATAGCATGTTGATTGGTTGGTAATTAGTTTAATTCTGTTGTTTACCATCGTCCCTTGGGCATGGTGTGATGATAGAATCCATTCTAATTCATATACCCTTCATCTCTTGAAAACTATATTAATGGCAGTTCAGTAAATTTCCATAATTCTTTAATCCAGGCATAAGATCTCCCTGATCTCTACAAGTGGATCCTCTGAATCCCTAGTGTTCCTTCTCTGAATTTCTCTTCAGTTTTAGATTATTATTTCACCATTATTCCTCAAATCACACTCGATTTAGATTTCATCTTATTCTAGTTCTAGTTCTAGTTAGTTTCGGATTACGTACAGGTTTCAGTCCCTGTGGATTCGACCTCGGTCTTACCGAGATTATTACTACATCACAACCCTATACTTGGGGAGTGAACATTCATCAAGTCAAATAACTCTGAACTGAGAACTGTTAAAGATAATCCATCTAATCAAATTCTTGAAAACCCTCTCACTGGTGTATGCACTCGTAGACAACTAGAAGATGTGTGTAACTACGTATGTTTTACATCCCAGATAGAACCGACTAATGTAAAAGAAGCTGTTACTGATGAAAACTGGATAGTTGCGATGCAAGAAGAGCTTAATCAATTTGTTAGAAATGATGTTTGGTACTTAGTTCCTAGACCGAAAGGTAAACATATTATCAGAACTAAGTGGATTTTTAAAAATAAATCTGATGAACTTGGTAATATAATTAGAAACAAGGCTAAACTGGTTGTACAAGAGTACACTTAAATTGAAGGCATCAATTATGATGAAACCTTTGCCCCAGTAGCTCATCTTGAATCAATCAGACTATTTATATCCATTGCTTGTTTTAGAAAGTTCCAAATTTATCAAATGGATGTAAAGAGTGCTTTTTTAAATGGTGATTTGTATGAAGAAGTGTATGTTGAACAACCAACGGGTTTTGAAGACCCTAAGAATATTGATCATGTCTATCACCTAAAAAAGGCTCTCTACGGTTTAAAACAAGCTCCCATGGCATGGTATGAAAAATTGACTAAGTTTTTACTAAGTCATAACTTTATAATGGGAAGTGTTGATATAACTCTGTTTGTAAAGAAACATAATGATCACATTTTAATAGTGCAAATTTATGTTGATGATATTATTTATGGATCTACCTGTACTAGCATGACTATTGAGTTTGCAGATCTTATGAAATTTAAGTTCGAAATGAGCATGGTTGGAGAATTGAATTATTTCCTAGGGTTGCAAGTTAAACAACAATATGATGGTTTCTTTATTTCTCAAACCAAATATGCTCTGAACTTAGTTAAAAAGTTCATATTTGAGAATGGAAAATTTTTCGATACTCCTATGAGTACGACCTTAAAACTCTCAAAGGACTCTACAGGTAAGAGAGTTGATCCTAAATTGTATCGCAGTATGATAGGTAGTTTGCTATATTTAACTGCAAGTCAACCTGATACTACATTTAGCGTAGGAATTTGCGCTAGATATCAATCTGACCCTAAAGAGTGACATTTAACTGTTGTTAAGCACATTATGCGATATGTCGTAAGTTCAGCTAATCTGGGTCTTTGGTATCCACATGATACTAGTGTGCAATTAGCTGGTTACTCTGATGTTGATTGGGCTGGTAACGTTGATGATAGGAAATCAACCAGTGGTAGTCGTTTCTATGTTGGGAATTGTTTAGTTTCTTGGCAAAGTAAGAAACAAAGTTCTGTATCGCTCTTTACCGCTGAGGCTGAATACATTGCAGTTGGAAATGCATGTACTCAGCTTGTATGGATGAAAAGAATGTTAAGCGATTATGGAATTGTATAGGATTCTATGGTTTTATATTGTGATAATTTTAGTGCAATTAATATATCTAAAAATCCAATCCAGCATTTACAAACCAAGCACATTGACATTAGATATCACGACATTCGTGAATTAGTGGAAGGAAAGACAATTACTTGGTATGACATTTTCACTAAATCGCTTGACAAAAGCAGGTTTAATAAATTAAAATTTGATCTTGGTATGTGCAATTTGAATTGATTATTTATGCATTCATGTATCATATTGTATATATTTGTTATTTTAAATGATTAGAATTTTAAATTATGTGAAAAATGTATATTTTTTGCTGTGCACGACCAGTCGAGTACATACTCGACTAGTCGTGTAGCGTGAGTTTGACCTTTATTTGGGGAAAAATCCCTTTTTTCTTCTATTTGGGGCTTCTTCTCCAACGGGTCTTAGCACGACCGGTCGAACCCATCTTCTTAGATCTTTAAGGTTAGTGCTTCATTTATATTTTCCTTTTAGATTCAAGTACTTATCACTTCTTTTTCATCTTTGGAGTAATTTATTTCTTTTTTCATTGAGGTTTTTAGGATTTTCTTCTCTAAAATCTGATTTTGAGAAAACTCACTCTACTTCTTTTGTAACCTTTTGATTCCCTGTTTTCCTAGTTGCAAATGGATGGTAAAGGCAAAAAGAAAACTTCCTGTGGTCCTTCAACATCTAGATCGGCACCTATCACACGGCGTCACCTTCGGTCACCCGAAGATGATTCATCCTATGTGCTGGATTTAAGGTTGCGCAATGTTATAGTTGAACGACCTGTTCATGTTGAATATATAGCTCCGTTTGAACTCCTTCCTCTTCTTCAATCTGTAGGATGGGCTAACATTCCACATTGGGGTGGGCCCGCATACCGGTCTATTGCGCAAGCTATGTTTGCATGTATTTCTGATTTTTCAACTGAGAATTTAACATTTATTATTGCAGCTAGAGAAGGTCCATTTGAAATAGACCGACATATGATTTCTGCTCTAATGGACATATCTATCAATAATGAAGGTATTTCAATTAGCTCTTTAGTTGCTAAACCATCTGAATCAGAAAAACGTGTGCTTACTAGAGCATTGTGTAATATAAATGCATAATGGAGTCAAAATGGGAATACGCTTGCTTCAAAGTATTTGTTACCTAGATATAGAGTCCTTCACAGGATATTTATTTCAAATCTTTATCCATGTTCTGGTAACAAAATCGAACTCACCTCTTTTATGGTTCGGATTCTGCATTCCATCATCTCTGGTACATCTATATGTCTTCCTTCTTTAATCTGTCATTCCATCATACAATTTCGTCTCCATCCTGAACATAGTGATATCCCTTTTACATATCTTATGACTGTGTTAACCACTCATATGTTAGTTTCTATGCCTGTTGGAGAGGCTCTTATTCAACACCTAATCTTCAACAACTCAAATATAAACAAGATGACTTTGAGGCTGGCCGCAGGTCAAGTCAATGTGGGTGTTGGTGGAACTAAAGCAGTAGATGAAGAAGAAGGCGATTTACCTCCAGAAGATCTTAACATGGACGATATCTTTGATGAGATTGAATCAAATTCTGAGGCCGACCTTGATTATCAGCCTTCTGATTTCTCTGAGAGGTTGCATTCTCTTGAGGAACAGGTGGCTCAGATTCGTGTAACCCAAGATTCTCAATATGCTTATATGCATAAATATATGAGGCGCATTAATAAGGGTTTACATCAGATTGATCCATCTATTCCTGCTCCCTCTTCAGGATCTGATTAGTATTTTTGTATATGGATTGTAATAACTCTTATGATACTTTGCTTCCTTTCGGTTTGTGAGATTGACTTTAGTTGAACTTAGATGATGCTTGAACATTACTTGCTTATGAATTTTCATATCTTACTCCTTTATTCCTCATTGCTCGTCTTATTCTTTGTTTATCTACATCCTGTTTCTCATATTGGGTTCTTCCTTTGTCATATTGTGACAAAAAGGGAGAGAATTTTGACATGCTTGATATATGGTGTTTGTGTTTTAAGGCATGTGGATTGTGGATGGAGGGATGGATAGGAGTAAGGGGGAGTACTATCAATAGCAAAATGCTTGCTTTCTTGTTATAACTGGTGCATGATTCTTTAACCAGGTTATAACTGGTTTCTTGTTATAATTGGTGCATGATTCTTTGTGCATATAATGCTTATGTTTGAATGGAGTATGTTTTGTCACAAATTTGACAAATGGGGAGTTGTAAGTGCTATGGTTTTTAGGCCCTATAATTGTCAAATTTTGTAGTGCCAAAACCTCTTGGAATCTGTGTCTTGTGTCATAGATCTACATATTCGAGACAATGCAAATCATGTACAAGGACAATGGTCTTTACTTCAAGAACTTTTAATGCAAGATCAAGTACTCAAGACTCAAGGTGAAGTATAACTCAAGTACCTCAAGCTCAAGCTTCAATGTAACTACAAATTCAAGCTTCAAAAGATCTCAAGTTCAAGCTTCTATATATGTCAAGAACTCAAGCTTCATGAACTTCGAAGATCATCTATCAACCAAATGAAAAGAAGTTTCAATGTTCATACATCATGGATAAGGTATAAATGACCTTAGATTGACCTTAGGGTAGGTCATTTTGAATACATAATTTAATTAACTCATTTTATAAGTGAATAGACTGTTTCTCGACTAGACCTGGACTCTGTTCAACTAGTCCTAGCACTGGCTCGACCAGTCCTAAGGTTATTGCAAATTTTTAAAAATTTTTGTTAAGCCATGACCAGTCCTGGAGATTGCTCGACCGGTTGTATGAACAGTGCTTGACGCGTTCTCGACTAGTCCTGCAGCCACGACTCAAAGTTTAGCAACTAAATCTAGTTCCACACGACCAGTCGTAGAGGTCCCTCGACCGGTAGTGAAGGGCTTACGACCAGTCGTAAAACGGCTTTATCTGATCGCGCTCAAAATTTCAAAATTTTGTTGGTCCTACGACCAGTCGTAGTGTCCACACGACCAGTAGTGAACGTAATTTCTTCACTTATAAATAGAGCACGAATTTCAGAGTTTTTCATTCAATTCAAGCTAATTCAATTCGTCACTCTGAGAGATAAGTTAGTGTTCTTTTTAAGCTATATTGTGCTCATTTAATATTCTCTTAATTTAGCTTTATTATATTTGATTTTGTATTCTTTATTCCAATCATATTTGAAGAAGGGATTGAGATTGCCTTTTTCTTGGAATCAAAATAAAAAAGAGCTAGCCTAACTTGATTTAATTTAAAATCAATTTAGAACCTAGAACCATTTCATAAGTGAGTTTGGACATTGAAATTCTACTCCGATTTGGTTCTTTTGGGCAGCATAAAAAAGAGAATATCCAGGTATTTTACATTATTGTAAAATTTTGTTTTCATTTTTGAGATTGTGCCAGAAAAATCTCTGTTTTGGTTTATCTGAGGTGATCTAGAAAACTCAGAGTGTGAGGTTTTTGAATTGTGTAAACCCACTTGAAAGACACAAATGTGAGGGTTTTAGGTGAACCTGGAAAAACCTATTTTCATAGTGAACGCTAATATCCACTATGTGAGGATATTAGGAGTGGAGTAGTTGTGTGGCTGTTTTTCTAAACAGTTGGTGTACACACAAGCGAACCACTATAATTCTTTGTGTTTTGTGGTTTGATTGTTTATTTATTTGTGTGGATGATTGTAATTTCCCTTTTTACATTTGTGGAGAATGTTGTAATCCTTATGTGGATGTATGGGAATGTTATAATAGCTTAGATTTCCCTTCTTGCTATTTACTTCTTTATTCCTCTATAACAGTTTGAGTTTTTGATACACAAACCGTTCTAGTAAGGTTGTCTTACCATAAACCCTCGATTTTTATGGTGTAAGGTTGTCCTCAGAATAACATTTGTATCAACCTCTCAATACTCATTCTTATGAGGTTGTCCTTAGATTCAACATTGTGGGATTATCTATTGCTATCTGTATTTAATTTATTTAAATTTCACTGTTATTTTTTTAATTTGGTATAGTCCTATTCACCCCCCCCCCCCCTCTAGGACATATAGCTTGGACTTTTCACCTACGACCCATGTTGAGCTCCATCATTAGAAATTAGATTTTTATCTTTATCTAATGAACTTTGTTATTTGGGATTATACAAGTCTTGTATGAGCATTGCTTATGGTGTTTGAAATGTTTTCATACAATGCATGGTTTACTCTAACTACGTTGCTGCTAACTCTGATTTATGACAAAGCAGTTTAAATTTACATTGAATTTTAAAGGCTAACACTCGAGTTTTTGGAAAATGAGTCATATGGGTTTCAAAAACCAGGGCGTTACAAAACTGCATCAACAGTTTGATGCCGTTTGTGGGAAACGACGTTTTAAGCCGTTCCCACTCTACCAAAAAATACTCCAGATAATTTGCAATGGAAAGGGGAAAGAAGAAGGTTCAATCCCCTCCAGTGTCAATTCTGATCATGACTCTACCTGCGCCTGATCGCATCCTACAACCCTTTGAGCAACCAGAACAACCTGAGCTGCAGGAAAGCCACTAAGTTTCCTCCTCACATCTTCAGGCCAATTCTGGTTCTGACAGACGCGGTCAGCGAACTCACGCAAAGAATGGCCAACTGAACAACCTCGAAAAGGAAGTCAAAGATATAAGGGCGGATATGAGCTACATAAAACAGCCACTGGAGCAATTGCAATCCCAACACGTGTAGGAGACCAACGGAAGGAGCTGGCAACTGAGCAATAATCTTTCTCGGCCCTCCTGCGTACACGCCGCCCCCCAATAGAGCCGGCAACATACCCCAATCGGACATGTCCCATCCCATGTCTCTGGAACTGCACCTTTACCCACCTTCGACCTGCGCCATGAGTTAGATCGGAAGAAGTGCGGTAAAGCTCCGGCCGAAGTTACTACTGAAAGTAGGGAACCATGGAAAGTCGAGCTAGAAAGTCTGCGAGATCAGATTGGGAACATACAGCAAACCGTCCGAGCTAACGTGCCTACACAAACCGTTGTGGAAGAGACCGAATCTCCATTTACCGCCGACATCATGTGGGCAAAATTGCCAGACACGTTCCGGCTACCCCAGATCACTCCCTTCTCAGGGAAGACCGACCTGTCGAAACATATAGAGTCCTTCAAAATCTACATGGAACTCCACAATGCCTTTGATGCGATCATGTGCTGAGCTTTCTCCTTGACTTTGGCCGATGTTGCCCGTATGTGGTTCAAGCAGTTGAAGCCGAACTCCATCAGTTCATTTTCTCAACTCAGCCAAACTTTCGTCACAAACTTCATCAAAGGAAAGAAAAGGCTCAAAGCATTAACCCACATCTTTTATGTCATTCAGAAGGATGGAGAGCTCCTGAAAGATTACATCAAGCGCTTCAACCTGGAAGTCCTATAGGTCCATAAGCATTCAAAAGAGGTCACCCTCAATGCTATTATGAGTGGGTTAAGGGATAAATCATTCCTCTTCTCGCTGGACAAAAATCCTCCTACACCAATGGCTGAACTATTGAATAGATCTCAGAAATATGCTAACGCTGAAGAATCTCGGATCCTACGGGACGCCATCCAAAACAAGGTTGCCCCAACCAAAGAACACGGTGATGGTGATATTTTTCGCTGATGTTAGAGAAATTATTGGATCACAGAATCTGAAAAAAGAGTCATGTATGGCGGAAATGTTGATCTTCACCATCCTTGCAGTACTTTCCAGGATTTCGATGGCGATGTCCAAATTGGACCATTGCTCAGGATCCTTAAAAATATGAACTATTGCCGACATAGAATTCTACATCAAAAGCATTTTGTGTGTAAGAATCTTCACAAAAGACAATAGTTCAAATGCAGTGGCTATAGATTCGGAGCTTGTTGCACCACTACAAGGAATAGTTCTTGTAATATAAAGAAGGAAAGAAGTTAGGATAATGATAACAAGACTAGAAGATGTGGAAATTTCGATAAAGTAACCAATACACACACACACACACTGCAGAAGTACGACTGACAGGAGGTGGAACTTCTTGGACCGAAGAAGGACCAGCTCCTAACATATCGGCAAAAGAAGGCACTCTGGTCTCCGTGCTTGAATCTCTGGTAGTTAGAGTTGGTAGATCAGTGGTCTCCACTTGAAAAATAATTTTACGAGCTACCACTTTTAGTGCCACCAAAGGAACCAGAGGAGCCCTTGGTGAAATCACCGGTGCAGTCGAAGGAAGATCCACGGGAGGAGTATCATCCATACTAGCATTAACAATATGAGCACCTAAAATAAAGATATAACAATAATAATGAGATAACTATTGCAAAACACACACACACACACACACACACACACACACACACACACACACACACATATATATATATATATATATATTATGGAGTTAGAGTTATAAAAAAGAGAGAAAATTCCTTACTTGGTGAATATCCATATTCTCCGTAATCTAAGGGCTCATCTTCTTCCTCCTCTATTATTGCAGGATACTTTGCAGGAATACTAACGTTAGGAAGAGTCTCAGAGATCGATGGGAGATGCTCTTTGTCAGTACCTTCTGCAATAACATCTTCCTCGCCATCGATGTCAACTTCTCCTTCTTCGAAATCATCATCATTTTTACCATCTTCATCATCTTCGTATACGACAGAAGCGGTACCTACCGATGAAGAGGTTGAACTTTCATTCCCTAAGTCTTCTTCGTCGACTTCCTCAATCATAACCTGTTTCCCTTTAGACGAAGGAGCTTGACTACCTTCTGGTTGAGAGTCTTTGTTAACTGGAATCGAAGGGGATGGAGAAGCCTGGTTACTCCCCTCTTGGGGAAAAAATGGTGACGCTTGCAAGTGTGCTCAAGACCTAGTCATAGGAAAAGATGAGCTAGGAGGAGTAGGCTGTGAAGGAGGAGCCGGTTCATCTTGAGTTGTAGTGATGTCTGCCGGAATGGGAGAAGATGTTCCTTCAACATCATTTGCAGCCCAACTAGTGAAGTCACGAGGGACTTGTTTAAAATCCGCAAGAACCCCATGAGCAATCTAGCCTTCCAAGGTATTGATAGCCTTCTTTTCACGGATTGGATCATCTAAAGATATTCTTCTATAAATCTGGTCGTGAAAAGGTGCGCAACTCTTTTCCGAAATATAGCCAATTCCGTCTTTAATTTTCTTACCTCTTAGCCTGGGTGGAGGAAGCCAGATGGGTTCGTCTACTGGCAAACGGTTGTTGACCAAATATGATTGGTCGTCCCATCATCGCATCCAGCTATAAGAAGCACGGACATACGATCACAACCTGGGATTACGAAGGTGGAATCAACACGACCGCCTAGTAGCTGTTTCCATACCATGACCCAATTATAAGGACCAGTGTCGTAACAACGCATTCTTTTAGTAACTAATCCACAGTCCTCTGGAATAGCCTGGTCAAAACCGAACTAACGAGCAAAACGACTGGGATAGTACGGCTCTCTCCAAAACTCTGTTACTTCCCGCAGTGGCAAGCTGCAAGAGCGTATGGAAAGAAAGAATGCCCTTTCCCTTACAGTGAGTGCCGCGGTGTCGACCATATCAGTATCTTCGATGTAGCGATAAAGGAAAAATTGGAAGAAGTTAATCTGATTAGTGTCCCGAATCTTGTTGGCTACCCAGTTGTATGATCGTTTTGCCATAGCCCTTTGCTGAAAGAACCAGAGTGGAAGATGCAATGGATGAACGTATGCCTTCTTTGGGGCTTCAAAAGTCCAAGGAAAGTAGACCCCCATCCAGCTGGTAATATAATGCCATGGAGTATATGTTGAAGAAGCTCCAATGGTAGAGTTCTTCACATGTGTGGCTATCTCCCCGAGGGCTCTATAAATACAGCATAAAACTAGAGGTGCAAGTGAATGTTTTTGGCCTTCCGACAAAGCGCCAGTAACAGCAAAGACCGTGGGGCAAATAACATCTGCCCATTTCGAACTTGGGAGTACCACGATACTTAGCCAATAAGCCAAGAAGGCCACAAGCTCCCCATATAGACTATACTCTGCCCGCTCTTTGATGTTGGTATGAAGCTCCGTTAACTCTTAAGAATGACAATTGCGAAATCTGTAGGAAGAGTAAAAGATAAGTGAGAAAAGGGTGCAATTGAAGAAAACAATTGATTTATGGACTTAAAATTACTTGAGGGCTCTGGAAAAGTATGCGAGCCATTGCAAAGGAGAAATCTTGTGAATATTTGGAAATTTCGACATTTTCTTGAAAAGTTCAATGGTGGTTTTTGAGATGGAAGGCTTCCAGTCAGGTGAAGAAATGAACGCTGACTCCTTGTTAGACGGGACAAACTCATCGTAAAATTTTCCTGTTAGTGGAAGGCCCGTGATTCGGTGGAGATCCCAGAGCGTGATGCTCATCTCACCCACTGGCAAATGAAAAGAATTGGTGGTGGGAGACCAGTAGTCGAGAAAGCCTTTTATCACAGTCGGCTCTCTGTAGAAGTATTGGGACGTAACTTCTATGGAATTATACAAGCCTATCTTGACAAGCATCTTCGTATGTTTGTTTAAGATAGCTTCTGCCCAATCTGAGTAATAGTGGCGCGAAGTTAAGAGACCCCTCGTCCAAAATTCCTCGACCCCCAAAGCGACTCACAGTCTCGGAAATGTTGTTGGACCGTCTCATAGAAGTATGTGGGGAATAGGTTATGGGGATTATGTAAAGGGACGAGGAAATTCATTGGGTAGACCTCGCCGATGCGTTGCCGCGACTTGTGCACTAGCAAGATCCCCTCGAGAATGCGCGGTTCTTTCAATGTCCAGGAAGAAGTATACATTAGTCTCTCCCCATCCATATGATCTCTTAGCTCGCAGTCAAGCATGGATTGATGACTATGAAGACTGATGGGAATCACGGTCATACCCTCCGAGTGTGGGTTGTCGAACTTCATGATGCCCTCAATCACTCTGACCATCTCCCACGAGTTTTGGACTTCTTTTTGTTATGCTCCTTAATCTTCTCTTCAAATTCTTTAGCCTTATTACGGCGAGTTTTCTTTAATCAAGAGGCGGGAGGTGTATCCTCTCGAGCGGAGATATTTGGTTGTCGGTATGAATATTGGCGGTCAATTTCAATCACTCGTCCCAGTTGTATTCACGACAATGCTTCGGGGGTCGTTCTCCCATTGAAATTGCCCGATGAATAGGAGATGGTAGTGAAGAAATGCAATTAGTAAAATCAAAGGTTGGGAGCACGGGCTCCTTGAAGTAAGTAGGATGACGGGCGATGATTTTTGTGCGCTTTGGTTGTGGCTTATCAGAGGAGGGAGGAGGATGAAAAGAAGATGGGTTTGGCAAATCTTGGTGAGAGGGCTATGCAGTAGGTGGATCAACGACACGAAAAGTTTGCTTAATGTGCACCATGGTGGAAAAGGATTAAAGACTTAAGGGTATTTGAAGAAGAAAAGTTCAAGATTGGACTAAAAAAAAAAATCTAAATCCTGGTTGTGCCGGCTCGCGCAACCAAAGTCCTTTGCCCAAGGCAGCGCAACGGGCGAAAGCCTTGCGCGAACAGGAGACCTGTTGCGTAAGTTCGGGCAAGCAAAAGTGGTTGCGCAAGGATTCGGCGGAGAGGCAGAGGTTCGTTACAAGCTGAAGCAAGTGAAGAAAGAGTAAAGTTCCAGGTATTTATAGTGTGTGTGGTCGAGTACGGTGCACGGGCACCGATTGCGCGGGTCCGCGCAAACCCTTTTCAGAGTAAGATTGACCCTGATTCTTTGATTTTTGGAGAAACAAAGAAAGGATCAAGGGGGCTTCTGTTGAGGTATGAAAAAGAGAAGAAAGAATTGAAAATAAGAAGATAAATATGAAAAAGATGGAAGGAAATAGAAGATGAAGAAGAAAAAAGTATCTTTAAGGGGGTTCGCGTGGGTTCGCGCAAACCATATTGATTGCGCGGGTTCGCGCAACCAGTAACATCAGCTGCGCAAGGTCGTGCAACTGGTTTCAAGACTTGTTGTCCATGAATGATCAGAATCGATGAAAGGTGGGTCCCTTGGCACCAAGATCGAGGTTTCGCACGTGTGGAGGTTTATAAATACTCCCTCCCCCTCTCATTTATGAGGATTGAAGATTTTGAAAGAAGTGCAGAGCAGCGGAGAAGACTGAAGGTAGGAATGCAAGGAAGCCAGGAGTTTACGCGGACCCACGCAAACCATGTCGTTTGCGCGAGTTCGCTCAACTAGACTGTCATGCAGTCAGTAATGATAAAAGATCAAAATGCTGCCAAAATGATCAGGCTCCAGTTTTTCTATTATTCAAGTTTCAGAAAGAGAAATCAGCTGATCAGATCTGCACGATATTTGTCTTAAAGAGATGATCTAATCACTAGACGAAGTGCTACCGAATTTAACATCCGGATTCGACACTTGAACTTTGTCAATTTTTGCATTCTAGATAATTTATCTCAGAATCAAGGGACACCCGAGGATGTAAATTAATGAACTCAATATTAATAATACGATGATTGTTCTTAATGTACTCTTTCTCTATTATATTTGAATAAGATAATCTCCCAAATCGAATGCATTTGTTTCTTGCTCGAAACATTACTGATAAAAATTCTTCCATATGCACTGAGTCGAATGACAGACCAATACTTCACCTCATAAATTTGGATTTCTCACTATCCCCAAGTTCTAGGGTTCTAACTTATGTGTTCCATCTGGTTAATTGTTTAAATTGAACATTCTATTTAATGCATCTTAGCGTGAATTCCATCCAATTGAGTATCGAGGTTCAAATGAACGGTGGATCCAATGGCCCGGTTTCCACAAGTGTTATAATATGGTTTGATCTTCTAACATATGAGGTTTGATTGATTTATGAGTTTCTAAAACTTAAAATCCTTAGGTCTTTAAGTTTACAATCATAAGAGCACGTACAATTATATATTTTAATCAGAAAATTTGCTGGTAACACCCGAGGCCATCCAATACTCGAGTATTAGAGGGTCGGGGTGTTGCACCCTGGTACTATTGGGCTGATTGTTATAATTGTTAAGGCAGTCACTGATATTGTTGAGGTGGTCACTGATATTGCTGCGATAGTTGTGGGTATGGCAAAGGTCTCCAATACTATTGTTGTTAAGGTCTTTGGTATAAATGCGAAGGCACCTTATACTATTGTTGAAACTTCGAACACAACTACGGCTGATGCGAACTAGCGTAAAAATTATGCATAATGACCTACTTCTCCACAATTTAAACACTAACCTACAAAGTTGATGCCTAGTTAATTGCATTGGGGCTAAAGTGGTCAGTGTCATTCTCTACCTCTTATCTTAGTTCTATTGTGGGGCAATTGGTGTGGTCTTATTTTTAATTTTAACTTCCTTACTCTTCTTCTCTCAACCCTTATAAAAGTCCTCATAGTTTTGCTTTATGAGTAAGTCCCTTTTTACCACTTCCGTATATGTTGAAAGACATAAAGTCACTATCCTATTGTGAATGAATCCCTTCAATCTCCTATCAAAATTTTTAACTTTAAGTTCCTCTTCCTAGACCATGTATGGTGCGAATCTAGATAACTCAATGAACTTGGCCTTGTACTAACTGACTGATTGTTCTCCTTGCTCCAAGTTCATAAATTTGACTACTTTCTGTGGACTATGGACCTCGGGCGGATCACGCTTTCCATGGGTTGCCTTTCTCAAGGGCTTTGTATGGGGTATTATATTATACTAGAGTCGCCACTAGTCAATTGCTTCATCTCCACAGTCAAGTAAATCTTGTAGAAATGCTAGGAGAGACTATCTAAAGATCTTCTATCCTAAAGTGACTCATTGATCTGTGATTAAAGATTTGGGGTAAGAGATCACAGTTACAAAGAGGGAATTCTCATCATTCTCTTAGTGGGTTAACCCAAATTATTGGGCCCCATTGATGTTGCATGGTTTATCCTCGCCGTAAACTACGTGCTACCGGATTTGATATATCCACGGCCGAGGGCCGATCTTTATATTATGGTTTAGATCGACTGTTCATCTATGGACCTCACCTTGCATATAGACCAATTATCAATGCCGGTTATCGATGCAGGTTATCAATGTCGATTATCAATACCTATTATGAGTATGTGACAACATAGCGTCATGATACATGCCTATACGCATCATCTGCATGCTTGTGATGAGATGAGGTTGACCATTGCATATGCCTTCTGGCAAGTTGTTTATGGGACTCCCTGATAGGCTTTATTGTCCCTCATGAGCTCACGGTATGCGCAGGATTGATGCATGACTGAATTGTATGACTCATGCATCTTGCATTATGTGATGTGATTACTATACGCCCTAGCGACATCAGGGTCGTGACCTCCACAGGCACATCGTGGAGAGCCAGATTGTATACCGAAAATACTATTTCTAGCATCGGAGCGCCATAGATGTCCCCTGAGTAAAAATCCTTAAACCCGATGGTACCAGGGATGACTCCAACATCGAGACTAAGTGGATACATGAGCGCACGAGGGCCGAATATCAGGAGGCCGCGTCTCCCATTGTGTCGTAGTCGGTTGGAAGGGGGTGTGGCCTTACCCGCCCGAGGGTAGGGGCAATTGCTAGGCTGAGTATGACCAGCTTGTAAATGGGTCCGCTATCAACATGCCGGATAAGTATTGGCAGACTATTAGCCAGCAGATAGTGAGGTTTCTTATGCTCACTTCGACTGTGCGCCTGAGAAAGGGGCAGTGCCGTTTGGAGTGTACTAAACCGTGGTGATTATCCAGAGTGAGAACTGTATTGATATTTGATGCTCTAGTGATGAGCCGCATTGATATGTGGATTCGGATGAAGATTGGTATGCTTGAGTTACATCTCGCATCGCATGGCCTTGGTATGACCGACATCATTCATGTCTTGCATTGCATGGCCTTGATATGGCTGATAGCATTCATGCCTTTCTTCACATAGCCTTGGTACGGCTATAGTATTCATGGACTTATCAACATGATTTCACATTACTCTGTTATTGCATTCTGAGCCGCATATATTGTACATACACTCTCACCACCCTCTAAGCTTTCTATAAGCTTATGCACGATTAATGTGTGCAGGTGATGCCAGGACGCAGCCGGATCTTAGTAGGAGCAAGAGCGTGTAGTCGAGCTTTAGGAGTTTCCGTTACTATTATCATTGTATTTCCCTTTATGCACATTGTACCTTAAAGTTTTTTATCAGTGTGAATTTTATGATGGTGTCTTGGTTATTGTTCGTGGGTTATGCTTATTGCAAATCAAATTCATGTTGAAAATCCTCCTTGTAGGATCTCAGGATCGGAACATGGTATATGGGTGCCAGGAGCCGAGAATGGAGAACTACGGAGGCTGTCAGCACCAAATTCGACGATCGAAAATTTTGTGAGTCCGGTTTTCGAGTTTGGGGCGTGACAGTAAGTGACCACAGTTACAGAGAAGGAAGATGTTAAGCACCCACTGTGTCGTACATGTGTATGATCTCTACTTCATAGTATCAAACAAACTTCTTAGGATTAGTTTCAGTTCTTGCATGTTGATGATGTAGATAGTGTGTGTTGTCATGTTTAATTTAACGCCTATGACAAGCTTTGGTTCAAGCTAGATAAATCTATCTTAACTTCTTCACTTGGCAAAGCAATAAACCAACCAACACAAGTTTCTGATGGTTAGGATCCGATTACATCGGCAAGCCACAAAGCATACGTTTGTACTACTAGGTGTTGATTGTTATATATGTAATGCATTGTGTATGATGTATGCGGTATGTGATACTGTGTTAAATACAATGCCTATAACAAGCTTTGGTTCAGGCTAGATAAATTTGCCTTGACTTCTCCACTTGCCAAAGCAATCAACAAACCAGCACAAGTTTCTAACAGGAAGGTTCTCACTATCTCAGCAAGTCACAGAACATACATTTGTATTAGTTGGGTGCCAAGTGCTATGAAATGTAGCATAGATAGATGAGATAATTAAGAGGTTGAGAAGGGAGTAAATGTTACACAATGTTATTAGTAAGATTTGACGAAGCCGATTGGATGAACGGTAGCATCATAAGGATTAGATCAAGGGCTTGGGTTTGGATGTGGCTGGTTTTAGAGGCTAAGACCATGGTTGACTAAGATGGGCCAAGGCTAAACTCTTTCCTTCACTCTCACTCTCCTTGGTGGAGGGATGAGATGACTGTATGGTTAATGTGCTTAAGGAATGACTTTGGATTTTATGGGATTCTTGGATTTAAAGGATTTACCTGATGATCTGAGTCCTTATTCTTGCTCGGGTGGTAGACCCTTAGGAGTTTCAACTCCCGGTCAAGGGTTCGAGTGCCCATTGGTGGTGAAATTAGACCCCAAGTTTGGTAATTCTAGCAAAGTCCATGGTTTGAAAAGATTTAGATAGTTAGGATTTCGGATTGCCACATGGCACAATTTGGTCGGTTGGATTGGCTGGTAAGGTAGAGATTTTAGGTCAAATGGAGGGACAAAGGTCTTTTGGCAAGCCTCACATGATTGCTCTTTGCCAAAGGGAGTTTCACATACGAAGGCGACCCCCTGCTTCGCATGGCAGGTTGTCGCCACCGCCCAGAGCTTCCCTTCACCCCTACTTCGGCAGGTGATCTCCCACAAGCATGTGGGAACTCCGGTTGCTTTGGGAATTATTTATTGAATTCATTTCGGACCTTTGGTGGGCCCATGTGTTTGAACTTGGACTTGGTTTTGAGTTGTTTTTTACTAGGTGGGTTGGCGGGGTTTGATTCAACGAGTTGACTCCATTGACTCGATGAGTTGACTCGAGGTTTCTAGGGTTTAGGATTGGGGTTGGACTAGGATTTGGATTAGAATTTGAATTAGGGTTTATAATTGGGGTTCAGATTAGGTTTGGATTAAGTTTAAATTAGGGTTTAAAATTGAGATTTGGCAGAGTTGAAATGGTCCAACCCAATCATCTTATCGGCTCCGGGTGGGGTGTCCTCACTTGCCTCTCTCAAATACTTTTGTGAAGGTATTAATGGTTGAACTTCTGTCAACATTGATTACAAGTCCACAGTCCTCTCTACGGATGATCTGAACGGTGTTTTCCAACGGTGATTATCTAGTGCACGTGAGATTTGAATGTACCAACTTTAGGTGGACAATACCAAAGTATCAGACGTGGGGAGGGCGCATTTGGATATCCATTAAACTGAATTGCAATTCAATTAATTCATTGTAGTTGAAATAATAAAGTGGGATGGTATTGGCTAGGGCCTACTTCTGAACAACCCTTAGTGGGTCGGCCCCACACATTAATAGAGAGGGGTTAGAGCTGTATTCCTACCCCTTTCTAACCTCTCTTAATCCCTCATTAATAAGAGAAGATTATTTCTTAGAAGAGATATCCATATCAGAACATTTCCTTTGAGAAGTGAGACTAGATTGAAGAAAGAGGAGGTCACACCTCAGTCCATTTGGCCTATGTCTGACGACCTGAGCTGTTGGTCCCATAAGCTGTGGACTAGTTCCTTCCTTACCACTTCTATAGTGGTCTTGGTCGATAGTTGGAAAGAGACCATCCATCTTCAGTTTTTTAAAGGTCCACCAACCTAGATTCCGTAGATTCATGGAATCATGCAAGCTTCTGTTGATTGGGACCGCTGTCGGCCTACGAAGTGGTATCGAAACCTCGACAACGCATATTCAGTCCATGTGGATCAACACCAACCATCAAATCAACTTTGACATAGGTAGTCCTCTTATAAATCTATCCCATTTTATGCTTTTTTGTGGAGCTCATAATCCATTATGATCATCTGGCCCACTATCCACCGCTCCCAGCCCATTGCCTGTCGCTCTTGGTCTGCTTCCTAAACCCGTTGCCATTATTAAATTGTAACAGCTGCAACCACTGTATGCAGCAGCACCACCAGTGGCCACTGCCAAACAGCCAACAGTAGCAGGTAGCAATGCAGTAGCTGCCAGCAGCCCGTAGTAGCAGCTGGCACCTTTCATCGTTTGCTAGCCCTATTGCTATCGTGTGTGACGTAGGGATGGATGTGATGAGGTCAAGCACCATCTTCCTCAAGGATAACTACTCTGAATCCAGAGAGTTTATCTGGACTCCTCATAAAGATTCTTCAAATTCATGAGGGAAAAAAATAGAAAATAATTTCTAATAATTTCAAAAATAAATCGATTGATGGTGTCTATGTGTCCTTCTTATACCATTAATAAAGAAAAAAATAAACCAAAAATTGTAATTACTTAAAATAGCAAAATTCTAACTCTAATAAAAATACTAATTCTAGTAAAACTCTTCTAAATCCTAATTTCTAAAAATAAAAATTCCAAATTAACTTTCTGAAGAAGATTCCTAACATAATTACAAGTTATTTCTGAAAAAGAAGATAATCTATAACTCTAAAAATAAGAATATATTTTTTTAAAAAATCAAAATTACTAAAAATAGTAATTTTTCCTTAAAATTTCTTTTTAAAGCTAAAGTTTGTGTTTTTCAACGAAACGATTGATAGGTTGTGTGCCCCGTGACAATACCTAGGTTAAAAGTTATGGCAAATTTATGGTTCACCTTCTTTTGGTCCAACCATGCTAGGAATGTATATGTGTCACATCCGACATCACCCTGCAACTCAAAAAAGAAGGCTGCAAACACCATACTGTCCTCTTCCGCTTCTCTTCTGCAGACATGGTCGGTATGCATGATGGTCAATGGTCAGTGACCACTGCTAGCTGCAACCACCAGTTTCTACAAGACCCCCTTTACCCATTTTAGATGAGGGAAGAAGAAGACCCTTTTTACGGTCAGTGTACTTTTTTCATGGAAGCAGTGGGCCAAACCCTACTTTTAGCTAAATGAGGGAAGGTCGACCTCTTTTTTTCTTTTTTTTTTTTTTTTTTTTTTTCTTTTTTTTGTCTCTGGGACATTGTAGGTTTTTCTGTCTCTGGGACATTGTAGGTCATGGCCCCTACTTTGTGAGGCCCATGGAAAATGACAATTATTGTACAAGAGTAATCCATGGTCTTTGAGATGGGTCTTGGCTCCCATATGCTGCTTTCATGCCATTTCTATCTTAGAGGTTGTGTTCGTTCACTACAAAATTGTGTATACATTGTTGGTATCAAAAAGCTAATAATGACTATAATAATGAATTTAGATGACAATCTATGTGATGGGATTTTTTTGTCTCGTGCTCGATCGATCGTGAGCTTCGCTCGACCGGTCGAGGGCTGGTACACGACCAGTCGAGCAGGGCTCGACTCAAAGTCCAGCGAGTTGAGGTTTTGGATTTCCGAGGTACTCAACCGGTCGTGGGATGTGCTTGACCGATCGAATGTGCCGCTCGACCGGACGAGGGATCCACTCGACCAGTCGTGGTTACACAGATTCGTTCTGCGATTTTGTGCAGATTGCAGATTTTGAGTCCTTTCGCAACAAGGATGTGAAAGGAAATTTCCTAAACTACAAATAAGAGGTACCTAGGGCTTTCTAGGTATGACAAGAGGGTTTCCTAAAGCTTTACAAGGGATTTGCTAAAGGGTTTAGGGCTATCAAAGGGGTGAGAGAAAGCTTGTGGAAAGGAGGTTCTGCTCGTAGAGGTGATCTACTGTGCACTTGATATCTCAGCGCTTCCAAGTCCTCGTAATCAGTTAGAACTCTCCGTTTTCTTTGTTTCTCTTATTGTTTATCCACTCCTGCGTTAGTGAAGAAGGTTGTAACGTTCTACTTCATAGTGGATTGTTGATCTGGACAAGGTCCCGTGGTTTTAACCTCTTTAAGGATTTTCCACGTAAAAATCTCTTGTGTGGTGTGGTTTACGCTTTGATTTATTTTATTGCTTTATTATTCCATAATTCTGGTTTGTTTCGGGAGGCTAGATCCTAAGGTTTTGTGCAAGGCCCCCAACAAAGTGGTATCAGAGCCAAGTTCATTGAACGGGTAGGATCGGTTTTGAATTATGGAAGGTGGCTCATCAAAGATGATCAACCTCAATGGTTTTAATTGGACCATATGGAAGGCTAAGATGGAGGACTTGCTTTATTGCAAGGACCTATATTCTCCAATTTTAGGCATATCAGCAAAATCCAAGGATATGTCTGATGATGATTGAAAGAAGATGGACCGAAAGGCGGTAGGGTTTATTAGACAATGGTTGGATGATTCCGTATTCCACCATGTGTCTACGGAAACCTCAGCCGCTAGCCTATGGCTAAAATTGAAAGGGCTGTATGAGAGGAAGACAGCCGGTAATAAGATTTTTCTGATAAGGCGACTTGTGAATCTCAAGTTCAAGGATGGTGGTTCTTTAGCCGAGCACATGAATGAGGTTAGCAATATAGTGAACCAACTCTCCTCCATGAAGATGGTCCTGGATGATGAATTGCAGGCTTTGCTATTGCTTAGTTCATTGCCTGACAGTTGGGAGACATTGGTGGTATCTCTAAGTAACTCCGCGCCAGACGAAAAGATATCTATGGAACAGGTAACCAGTTGTTTCTTCAATGAGAAAACGAGGAGGAAGTCTCAGGGGTCTACTCAGCAAGATGCTCTTGTGACACAAAAACGAGGGAGAGGAAAGAACAGGAAGGGCGGGAAGGCCCGAGATAAATCAAGAGGCAAGTCGAGTAACAGAAAAGATGTTGAATGCTAGAATTGTGGCAAGAAGGGCTACTATAAGCATGAATGTCGTAAGGCTAAGAACGACAAGAAAGGAAAAAGAAAGGAAGATTAATCAAATTCCACTGCGGTCACCTCAGATGGCGACGTTGTAGTTATTCTTTCAGCAGATCATGATGTATGTCTCATGGCTACGAGTCAGGACACCGACTGGGTGATAGACTCAGGAGCCTCTTTTCATGCGACTCCACGCAGGGACTCCTTCACAAGTTACAAGTCAGGTGACTATGGGACCGTGAAGATGGAAAATTCTGGCGTATCGAAAATCGTGGGAGTCGGTGATATTTGTGTGAAGACCGATGTGGGCTGCACATTCTTTTGGTCAAACCATGCTAGGAATGTATATGTGTCATGTCCGACATCACCGTGCAACTCAATAAAGAAGGCTACAAAAATATGCTGCTTTCATGGCATTTCTGGCCTAGTGGTTGTGTTCGTTCACTAAAAAATTATGTATACATTGTTGGTATCAAAAAGCTAATAATGACTATAATAATGAATTTAGATGACGATCTATGTTGGATAAATATCATAGATGTCATGATTAGTGTGTGAGAAAAAACTTCAAATATCCATGATTTATGTGGGTTATTGGGAGGGATTTCTTCAGTGAGAAGGTGAGTTTGGAAGCAATAGGCATTGGTTAAGGTAGGGTTGTTGTGCATGGATCTTACTAAATGCACATGACCACTAGAGCAAGAATGGGCAACTCCTGATTATGTTTTGTGGTCATCTTGTATGTTAGTTAGGAACCAACTACAAGCTGAGATGGACAGTCTCCACAATTGGATTCTGGTGCCTTGCCTGGCCTACCCCACATAGGAGTGTGGGTGTTCATTATTTATCCGGGTTCTTATGTTTAACCTTGAAGAGACTTACATTTGAAGATCTTGGATTGCATCAACTCTTTGATACGGACTCATCATGCTGATATTAGACTGACTTAACTTTATGTTCCAGCTTTGACTAGTCTTAGACCTGACATCGTGTTGAGACCTCATGATCCTAAAGCTTTATGCTTTGACTTACCTTGCAAGGTTACATTAGTAGCTGACATATAGGTATGGTTAAGCTCATGTATTAGGATGCAGTTGAAGCTCACATGCTCCCACTTGAGATCCACTAGTTCACTTGTGAACTATTTTGCGGCTTAGATCTTGGTGATAAGATTGTCCATCAAGTGACTTTCTATATGAGCTCGATACTTGAAAGCTTTTAAATGTTTTATCGAAGGTTTTTAATCATTGATGTTTTGTTTTGAGTGTTAGAAATAGTTTTATTAGACTTGGTAGATATTCAATGGTTAAGATCTCTTAAAGTTCATTTCTTAGGCTGGCATGGGCTTATGGTCAAGTGTGAATGCCGATGATATTTGAAAATTTGGGTTAATATCTGGATATAAGGACATTTGATGATTTAGGGCGCATATGTCGAAGTCTATAAGGATAATGAGCACCAAACTATTCATCCAAGCTCTCTATTACTCTTTGCCGCTAAAAAGGATATATTTATGAGGAAACAAGGTTTCATAGGTGCCCCCCATCTTGATGTATGGAGTGAGAGAAGAAAGAGAAAAACAAAAGAAAAGAGAAAAGACAGAAAATAATATTTCCAGCCTTCCATCACACGCACATGTGGGGTCCACCTTTGTGGGCATCTCTCTAAATGCTCACGCCCTTGATTTGAAGAGGCAACATTGGCAATTATGAAGTGATTATTGGGAGATAAATTTAAGGTAATATCTTCACCATTGTGTGTGTACATGTTTTGTATTTGATTATATTTACGTATATAACCTGAAATTCTAAAATATAGAGTATTCTAAATTTTATGCTTCCATGTCTTTTAAAAGTTGCCAAAATATATGAGGGGATTATTGCTAGGAATCCGCAAAAGCAAACTCCGAATTCAGATGACACGAGATTAAGTAAACGTAAACAAACAAACAAAAAAATAAAAAATAAAAAAAATTTACAAGCACACATAGATTTTTATATGGAAAAATCTTTGCGGGAAAAACCACGACATAAAGCGACAACAAATCACTATAAAAGAAATGTACAAGAGATAGAATCACCTACAAAACTTGACAAATCCTCATTTTTATATCCTCAAACCCTAGAAATATTTAGCCCTCGATTTCAATCTGATTGGAATCCCCCTAATCCCGTTTATACCCATATATATAGTGTCGCACTCGAAATAGGAAACAAACCATCGGTGATTGAAGCATTGATCAATCGACACCGATCGAGCAATTCCCGATTGATCTAGCCAACATGTTCGAGCTATTGAAAAAGCCCAAAAATGTCCAGAGATTTTAGAGGAATTTTCAAATTTCTACCGATCAATAGACCCAACAGTTTAATTTATCAAGGGTGTCCAAAATTTGTCCAGAGACCAATCTGCGTAATTCGGAGTTCACTTGATTGATCGACTAGGGTGGGCGATAAATTGAACCCCTATTTCATGTACAAATTTAAGAAATATTATAAGCTTTGCAATGAAAACCTTTTACGTAACATGCTCACCCATCCAAAGGGCACTTTGTGAGGGACCCCATTTGTACGTTAGCTGGTCAGACTACTACTCTACCAAACCTAACAGCATGAACCTTTTGTCCAGATATTGTTTTAATTGAAAAAAAAATCTAAATGATGATTTTTTATCATATTAAAAATAAAAATAAAAAATATTAATACATGATTAACAATAATCCAAATTTAAAGTTGAATTAAAGCATTCTAATTAAAATAAAGACAACTAAATAAATAATAAAATCCAAATGACATAATTAAAAATATGGTAAATAAACACAATAAATATTTTAAAAAAAAAATCAAATAGACAAATCAATAATAACTAAGATGAGTAAATAAATAAATAAATAAAAGATATTGAATCATTTGTATAAAATAAAAGGAAATTTAAAGGAAAAAAAAAAAACTCATTTTTCATTTTTAAAAAAAAATCTTTTTTTAATTTCTCTTCTCTCTCTTCCTTTTTTCGTTAATTTCCTCTTATTTTTCTTTTCTTCCTCCTCTTCATTCCTTTTTCTCTCCTCCTTTTCTTTCTTCCTTTTTCTCTCTCCACTTCTCTCTTTACTAGCTATTTCTCATGTCCAGCCAAGAAACGGTTGTTGGGGGCCTTGCACAAAACCTTAGGATCTAGCCCTCCAGAACAAACCAGAATTATGGATAATAAAGCAATGAAAATAATCAATGCATCAATCACACACCACACAAGAGAATTTTTACATGGAAAACCCTCAAAGAGGTAAAAACCACGGGACCTTGTCCAGATCAACAATCCACTATGAAGTAGACGTTACAATCTTCTTCACTCACGCAGGAGTGAATAAACAATAAGAAAAATAGAGAAAACCAGAGAGATCTCACTGATTATGAGGACATAGAAGCGCTGAAATATAGATTGCACAGTAGAGAACCTCCACTAGTAGAACCTCCCTTCTATAAGCTTCCTCTCTCTCTTTCTCCCTCTTTCTCACCTTTGATAGCCCTAAACCCTTTAGCAAATCCCTTGTAAACCTTTAGGAAACCCTCTTGTTGTTTTTCTCATCAACACAACATCCCCTAGAAAAACCCTAGGGACCCTTTTTTATAGTTTTAGGAAACACCTTTCCGCATCCTAGTTGCGAAAGGACTTGCGCATCCCAGTTGCGAAAGGACTTTGCGCATCCCAGTTGCGAAAGGACTTGCACATCCCAGTTGCGAAAGGACAACAGGTCAAAAAAAACCCATCAAATCTCCCCCTTTTTGACCCAAGAGGGATTCACCTTCTTTAAGCCAGTCAGGTTTCTACAAACCTCAAACTTGCCCTTGAGTAAGGCCTTGGTCATCATATCTGACCCATTATCATCCGTGTGGACCTTCTCAAGCTGTAACACCTTCTGTTCCAAAGTATCCCTGATCCAGTGATACCGAATCTCTATGTGCTTTGACTTGGAATGCTGACTTGGATTCTTGCTCAAGTGTATAGCACTCTGACTATCGCAATAGACCACATGCTCCTCCTGCTTTAGGCTAAGTTCCTGTAGGAATCTTTTCATCCAAAGCATCTCTTTACATGCCTCTGTGACTGCAATGTATTTGGCCTCTGTCGTCGACAATGCTACGACCTTCTGTACCTGCTCTGCCAAGAAATTGCTCCCCCTGCAAACGTGAACATGAACCCCAATGTAGACTTCCTGGAGTCTATGTCACTTGTCATATCTGGATCTGTGTAGCCCTCTAACACAGGTTTACCGTCACCATAGCATAGGCTCAACCTGGACGAGCCTCTTAAATACCGCAATATCCACTTCACTTCACCGCTGCCCAATGCTCTTTGCCAGGATTGGCAAGATACCGGCTGACAACACCAACCGCATATGCTATGTCTGGGCGTGTACACACCATAGCATACATCAAACTTCCTACAGCTGACGCGTAGGGTATCTTCTGCATCTCTTCCACCTCTGCCTTCGTCTGGGACACTGTCTGTCGCTCAATCTGAAGTGACCATCTAGTGGAGTACTGACCGGCTTCGTTGCATTCATATTGAACCGCTCTAGGACTTTCTCAATATACCGCTCTCGTGCCAGCCAGAGCTTCCTGCTGCTTCTGTCACGGGTTATCTCCATTCCTAGGATTTGTCTAGCCGGGCCCAAGTCCTTTCAATCGCAAAGACTTGCCCAACTCTTGTTTCAGCCTGTCGATCTTCTTGATATCTTTTCCCATGATGAGCATGTCATCAACGTATAATAGCAGAACTAAGAAATCACCATCTGAGAACTTGCGCGTGAACACACAGTGGTCCGATTCCGTTCTGTCATACCCATGTTTCAACATAAACGAGTCAAACTTTTTCTACCATTGCCGTGGAGCTTATTTCAGCCCATACAAACTCTTCCTCAGCTTACACACCATATGCTCATTGCCCTTGATTTCGAACCCCTCTGGTTGGTGCATGTAGATCTCTTCTTCCAGGTCACCATGGAGAAAGGCAGTTTTAACATCTAACTGCTCTATCTCCAGATCCATGCTAGCCGTCAACCCAAGCAACACCCGTATGGATGTCATCTTCACCACTGGTGAGAATATCTTCTAGAAGTCTATGCCTTTCCTCTGACCAAAACCTTTCACCACAAGTCTGGCCTTGAACCTTGTCTGTGAATTCTTCTGCTCAACCTTCTTTCTGAACACCCACTTGTTGCTCAAAGCTTTCTTGCCCTTAGGCAGTTTCACCATGTCATAGGTGTGGTTCTTATGCAAGGATTTCATCTCCTTTTGCATAGCTTTCAACCACTCCCCCTTATGCTCGTCGGCTAGAGCCTCAGAATAATCTTCTAGCTCTCCCCCATCAGTCAGCATAATGTACTCATATGGCGAGTACCTCTTGGACGGCTGTCTGTCCCTAGATGACCTCCTCACCTGTGGCTCAACAGGTGGATCAAATGGGGGTTGCTCCCCTGGTCCATCTTCTGAAGGAACTCCCTCGTCCTCTGCACCTTGCTGTACTCCCCCGTCATCAGGCACCACGGGAGGAATAATCGGATCCGTGTCCTCTAGCTCACCTGAACTAGGTTGTTTCTTCTCTGACTTACCAATGTCTTCTATACACTGATCTTCAAAGAAAACCACATCTCTACTCCTGATGAGCTTCCTCTCGGTCGGATCCCACAATCTATAACCGCACTTTTCATCACCGTACCCCAAGAACACACACTGCCTGATCTTCATATCGAGCTTGGACCTCTCGTCCTTTGGTACGTGAACGGATGCCCTGCATCCAAACACCATGAGATGACTGTATGATGGATCCTGTCCAGTCCACATCTTCTGAGGTACTTCTCCATTCATCGGGGCTGATGGAGACCTGTTTATCAAATACACCACCGTGTGCATTGCTTCTCCCCAGAACGTCGTGGGCAATTTCGCATGGGATAACATGCATCTGATTCTCTCAACAATGGTGCGATTCATTCGCTCAGCTACACCATTATGCTGGGGGGTCTTGGGAACCGTCTGATCATGTCGTATACCTAGGGACTTGCAGTACTCGTGAAAGTAGCCAATATATTCACCACCATTGTCAGTGCAGATGCACTTCAATGGTCTACCTGTCTCTCTCTCGACCATAGCATGAAACAATTTAAACACACCAAAGACCTCGTCCTTGGATTTCAAAGCATAAGCCCAAACCCTCCTAGATGCATCATCTATAAAAGTAACAAAATACAATGCCCCACCCAAGGTTTTTGTCCTCATAGAACCACAAACATCAGAATAAACTAAATCTAATGCATGCACTTTATTAACATGAGAAGCAGTTTTAACAAATGAAACTCTATGTTGTTTCCCAGATAAACAATCAAGACAGGTTTTGAGAGATGTACCTGTCACGTCTGGAAGGAGCCGCTTCTTTGCTAGTACTTGAAGCCATTTTTCACTCATGTGGCCTAGACGCTTGTGTCACACGTCAATAGCTGAATCTTCCGCTGCGTTCAACCCACCCTTGCACATACTGACACTTGTCTTGTAAAGGGTGCAACACTTCTTCCCTCTGGCCACGATCAACGAACCCTTGATAAGCTTTCATTGCCCACCAGCAAACCGGCTTTCATAGTCATCATCATCCAACCTTCCTGTCGACATCAAGTTGAGGCGAAGGTCTGGGATATGCCTCACATCCCTGAGAAGTAATGTGCAGCCCACATCAGTTTTCACACAAATATCACCGACTCCTACAATTTTTGATACGCCAGAATTTTCCATCTTCACAGTCCCATAGTCACCTGACTTGTAGCTTGTGAAGGAATCCCTGTGTGGAGTCGCATGAAAAGAAGCTCCCGAGTCAACCACCCAGTCGGTGTCCTGACTCGAAGCCGTGAAACATACGTCATGATCTGCAGAAAGAATAACTACAACGTCGCCATCTGAAGCGACCGCAATAGAATTGATTCATCTTACTTCCTTTTTCCTTTCTTGTCGTTTTTCTTACCACGATATTCATGCTTGTAGTGGTCCTTCTTGCCACAATTCCAGCATACAACATCTTTTCTATTACTCGACTTGCCTCTTGATTTATCTCGGGCCTTCCCGCCCTTCCTGTTCTTTCCTCTCCCCCGTTCCTGTGTCACAAGAGCCTCTTGCTGAGTAGACCCCTGAGACTTCATCCTTGTCTCTTCATTGAAGAGACAGCTAGTCACCTGTTCCATGGATATCTTTCCGTCTGGCGCAGAGTTACTTAGAGACACCACCAATGTCTCCCACTATCAGGCAATGAACTAAGCAATAGTAAGCCTGCAATTCATCATCCAGGATCATCTTCATAGAGGTGAGTTGGTTCACTATATTGCTGACCTCATTCATGTGCTTGGCCACAGAACCATCATCTTTGAATTTGAGATTCACAAGTCGCCTTATCAGAAAAATCTTATTACCGGCTGTCTTCCTCTCATACAGCCCTTGTAATTTCAGTCATAGGCTAGTGGCTGAGGTTTCTGTAGACACATGGTGGAACGCAAAATCATCCAACCATTGTCTAATAAACCCCACCGCCTTTCGATCCGTCTTCTTCCAATCATCATCAGTCATATCCTTGAATTTTGTTGATATGCCTAAAATTGGAGAATATAGGTCCTTGCAATAAAGCAAGTCCTCCATCTTAGCCTTCCATATGGTCCAGTTAGAACCATTGAGGCTGATCATCCTTGAGCCACCTTTCATAATTCAAAACCGATCTTACCCGTTCAATGAACCTATCTCTGATACTACTTTGTTGGGGGCCTTGCACAAAACCTTAGGATCTAGCCCTCCAGAACAAACCAGAATTATGGATAATAAAGCAATGAAAATAATCAATGCATCAATCACACACCACACAAGAGAATTTTTACGTGGAAACCCTCAGAGAGGTAAAACCACGGGACCTCGTCCAGATCAACAATCCACTATGAAGTAGAACGTTACAATCTTCTTCACTCACGCAGGAGTGGATAAACAATAAGAAAAATAGAGAAAACCAGAGAGATCTCACCAATTATGAGGACATAGAAGCGTTGAGATATAGATTGCACAGTAGAGAACCTCCATGAGCAGAACCTCCCTTCTATAAGCTTCCTCTCTCTCTTTCTCCCTCTTTCTCACCTTTGATAGCCCTAAACCCTTTAGCAAATCCCTGGTAAAGCTTTAGAAACCCTCTTGTTGTTTTTCTCATCAACACAACATCCCCTAAAAAAACCCTAGGGACCCTTTTTTATAGTTTTAGGAAACTCCTTTCCGCATCATAGTTGTGAAAGGACTTGCGCATCCCAGTTGCGAAAGGACGACAGGTCACAAAAACCCATCAACGGTCTCTCCCTCTCCCACTCTCTCTCTCCTCACGTCACACCTTGGTGAAGAGTTACCCCTCCTCTTTATAGTGTCCTTCTACACATGTGCACATGTGAACTCTTCACCATTTATGCTTCCGTTTCCATTTCTCTCTAATCACTTTTTTTGGTTTTGGTTTTTTTGCTTTCGTTTCTTTAGCATGTGATCGATGTTTGGTGCATGCAAGTCTATGCAAGCATGAGCCATGAATCATATGTGTGCCACATGCATGGCACATATGTGTCGCATGAGAGGTGCATGTGATGCATAGGCTATGTGTATGCCACTTGTGTGAGAGGTGTGTGCATGAAATGATAGTATTTGATGCATATATTAACAAATGGTGTAGATGGAAGGATAAATAGATATATGGTTAGATGGATGGTGCGTGATCGGTGGTTACACTCCAAGTTATACATATGGATAAAAAGGGGGATGGACGGATAGTATTTGAGGATGGGTAAATTCCCACGGTTTCTTGTGGTGTGGTCCCTTTTAGATTTGGATGTCTCATTTTTGGGCTAATAAACCGAAAAAAAAAAAAAAAATGTATAAACGATGCCGATACAAACACATATATCATAGTGGGGCCCACAGAGTTGCTAGTGTTGGGGTCACTAGCCAAACCACGTCATTTGCACCCCCTCCATGAAATCGTATTGGGCACTGAGTAACTCAGTGGGCTTTTATAGTACTGAGTAAACTCTATTGGGCCCACTGTGTATGTATGTGGTTTATCCGCACTGTCTCTCAGTTTTCACACTTATTTAAGGTGTTGAGCCCAAAATTGAAGCTTATCCAAAGGACAAGTGGACCATACCATGGAAACAGTAGAAATATGATTTCCACCGTTGAAGCCTTTCTAAGCCCACAGTTATATTTACCTGTCATCTAACCTGTTCATAAGATCATGGATGAAGGGAAAACACATTAGTTTGATCCAAAACTTCTGTGGCCCTTGAGAATTTTTCAAGACATTCAATTCACATTGTTTTCTGTGGTGTGGTCCACTTGAACTTTGGATATCTTTCATTTTTGGGCTCAAGCCCTAAAATTATCTAGTAAAATAGATAGGCATTTACTCGTATAATCTCCCTGAAGGGGCCATTTTCATTGTTTATGTGTCGGCTGTTAAAATTACATCCGCTTGCCTAGGGCTCATCTTGGACCAGTCCATAATAATAAAAGTCGAATCGCTTCCCACTGCGATAGAAAGATCCTGCGGTAGGAAGCTATGTAGGGTCTACACAGAAGCCCATGACCAATCCACTCCTCCCATGAGTTTGTAAAGAGTACAACACGGCAGGCACGGCTTCGGTGGATCCCTGACTGTGGGGCCTATCTTGATGTATGTATCTTAAATCCACTCTGCCCATCTATGTTGACCGCTTTTTTTAGAGCAATATATCAAAAATGAAGCGGATCCAAATCTTAGGTTGACTACACCACAGGAAATAGTGGTGATTGAATACCCACCATTAAAGACTTCTCGGGGCCACCTGAACGTTTATTTTCCATCCAACTTGTTGATAAGGTTCCAAAGACCTCGATGAAGGGACCTCATAAATATTAAATTGATCCAAAAGTTTTATGATCCCAATAAGCTTTTAATGGTCAATCACCACTCTTTCCTGCTGCGGTGTGATCCACCTGATTTTTGGATCTGCTTCATTTTTTAAATCATGCTATAAAATTAATTTTTAAAATGGATGCATGGATGTAAGGCGCATACATCAAAATGGACCCAGGTCAAGGATCCACCAAGCCGCGGAGAGGAAACGGATTGGCCAGTGACCCTGCCACTAGTGGGCTAGTGATGGGTGGTCTGTGCGCCCATCATGATGTGTGTTTCATCCACTCCATCCATCCATTTTTCCAGATTATTTTATGGTACGAGCCCAAAATTAAGGTAGATTCAAATCTCACGTGTACCACACAGTATTGATTCCCATCATTAAAAATTTCTTGGGTGCCACAAAAGTTTTGAATCAAGCTAACATTTGTTTTTTATCCTTCACAAGGTCTATATGACCTAATCAACAGGTTGGATGCTAAATAAATAAACGTTACAATGACCTAATCAAAGTAGCTACTTTTTTCCCACTGTTTTCCATGGTGTGGTCCACCTGAGATTTAGATCTTCCTCATCTTTTGGATAAGTCCTAAAATGATCTGTAAAAATGGATGAACGACATGGATAAAACACATACGTCATGGTGGGGTCCACAAAACACCAACCCCTAGCAACTGGCCAAACCGCATGTCCAATATCACAGGAGTCCAAAAATCAGTCAGATCCAAAACTTAGGTGGGCTGCATCACATGAAACACCAGGGAATGAATGCCATTGAAAACTTTATGGGGCCATAAGATTTGTACGAGGATGATATTTGTGGCAACAGTTTATATGAGTGGTAGTAACTCTACGAACAATTTAGATGGCATACAAACATTATATATGGTCAGGTCTTTGAATGTTTCAAGGGTGGATGGATTTATTTTAATAGATAAAAATACACGTAAAATAAATATTACACCCACCTTTATGTAGATGTTGCATGAGGAATGATATAATGGTGGCAGGGCTTTGGGCTCCAGAAGGGAAATGTTTTAGTTTTTATTTTTTACAAATCATAGGAAACTTGTCGGAATGGAGGGAATGGTGACGGAGGTCATCGAAGTGGGTCCCACAAGAGGTGGAGCAACGGTCATAACTACTTCTAAGGTGATGCTCTCCTCTTTCCAAAATAACTTCAAACATAATAAATTTAAATGGCTCAAAAATAACCTTTTTGGAGGACACAACTTTTCGAACCCATTTGTGGGCCTCACTGTGCATATTCTTTGAAATCCGCACCTACCATTAGTTGGGGGAAGGTTCTGTTAGAATATTTGGTTGAATTAAATAACTATTAAAAATCGAGAACCAAAAAGAAAAAAGAAAATTAGAGATAGAAAACTTATATATTTGAGTCGAGGCGTGACTCGAGTCACTCGGCTTGAAATCGAATTTGCTCCCTTTGGACAGCGTCCCAAGTGCAACAGGTTTCCAGAGAAATCGACCTCCAGGATACAACGACTATGACCCGGTCCTAGCGGTGCACTCACTGTACGCGGGCTCGAACCACTTGCAATTTAACCCAAAAGTGCTGAGTTAACTCAGCGACGAACTCGACAATCAAAAATTTGTAAACCAGAATACCAGAGATAGTTTTATAAGAAAGGAAAGGATTTTTCGTATATTCAAATATGAATCAGAATTCTTTATATAGACTCCAAAGAGGTGCATAAGCACCCTTTTGAAAGGGTTAGGTCCGTTGGGTTTAAACCCAACAGGCGCGACCAACCGAACGGACATATCTCTTTGGTTTAAAACGAAAAGGCGCAAGTGCGAGTACACTCTCGCAAATAAAGTCCCGCAAGTACCTATACGCACACACCCACGCGAGTACACCCACACCCACACCAGCGCCCATGCCCAGCCTAGCCCAGCCTGTCCCATCGCGCATGTGCACACGGACTCGGACTCGACTCGGCTCGGTTCGGCATGGCTCTGCGCACACGCGCGTGTGGTCAATGACATAGAGTAGAGTTATTGGCATATCCCCCCCCCCCCCCCCCCCCCCCCAGGACCAAATTCACATGCCCCCTTAATGGAGCTCAAGCCCCAAGGCAAAAAGCTTATCTTATGTACAAGAAGATTTTCTTTGGAAAATTCAATATGGGAGAAAACCCACAACTCAAAACATCAAAATTTTCAAATGTGGAGGGAAAACAAAATATTTCAAATTTAAAATATAAATTTTAAAACTAAAATACAACAATCTCCTACATGTTTTAAAATAAAAAGTCTTTCGGGTTAAAGTATAATAGTTGTACAATGGTGCCGGTGTCACAATAGACTTGAACCGACATTAGAGTAAGCAAGACAGGTCTACATGAATCAAGTGACAACATAGTCTTTAATCTGAATCATTTTAATGTAAATCGCAAGTACATGTCACTCACACGATTCTTCCTCTGCAAGTGATTTTGCGGTTCAGTGCTTTTTGGCCATACACTGTTACCTGAATTTCATGAGTACTCTAGAGAATTCGCGTAGATTCTCATAGGAAGTAGACTGCACCTCCACACTCATATAAGTGAATTCCATCAAGTGTATGCAGCAATTACATACGCCACCAAATATATGGTTATGGATTCATTAAAAGTTCTAAAAAACTCTTCCTTTTACGTTGCTGCTCGCACTATACACCATAGAAGGGGCTCATATATCTCAGTGTAATCGTCTACCTCGTGTCTTGTTGTTTACCCATTGAACTTATCTCATGGGATCTCCACTTGTATAGGTTGGGTTGCTGACACTGGCAGCTTATATATTAGGCTTAGCATCATTCCCTTCAATGTATCATTGACTAATCTTTTAGATGGTTCTTTGGTCAGAAAATCTGTCAGCTTATTTTCTGACCTCACAAAGTCAATAAATATGACTCTATCATGCAACATGTGTTTTACTATGTTATATATGAGTCTAATATGCCTTCTCTTCTCATTATATATTTTACTCTTTACTTTTCCTATAGCTGCTTGGCAATCACAATGAATAGACATGGCCGATACAGGCTTTGGCCACAATGGTATATCAGCAAATAGATTTCTAAGTCATTCAGTTTCTGATCCAGCCTTTTCTAAGGCAATAAACTCGGATTCCATTGTTGATCGTGAGATACATGTCTGCTTGGTAGACTTCCAAGAAAATGCTCCTCCACCCAAAATGAACACATATCCACTCTTGAATTTTTTCTCATCTGAATCAGTGATCCAGTTAGCATCACTATAACCTTCTAATACAGCTGGATAATCATTATAATATAAATCATGTGTCATACTGCCTTTTAGATATCTCAAAATCCTAAACAAAGCATTTCAATGCTCTTTTCCAGGGTTATGTGTATGTCTACTTAGCCTTCTACTGCAAAAGCTATATCTGGTCTAGTGCAATTTGTTAGATACATAAGGCTACCAATTATTCTGCAATACTCCAATTGAAACATACTACTACTTGTATTCTTCATGAGAGTCACACTATAATCATAAGGTATACTGACGGGTAAACAATTAAAATAGTTAAACTTTCTCAGTAACTTCTCAATGTAATAAGATTGTGATAATACAATAACACCATCTTTCCTGGTTACTTCAATATCCAATATTACACTAAGCTCTCCCAAGTTTTTCATGTCAAATTCTTAGTCACAATAACTAATTTAATATTAGTTCCAAAAATAAGCATGTCATCGACATAAAGTCATATAATAACATAATCATTTCCACAAATTTTACTTTATACACATCTATCTACATCATTTATATGATAACCATTTAATTTTAAAACATCATCAAATTTTTCATATAGTGTTTATATACTTTATTTCCTTTACCTGATATCTTATAACACTGAGGTTGCTCCATATATATTTCTTCTTCTAAATCTCCATTTAGGAAAGCTGTCTTAACGTCTATCTTGTGTACCACCGGTTGATATATGAAAGCTATCACTATTACGACCTTAATAGTTGTAATCCTAGTTATAGGAGAATAGGTATTAAAATAATTTATTTCTTCTTTTTATTTAAAGATTTTTGCTACCAACTTAGCCTTAAACTTATCAATAGTTCTATCTAGTTTTAGTTTCTTTATGAACACCTATTTACAGCCTATTGGTTTGTTTTCAGGTAGTAAGTCTATAAGTTCCTAAGTGTTATTAGATATAATAAATTTCAACTCATCATTTATTGCTTCCTTCTGAAAGGTTGCATCTTGAGAGTTAATCGCTTCTGTATAGGATCATCTTCTACTAAGAATGTGAAAAAACTATCTCCTAGGTTGGTTTTTCTTCTGACTTTAGTATTTTTTTCTTAGTTGTATCTCTTTTACTACTTTTTCGTAAGCACTTTTACTTGTAGACACGATATCTGATTCATTAATTTCATTTATTCCTATAGATTTAGATTTTATAGAGAATACGTTATCTAAGACTTTGCATCCTTAGCTTCTATAATTGTATTAGGATCTAGAATATTGTTCTTAGTATTTAAAACTATAAACTTGTAAGCTGCACTATTTTGTGTGTAACCTATAAATACACAGTCAGTAGTTTTATGGCTTAAATTTCTTTTCCTAGTTTCAAGCAATCCTACTTTAGCAAGACACCCCCACACTTTAATATATTTATAACTAGGAACATGATTCTTTCAAAGTTCGTAAGGAGTTTGTCTAGAATATTTAGAAGGAATCCTATTTAGGATATAACAAGCAGATAGAATTACTTCTCCCCACATATTTGAGGGTAAGTCTGAATTGTTTAATATAGCATTCATCATCTCCTTTAGAGTTTTATTCTTACGCTCTGTTATTCCATTTTGTTCTGGTGTATAACGAGCTATAGTTTCGTGAACTATTACACTTTATTCACATAATTCTCTAAATTGAGAAGATTCATACTCACCTCCTCTATCCGTTCTAAGTCTTTTAATTTTTATATTTAACTGATTTTCAACTTCAATTTTGTATTTAGAGAAAATATCTAAAGTCATATCCCATAGATTTGAGTCGGCTTAATCCGAGACTTGTAACATTGCGACCACACCATCGCCGCGGTTCCAACGTCGCGTCTTGCATACCGATCTGATACCCTGGCCAGGAGATGTGGGCCCGCGTTCAGTTCGAGGAAAACGACGTGCATTACAAAACCCAAGAGAATCTCTACGATATATCACCTCAATCAATCAATCAATCACATCAAGCGTAAAGTACACCATCACCTCACACTCATCCCTTAGCAACCCCATAAGTCAAAAAGTTCTTACACACCACATACCTTTCTTACACAACCTATCCCTAAAGTCAACAATCTCTTACACACCCATTGTTCACTCCCCAAGTATAAAGTTGTGATGTAATAATAAACTCGGTAAGACCGAGGTCGAATCCACAGGGACTGAAACTTGTACGTAATCTAAAACTAACTAGAACTAAAACTAAAATGAGATGAAATCTAAATTGAATTGTAATTTGAGGAATAATTGTGAAATATTAATCTAAAATTTAAGGAATTCAGAGGTAAGAAACTAGGGATTCAGAGGATCCACTTGTGGAGATCAGGGAGATTTACAGTTGATTCATGAACTCAACTGGACTTCGAGTCCCATCTTCATCCAGTTGGAAGATATATCCTGAAAATCAGTTCTGAACTTCGTTTAATCAAGTTTTCAAGAGATCAGACAGGTGTAAATTAGAATGGATTCCATCACAAAACCATGCCCATGAGACAAAGTAAACAACAGAATAAAACCAATTCACAACTAATCTAAGTGATGTATGAATGTTAGGGAGTCGTTCCGTCATCCCACCATGTCCAAGGGGCGATGGTGAACAATAGGGCGTCCTAACTTCATAATCACAAGAAAGGGAAAGAAAACACTCAAGCCATCGCAGATCTACTGTAATGTAAGTCACAATAAACCATTAAAGACTGTAAACATTCCTTAAAATAAAACTAAATCAAAATCACTTCAAAAACATGAATCCAGACCATAGAACATCCCATAACGCCACAAGCTTCACCTCCTAGCCCTAGCTAGGAGGATTAGCTAGCCATAAACATGATCAACTAAATTCTCCTGAAAAAAAAAAAAAACATCAACAGAAGAAAAGAAAAAGAAGAAAGAAGAAAAAGAAGAAAATTCCTTATTGCCGTTCCGGCCTCCACGTTCTTCCTCTCTCTCGTTCCTGCCGTCCCCTCCCTCTCTTCTCTCTTTCTCTTTATAGCATGAAGGACGGTGGATGGGAGGTCGGCTGGAGTCCGTTGTGTTGTGTATAGAACTTCCTGCGAAGGCTTTTACACGACCGGCAGAAAATTTTGTGTCGAAATAGCTTGCAGCAGATTTGGATTTTCAACTAAAGGAGCTCCAAACGCAAGATCCGATCCATTCAAACTTCATAGCTCTGATCCGTTAGCCCAGGGGGAGATTTTGAACGGCCAGGATCGTCGGACCGATCCTGGCCACGTCTGCAAAATAGCCTGCAGTGTCCGGGTTCCGAACGCTGTGTAAACAGAGCCAGCGTAACCGGTTACGCTGCGCTGACGGTGGGGCCCACTTCACTGTTATGTTGCACAATCCACGCCGTCTATTGAGTTCTGCTCGAAAACCGTTCAAAGAGGGCCGGTTTTGGCTCGAGATGAGTTCAACCCATTGATTTTTAAAACTACCGTCCATTAGACAAATTGGCACTGTTTCAATCCACTCACGTGCATGAGTCTGGAGAACAACCGTGTGTACGGTCGGTTTGACGTCCTGAGGTGAATGGACGATCCAGATGTACTTCTTGGTCGAAGGTGGTGGCCCACTTATGTGAACAGATGGTCGGCCGCGATCGTTGATGAAACGGAAGTTTCTGTTTCTACGCAGCAACAGAGAACGGCAGTTGCCGTTTTTGAAAGAGAGGCGGGTCCAAGCTGGTCAACCAGCTTGGAGATGCAGTGCACGGCTGGTGCACATGTGCATTATGCACATTCCACACAGGGTGGGGTCCACTGTGATGGTACTCCAAAATCCAATCCATTCATCCCTTTTCTCAACTAATTTAAGGGGTTGAGCCAACGGTTGAAGCATAACTAGAATGCAGGTGGGCCTAGAATCAACGGTTTATGGGCTGATATGTCTGTTGGACTGCTTCCACAAGGATTCAACGGGTGAATTTTGACGTGTGCAGTTAATTTAGCGTCCTCGGACCCTGTATAAAGTTTTGAGCCAATCAGATGGTGGGAACTCTGTAATCTTGCATTCTGGCTAACTTTCAGGCCTTTTGAACTTCAATTTCTCTAATTTCACAGATCAATGGCATGTAAATCCGTCGATCTTGGTCCCCTAGGGTCCGTCCCTTGCCTTGGTGTCTTTAGAGCGTCAAATCCACGCTTTTAGTACCCTTCTTCAGTCTACATTCGTAATTCCACCTTGCATCACATACACAATTAAACCAAGCCGTTAAACAGAGTCATGCTCATAAATTCAGGTAATAAATGGGGTCTGATATGCAATATTTGACCCTCAACACAACCCCCAACCAGCATTTTATTAGTCCCGAGCAAAATATGCAAAAAAAAATAAGTTGAGAACTACAGGGCAATTTCTATGAAACCGAGTGATATTTTGAAAAGCGATTCAAATACAAGAAATCTAAGATTCATGAATGTTGGGCATTATTTTCTCCTGAACTCAAGCACACAGTAATTTCATAGTCAACTTACAGTAGTAATCCATCAATTAGAAAAAATTCTAAACATTAGGATCCATGAGTGTATAGTCAAATCTCGGCTTATCACCATTAAGATTTAATTCGTTATTTCATGACATCCTTGGTAACCAACAAGAGTACCCAGGACAATCAACTTAAACCAAAACTTGTCTCACAGATCAACCTTTCTTTCTAACAGCCTTTGATTTTTCCATGAACAGTAGTGCTGAGGGGAAACAAATCCTCACCTATAGGGAGCAAACCTATGGTGAGAACTAGTCGCCTAACTTTTTCCAAATATTAACCATGGGGAATCGAATCTACACCTATAGGGAGCAAACCTATGGTGAAATTCGTTCGCCCAACCCTTTTCGCAAGCGGCTATCTTGTAGCCGGATATTTTCTTTTTCTTCAATTCTTCTTTTTCTTTTTCTATTGATCATGATGGAAAAATTGTCCAGGATGGTTCCTTTCATGCTTAATGATTACCAAGTCAATCCTTCAATATTGAACTGAAACCTCAATGTATAAACAAGATGTGACATGTGAAATCATGACTCAATCAATGTTTAAAACTTTTAATCAGGGCTTAACAGTTCGAACTTAACTGTGAAATCAAACAAATAACGGAATCCAAGGGTCATGAATTACCAACATCACTTATCTTGTAATTCTAAATCCAAGATGGCCGTCAAAATCACTTCGAATTCACAGAAATTCAAAAAAAAATTAAAAAAATTTCACAATTTTTGCTCAAGACCAAGAAAACACTGATTAGGAAGCCTAATCTCCCACCCCCAACCTAAAATCTACATTGTCCTCAATGTGAAAGATGTAAGCATGCCATGCACATGGGACAACGAAAGTAAAAGAGAAGTGATGGGAAGATAGTACCTGGATGACGAATCGAGAGACTTTTCCAAAAATATCAGCAAGAGAGTAAGTCAGCACAAGAGAGAAACCAACACAAGTAAAACATAAATAACAAAAATAAACTCCTACCTATACCACTTTCGCAGGTGCTCTCGATTGCATTTAGCATATGCAACAAGCCTTTAAACCCCTAGGTTGCCCCTAGTGGATGAGTTGTAGTCTCGTGAGGGTTTGCAGTAATGTTACCCACAAACATGGAACTAACTAACTAGGAAAATGAAATGAATTGAAAAGTTGGGTTGCCTCCCAGGAGCGCTAAGTTTAACGTCTTCAGCCAGACCAAAGCAACTACCCTAGTCCTATGCAAACAAGAAACCTACCTATACCTCCATCAGACTAGGAGATCATTCCTGGTAAACAGGATCAGTCAGAGGCATGGACATGTCCTCTGAATCAAATTTCTCGACAAATGGCTTTAAGCGATGTCCATTTACTTTAAACTCGTTGCCATTGTCGGGGTCTCTTATCTCGACGGCCCCATGAGGGTATGCAGTGATAACAGTAAAAGGGCTGGTCCAACGAGATCGAAGCTTACCTGGAAAGAGATGTAATCGAGAGTTATACAAGAGGACTTTCTGGCCTGGCGTGAATGATTTTCGTAGAATATGTTGGTCATGAAACGCCTTCATCCTGTCCTTATAAATTCTCGAGTTCTCATATGCGTCATTCCGGATTTCTTCGAGTTCATTCAACTGAAGTTTGCGTAGCGAGCCAGCGCTGTCCAGATTGAAATTCAAACTTTTGATCGCCCAGTAGGCTCTATGTTCCAACTCCACAGGCAAGTGGCAAGCTTTCTCATAGACAAGTCTAAAGGGAGACATTCAATAGGAATTTTAAAAGCCGTACGGTACGCCCATAAGGCATCGGTAATCGAATTGACCAATCCTTACGGTCAGGGTTAACCGTTTTTTCCAAAATGTGTTTGATCTCCCTATTGAAAATTTCAACTTGCCCACTTATCTGTGGGTGGTATGGGGTGCTCACCTTATGAGAGATACCGTATTTCTTCATTAAACTCTCAAATGGTCTATTACAAAAGTGTGAGCCCCCATCACTAATGATAGCTCGAGGCGTTCCAAATCGGGAAAGGATATTCTCTTTTAGGAATTTAATGACCATGCGATGGTCATTATTCCGACACGGAATAGCTTCGACCCATTTAGTGACACAGTCTACAGCGAGCAAAATATATAGATTTCCAAAAGATTGGGGGAATGGTCCCATGAAATCGATGCCCCAACAATCAAATGACTCGATGATAAGAATGGGATTCAAGGGCATCATATTTTGACGGGACAATGCTCCCAATTTCTGACAACGCTCACAAGCTTTGCAAAACTCATGAGTGTCCCTGAACATAGTAGGCCAATAGAAGCCACAATGCAGAATCTTGGTCGTGGTCTTTTTTGCAAAAAAGTGACCACCACAGGCCTGTGAGTGACAGAAGGAGATGACACTCTGATGCTCATCGTCTGGCACACATCTCCTCAAGATTTGGTCTGGGCAATATTTAAACAAGTATGGATCATCCCAGAAGAAGTTGCGCACCTCGGTGAAAATTTTTTTCTTATCTTGCGCAGTCCAATGTGTCGGTATGGAACCTGTGGCAAGATAATTAGCGATATCAGCGAACCAAGGTGAATGAGAGACTCTGAACAATTGTTCGTCAGGGAACATGTCATTAATCTACGTCATTTCAAGGGAATCAGAGGGATTAAGGCGAGAAGATGGTCAGCCACTACGTTCTCTACTCCCTTTTTATCTTTATCTCTAGGTCAAATTCCTAGAGTAGGAGGATCCATCGTATCAGGCGGAGCTTAGCATCATTCTTAGACAGAAGATACTTAAGCGCTGCGTGATCAGTGTAAATAATGATCTTGGATCCGATCAAGTAGGACCTAAATTTGTCCAAGGTGAACACTACGGCTAAGAGTTCCTTTTCCGTAGTTGAGTAGTTCACTTGGGCAGGATTTAGAGTCTTACTTGCGTAATGAATAACGTAGGGTTTCTTATCTTTTCTCTGGCCTAGAACTGCCCTAAGAGCATAATCAGACGCATCGCACATAAGTTCAAAAGGAATGCTCCAGTCAGGTGGCTGTATGATGGGTGCACTAGTCAATATGCCCTTAAGCTTAGTGAAAGCTTCCTGACATGGTTCAGTCCACTCGTATGGTGCATCCTTTTGAAGTAGATTACATAGAGGACGAGAGATGAGACTAAAGTCCTTTATGAATCTTCTGTAAAACCCGGCGTGTTCTAAGAAGGATCGCACGTCCCTTCTGTTCTTGGGTGGAGGTAGGTTAGAGATAAGATCGATCTTTGCCTTATCCACCTCGATTCCTTTGGATGAAATAATATGTCCAAGGACAATTTCCTTCTAAACCATGAAATGGCACTTCTCCCAATTAAGTACCAAGTTCTTTTCTTCACATCTTTTCAGCACACATTTAAGACTTTCCAAGCACTCGCTGAAAGATGGACCGAAGACAGAGAAATCGTCCATGAAGACCTCTAAATATTGCCCCACCATATCAGAAAATATGCTCATCATACATCGCTGGAAGGTGGCAGGAGCATTAATAGTCCAAACGGCATCCTTCGTTAGGCAAAGGTGTCGTAGGGACATGTAAACGTAGTCTTTTCTTGATCTTCAGGGGTAATCTCTATCTGGTTGTAGCCCGAATACCCGTCAAGGAAACAGTAATAGGAATGACCAGCTAACCTTTCCAAGATCTGATCAATGAAGGGCAAAGGAAAGTGGTCTTTCCTCGTGACGGTATTTAATTTCCTGTAGTCAATGCACATCCTCCAACCAGTAGTGACTCTAGTTGGTACGAGTTCATTATTGGCAATGGCTACGATGGTGATCCCGGACTTCTTAGGAACCACCTGAGTTGGACTCACCCATTGACTATCAGATATAGGATATATGATACCTACATCCAATAGTTTAAGAACCTCGGCCTTAACCACTTCCTTCATGTTTGGATTTAGTCTACGTTGTGGTTGCCGAGCGGTCTTCGTATTATCCTGAAGATATATGCGGTGAGTACAAATCGAGGGGTCGATTCCCTTGAGGTCCGCGATTGTCCATCCAAGGGCTCCCTTATGCTCCAGGAGAGTAGATATGAGCATAATCTCTTGTTCTTTCTCAAGGTGGGCAGAAATCACCACCGGGTATGTCTCATCTTGACCTAAATATGCATATTTCAAATCAGAGGGCAAAGGTTTTAGGTCAAGCTTCGGTGGCTTGAGGTTAGACGGTAGAGGCATTTCATCAGTTTGGGGCAACTCTTCAAATTGTAGCCTCCACCGGTTAACTTCAAGTACCGGCGCAGCATCAAGCATGGCACACATCTCCATAATCATGTCATCATCAAACTCATGAGAGTGGGCCAGGCACGTCTCTAGAGGATCAGAGGATAAGGTAAGGGGTGTCCTATCTTCCACAAAAGTATCGATCATATTAATATCATGGATATCGTCATCTTCCTCTAACCGTCTACCAGTGTTGAAAAAGATATTCATTTCTAATGTCATATTCCCGAAATACATACTCATGACACCATTCCTACAATTGATAATTGATTTTGAAGTGGCAAGGAATGGGCGACCAAGAATGATGGGAATCTGAGTGCTCATGTTACTGATGGGTTCGGTATCAAGGATGATGAAATCTACTGGGTAGTAAAATTGATCAACCTGGACCAACACATCCTCAATTATCCCTCTTGGTACACGAACAGAGCGATCAGCAAGTTGTAGTGTGGTTAAGGTGGGTTTTAATTCACCTAAACCCAACTGTTTGTATACCGAGTAGGGGATAAGATTAACGCTCGCTCCTAAGTCAAGAAGTGCGTGATCAATTCGATAGTCCCCAATTACACATGATATGGTTGGGCTACCGGGGTCTTTGAATTTTTGCGGCACATCTTGCTTTAGGATGGCACTCACTTTCTCAGTCAGGAAGATTTTCTTTTGAATATTTTGCCGTCTTTTGGTCGTACATAAGTCTTTCAGGAATTTGGCATATGAAGGTATTTGTTTCACGGCATCAAGTAGTGGAATGTTGACCTTCACTTGTTTCAACACCTCTAGAATATCCTGAGAGTTAGAGAGAGGTTTTGGTGCAACCAACCGTTGGAGAAATGGAGCAACCAGCTTTCCTTGAGGTTTCGGTTCTAACTCTGGTAGGGCATGACTAGATCCATCTTCTTTATCCACTTCCGGGTCCTTAGGCTTTTCAGTCCTAACTGGAATGGTTTTGTCAATGATCTTTCCACTCCTAAGAGTGGTGATGGATTTAGCTTGCTCCATCTGATTTGAAGAGCTTGGGTCGCTAACTTCATATTGCGGTTTAGGATTGGGAAGAGGTTGAGCTGGGAAGCTCTCCTTGTTCCCAATCGCATTTTCAGCCTTAAGTCCTTGTATTGCTTTTGTAAGGTCTTGAAAGGCTTGTAGCATACCCTGATTGAAAAGCTCTTGCTTTTGAAAGTGTTTTAAAACCGAATCCTCTTGAGGTTTCTCTTGAGTTGGAATTTGATTTAGGAAACCTTGAGGTGTAGCGGTTTGTCCATTCCTCCAACTGAAGTTTGGATGGTTTCTCTAGTCAGGATTGTATGTGTTAGAGGTGGGTCCACTGAAAGGTCTTTGGTAATTACTTACGGCATTGGATTGCTCATTCAATACCTCTTAAAAGGCAGATATAGTTGGGCAATTCTCAGTAGTGTGAATGTTGCAACCACAAATACTACAAACAATTTCCTTGGCCTTATCCTTCTTTAATTCCATGGCCTCGAGTTTTCGAGTGAGATTAGCTACCTTGGCATTAATATCATCATCCTCTTTCAGGAGGTACATTCCACCTCTTTCCTTGGAATGAGTCGGCCTAGGCATAGCACTCAATCTAGGGGAGATGTCCCATGTTTTTGTGTTCTCAGCAAGTTTATCAAAGTAGTCCCACACCTCATCGACACCTTTATTCATAAACTCCCCATTACACATTGTCTCAACTAATTGGCGCATGGGAGATGTCAGTCCATCGTAGAAAAAGTTCGTGATGCGCCACGTTTCAAAACCATGTTGTGGGCATGAACTGACAAGATCTTTGAACCGCTCCCAACATTGGAAGAATGTTTCATCTTCCCTTTGGGCGAAGTTCATGATCGACTTCCTAAGGGTGTTCGTCTTATGATATGGAAAAAACTTTTTAATGAACTCCCTTGTCATGTCATTCCATCTGCCAATAGATTGAGGACGTAGTGAATGTAACCACGTCTTGGCTTTCTCTTTCAAAGAAAAGGGAAAGAGTTTTAACCTGACCGTGTCGTCAGACACGTTAGGAAAGTATAGGGTAGTCATGATCTCATCGAACTCTTTTAGATGTAGATATGGATTCTCTGACTCAAGCCCATGAAATTTAGGAAGGAGTTGGATCACCCCTGGCTTGATATCCATATGTCCTGCATTCTCCTGAAAAACCATGCATGAGGGCGTACTCACCCCCGCCGGTTGTAAGTAATCTTGTAAGGTACGAGGCGGGGGTGCTTGATGCACCTCATTCTCATCCTGGACATCTTCTACCCTAGGTTGGGGTAGAAGAGGTTGATTTCCACCCATATCCTCAATTAACTCAAGGGATTTCGAGCGATGTCTAGTCCTACGATGGACAGTTAACCCCTCAGCTAATCCTCCTTCAGTCAAGAGACGTCGAGTGTTGTCACGAGCCCACTTGGGCATGAAACACTCGCAGCCCTCAATCAAATTCTAAGCCTAATCTTAAGAAGGGAAATAAAAATCTAAAAAGAAAGAGAGGGTTGGAAGGAAGTTACCAAATTGGAGTCCCTAAATTAAAACCTGCAAAATAAAACAAAACAAGTTAGTTTCTAAGAATAGCAAGCCTAAGATTATAAAATTCCTAAGAAGAGAAATAGCAGTAAACTAGTTTCTAATTTAGAAAAAGAGAAATTCCTAAGAGAGTATAAAATTTCTAAAACAATTTAGGAAAGTTCTAAACTAGAAAGTAAGTTAGTAACAGAAATTTGAAAAATAGAAAGTAGAAATTAGAAAGAGCTTACCGAATTAGAAATTTCTAATAAGCCTACAAAACAGGAAAGTTAGTTTCTAAACAGAAAGTCTTCAAATAGAAATTTCTAAAATAAAATAGGAAACAAAATTAGATTCTAAAAGAGTTAGAATTAAAACTTGCTAAAAAGAATCCTAATCTAGAAATAGCAAGGAAGAAATTAAGAGAGAAATTACCAATTTAGAAACCTATCTCAGAATCCTACAAAATAAGAAAGTTGGGCTAGTTTCTAAAAAGGGAAAACTATCTAAAAATAGAAAGTTAGTTGAAAGAAAATTTCTAAAAATTAAAGGAAAACCTGGAATTAGAAAATTCTAAAAATAAACCCTAAAAATCAGAAAAGTCCTAATCTTAAACTAATCCTAAAACGAGTTAACTTCAGGAAACGTAGCCGTCAATCCCCGGCAACGGCGCCAAAAACATGTTCACTCCCCAAGTATAAGGTTGTGATGTAGTAATAAACTCGGTAAGACTGAGGTCGAATCCACAGGGACTGAAACTTGTACGTAATCTGAAACTAACTAGAACTAGAACTAGAATGAGATGAAATCTAAATTGAATTGTAATTTGAGGAATAATTGTGAAATATTAATCTAAAATTTAAGGAATTCAGAGGTAGGAAACTAGGGATTCAGAGGATCCACTTGTGGAGATCAGGGAGATCTACGGTTGATTCATGAACTCAACTGAACTTCGAGTCCCATCTTCATCCAGTTGGAAGATATATCCTGAAAATCAATTCTGAACTTCATTTAATCAAGTTTTCAAGAGATCAGACAGGTGTAAATTAGAATGGATTCCATCACAAAATCATGCCCATGAGACAAAGCAAACAACAGAATAAAACCAATTCACTACCAATCTAAGTGATGTATGAATGTTAGGGAAGTCGTTCCGTCATCCCACCATGTCCAAGGGGCGATGGTGAACAACAGGGTGTCCTGACTTCATAATCACAAGAAGGGAAAGAAAACACTCAAGCCATCGCAGATCTACTGTAATGTAAGTCACAATAAACTATTAAAGACTGTAAACATTCCTAAAATAAAACTAAATCAAAATCACTTCAAAACATGAATCCAGACCATAGAACATCCCATAACGCCACAAGCTTCACCTCCTAGCCCTAGCTAGGAGGATTAGCTAGCCATAAACATGATCAACCAAATTCTCCTGAAAAAAAAAAACATCAACAGAAGAAAAGAAAAAAGAAGAAAAAGAAGAAAATTCCTTGCTGTCGTTCCAGCCTCCACGTTCTTCCTCTCTCTCTCTCGTTCCTGCCGTCCCCTCCCTCTCTTCTCTCTTTCTCTTTATAGCATGAAGGACGGTGGATGGGAGGTCGGCTGGAGTCCGTTGTGTTGTGTATAGAACTTCCTGCTAAGGCTTTTACACGACCGGCAAAAAATTTTGTGCCGAAACAGCTGCAGCAGATTTGGATTTTCGGCTAAAGGAGTTCCAAACGCAAGATCCGATCCATCCAAACTTCATAGCTCTGATCGGTTGGCCCAGGGGGAGATTTTGAATGGCCAGGATCGTCGGACCGATCCTGGCCACGTCTACAAATAGCCTGCAAGCGTCCGGGTTCTGAACGCTGTGTAAACAGAGCCAACGTAACTGGTTACGCTGCGCTGATGGTGGGGCCCACTTCACTGTTATGTTGCACAATCCACGCCGTCTACTAAGTTCTACTCGAAAAACCGTTCAGAGAGGGCCGATTTTGTCTCGAGATGAGTTTGACCCATTGATTTTAAAACTACCGTCCATTAGACAAATTGGCATTGTTTCAATCCACTCATGTGCATGAGTCTGGAGAACAACCGTGTGTACGGTCGGTTTGACGTCCTGAGGTGAATGGACGGTCCAGATGTACTTCTTGGTCGAAGGTGGTGGCCCACTTACGTGAACAGATGGTCGGCTGCGATCGTTGATGAAACGGAAGTTTCTGTTTCTACGCAGCAACAGAGAACGACAGTTGCCGTTTTTGAAAGAGAGGCGGGTCCAAGGTGGTTTGACCAGCTTGGAGATGCAGTGCACGGCTGGTGCACATGTGCATTATGCACATTCCACACAGGGTGGGGTCCACTATGATGGTACTCCAAAATCCAATCCATTCATCCCTTTTCTCAGCTAATTTAAGGGGTTGAGCCAACGTTTGAAGCATAACTAGAATGCAGGTGGGCCTAGAATCAACGGTTTATGGGCTGATATGTCTGTTGGACTGCTTCCATAAGGATTCAACGGGTGAATTTTGACGTGTGCGGTTAATTTAGCGTCCTCAGACCTTGTATAAAGTTTTGAGCCAATCAGATGGTGGGAACTCTGTAATCTTGCATTCTGGCTAACTTTCAGGCCTCTTGAACTTTAATTTCTCTAATTTCACCGATCAATGGCGTGTAAATTCGTCGATCTTGGTCCCCTGGGGTCCGTCCCTTGCCTTGGTGTCTTCAGAGCGTCAAATCCACGCTTTTAGTACCCTTTTTCAGTCTACGTTCATAATTCCACCTTGCATCACATACACAGTTAAACCAAGCCGTTAAACAGAGTCATGCTCATAAATCCAGGTAATAAATGGGGTCTGATATGCAATATTTGACCCTCAACACCCATCACTCACCACATCCATCACTCCATCACCCATCCCTCTCTCTCTCTCTCCTTACAACCCTCTCTCTCATTTCTCAAGCTCCATTCCAAGCAACAAAAAACACCATATGTCCAAGCTTCCCAAGCTCTCATGGAGGAGCTTTAATGTGGCCCACTTCCCACCCTCTCATCTCCCATCTCAACCATCCAAACACAATCTCCTCCGTTAGGATCGAAGCTAAGGAACAAAAGAAGCCAAGGGAGCAAGAAGAAGACGGTGGGTGATCTCGGATCTTCATCTCTTTAATTTTTGTGATGTAAGGGCCCACTTATGGTGGGCCCACCTTAATGTAGGATTTGTATCAAAGAGGGGCCCATAGTGGAGGGGCCCCTCCATCCTCTTCGTTCTCTCTCTCTCTCTCTCCACTACCAGAAAAATGGGCAAAGGCTACGGATTTAATCTGTAGCCATAGACCTATTGCTACGGATTAAATCCGTAGCATATCTGTCATCGTAGGTGCCGAGTCAAAAGGGCTAAAATCTATGGCTACGGATTTAATCCGTAGCCATAGCTTATAATAGCTACGGATCTAATCCGTAGCGAATATGATCTATTGCACCGGCGTCGTACGTGCTATAGCTTATAATAGCTACGGTTCTAATCCGTAGTAACTATTTCTGTAGCCAATAGCACCTTCAGCTACGGATATTATTGGTAGCTAAACGTAGCATTAGATCCGTAGCAATATGTGGGATTTTATAACAGCTACGGTTGTTAGATTACCAGCTACGGTTAATATCCGTAGCGATTGCCTAGAATAAAAAAAAAATATTATATTCATTCATTCAATTACCACCTGCATAATCATTCATTCATTCATTCATTCAATTACCACCTACATAATCATTCATTCATTCAATTACAATCATTCATTCAATAATGAATCAATTACAATCCTTCATTCAATCAAAAAAAGTGAGTATACTGTTTTTCCTGGTCATCGAGGAGTTGTTCCTGTGGCCCCGACGCAAACTAAGCTTCCACCACCCTTGATGGCTTCTACTGTTTTTCCACAATAAAAACAGTTTGCACAATAAGAGAAATTGAGGAGAAAGATAAGAATAGAAGGTTATGCGTTACATGGAATGAATGGCATCTCCAGAGCATTTGATTTCTTCCCAGCTTTCTCCATAGGGGTCACCACCAACAAAATACCATCCAGTGAGTTAGGGTGGGAAGTTCATGGAGATGTAAAGGCCCTGCAATGAGAAAAGAGAAGGGGTAACTCAGGAATTCCATTTGATCTGCTGAGTGGAAGTGTTAGAATTTTTGTACGAAGAAAAAGAAAGTGTGAGAATTCCATTTGGTCTTTAGGCATTATTATGCACAGTATTCTCTGGGATTTCAGTTTCTAAAAATGTTGCTTTATTTCTCTTCTTTTTTTTTTCTTTTTTTTTTTGAAAGCATGACAAGTATTCCATTTCATGAAACATGAAAGCAGAGAAGTTTCACTCAAAACAATCTTAATATGGAAGTTGTACAGTATCTTCCTCAAGAAGAGAATTCCCTCCCCTAGACATTAGATTTGGGCCTTGTTCAATGATACAAACTGTTTATACCAAATGCTTGGTAAGCATAACGTCACCTGAATCAGAAGAGCTGGCATCCACGATGGGTAGAAGCTTCTTCATCTCATTCTGGCTGATCTGGCTTTAGTTGACCTTTGTAAACAATCGTCCTGCAAAATCAGAGCTATCTAGTTGTAGTAAACTCAAAAACTATAACAGCTTTAGAAAATGGAAGAAAAAAAACATAACTCCTCTTTCTTGAAGTAGGTTTTGAGTGAAATAAGAATTGGTGGAAATGAAATATTCTTTCATTTGTATGTTTTCAAACCAATTTTTACAAGGAAGTGATTTTATTTTTCCAATGATGGGCCTAGTGTTCATTTTATGATGAGCTAATGTGGAAATACCAAGGTGTTTTGTAAAGGCTGTTAACGGCCGTTATGGAAAAAAAGAGACCCGTAATAGCCCCGCAATGCCCGTAATGGCCGGCCAATACAGTTTTTTTTTCCATAAAAAAGGGGGCCCATAACAGCTGTTACAACCTGTATCGTAACGGTGAATACCTTGGGAAATACACATGGTTAAGCTTGACTAACAATGGGTTCAACATGGAAGTACACGTGGAGCCCAACATGTGTATGATCGACTAGCAATGGTTCCCACATTGAATCACCTAACGATAAGCCCAACATGGAAATAGTCAGGGTTTTGATGGACTCACAATAGGCCCCATATGGTGAAGATCACCAACTATGGGTCCCATGTGGAAATGCAACTGAAATTAGATGATATTCTACTTCAACATGTTTTGTTTTGACTTCTCTTTCAGTTGACACAAAATCATACAACCCCAATATTGTGACATTTTTTAAAGATAAACCAAAAATCATTAAGAAAAATAGGACAAAAAGAAAAGAAAAGAAAGAATGCTGCAGGGCAATTCTCAAGAAAAAGGAAAAACACTGCCACTAACCAATAAGAAAAACAATCCAATGATCATGAATCCCCTTGAAACTGCCGAGATAGAAACTAAAGGCTGAAAGACTATCCACAATCACCCTGCTGTGTTTTCCATTATTTGATTCCAATCATGAAAAGCTCACCTCTCAAAATGCCACGACATTCAGAAGCACCATAGTCGATTCCACAATCAAATACAAGTTCTTATTTACTTAGTTGAGAATACTTTGCCATCAAATATTCTTCAATTTCTCAACTCCTGCAGTCACCATAAGATGGCAAGAAGAAACATCTTCCAGAAGATCCATTAGTCAAGAAAGGCCAAACCTTGCCATCCCGACATAAAGGTCCACCAGCGATCTGTTCTTCATGCCCCACTCAACCCCAAATAAATTGAAAGAAAAACACCACTTCTTTGTGCAATGAGGAACACTACATTGTGACCTGATAATTGCACTTTCATAACAAAGAAAAACACCATTTCTTTATCATGAAACCCACATAACAAAAACCCCAATCATCAAACACCATTTCCATTTCATGTCAAACAAACACATTAGAACTTCATATGTGGGTGGTTACACTTCTACATATGTTTGTAGGAGGCAGGGTATATAACTGAAGGTGGTGGTTGTATAACCATCTGATGGAGCTTAGAGATGCCATATCAAGTGAACTGCTCAACACAAAACATGCATTTTATATTTGGGATATCATGTCCAAGCTTTCAAGCTGGTTTTCTCATCTTCTTGGATCACAGTATGATGCTTTTGAATCTGAGTTTCAAAGGCTATACAACTTGGGGAGTGTTAAAGAGTTTGAGCATCAATGGCAGCAAATGGCTATTCGGTTTGAACTTAGTTTAAATAGACATGTTGCCTTTCTTTTCTCTCATCGAGCATTATGGGCATTACCATACTTACAGGATCATTTTTGGAACGGGACTGAAACAATTGAGCAATCGAAATCAATACATATGTTCTTGCAAGAACTATTGAGTGTGCAAACACATTTGAAAGACCTTGTTACGCAGGTAAATATGAGAAAACATTGCCTTGTTTCCTTTTCAAGAGTTTTGCTAAACTCACCCAGATCTCCGTGTAACACTACATATGTTGTGTATGAGACATCAACAACAACAAGGGCCAATTACATGCTCATCCAAGATGTCCCTTCCCTGGCAAGTAAAGTGGCATCAGCATTTGCCTCAAGGTGGACATGAGAGAGGGATATATAAGAGTGTATCAAGACAGAGTCTCGCTTCCTCCAAAACATCAGCCAACTTCTAAGAAATGGACTAGATCAGGCCCACCTTATCACATAGTAACAATCACCCTCCACAGCAAGCAGTCGAGTACTGAATCCTGACAAAACTGAGTGCCAATAAATAATGTCTGGGCTTTACTTCTCATTTGAATCACAATACCGAGATAGTCCAAAAAAGATAAATTCCTTTTCCATCTCCTTTTAAGTTAAAAGAAAACTTTTTGGTAAATTATAAGAAAATATAAAGCTACATCAAGGCATGACAATTTTTACCCATTGGAGGGAGTTTTTAATTCCCAAAACATTTGAAACAGCTCTTAGTGTGAATTTGAGTTTTGTTTTTCATCAATCAACTACAGTAACACATACAAACATGACCCAAACTCATAACGACAATCATTATTGGATATCAGTTGTTTCAACAAAAACATACAGCTTTAGTGAATGGTTTGATTCAGCAAAAACATACAGATTTAGTGAATGGGACTACTTACCTGGATCAGAGGCCTTCTAAATGGCTGTGCAGGCCCATCAGGTTGTCCATTGAGTCTTAATTTTTCTTCCTTCCAAGCAGAAATTGAATGTACTTCCAGCTCTTCATTAGTCAGCATTGATCCATTATTATGAAGCTGCATGGTAAAAGAGGTTATCCAACTGGAGAACCCACCCAGATGTAGGGAAAAATAGATAAAGACCCGAATTTAAGTAAATTCCTCTAGTTGGAGATAATATTCATGCTTTTGATTTGTATTTTTGTTATTTGCAACTGTCTAGTAGATGAGACGGAGAGCATAGGTGTGGAGTCATTGCAATATGATTTTGGTACCATTAGAGCTGCCACAGACAACTTCTCAGCAGCTAATAAGCTTGGAGAAGGCAGATTTGGTTCCGTTTACAAGGTAATAACTGCCTACCATACTAAGAAAAACTGCATTTCATATATATATGATAGGCAAAAATAACAGAATCTTGTTAGGCTCTTGGGTTGCTGTTTGGAAGGAGAGGAGAAGCTACTCATCTACGAATATGTTCCCAACACAAGCTTAGACAAATTTATATTTGGTTTGACCCCATTTCAATTTGCACTTCTCCATCTTTCTATATGGATTTCAGACTCAGATATGCTAAGGCAACTGTTACAGGGAAAGATTGAAGAGGTTACGCAATTCATGCCATTTGTTCTAGTGTCACATACATTTGTGACTATGGATCATTAATTCACTGGTTTGAGCCAACCTGATGATTTGCGCAGCAGTGGTGCATTCATGGTAGGATCCACCAGATGAATGACCCCACCAGATCCTGCAAATCACCTCTTCAGTCTCTCCTCAGTAAATTGCCTTAGCATTTGTTTTTCAAGTCAGGCCAGACTCATATGATACGAAAATCATGTCTACTATAAATGATTCTCATGTTTCATTTAGTTTGATGAAGTAATTCGCATAACTAGAGCTGCTTTTGGATGAGTGCACAGATCCTATTAAAGGGCATATTTGGATTGGGAAAGACGTTACAAAATTGTCGGAGGGATCGCACGAGGGCTTCTCTATCTTCATTTGCTGCTCCTCTCCTTCCAAACATGACCATGTTGACCCGCCAGTGGTGTCAATGAGAGCCTCTACTCCAAGAACCCGAGAAACAGGCAACAGTCCAATTCTTGTGTACATGTGGCCTGCTTGATGAATGATCAGCTTCATTTTTGGTCCAGGTCACCTACACAATGGGGCAACCTGCTTGAAAATCAGAATTTTCATGGTAATGTTTTCTGCACTCAACTAGAATTTTCATGGTAAATGATGATTCAAAGGGAGATCTATATGAATCATAATCTTAGCTGAGATTGTCTCACCATGTCCCTCCCATAATATAAACAAAGCAGACATTGACTCATCATCTCACCTTTGTCCATAAGGTCTTTTCCTCCTAAGCAACCTTTCAACCAAAAAAATTCCAAAATCAATCCAATAACAACACAACAACCAGCTACGATGCGACGATTGCTCCAGCTAATAGCCCATTGTCACCACCTGCATCAGGTGCAAAGTCCACATGGAGTGCATCCAGAGGGTGGGAAACACCTCTCACTTTCATCCAAACTCAACAGTTGGTAAAAAAACATGACAGCCATCTGCAATATTTCATTTTTTCTTGGCATCCATTAATTCAAAAAACATGACAGCCATCTAAACCAGCCTTCTAAAACTTGTAGCATCTTAAGAATCAGGAAATGGGAAAAGATCTTTACCTGTCAATAGATGAGACTGTCACAGACATCCAACTACCTATCCACATTTTTTGCCCACTTTTTGAAAAACTAGCATTAATAGAAACTTAAATTTGCATGGAAATTTATACCCAAACTCCTTGTTGAGGCTGTTAGCAGCAGCAATGGCAGCTCTTCCTCCTCCATACTTCCTGTTGAAATCATCCTTAACCCGCTCCAGGAAGGCAATGGGAATTTGTCTACAAGCTGACTCAACTGCAACTACACAGTAGGCTGTAACATCCAACAAGATAAAGTGAATAAATAAATAAGTGATTAGGCTCAAGGCACTTAACCAGAAACTCAAATTTACAACTCAAGGTCAGCTCAAAACTCATCACAAATGGCAGCCTTCACCGCTGCAGAATTACAAAAACATATGCTAACAGTGAAGTGTCAACTGACAGTGGGGTTGACGAGTTCCCTAAAAAAGGTGTCCATCCTCCCCTACAGGCCCACCCTCACTACAAAATCCCAACTGACAACCCTTTGTGCCCAACATCCATCCAGCCAGATTGGCCAATTGGCTGCTCCCCCCCTCCCCCAAGACTTGTAACTGCACTAGGATTGTTACCACACCACATATAGGTGTGGTCTGCATTCCAGTTTGCTAACTTGTCTTGAATGCCACAAATTCTCAAATCAAACTCAGTGACTGACTGTAGCAAAACATAGAATGGGAAAACAGATGTGCGGGGTATCATTCTTGCTTGTGTTCATCTTTCTAATTGTAAGTTTCTAATCAAATTTTCTAAGAATCATGTGACTGAAGATGATTAGGATCTCGTTATTGGAGCTGCTCTCCCTCTGATTTTAACATGTTTTCTACCATTAGTCCATGCAACAATGGTAGGAAATGAAAAGAATTCAACAAATAACCACAACTCTACCATGTTAATAACAACTTGGCTCTTTGGTCTGCTTTAGTAAATAAGTCATCCTAGCAGCCATGGCATCAGGCAACCTACACAGGAAAACAATTGTACTGAAACTAAATAAGTGATTAGGCTCAAGGCACTTCACCAGAGCTATACAAGAAGGTCCATGCTGCCATCCGGGCCGACCCCACACCATTGAAAACAGAGAAAGCACCTACAAAGGAGCACAAGAGGTATAATTTGAAGAAGCTGACCTACGAGGAGAGGAAGGCTAAGCTGATTGAGCGATTGAATGCGCTCAATTCAGCTGGAATGAGAATGGAGTTTTTGGTTCAAAAATCCTTTCTTCTATTGAAAGGATAACCAAACTTTATTAACATGAAAAAAAGCAGCAAATTGACAATGGCATCGAAGGATGTGCAGATACCTGTTCTCTTATGTGTGAATGTATGCAATGCTCATATGGGTTCATGGCTGCCGTAAATGGAGGCATAATTCACCATTCTCAACTGAGTTGCATAATCACTGTCAGTAGTTACTGGACTGTGCTATGTAGGGCCCCAACATGATGTAGTTTTTAGGGCCACACAAGTTTTGGATGAAGCTGATATTTGCGTTTTCCTCTCATTCATGTCCTCGTGACTTGATCAACAGGTTTGATGGCAAATAAACATTACAGTGGGCCCTAGGAAGATTTTCTTTGGGGCTAACTGTAATGTATGGATTTTATCTACATTATCCATTTATTTTTTCAGATCGTTTTAAGGTATGAACCAAAAATAAAGCATTTTCCATTCAGCACAGACATCAGCCTTTTGCTGCCCCAACAATTAATCCCCCTAGCAGAAAATCTTTGTAGCATTTTCTCTGTAATTTCTACAGTAATTATACAACAGCAACTTGTAGTTACAGATTCTTGAGAAATCAGAACATTTCTAAAATCTTTGGGTACTGAGTTGAGGAAAATAAGTTTGAAAACAGATATTCTTTGGGTTTTCACTTACATGAAATTCTTCCGGTGGACGATCCTGCTTCTGCTTCGTTGATGGATGGGTCACTGCTTGCGACAGAGATCAGTGGGGCAGCAGCACGTGGGAGTTTGGACTTGCGCTCCCTTGGGTAAGGGTAAATGACAGCCAATTCTCTAACGCAGGGTAGAACAGCTGGTGGTATGGGAAGCGACGCATGCTCCTTCCTCTGCTCAACCTGCAAAAGAATAATATGTCAGTTCCATTAAAGTAGGCCCAGCTTTGTAGTACTCAGAAATTGTAATTCTCTGACTTATCATGGCCTACATTGGATTGTTAAAACAGGGGCTCACTACATTGTGGGGTCTCATCAGACTTCGGGTCAGATCCAAGCCTTCCACCAACGGCAATGTCGGGGGCCACTGTTTTTATTAACAATCTCATTCTAAAGTCCTCCTCCCTCCTCCTTTACCCGGGCTTGGGACCGGCAATGCAAGGAGTTGCATTGGCGGAGTTAAAAAAGGGCTTAGGCTCCATTTGGTTTGAAAAAAAAATGTATTCATAAAAACTAATGTGATGACCAAATGGAGCCTAAGACTATAAATAAGTTCATATATAGAGTACAAAATTCATTCAATATTTAAAAAAAAAAAAAAAAACAAATAACATCTAGTGTAACTAGAAAGAACATGTAGACTATAACCATGTTGAACTATAGAGTGCCAAATTAGTTCAAAATTAAGAAACCAACAAGCCAAACATCATATAAAGTAACTAAAAAAAATATGCACACTACACATGTTCAATTATAGAGTACCAAATTTGTTTAGTATTGAATTCTCAAAGCCTCTTTCCCCCATTGCACAAATGATCCGAGACCGGCCTCTCCAAGTGTAGATGCGAACCCATCTTCTTTCCACAAAGGAGCGCCAGGTTGTATAACCTCAGTCAGGACAACAACAAAAGCTCCATCCTCCAACGGTTCGCAATGGACAGTTGCATTTGGATTAACTTCATGTACTTGACCACGAGCAACTACACCACGTTTTCCAAAGCCAAGCAAGTCACATTTCTTACCGATACATATAATATCCGGCTACATTTAAATATAAAATGGCATTGGTATTGTTAGCGTTTATGATATAATTGAAAGCTCAATACAGTAAAAAATTTATACTTGCATACCGACGATGCTTGAGTAGATTTAGCGACTGCCGGTGATGAGACATTTTGATTATATTGTCCCTCTTTCTGTGTATCCACCCACATTTTCTTTATCTCCAAAAACTCTTGAGTTAGATCGGCCAATGATTTCTTCATCTTAGATATATCTTGAGTTAGGCTCTCTTTTTCTTTTGTCACATTCTCTACCTTTGAAAGAGCAGGGGCTGACTTCTTCAGTACTGTCTTGCTTATTGAGCAACCTAGACCCCGCATTCGCCCTCTACTGTCAGAACCAACCACCTGTAAAACATTGTAAATCAAGTTATTAGGATATTCATAATTACCATAAAACTTAAGTAATTTTAAATTTTATTAGTACCTCACTAAGGGCATCATCCACACCAGTCATCCTAGAAGCAGGATTGCTACTATAGAGCTCATTTAGTTTTTCCTGTGAAAAAATAGAAATGAATTTAAAATAATTCAAAGTTATACATAAGCTTTTCATAAGGCTACTAGTTAGTGGTACGAGGGATCGATGCACTTACAGCAAGGTCAGGATACTGGACAACTTTGTCCTTTCTTGTATGGGCTTTTAAGTAGACTTCACATCTACCTATCTCAGCATCAGAGGTAAGATTCCTCTCCATCGCCTGTGGCACATTACATATCGTTCAAGTACACATCATTAATAGAGTTAGATAAATGATAATTCAAATTTAAATTCAATTTTAAACTATAATATCTATTTTTAAATACATACCATCTTATGGCGAGTAACAGCCATGCTGCGCCTCCCAAGACAAGCAGGTCCTTTTAGCTTGGCCCGATTGACTTTATTCCTTGCGCTTGCCCTCTTGAATTCCTCAGTGGTACGTTGATCCACAAAGACCCTCCAATCCTCCATAGGGATACCTGGGGGGGCAGGACCATCTCTCACAGCAACAGGATCCTTGTTTTTAATATATTTTGTAGTCAACATTTTCTTGTATCTCCTCCACGCTTCATTGATGCGTTGTGTAACGTAATCAAGACTTGCATCCCAACGTTGACCCTCAAACTCATAAAACTGTGACAATCTTGTTGTGACCATATGAATGTGTTCAGAAGGCACCTGGCGAAAGTCCAGGTATATGATCGGGATATGAGAACGAGTTAGGACACCGACGTGCGATGCAAAGTCTCTGTGGTCAGAACAGTCCTCATTTGGTTGCCCAAATTCATTCGTCTTTAGGACTTTTTTCCTTTCAGGTTGCACAAGTAAAGAGACCCCCCTAGTAATGCCTCTCTTTCTAGACGAAGCAGAAGCTGGCACAATTATATAAAAAAGAATAACAGTTATATATACACATCATTGATTACCGCCAATATATAAGGAAAATGAAATTTACATATCTAATTAAGGAGAAGTATCTTATTACCTTCGGTGTTGCTTGCATCTGCACTCCCAAGCAACTGCGCACCCAATACCTCTGGTTGTGAATCCATGTGCCTATTTCTTCGCTAAAATGAAAAAAAAAAAAAAAGCACTAATGGTTAAGAAATAATTTAGATCACAGATAAAGTACAAATAATTCACTATATTATCCAAACCTTGATTAGATTACCTCCAATAAATATGGTTTTGTTACATGCTTAGAAAATACAAACAATTCAATAGATTCTCCTTGATCGTTTTCTTTTCTTTGTTTTCTCGACTACAACACTGACGTCTTCAGGTTCATTGAATATCAACTCATCAACAATTGCTAATGAGGTGAGATCAGGTCCTGCATCGGCATTACTTATAGCTTTTAATCGTTCTGATAGAACGCACGTCTCTTCTTCGACAAAAATCTTTTTTGGAACCTCCAAGACCACATGCCATTCAGGATTTTTTGGATCTCTGGAATAGAAAACTTGCATGGCATGCTCTGCAAGAATGAAGGGCTCGTCACCGACTTTGTCTGAACTGTAAAGACTGGACAAATTTACTAATCTCAGATTCGCTTCGACATCAAAAGAAACACCATGATGTGTCACCTTCACCCAATCACACTTAAATAGGATGGGCTTGTACCCTGTTCGGTACTCCAATTGAATAATTCTACGCAGGACTCCGTAATAAGGTTGATTTTCATCCACTGTATTCATATCCTTAGCACTCGATCGGAAGGTTGTCATACCCTCTGTCATAACCCCACTGTTTTGGTTCGTTTTATTCTCCTCATAATCCTTAGTAACAAAAAGGAAACCATTAATACAATACTTATTGTATTGCATAGAAAAAGCTAAAGGTCCTCTCACTATGTCTTTAAATTCTTTATCATCAGATTCAATGAACTCTGGTTGCCTCTTCAACCAAGGTATGAATTCATCCTCATTAGGCACCCTGTTGGTCCTCTTGTAGCATCGCTGCAAGAAATCTTTGTGCTTCCTGAAATTCGATAACATTGTTATATGGAAATCGCATAAAGTAAGGATATATATATATATATATGAGCTTATTGTACATACCCTTCCCACTCATCATAGTTGGGATGACTCTTCAGTACCCATGTACGAGCTTGTTCGTATTTGATACCCACTAGGATAACACTTTGACCCGAACCTACTGGACCAACATCATCATCATCACGGTCATCATCAACGATATCTTGCAACTTACATAGTCCTGGAATGACTTCGTCAAACCGTTTTTCCAGCTTTTCCAATAGACTTGTTTTCTGTTTTCCTTTATATTGGTTGCAGAATATAACTGTCTCCTCTTGAATATACTGCTCTGCAATACAACCCTCAGGTCGTGTCTTGTTACGAACATAGGCCTTAAATGTCTTCATGAACCTGACAAAGTTAATGATACATTATATATACATGTAAATGTAGATGTTAAACTGATTTATTCTTATTAAGCTCATAACGTACCTTTCGAATGGATACATCCATCGATAGTATACAGGACCACATATGCGAGCCTCGTAAGCCAAATGGATCGACAAATGCATCATAATGACAAATATTGATGGCGGGCATATAGTCTCAAGCTGACATAACGTCCTAGCCATGCCTCTCTCAAGAGTAAGGAGCGTTTGAAGGTCTACAGTTGTCGAGCACAAGGCATTAAAGAAGGTGCAAAAGCTTGTAATTATAGGGCGAATGACCTTCCTATCCTTGAATGCATGCTGGATGAGAACTGGGAGCAGATGTTGCATCAACACATGGTAAGAATGAGACTTCATTCCCTTTAAATCCACGCAATCTTCCTTTACAATGGTCTTCCAATTTGCACTAAAACCGATCGGAACACGCAACTCATGCAAAGTCTGGATGAAAAGCTTTTTCTCTTCTTTTCTTAGACAGAAAGGACCTTGTTTCTGAATCACCTTACCATTGTTCTTTTTCAGCCATAGACGCTTCTTAATTCCCAATTGTTTCAGGTCCCTGCGTGCATTAGCATCATCCTTGGTTTTGCCAGGCGTGTTCAACATCAAGGCAACAAGGATTTCACATATGTTTTTCTCAATATGCATAACATCAAGATTGTGACGCACGGGAATATCTTTCCAATACTCCAGATCAAATAATATAGACCGTTTAAAGAACCACGGTGATTCAACATCATCCGCTAGCTCTTGTCGGCCTCCATCAGTACTCCTTATATTACTCTTTCTAGTCTTCCCCCACTGTATATTCAAGTTTGCGGTTTGTCTTTTGACCTCAATCCCATCCAGACGGATAGGTTGACGTCGTATCTCCACCTTCTTATTGAACGTGCCAGCACTTGTGTCCTTCCTAGCCGGTTCTGACATTGGCAACCACCGTCTGTGGCCCATATAAACATGTTTCTTTCCATATTTGAGTCGCAAAGAATCTGTGTCGGGACCACATACAGGACAACCATACTTACCCTTGGTCCTACAACCAGAAACGTTACCATATGCTGGAAAGTCATGGATTGTCCAGAGCAGAACGGCACGCATGTTGAATTTGTTCTCATGGTATGCGTCAAACGTCATGACCCCTTTTTGCCATAACTCTTGCAGTTCATCAATTAATGGCTGTAAATAAACGTCAATATCCTTTCCCGGTTGTCGCGGTCCCTCAATGAGCAACGTCAACATAGTAAACTGAGGTTTCATGCAAAGCTTTGGTGGAAGGTTGTACGTCACACACATAACGGGCCATGAACTATACGACATACTGAAAGAGCCGAATGGGTTAAACCCATCTGTGGCCAGGCCCAATCGAACATTGCGAGGTTCAGCTGAAAAATCTGTATACTTGTCATCGAGATTCTTCCATGTAATAGAATCAGCTGGATGCTCCATCTTTTCATGTTGAAATTTCCTAGCTGAGTGCCAAGACATTTCTTTCGCCAACCATGGCACACTGAACATTCTTTGTAGCCTTGGTGTTAATGGAAAATACCTTAACACCTTCGCAGGTATTTTAGATTGTTTTCTCTGAGAATCCATTTTAGTCTTGAACCTGGAACTTTTACAATTTGGACAAATGGTTTTCATCTCGTTCTCTCTCCAGTATAAGATGCAATCATTTGGACAAGCATGAATTTTCACATAATCAAGACCTAACTTTGTAATGATCTTCTTCGCTTGGTATGTATTAGTTGGGGCTTTGTTACCAGAAGGTAACACCTTCTTTAGTAGTTGAAGGAGCTCTGTAAAGCTTTTTTCACTCCATCCATGATTCACCTTTAATTTGAAAAGCTGTACAATGAAAGTCAGCACGGTGAAATCTTGGGCCCCAGGGTATAGCTCAGTCATCGCGTCTCGTAGATTTTCTTCAAACTCATTAGTTTCATTTTCTCCAAAGACGCCTTCGACTACATGGGTCACATTCGGTTCATCCTGTACAACTTCATCTAGGTTATTACCACCAAGTTCTTGAACGATCGTGTTGTGCAACTCATTTAAGTTCGGGACACTATGATATTGTTGGGAACTTGATTCACGTACAGAATACTTTGGTGATACATGCTCCCCATGCATGTTCCAAACCCTATAGCTTGGGTCGAATCCATTTTTCATTAAATGTATTTCCATATCATCATAAGAAACCGGAAAACGTGCACATCTACAAGTGGTGCATGGACAAGGAACGGATTCTCTACCAGGAAGGTTTTCTTGTGCAAACTTTGAAAAACTTCTGATTCCAGAAAGAAAACGTGGGTCTGGGAAACTTAGTGTCATCCACTCCCTATTCATTACACCCGGATCTCGATTAACTAAGGGGTCCATTTTCAACCTGCACCTTACCAAAAATTAGAGTTGAAAATTAGCCTCATGCACCATCCTCCTCAAAAGTTGGAAATGAAGGAAGTGCTATCAGATGATTGAACCCATACAGATATTATCTACCAAATACAATGTATTAAGGAGTTTGCAATCATTGTATTTTTACAACAAATTAATAATTATGCTAACATTTTGCTCTACCCAATATGGTTTCTGTGAAACCACTACAATGAGATATTTCATAAAAAGTCTCTTAATAGAGAAAATATATATTGCAACACGAGTCAATACTGGGGAAACATTGGAGTTAGCAACTCAACTCCAATGCTCAAGCTAAATAAGATGGAATCTGGAGATACTCCACCAAAAAAAAAAATCGAATAGAGGAAACATTATAATAATAATTTTTTTTTAATTTTTTAAATAAAGTGTGGAAACCTGTTTCACATTGACCGAAATGCAGGAAGTACATGAAAGTGGCTCCAAATGGCAAGTGAGCTCTTTTGTTCATTATGAAGACATGAGCTCGTCACCTTCCATTTGATCCAATGACCATGCTACTCAATGCAAACTTACTTCAAACACACCCTCAAAGTGTCTCCATAAACTACCTTTTAGTAGATATGGCTTAAATGCTTTGAAGGTTTAATGTTTGTACCAACCGTTTGAACCATTTTTCCCATGACCTAGTTACAAAATAAAAAAAAAGTTACAGGACTGACTATTGTTATACCAATCAAGTGATCTTGATCGTCGATTCAGTATGATTAGGAACATTCCACTAATTAGGCCCTACCTTGGATTACCATGGTGCTCAAGGACTTCAATATGACAATCTTAGCCATCCAATATATGAAATGTGACTATCAAATTCTGAGTGTTTTGCGATGGAACTGATTAAATGAGGATTTAGTTTTGTTGGGAAAATAGGTTTAGTTTTTTCCTGGTTTGTTCAATATTTTCATTACTTAGTTCTACCAATCCAATGTTTATTTTGGAACAGTAAATTGTAATGATAATGAAACCATGCAATGTTACTACAGATCTGGTTCTTGACATTGTGATGCACCGGAGAAAGTGGAATGGCAGAGTTTTCTTGGGTGCCATTAAAATAAATCTATTTCTGATGATACAATCTTGTTTTATGATGTGAGTAGGCAACGGGTGGATAACTTAAGGATAATTGTTAGAAGGTTTGAAATAATGTCGGACCCAAAAATCAACTAACTCAGAAAAGAAAAATGATGAGGATTCGCACGAGGGAGAAGGATATGAGCACTGTCACAGGAAATTTTGGATGCAAGGCTTGTTGCCTTCCAAAGACTTACCCTGGCTTACCCCTATGCATCGGCCTGTTCATTTGTGGGATGACATGGCAGAATAAATTAAATTAAATTAAAAACACATCCTTTTTTTAAGCCCCTTGGGAAAAATCAAAACCTTTTTTTCCATACAACCACACCCAACCAATAACTCCACGATCTAGGTAGAGACAAAAAAAAAATCACATCTGCATATTTCAATGAATCAAAGCAAAAAAATTAACAAACAACATCCCATGCCAGATTTTATATAAGAAACAAATCCAATCCTCATTTTCAAACAAAACCGAAACAATAACCTTAGGGCCTGTTTGGATGTCTGTAAGTTCTTTTAAGTTGTAAGTGACTTACATGTAAGTGACTTACAGGTGAAAGTTACTTACAGGTAACCTGTTTGGATGTAAGTTGTAAGTCACTTACAGGTAAGTTAGTTTTTCTGTTTGGATAGCCTGTAAGTTACTTACAGGTAGAAAGCTGTATATTCACATCGAGCAGAGCTTAGATTGGGGAATCATTGTAAAATGTTATAATCATATAAAAAAAACATAGGATCAAATATGTTATTTTGTTAAGCCCATCAAAATGAATATTTGAGATAATTATTAAGCTAAACCAATCATCAAGTGGGCTATAAAAGTGGGCCCACGAATTCAAACATGTTTAACTTATTAAGCAATTATCTTTTCCATCTAGCTCAATTCAAACATGTTTAACTTGTTTTTTTCAGCTCTATTAATGAGTTATGATGCAGCTGCCATTTCAGATCATTTCTGCACATTAATTGGAACTGATTCAGGTGAGAAAAGTTCATGTTAATTTAAATTCAATGGATTCTGTCGAGAAATTGAGCAGTTGCTAACGAATTCCACCAATTTCAATTATTCCAATGCACATACCAAACAACAATAGCAAGGAACAATTTATTTGTCTACAAGCAATGTTTCCAAGGAAAAGAGAATAGTGGCCTTCTAAGAGCTCTTCCTAGTTCTTACAATTTCAACCAAAATAAGATCATATTTTTCTACAGCTAGGATCTTCCAATCTGGGAGGTTTTTGGTGGATGGCCCGTCCAGGGAGAGCCCCACCATAAAAACAGTTTGGATCACTACACCATAGGCCCCACTTTGTACAAACTGTAAAGCTGAAGATATTGCACACAAACTTGGCTGAGCGTTATATAAGAGTTTTGATAAGCCGGCACATGTCTAAGACAGTTAATGCATACAACACCATATATGCCAGCATGGCAGACAGTTGCAATATCCAAGCCATCCATCAAAAGGCTCAAAACTGCACTACAGCCAACATACTAAAAGAATGCTTGTTGTTTCTACCTTTTAGGGTGGATGGGATGTGGTCTCATAGAATGTGGTGATGAAAGAAGCGTGTGTTCAATTTGCAAAAGAATGCTTGCCTATGTAAAGTCCCAAAACATGGTTGTGTGCAGTTGCGTGCCAGTCACAAATCATAGGTTTCTGGAAATTTAAAATGACTAGTCCTTTGGTTATCTAAGGGTGCTTTTGAATACTTCCTTGAACTGGATAGCAATAACCCAATTCAATGTAGAATAAATGACAGAAGTGGGTTGGCATCGTTTAATTCACAAGACCAAAATCTAATAGTTCCATGCATTTCAAGATGGACTTGGAACCATTGTAACTTCAATCCGGGGTTATGAACGGCCTGTGGCAAGAACTGCTTCCCTCATCTCCCTGTACCAAATTGAAGTACTTCAACCCATTGTTCAATTTGCAAAAAAAAAAAAAAAAAAAAAAAAAAAAAAAAATCAGCCTAAGTTTTCTAGCCCATCAACTTATTTCTAATATCATGGGGATCACCTTCATCTTTGGACAGTAACATCTACATGGTGAGCCCCACCTGATGAAACCTTTCTGGGCCCCACAGTGATGTTTACTTACCATCCAACCTGTTCATAAGATCTTACAGACATGGATGAAAGGAAAACACAAATATAAGCTTGATAAAAAAACTTCTATGGCCCACAAGAATTTTTCAACGGTGGACGCTCAAGTCACACTGTTTCCTGTAGCATGGTCAATTCAAGCTTTGGATATGATTCATCTTTTGGCACTAAAGTTATCAGTTAAAATGGATGGACGGAGTGGATTAAATATATAAATCATGGTGAACCTCGAAGAGCTTACTCAGTACGCAATCCAGTTTACCCAACTCGCCCTGCAGTTTTTTGGTAGATTTGCCTGTAAGTGACTTACAGGTTGTAAGTTACTTACAGGCGATTTTTCCTCCCCCAAACACCACCTGTAAGTGACTTCCCTGTAAGTGACTTCCCACTTACCCAACTTACAGGCATCCAAACAGGCCCTTAATATTTCACAATCGGGATAAAAAAAAATGCAAACCAACAGCCAATCCTATCCACATCTTTCGACAAATTGAAGCAATAGGCTGCAAGATCTAATGTAAAATGCCTCAAATCAAGCAGAAAGAAATCCGGTATCACAGATCACATAAATTACCAGATTCTAACTAGAGAAAAAGGGGGGAAACGAGATCAAATGATTGCAACCATGGAAATTAAGGAGAAAAAAAAAACCTTGCAAAGCTGAGATCTTCTTCTCCTTCTCCTTCTTATTCTCCTTCTTACGACAAAAGGGGGTTTTGAAGATTGAGAGATGGGTTTTGGGAGGTTTGTTGCACGCAGGAGAAAGGGTGGACCGAGATGGAGAGGCTGAGCGCGTGAGGAGAGTGTGAGATCGAGAGAGGGCGAGGGAGATCGAGAGGCTGAGTGCGAGAGAGAGATAGAGAGATGGGTTTTGGGAGCTTTGCTGCGGCGGGAGAAGAGGGCGGGCTGATTTTCGATTTGGGAGGGTGGTTTTAAGAGGGCCGCGTGACGGACGACCCATAAATCATTTGGATTTTAGGATAGTGGGGCCCACCGTGATGTATTTATTTATCCACTCCGTTCATTAATTTTAAAATATTATTTTAAGTATGTATGATGAAAATGAGTTAGATCAAAGCTGTAAGAAGACCACACAACATATTAACCATAGAAATTTAATTTTTATTATTTCTTATGGTGTGGTCCACTTAGACCCTTAATCTAGATAATTTTTGGGCTCATCGATTGAAATTGTATATCAAAATTTATGGACAGCTTAGATCAAAAAAATATATTCCAAAGGGCCCCATGGAGCCCCTTAAGCAACATCAATATGTAATAAGGCTATTGGGAAGATGTAGGTTTTAGCTACGGATCAATTATATTTTAGCTACGGATTTAATCCGTAGCTTAATTACTACGGATTTAATCCGTAGCTTAATTACTACGGATTTAATCTGTACCCAAAAACTTTCAAAGTCCATACCCTTTGCTCGATTTTTTGGTAGTGATCTAAATTTCGAATCACCAAGAAAATCATATACCTCGGTTCTATTCGACGACCCCGACACACTAGATGAAATTGATTTAAAGAAAGATCGCCAAAAAAGGTCAAATTGGAGAATCCTAATCCAAGTGGGATGTGAAACACATCCCTCTCACATGTCCACTCCTTTTATAAAAGGGGTGTATATCCCCTTCTCCATTTACACACCACCTCCCAACGTCCAAGGAGCAGAGATAAAGAGAAAGAGAGAAAGAAAAACCTAGACGCCTATTATCCTCTTCCTTCTCCATGAATATGGTATCTCCCTCTTGCTTAAGCGATGTCGTGATTCATGTAGAAGCTTTCCTACATTGAGATCTATCTAGGTTTAGATCTAAGGCTATGGTGAGGGATTCCTTTAAGTTTACACTAACTTGAGTTCATATGATTTATCTTGTTTTTTATATACTTTCATATTACTGTGATTTTCCATGCAATTGATTGATGAATCGTTATGAATTATTTTTCCTTTTGGGAATTATGGTTAAGGTATGATTTTAATTATGCGTGATTTTTATGAATTTATGTGGGGTGATGGATACCAAGCCTTGCCCTTTGCTAATTTTGAGAATGACGTGTGCTTCTACTCTATATTGAGTTGGCCTTTTGCTCCTCTCCTCCTATTCTTGTTGAGTAACCCTACTTGTTAACTTTCTCTTTTATTAAGTTAGCCTATTGTTACTCTTCTCCTTTATTAGTTCAGACATGTGCTACCTCCCTTTATGGCTTGAGCATATGTCTTAAAATTCCAAAGCCTTCATGTTTAAACTTATTTCTTTATTGAGGCAAATGATGTATTATATGCCTCATATATAGTGGTTCGTATATATTATCATGGACATAATGCATTTTGAGTAGAGGCCCTCTTGGTCGACACATAATCCTATGGGTTGGGTAGTGGTGCACAATCGATGTAAGTAAACCGCCATATGTGTTACATCACTTTTTGGGATTGGATGTCACAAATAGTCACTCCATGAACAAATCGTGTCACGTAAATATTCCAATCGTGTTGTTGTGTCACCTTGAAATGTTCGTATAAATCTACGATAACGTTGGACACGCCGACGAATCACCGTAGTGTGAGAATGCGGTGTAAGCCGAATTTTCTATTAATTATATTTCACATTGTGATGATCAATACGTATGATGGACCACTCGCACTTTGCTAGGCATGCATTTATATATATATATATATATATATATATATATATATATATAATATATATATATATACATACACACACACACTGATATCACTCGTAGTGGTGGAGTATGAGACGTATCAGAACCCTTACATTATTTTTATGAATCTCTTGAATTATTATTAATCTTAGAAGATAATCGTCACTATATGTAGGGCATTGACCCTCTCCAACGATACAAATATTGCAGGTGAATTACATGTTGATGATACGTCCGATAATCATTTTATGAAAAATTCTTTCGAATAAAGAAGAAGGATAACACCACGAATTATTTTATTTATTTTTCGCTGTAAACTTTGATGTAATAAGTTCCCATTGAGAGGACATTAAAGAAATATTTGTACAGTTTTTACTCAAATTGAATAATAAATACAGTCGATTTTATTCTTGTGAATGGTTACCTTTGTGAATGTAATTGGATGTGATCTAAATGAAAAAATAAAAAAGACAACAAGGTGCGATTTTGAAGCATCCAATATTTACATTATTAACACCTGGAATTCTCGGGCACGAGTATGTAACCAAGCCGCGAAAATTCGGGATGTTACAATCCCAGTTGGGTGTTGATATTTATCCCTTATAGTAAAACATATAAGCCTGAGAACATTTCCTTAGAAACAGGCTTCGGCCGCATTGGATGTGGCTGGGAATGACTTGTTATCAACTCACACCAACTCAACCATGTCTTGATTCTAGAAGATCATGAATTTGTATAAGGATGACGTGATACATTAGAAAGAATGTATCAAGTATCTCCCCAGGAAGGCATTATAATTTGACAAGGTGTTGACTATGAAAAAAGCTGCCAACACCCTTCTTGGTTCCCATAATAAACTCAATGGAAAAGAAACCATATGTTTGTGTTGCCCCTCCAATAAAATTTTTGAGTGTGACTTCAATCGGAATAAGATCATCTGAGATTTTTCTCAAATTTGTCATCATTCTGGATGAAAGGATATTCACAAACATGTTGTTGTTGACCAGGACCCTGGTGACTGGATATCCCTCTAAGTGGACAGAAATGTATAGTGACTTCAAATGTTGAGTCATAGTGTGACAAGGCCTTTCTATTACTACTTTTTCGGAAGGCGTACCTGGCTTAATAGTGATAGTGGATACATTCTTGGCTTCTTTCGAGTGAAAGGAGCTTTATTGTATAATTATAGGAGGACTAAGTTCCTCCATATCTCCTTCCATCTTGTTGAGCTAAGGTGGTTTAGCTTGAAAACCCAATGGTAATGTGAGTATCATATTATAATATATTTTAACTAGTGGAAGCAATCCAAACTATATTACAAAATTCAGCATTGCTCCCCATGCATTTCTGAATTAGGTAAAAAATCGGTGTTTTTAATCTCAAGTAAATCATTCGTTGTCAAAACTACCCCTTTTCCATCAGGATTAAATGAAGTTTCTTTCAATGATTTTGTGTTTGTGAGGAGTTCCTCGATCAACAAATCAGTACCCGAAAATCATCCATCACTAAAGTATCCAGCCGATCCTTCAGGGTCAACACTTTCTTTGTCAGATTATTGTTTATTCTTAATTAACTTATATGGAATAGGCTCCACATTCAAATCTACCATGTTCACGACTATCTGTTCATCCTCTGGTTGTGAAATCGTCGGCATCGGCTATGGTCGTATAGCCATTTTGAGATTGATTCTCTGTAGCGGTCATTTATCTTCGCTTAGTAGCATGTTTCCTTTTCCAACACCGCTTCTAAGTGCGAGTGATTCCTTCAGGCATGGCTGGGAAATTAGGGTGACTAACCCTCCTTCGGACTTCTTCTTGGGTAGGAAGATGTTTGACCATCATACGTTGTAGCATTGGAGCTAGTCAAAGATGTTCACTTTATTAGTGATAAGAGTCATTTTACATCCTCTACATGAACCATGGTTTTGTTTGGTTAGTCGGTCGAGGAAACTGCCTAATCAGCTGAATTAGCGTTACGCATTGCTCTCACAAATGTAGCCTGTGATCAGTGGGCAATGTTGCTTTCGTTTGTACTACTATGCTCATAGCTGCTTGTGAAGGCATATTAGATCTTTCGTTGGATTATCACGACTCAAACTAGTCATCACAAGGCCCGAGGTCAACTTTTTTTTATCATGGTCGAACCAACTTTTAAGGATTGACCATGGCCATGTTGATATCTATGTTAAGTGAAAACGGATTGGTGTTGATCTGAAATACTTCTTTTTCCTTCTCAGAAAACTTTAACAATCCTCAGTCAATATTGTCTTGGATGACGTTCATGAAAATGACAAATTCGTTAGTTGAATGGGAATGAGTTCTATGCCATTTGTAATACTTGGTCTTTTTCAATTCCTCAATCGTAGGTATTTTACGGTTGATAGTAATTTTAATAAATTTTCTAGTCAACATTATAACAAAGATCTCATCGGCCCAGGTAATATCAAATGTATATATTCTTTGAGTTCATTATGTAGCCAGTGTGGTTGCTTCTACTCCAACGTCGAATAGACAAATAGCTGCTTGGCTACTACTTCGAACGCTGTCACCTTGTAGTTAGGATCATATTAGTATGTCCTATCCAACGAGTTCTTTTATCTTGTTCTATCTTAAAGGAGAGCTTCATACTGAGATACCTTTCTAGATAAATCATATAAATCTGTGAACTTTGTTTCGATGAACTTTTTATGGAGTTTGTATTTTAAACCGTCTAAGTGAATTGTATAAATTCAGCCTAGGCTATGACTACTTTGAATTGGTTTTTCTGTCTTTTAAACTGAGCAATATAATATTCGCATGATTACCTGGCAACTACCAGAAACGTGAAAGGTTAGCCATAGAAAATTTCCTATCCTTATAGAAGAACTAGGCATGAAATTTCTCTTCCATTTCTTGCCACACTTAGATGGAGTTCGATAACAAATTAGAATACCAAGTGAAAGCCACTTCGGTTAAGGAATAGTTAAACGATTACAATTAATAATAATCATTATTGTCTAGTTCTCCACACTGCGTAGTAAATCAACCCATGTGCTTTATGTTTTTTTATTTTTTTATTTTTTTATTTTATTTTTATTTTTTTTTAATTTATGGTTGATTAACCAGTGTCAGCTGTGAATAGAGTAAAATCAGCTCGATAATTTCTCGGCAATGGATATTGACGATCAATCCATACAGGGTAAGGGTTAGTAGATTGGAGTAGTATTTCGACCAAGAACTTGGCCTCCCACTTCTTGGACCAATTGTAAAATTGGTCGTGGTCCAAATGGTGAGGTTTGGCCATTGGAGATGGCCTAGGACCTACCGGGTATTGTTCCCTATTGTGAGATATATTCACAGTGAAAGGTTTCCCTCTTGGTATTCCTTGATTCCTAGCCCCATGAATGAAATTCATGTTCTCCCATTTAAATTGTCTAAACTCAACAGTTGGAGGAACATTTTGCACTTCGTGTACTGGAGCAAGATGTGTGTTCTGTTGTAAAAGAGGTACTAATGGTACTGGCAGCAATGACTCCAAATTTCCAACAAAACTAGTCTCAATAGTTTACTGAGGCATAACAGGTGATCTTTCAGCAAAAATAGCTATCATCCTATTCAAACTCTCAGTCTGATTGGCCATCCATCTATTGAAATTTTCAGCCTAAATTCGTGAGTACTTGACCTGAGGTCGTGCCTACTTTGCAATATGCGGAATCCCCATTTACATATCACATAACCTAGCTAACATTATCTCAAGAGGACCAGTCAAAGATGAAGATGCCCTATCTTGATTTTGAGGATTGGGCACTAGATTTGGTTGTGGATTTAACAACTTAGGTGCTAACTATACCTAAATTTCCTCGTCTGGTGTAAGAGGTTCATTAGCACTAGAAGCATTACGAGTATTTCTTTGGCTCATATTTTATTATTGCACTTGTATATTTACCAAAAATCTGGTGTTCTATTGGGTGTGTCAAAAATTATTTTACTGCATGACCAATGCATAATGAATATTTATGATAACCAAGTAATTTTTAGTCTCATTGGGCATGCAAAAAATTGTTGGTACTCGGTTGTTTTTAGTCACGTATGATGTGTGTGGGCGTGCCAGAACTGATTCTATGCCTCGATTCAAACTAAACAAATTATCGGTTGCTTATTCGCAAGATAGTTACAAGAAGATCTGACGATTATCAGTTGGTAGGGTTCTTCTTCCGGAGATGGGTTGCACCTTGCCTTCTGTATGAAAGGACTTTTGTTGTATGAAAACAATCAGATAAAAAAGGAAATACTTACAGTTGATCACAAGGAGCAACTGCAAGATTCCTTCTTGAAAGATGAATTGATTGTATTGAAATTGAGAATAGTCCAGTATAAATGCGTAGATTTGGGTTACAGGTAAAGATTACCGTTACTGGATTACAACTAACAATTACCACTACTAGATTATCGCTACTCCTAGGATAGTGCTAAGTTATGATAAGGAAAGATAATTTGATTGGTTTGATTGGATTTGTGTGAGACGACTTGCTTTCGTTGAATCCTTCTCCTATTTATGGACCTCTCTTGTGATTATTTTTTAGCCGTTTCTTTCTATATTTAATGAGTATGGCAGCTGATTTGTCGCACTGTTGATCATCCAAATCCTTCACCCTTTTCTTAACACGTGTCCTTTTATTTGCTCTTTCTGCTCAATCACTTTTTGCCTGCTTCTCCCGCCATTAGATGACATAATTCCATAAAAAGTGCTCTAAAAATCTTACGTACGCTATACATTTTTTTGTGGAATGACACATGTCCTTTTTTGTAATTAGCTATCTAAAGATAATTAAGAAGTAGAGTACAACAATATGTACTTTGGTGTTTTACCCTAAGAGTCCATGTGCATGTATAAGCAAGGCATGTGTAAGGAATTTATTCCGCAGATAGGCTGTGTACTTATTTTTCTATGTTTTAATAGATACATGGGTTGAGCAAACTGCAGACAAGTTGTACGTCCCACACACAACTTTGTTTGAATCCAAACCACCCCTTGAGGTGGTGCGGCTCTTCTTCCTATGTTGTGTCAATACGACCCGGTTACTTTGAGAACACTTCCATTAGACTTTCCTGCCTCAGGTCGTAGCATGCCATGTGGCACATCATTTCACCTGCCTATTTCGTCTCTGAAATAGTCTTAGCACCATGCAGCCTTCATGCACGTTCGTCATGATCCATTTGCACGGGGAAGCAATGATCATTAATAAGCCATTCAAACATGAGATTATTGACCCTGTGTTGTTCTTGCACCTGTGGGCCACCGATATAGCCCTTGACCCGACATGTAAAGGCCGTCTACTGTAAACATTTATAAGGCCCACACTTAGACCGGGTTTGGGGTTGGCCAGGCTAGATCTGGGCATGATTTCACACATAAGACCAAGTCCTGGTTCGAGCCCCAGATGGCCCTAGCATGGCAGTCCGAAGCATGGCCCAAAAATATTGGGTGGGCCTGAGACTGACATGATCAGACCCAATTTGGCTAGAAAATTGATATTTTCCCCATTGAGTTTTCCCAATCTGCCTGCTTATCAAGTGGCCCATGCATGCACAAAGAAATAATTGCCTAAAGATTAAGATGGCATATATATTTACAGGATATTACACATGTACATATAAAGTTGGAGTCGGTTACAATGGCTTGAGCCCCACCTAGACCCAAAATCTGATTGGGCCTGCATGTGAGATCTGAGCCTGGACCTGGGCCAAGTCAGTAGGTCCAAGGCCAGCCCGAAAGTTGGGCTGGTTGGATCAGCCAGCTACCCAGCCCATTGCCACCTTTAAAAAAAAATAAAAAAAAATTAAAGTAAAGATTTCATTTAATCAAAAGGAAATTGGAAGTACAACCTATAGCTTCAGGACGTCCCCACAAAAAAAAGGGTCGGGCCACCTATCGTATACATCCACTGTACATCAAAGAAAAAAAGGAGACTTATAGATAAGGTAGATGGAGGGCTATGCGACGGTTCGAATCGAACCAAGTCCCGACCTTGTCAAGAAGAATCAAGCCCTTATTTTTCCTGGGAAGGGAAGCAATATGATCATGACAGTTTCTCTCCTGTGTCTCGCTCCCCACTCTCGCCAAGCTATCTGCTGGGCCATTACCTTCTCGGAAAATATGCTTGAAAGAAAATGTACCGGACTGCCTCAAGTTGTTGATCCTGTCTACCCATGGTTTCCAACTCCAAGGGTATCTTGTTTCACTAGCAAGAATTTCAGTTGCCAACTTTGAATCCGATTCTTTGAGAGCCTTCCGAAAAGTGGTTAGAGCTTTTCTCTCGAAATCCAAGCAACTACCACTCACCTTCCAATATCCTTCACAGTATATCAGCATATTTAAAAGACAGGAAAATAAGAAAGCCACTTCTCTCTCAAAAAAAAAATTTAAAAAAAAAAACTTTGAATCCGATTCAACAATTATCCTGTTCACCATGTGCGTGCCATATATCAATGGCAATCTGGGCCGTCTAAAGCACGGACCACGTGGTGGATAGAGCATACATGTCGTGAAAATCACACCCAATCAGACTACACTACAGTTTCTTTCTCTCAGAGCTGTATATAGAATCCAACCGCAAGCAATTTCTGTGAAGGTGAAGACCCCTAGGCATGACCATACACACGTGCACATGCGCTTTACAATGCACACGTGTTTAGTTAAAAACAGGGATTTGTCTATATAGAAGGAAATGCATTTCTCTTCACATAGATGCATCCGTCAATTGAAGAGAGGAGGAGAGTTCCAGACCCAACAGTTTGATAATCGGGTCTGTAGTTTTGCCCAGGCCCACATCTGGGTAAGGCATGTGTTAGAGGTATGTGCTCGACGATCCTACGTGATGGATGGCCTAGATCTTGTATAAGTGTGCATTGGTGTCATGTGTTTCGCAATGTCCCTACCCCAAGTAGGACCTAGCGATAGCATTCTTTGGTACGGTTTTTTCCCGTCTGCCTCTTCGTGGTACACCCAAAAGATGCATGTGAGTTTTTCATCCTTCCCTTTTGCCTCCTCTTCATATACAAAAGTTGCATGTGCCCATCCGTTTCTTTCCTTACCAAGGTGTCATATGTAAGAACATCCAGTCTCACCAACTTTTACATCAAACTATTAATTAATTGTATGTAATTTTTCAATTTCTACAATCGGACCATTCATCCTCAATATTTAACATAGGTCATGGATCAAGAACGTTCCTAATACACATGGACTTGAAGAAGCTCAAAGAGAAATTGACAAAAATCAGTATAGTTTGATCGATTGACAAATCGAGTCGATGGGTATCGAAATTCTGCCAGAAATTTCAGATTGTTTGCTAGACAATTTCTATCAGTTTCGACAGGTTGACAGATCTAGTCGATAAGTTGAAGACCCTATTCGACAAGTCAAACAATTGGGTTGACATGTCGAAATTCACAAAATTTTTAGTTTAAGTATTTGGACGTTTTTGAGCCCGTTTGACTAATTGACTTAACCAGTCGACGAAAGGTCGACGGACGATAGACAATTGCACGTTTTCAAAATTTGTTTTCTTATTTGATTAGGACTCTTTTGATTACTTTTTTAGGTTTGTTTAGGGTTATTTAAGTGTGCTAAACTCGTTTATTTTGGAAAGCTATCAATTAAAAATTCTTAGATTTATATTATTTCTTTTGTGGATTTCTAGAAAATTCTCTTATGGATTTAAGAGTGCTTTGTGGATTCAAGGTGTTTATTGATCGAGGAAGATGGTGATCGACCTCATCACGTCCTTCCTTGCATCAATTGGTATTAGAGTAAGGCTTTTCCTAGGATCGATGGCTTCTAACGACGTGTCAAGTCACAATCCTATGGACGGTACTCTAAGGAATTATTCTTTATATGTGGCGGCTTTCGAAGCAATACATCAAAAGAATCGGCAAGTCATGCAAGGGATGCAAGTTGTCATCGATCGTATGACAGAGATCCTAGGGCAACTCCGTATTCGTGTTGATGATCCGCCTTCAGTAGGTGCTGGAATTCGCAATCATGTTGATTTCAAGATGATGCCAGTGGTTAATTGCGTAATCACACCTGAGGATGTGAGATCCAATGATGAGGAAATTGCTAACATTATACTCCAACATCCCATACGAGGCGGCAATCAGGTAGATGGAATGGATCAAAAATTCAGGATGAAAGTCGAACTTCCTAGCTTCAACGACCAACTCTATACGAGGACTTCTTTGATTGGTTGCTTGAAGTTGAATGTTGCTTCAACTACATGGACATCATTAAAGAGAAGAAAGAAAACTCATGGCCTATAAGTTGAAGGGCAGAGTTCGGCTTAGTGCGAGCAGCTTCATTTGGCCTGAACGAGACAGATGAAGGCGTCAATCTACACAGGGCCGCAAATGAAGCAATTATTGCGTGCACAGTTCCTCCTTAGTGATTACGATAAAATATTATTCCAAACAAAACCCAAATCATTGGTAGGATAGCTGATCGGTGAGGGTTTATGTAGAGAAATATTATTATTTGTTGGCGAGAGGTGAAGATAGCCACTCGGTGAGGGGTTATGCAAAAAAATCTCATTGTTTATCGGCGAGAGGTGACCTGATCAAGAGGGAGTCACCACAAGCCGTCGGATTCATTAGTGGCATACGTGTGACGGCTTTAGAAACTAAGAACCAACCTAATACTTCTAAAGTGGACGAGCAGCCTCTCGTAAACGAACAAAATTTCCTCAAACACTTTGAGGAGACGGGAGTGATAGTAGCATTAGTAAAAAAGGAAGCATATGTAGAGTTCATGAACATTCTAAAAGATGTAAAGCTAGTGTTACACGAGTTCAAAGCGATTGTATTCGTTGAAATTCTCAACGAATTGTCCCATATGCAGGAGATTGTTCTTTCTCTCAAGATGAGTTTGTCTTCAACAGCACAAATAATTAATCTACCGACCAGGCCCAATTTGAGGTTGTGTATGGCCGAGTTCGTAAACCTGCACTCGACTTGTTTTCATTGCCTAAACTACTTGGAATGAGTATTATGACAAAGAATATGACAGTTCATGTAAGACCCGTATCTTAGTTCGTATCGTTCCGTATACTCCTATTGTCCTCTCGGTCGAATTCCAACAACCCGCGACCTGTAATCGACGTTTGTGCGCGAGCCTAAGCCGAGTCCTGCATATCTAAGTCGACTTGACTCGAGACTTGTACCAGTGCGACCACGTCGTCACCGCGGTTCTGGCGTCGCGTCTTGCGCACTGAGGCGATACCCGGGCCAGGAGATATGGGCTCGCGTTCAGTTCGAGGAAAACGCCGCGCGTTGTAATTCCGAGAGAATCTCTATGACACGTCACATCAATCAATCAAAGTACAACTCATCACTCCATCCCATCCCCAAGTACAACCACCCTCCCCAAAAGTCAACACTCTCTCTTACACAAGTACACATCCATCACTCACTCACCCATCCCTCTCTCTCTTACACCTCTCTCTCTCATCTCTCTCTCATTCTCCAAGAAGCCCAACCGTCCAAGCTCTCCATGAGAAGAGCTTGGTGTGGCCCATCTTCCTACCCCCACATCTTTCATCCTAACCCTCCAAACTTCATCATCCTCCGTTAAAGTCGAAGCCGACGAGCTAGGGATTCCATCGGACCAAGAAGATCGAATGGTGGGTGCTTCTATTTGTGGATTTTATGATTTGAGGGCCCACATATGTGGGACCCATCTTGATGTATTCATGTATAGGGAGGGCCCATAGTGGCGGGGTCCCTCCCCTCTCACGATCGTCTCTCTCTCTCTCTTTTTCTTGTGATGGGTGTGGCCCACTTGATCCACGTCGTACAAACCGTGTGGGTCCACCTGATGTATGCTTTTCATCAATGCCATCCAACTGTTTAGATGATGCATTGGATGGTGGGGTCCTAACGGATGTGCCTTAGATCCATGCCATCCATCTGTCCAAGACGTGGGGCCCACCTAGACATATCTGCAACATATCCACGCCGTCCAGGGTTGTGGACCCATGCGATGTATATCCTCACCGTCCAGCACGCTGGACGGTGAAAGCCACCATGATGTATCTGTCCACACCATCCAACTACCTGAACGGTGAGAAAATCACGAATATCAGCTTGGTCCCAAGCTGTGGGCCACGTGTGGGTGGAACCCACCTTGATGTATCTGTTCTATTTCCACCGTCCATTGCTTGGACAGTGGGAACCCATCCCACGTGAGGTCCATATCTAGACCGTCCGTCAAATGGACGCCTGGACGTTTGAATGCATGATGTTAAAAAAATAAAAAAATAAAATATTATAATAATAAGATAATATGTACATATATATATATATATACATATATATATATATATATGTATGTATGTATGTAGGTATGTATGTATGTATGTATGTATATATGTATATAGAGGTGGGTACCATGTGGGAACCACCCACGGTAGCAGCAGCTAAGCTGCTGTATATGGAGATAAATCCACGCCGTCCATCTATCTAGTAGAACCCACCATCCTGTATGTGCTTCATCTGCACCGTCCATATGGACGGTGCCATGTTCGGCCTCACCATGATGGATGTTTTCCATCCAAACTGTCCATCCACTTGGCTATATCTGTCCATCCATCCGCTGGACGGTTAGCAGCCTCACCATGATGGATGTTTTCCATTCAAGTTGTTCATTCATTTGGTGATCACATCTTGAGGCTTGAGAGTAAAATAAGACAGGTCTAATATCAAGTGGACCACGCTGCAGAAAACAGTGGGATGAACGTCCACCATTGAAACCCCTTGGGTTACTGGATTTTGGACCAATATGATATTTGTTTTTCCTCTATATCCAGGCCTTTGTGACCTCATGAACAGACCGGATGGGGAATAATACAATGGTGGGTGTTGAGGGTCAAATATTGCATATTAGACCCCAGTTATTACCTGGATTTACGAGCATGATACTGTTCAATGGCCCGTTTTATCGTTCTTGTGATGCAGGGTGTATTTATGAGCTTGGATCGAAATATGGTGATAAAAGCATGAATTTAACGCTCCGAAGTCACCAGAGCAAGTGACGGACTCCAGAGGACCAAGATCAATGAATTTACATGTCGGGGGTCCGAGGAAATCAAGCAGTTCACGTTAAAAAAATGGCTCAAAACTGGTCCAGAATGCAAGATCACGGGGTTCCTACCATCCGTCCGGCTCAAGACTTCATGCATGGCCTAAGGACCATAAATTAACCGTACACGCCGAATTTCAGCCGTTAGATCCTGGTGGAAGTGGCTTAACGGACAGATCAGCCCTCAGAATCATGATTCTGGGCCCACCTGCTGTTTGGATGGGCCTCATCTTCGGTCCCTACGGGTTAAATGATATGACAAAATGGATGGGTGGAGCAGATTTCTTGAAAACATCATAGTGGACCCCATTTGAGCTTGAGTGTGCATAGTGCACATGTGCACTAGCCGTGCACTGAATGACTCAAAGTCGGTCAGCGTACGCTGACCGACTCATTCTTCTCCCATTCAAGAAAGGACGCAGCGTCCTCCCGCCGTCCACCGTTTCTGTGCAGTGGGCCCCACACATCAGTTATTTGAACGATCTGATCCGACCATTGCATCCATTAGTGCGGTATAACCCTCGCCTAGACGTCCTTTTTGCCTTATGCAGGCGTCTGCACGTTCCCAACCGTCAATCGCAGGATGGACGGTGGAGTAGAAGACCTGGTGGACCACACCTATTTCACTGAAAAAACCGTCCATTCCTAACGTTTTCCCGAGGATAACGCAATGAGCGGGGTGGATTGTCCATAAAAACATTTTCCTGGGGCCCACCGATCATCACAGCAGCGTACGAAAGCTCTGTTACGCAACAGAGCTTGCGTAGGAAGGTTGTGGGCCACCATCATGCATCCTCGGCCTGATCTGGACCGTCCATCAGAAGTCTATGCCTCCTACAACCCACTCCTAGGAGACGGAATTCCAGAGAATAACAAATATCGGTTTTTAACCGTTCAAACGTAGGATGAATGGCGAAAGCAAAGATTCAATGGACCGCATCAAGAGACGTACATAAAAACCCTTTTTCAACTGGTTTTTCGAGAGGAACGCAACGGATCGCTTGGATTCTCCCGTGAAAATCAATAATGGGCCCCACCAAGCATGGCAGCGTTAACTCAAGGGTAGGAGTGCGTAAACACTTCCGCACCGACTCACTCCTGCTGCGTAAACGGATTACGCACTCCACCGTCCTGCATGACTATAAGAGAGAGCAAGATAAGGGGACGAAGGGAAGAAGAAATTCCAGAGGAGGAACATCCAGATCTGACGTGAGGAGAACTTGGAGTCAGAGACAGAGGGAGTGGTTCTTCTAGAGTTTTTATTTTGTTTTATTTTATCTTATTTTATTCTTATGTGTTCTAGCCTCATTATGTTAGGCTAAAACTCCTTAGCTAGGGCTAAGGGGTGAAGCTTGTAGTGAGATGGGATTTCACTTTATGCCTTTAATTTACTTCCAATTTGTGAACTGAATTGATATTAGTTTGATTATTTAGGGGAATACTTTTAGTTTTTAATGGTCTGTTGTGACTAAAATTACAATGGGTCTGCGATAGCTTTGAGTATGTTCATTTCATTTTGATGTTTATGACGTCAGGAAGCCCTATTGTTCACCATCGTCTCCTGGGTATGGTTGGATGTCGGTACCCTTCCTAACCTTCATAAGCATCTGATTGGTTATCAATTAGTTTAATTCTGTTGTTTACCTTGTCTCCTGGGCATGGTTTGGTGATAAAATCCATTCTAATTCATATACTTTTCATACCTTGAAAATTATATCAAAGGACGTTCGGTTTGATTTTCATGGTTTCACCCTTCAACTGGATGATGATAGAACTCTAAGTCCAGTTGAAATTCTTGGAACAGGCATAAGATCTCCCTGATCTCTACAAGTGAAACCTCTGAATCCCTAGTGTTTTTCCTTGAATTCTTTAGATTTTAGTTAATTATTCACCATTATTCTCTTGATCACACTTGATTTAGATTTCATCTTATTCTAGTTCTGATTCTAGTTAGTTTCAGATAACATACAAGTTTCAGTCCCTGTGGATTCGATCTCGGTCTTACCGAGATTATTACTACATCACAACCCTATACTTGGGGAGTGAACAAGTTTTTGGCGCCGTTGCCGGGGACTGACGGCTACGTAATTTGAAATTAATTAGTCTTAGAATTAAGGGTAAGATTACGATTTTGCTAACTTTCTATTTTCTTAGGTTTTGTTCTCTTTTTAGGAACTAACCTAATTGTCTTGTTTTGTAGACTCTTTGATAGACTTCTAAATTGGTAACGTTCTTCCTAATTTTTTCCTTTCTATTTATAGAGTAGGATTTGTCTTCCTTTTTAAGTAGTTTCTAATTCTAAGTCTTCTAGAATCTAACCTTATTTCCTATATTATTTCTAGAAAATTTTTTATTTTTAGATTTTCTATTTAGAAACTAACCCTCTTGTTTTGTAGGTTTTCTAACTCAGTAAGCTCTTTCTGACTTCTACTTTCTATGTTTCTCTTTCATTACTCACTTACTTTCTAGTTTAGAATTTTCCTAATTTGTTTAGAGGTTCCTACTTTCCTTTTTAGGATTTCTCTTTTCTAAATTTAGAACTTAGTTGATTGTTATTCTTCTTCTTAGGAATTTTCTACTCTTAGGCCTATTATCTTTAGAAACTAACTTGTTTTGTTTTATTTTACAGGTTTTAACTTAGGGACTTCAATTTAGTAACTTCCTTCCAACCCTCTCTTCTTTCTAGTTTTTTTTTCTTTCTTAGGATTAGGTTTAGAATTTAACTGAGGGCTGCGAGTGTTTCATGCCCAAGTGGGCTCGTGACAACACTCGACGTCTCTTGACCGAAGGAGGATTAGTCGAGGGGTTAACTGTCCATCGCAGGACTAGACATCGCTCGAATTCCCCTGAGTTAATTGAGGTTATGGCTGCAAATCAACCTCAAGCACTACCTCACCATAGGGATGAGGAAGTACATGATGAGAATGAGGTACATCAAGCACCCCCGCCTCGTACTTTACGAGATTATTTACAACCGGCGGGGGTGAGTACGCCATCATGTATGATTTTTCCTGAAAACACAGGACAGATGGACATCAAGCCAGGAATTATCCAACTCCTTCCTAAATTCCATGGGCTTGAATCAAAAAGTCCATACTTACATTTTAAAGAGTTCGATGAGATTATAGCCACCTTATACTTTCCCAATGTATCCGAGGATACAATCAGGCTGAAACTCTTTCCTTTTTCCTTAAAAGAGAAGGCTAAGACGTGGCTACATTCACTGCGTCCTCGATCCATTACATGGAATGATATGCAGAGGGAATTCATAAAGAAATTCTTCCCACATCATAAAACAATTACCCTCAGAAAAGCAATCATGAACTTTACCCAAAAGGAAGATGAAACATTCTTCCAATGTTGGGAAAGGTTTAAGGATTTGGTCAGTTCATGCCCACAACACGGCTTTGAAACGTGGCGCATTACAAATTTTTTCTACGATGGACTGACATCTTCCATGCGTCAAATGGTCGAGACATTGTGCAATGGAGAGTTCATTAATAAAGATGTCGACGAGGTATGGGACTACCTCGACAGTCTAGTTGAAAAAACACAATCTTGGGACTATTACCCAAAATCAAACACCACGTCTAGGCCAACTCAATCTAAGGAGAAAGGTGGATTGTATCTCCTGAAAGAAGAGGATGATCTCAATTATAAAGTGACTAATCTCATAAGAAAATTTGAGGCCATGGAAGGAAAGAAGGATAAGGTCAATGAAATTGTTTGCGGCATCTGTGATTGCAACATTCACACAACTGAAAACTGTCCTACAATACCTGCCTTTCGAGGAGTGTTGAATGAACAAGCCAGTGCCATGAACAACTATCAAAGACCTTTTACTGGACCCAACTCCAATACATACAATCCTGGTTGGAAAAATCATCCAAACTTTAGTTGGAGAAATGGACAAACGGCTACCCCCCAAGGTTTTTTTCAAAATCCAAATCAGGGGAAACCTCAAGAAGAACCGGTTCAAAATTCCATACAAGAGCTGGCTCAGGCGATGCGAGGATTTACAGATTTTATGCAAAAGATAGATTCTCGTATGACGGTTATAGAAAAGGGGATGCTTCCTGCACAACCTCTCCCCAATCCTAAATCGCAGTACGAGATAAATGATCCCAGCTCTTCAAATCAAATGGGGCACGCTAAATCCATCACCACTCTTAGGAGTGGGAAGATCATTGATAAAACCCTTCCGGTTAGGCCTGAAAAGCCTCAAGAACCAGAAGAGGACAATAATGATGGATCTAGTGATACCCCACAAAAATTAGAACCGGAACTTCTAGAGAAGCCAGTTGCTCCATTCCCCCAACGGTTGGTTGCACCAAAATGTCTTTCTAACTCTCAGGATATTCTAGAGGTGTTGAAACAAGTGAAAGTCAACATTCTTCTACTTGATGTCGTAAAACAGATTCCTTCATATGCAAAATTTCTGAAAGACCTATGTACGACCAAAAGACGGCAGAGTATTCAAAAGAAGATTTTCTTAACTGAGAAAGTGAGTGCCATCTTGAAGCAAGACGTGCCGCAGAAATTCAAGGATCCCTGTAGCCCAACCATATCATGTGTAATCGGGAACCATCGAATTGATCACGCACTTCTTGACTTAGGAGCGAGCGTCAATCTGATTCCCTACTCGGTATACAAACAGTTAGGTTTAGGTGAGTTAAAACCCACCCTAACCACACTACAACTTGCCGATCGCTCTGTTCGTGTACCAAGAGGGATTATTGAGGATGTGTTGGTCCAAGTCGATAGATTTTACTACCCTGTAGATTTTATCATCCTGGACACCGAACCCATCAATAACATAAGCACTCAGATTCCCGTCATTCTAGGTCGCCCATTCCTTGCCACGTCAAATGCAATTATCAATTGCAGGAATGGTGTCATGAATATGTCTTTCGAAAATTTAACATTGGAGTCAAACATCTTTTTCAATCACGGCAACAACTCAGAGGATGATGACGATATCCACGACATCAACATGATTGACTCTTTAGTGGAAGATACGACACCTCTGACCTTATCCTCCGACCTTCTAGAGACGTGCCTGGCCCACTCCCATGAGTTTGATGATGATATGATTAGGGAGACGTGTGCCTTGCTGGATACTGCACCGGTACTTGAAGTTAATCGGTGGAGGCCACAATTTGAAGAATTACCACAAACTGATGTAGTGCCTCTACCGTCTAACCTCAAGGCACCGAAGCTTGACCTAAAACCTTTGCCCTCTGATTTGAAATATGCCTATTTAGGTCAAGATGAGACATACCCGGTGGTGATCTCTGCCCACCTGGAGAAAGAACAGGAGAGTATGCTCATAGCTACTCTCATTCAGCATAAGGGAGCCCTTGGATGGACGATCACGAACCTCAAGGGAATCGACCCCTCGATTTGTACTCATCGCATATATCTTGAGAATAATGCGAAGACCGCTCGGCAACCACAACGTAGACTAAATCCAAACATGAAGGAAGTGGTTAAGGCCGAGGTTCTCAAACTATTGGATGTAGGTATCATATACCCTATATCTGATAGTCAATGGGTGAGTCCAACTCAGGTGGTTCCTAAGAAGTCCGAAATCACCATCGTACCCAATGCTAATAATGAACTCGTGCCAACTAGAGTCACTACTGGTTGGAGAATGTGCATTGACTACAGGAAATTAAATACCGTCACGAGGAAAGACCACTTTCCTTTACCATTCATTGATCAGATCCTGGAAAGGTTAGCCGGTCATTCCTATTACAGTTTCTTTGACGGGTATTCGGGCTATAACCAAATTGAAATCACCCCTGAGGACCAGGAAAAGACCACATTTACTTGCCCCAATGGCACCTTTGCTTACAGAAGAATGCCATTCGGGTTATGTAATGCCCCTGCCACCTTTCAGCGATGTATGCTGAGTATCTTTTCTGACATGGTGGGGAAATATCTAGAGGTCTTTATGGACGATTTCTTTGTTTTCGGTTCATCTTTCAGCGAGTGCTTAGAGAATCTTAAATGTGTGCTGAAAAGATGTGAAGAAAAGAATTTGGTACTTTATTGGGAGAAGTGTCATTTCATGGTTCATAAGGGGATTGTCCTTGGACATATCATCTCATCTAAGGGAATTGAGGTAGATAAGGCAAAAATCGATCTTATCTCTAACCTACCTCGACCCAAGAACATCAGGGACGTGCGATCCTTCTTAGGACACGCAGGATTTTACAGGCGATTCATAAAAGACTTTAGTCTCCTCTCTCGTCCTTTATGTAATCTTCTTCAAAAGGATGCTCCATACGAGTGGACTGAGCAATGCCAGGAAGCTTTCACCAAGCTTAAAGGCACGTTAACCACTGCACCCATCATGCAGCCACCCGACTGGAGCCTTCCTTTTGAGCTTATGTGCGACGCTTCTGATTATGCTCTTGGAGCGGTTCTAGGCTAGAGAAAAGATAAGAGGCCCTACGTCATCCATTACGCGAGTAGGACTTTAAATCCTACCCAAGTGAACTACTCGACTACGGAAAAAGAACTTTTAGCTGTAGTGTTCGCCTTGGACAAATTTAGGTCCTACCTGATTGGATCCAAGATCATTATCTATACAGATCATGCGGCACTGAAGTATCTTCTTTCTAAGAATGATTCTAAGCCCCACCTGATACGATGGATCCTTCTACTCCAAGAATTTAATTTGGAAATTAAAGATAAAAAAGGAGTAGAGAACGTAGTGGTCGATCACCTTTCTCGCCTTAATACCTCTGATTCCCTTGAGGTGACCCATATCAACGACATGTTCCCTGATGAACAATTGTTCAGAGTCTCCCACTCACCTTGGTTCGCTGATATTGCTAATTATCTTGCTACAGGTTCCATACTGACACAGTGGACTGCGCAAGATAAGAAGAAATTCTTCACCGAGGTGCGCAACTTTTTCTGGGATGATCCTTATTTGTTTAAATATTGCCCAGACCAGATCTTAAGGAGATGAGTGCCAGATGATGAGCATCAGAGTGTCATCTCCTTCTGTCACTTACAGGCCTGTGGTGGTAACTTTTCTGCAAAAAAGACCACGGCCAAGATTCTGCAGTGTGGCTTCTATTGGCCCACTATGTTTAGGGACACTCATGAGTTTTGCAAAGCTTGTGAGCGTTGTCAGAAATTGGGAGCATTGTCCCGTTGAAATATGATGCCCTTGAATCCCATTCTTATCATAGAGGCATTTGATTGTTGGGGCATCGATTTCATGGGACCATTCCCCCAATCTTTTTAGAATTTATATATTTTCTTGCCGTAGACTATGTCACTAAATGGGTCGAAGCGATTCCGTGTCGAACTAATGACCATCGCACAGTCATTAAATTCTTAAAAGAGAACATCCTTTCCCGATTCGGAACGCCTCAAGCCATCATTAGTGATGGGGGCTCACACTTTTGTAATAGGCCATTCGAGAGTTTAATGAAGAAATATGGTATCTCTCATAAGGTAAACACCCCATACCACCCACAGACAAGTGGGCAAGCTGAGATTTCTAATAGGGAGATCAAACACATTTTGGAGAAAACGGTTAACCCTGATCGTAAAGATTGGTCAATCCGATTGACCGATGCCTTATGGGCTTACCGTACTGCTTTTAAAACCCCTATTGGAATGTCTCCCTTTAGACTCGTCTATGGGAAGGCTTGCCACTTGCCTGTGGAGTTGGAACATAGAGCCTACTGGGCAATCAAAAATCTAAATTTCAATCTGAACAACGCTGGCTCGCTACGCAAACTTCAATTAAATGAACTTAAAGAAATCCGGAACGACGCATACGAGAACTCCAGAATTTACAAGGACAGGATGAAGGTGTTTCATGACCAACATATTCTACGAAAATCATTCACGCCAGGTCAGAAAGTCCTTTTGTATAATTCTCGATTATATCTCTTTCCGGGTAAGCTTCGATCTCGTTGGACTGGCCCTTACATTGTTGTTACTGCATATCCTCATGGGGTCGTCGAGATAAGAGATCCCGACAATGGCAAGGAATTTAAAGTAAATGGACATCGCTTAAAGCCATTTGTCAAGAAATTTGATTCAGAAGACATGTCCATGCCTTTGACTGACCTTGTTTACCAGGAATGATCTCCTAGTCTGATGGAGGTATAGGTAGGTTTATCGCTTTCATAGGACTAGGGTAGTTTATTGTATTTGTCTGGCTGAAGACGGTAAACTTAGCACTCCTGGGAGGCAGCCCAGCTTTTCATTCCATTTTCTTAGTCCAATGTTTGTGGGTAACATTACTGCAAACCCTCACGAGACTACAACTCGTCCACTAGGGGCAACCTAGGGGTTTAAAGGCTTGTTGCATACGCTAAATGCAATCGACAGCACCTGCGAAAGTGTTGTAGGTAGGATTTTTATTTTGGTTATTCTTGTTTTACTTCTGTTGGTTTCTCTCTTGCGCTGACCCGCTCTTACGTAGATATCTTTGGAAGTCTCTTGATTCGTTATCCAGGTACTATCTTCCCATCACTTCTCAGTTATTTTCGTTGTCCCCTGTGCATTGCATGCTCATATCTTTTACATTGAGGACAATGTAGATTTTAGGTTGGGGGTGGGAGATTAGGTGTCCTAATCAGTGTTTTCTTGGTCTTGAGCAAAAATTGTGAAAATTTTTAAATTTTTCTAGAATTTCTTGTAAATTCGATGTTATTTGGACTGCCATCTAGGGCACTTAGAATTTCAAGATACGTGATGTTGATAATTTATGACTTTTGGATTCAGTATCTATTAGATTTCACGGTTAAGTCTGAATTGTTAATTCATGGTTTTAAACATTGATTGAGTCATGCTTTCACAAAACACATCTCGCTTACACATTAAAGGTTCGGTTCGACATTGAACTATAATTTGTTGATCAGTAAACATGGAAGGAACCAACTTGGAAAATTTGCTCGTCATGATCGACTGAAAAAAAAAAAAAAAAAAAAAACCTTTGAAAAAGGTTGGGCGAATAATCTTCACCAGAGGTTTGCTCCCTGTAGGTGAGGATTTGATTCCCCATGCATGATATGAGAAAAAATGTTGGGTGTACAGTCTTCACCATAGGTTTGCTCCCTATAGGTGAAGGTTGATTCCCCAAGAATGATAGTCGAAAAAGGCTAGGAGAATGATCTTTACTATAGGTTTGCTCCCTATATGTAAGGGTTTAATTCCCCTACTTAGTTCAAAAAAAAAAAAAAAAAAAGAGTTGGAATTGATAAGGCAGGATTTGGTTCAGGTTTTGGTTGCCATGAATCCTCTTATTAGTTACTAATGATATCTTGAAATAAAGAAGTGAATTACAATAATGATAAGCCGAGATTACACTATACACCCATGGAATTCAATATTTATAATTGTTCTAATTAATGGATTAATGCCTTGAACTTGACTATGAAGTTTACCGTGCACTTGAGTTCAGAAGAAAGTAATGCCCAACATTCATGAATCTTAGAATTCTAGTATCAGTATTGCTTTAAAAAATCATTCGAGTTTATAGGAATTGCCCTATAATTCTCAACTTATTTTTCGCATACTTTGCTCGGGACTAGCAAAATGCTGGTTGGGGATTGTGTTGAGGGTCAAATATTGCATATTATACCCCAGTTATTACCTGGATTTATGAGCATGATACTGTTCAATGGCCCGTTTTATCGTTCTTGTGATGCAGGGTGTATTTACGAGCTTGGATCGAAATATGGTGCTAAAAGCATGAATTTAATGCTCCGAAGTCACCAGAGCAAGTGACGGACTACAGAGGACCAAGATCAACGAATTTACATGTCGGGGGTCCGAGGAAATCAAGCAGTTCACGTTAAAAATGGCTCAAAACTGGTCCAGAATGCAAGATCACGGGGTTCCCACCATCCGTCCGACTCAAGACTTCATGCATGGCCTAAGTACCATAAATTAACCGTACACGCCGAATTTCAGCCGTTAGATCCTGGTGGAAGTGGCTTAACGGACAGATCAGCCCTCAGAATCATGATTCTGGGCCCACCTGCTGTTTGGATGGGCCTCATCTTCGGTCCCTACGGGTTAAATGATATGACAAAATGGATGGGTGGAGCGGATTTCTCGAAAACATCATAGTGGACCCCATTTGAGCTTGAGTGTGCATAGTGCACATGTGCACTAGCCGTGCACTGAATGACTCAAAGTCGGTCAGCGTACGCTGACCGACTCTTTCTTCTCCCATTCAAGAAAGGACAAAGTGTCCTCCCGCCGTCCACCGTTTCTATGCAGTGGGCCCCACACATCAGTTATTTGAACGATCTGATCCGACCATTGCATCCATTATTGCAGTATAACCCTCGCCTAGACGTCCTTTTTGCCTTATGCAGGCGTTTGCACGTTCCCAACCGTCAATCGCAGGATGGACGGCGGAGTAGAAGACCTGGTGGGCCACACCTATTTCACTGAAAAAATCGTCCATTCCTAACGTTTTCTCGAGGATAACGCAATGAGCGGGGTGGATTTTCCATAAAAACATTTTCCTGGGGCCCACCGATCATCACAGCAGCGTACGAAAGCTCTGTTACGCAACAGAGCTTGCGTAGGAAGGTTGTGGGCCACCATCATGCATCCTCGGCCTGATCTGGACCGTCCATCAGAAGTCTATGCCTCCTACAACCCACTCCTAGGTGACGGAATTCCAGAGAATAACAAATATCGATTTTTAACCGTTCAAACGTAGGATGAATGGCGAAAGCAAAGATTCAATGGACCGCATCAAGAGACGTACATAAAAACCCTTTTTCAATAGGTTTTTCGAGAGGAACGCAACGGACCGCTTGGATTCTCCCGTGAAAATCAATAATGGGCCCCACCAAGCATGCCAGCGTTAACTCAAGGGTAGGAGTGCGTAAACACTTCCGCACCGACTCACTCCTGCTGTGTAAACGGATTACGCACTCCACCGTCCTGCATGACTATAAGAGAGAGCAAGATAAGGGGACGAAGGGAAGAAGAAATTCCAGAGGAGGAACATCCAGATCTGACGTGAGGAGAACTTGGAGTCAGAGACAGAGGGAGTGGTTCTTCTAGAGTTTTTATTTTGTTTTATTTTGTCTTATTTTATTCTTATGTGTTCTAGCCTCATCATGTCAGGCTAAAACTCCTTAGCTAGGGCTAAGGGGTGAAGCTTGTAGTGAGATGGGATTCACTTTATGCCTTTAATTTACTTCCAATTTGTGAACTGAATTGATATTAGTTTGATTATTTAGGGGAATACTTTTAGTTTTTAATGGTCTGTTGTGACTAAAATTACAATGGGTCTGCGATAGCTTTGAGTATGTTCCTTTCCTTTTGATGTTTATGACGTCAGGAAGCCCTATTGTTCACCATCGTTTCCTGGGCATGGTTGGATGTTGGTACCCTTCCTAACCTTCATAAGCATCTGATTGGTTATCAATTAGTTTAATTCTGTTGTTTACCTTGTCTCCTGGGCATGGTTTGGTGATAGAATCCATTCTAATTCATATACTTTTCATACCTTGAAAACTATATCAAAGGACATTCGGTTTGATTTTCATGGTTTCACCCTTCAACTGGATGAAGATAGAACTCTAAGTCCAGTTGAAATTCTTGGAACAGGCATAAGATCTCCCTGATCTCTATAAGTGGAACCTCTGAATCCCTAGTGTTTTTTCCTGAATTCTTTAGATTTTAATTAATTATTCACCATTATTCTCTTGATCACACTTGATTTAGATTTCATCTTATTCTAGTTCTGATTCTAATTAGTTTCAGATAACGTACAAGTTTCAGTCCCTGTGGATTCGACCTCGGTCTTACCGAGATTATTACTGCATCACAACCCTATACTTGGGGAGTGAACAGTGGGGCCCACTGGAATTTAATAGTGGAAATCATCATCACCACTGTTAGGTGTGGTATGGTCCAGATGATCCTTTGGATATGATTCTTTTTTTTTTTGTGATAATGCTCTAAAAAGATCTCTAGCAATAGATGAATGGTGTAGTTGTTGTGGCCCATTTGATACGGCCTGTTGAATATATTTGAGGCCCATTGTGATGTATTTAGAGCTCATGGGCAGAGGCCCACTGTGATGTATTTGGGGCCCATGGGTTGAGGCCTATTGTGATGTATTTGGAGCCCATGGGTAGATGCCCATTATGATATATTTGAGGCCCATGGGATGTGGCCCTTTGTGATGTATATTAGGCTCGTATCAAAGACCCATTGCGATGTATATTAGGCTCGTGTCAGAGACCCATTGTGATATATATGTGGCCCATATGATATGGTCCACCTGATGTATGAGAGGCCCATGGATGTGACCCATCGTGATGTATATTAGGCCCTTGTGTGAGGCCATGGGTCTACTATATGTTTGACCCTATGTGGGCCACTCTTTGGGAGCAATGTTAATTAAATGGCCACATTGATGGGCAATGATGGTTTAATGTCCACATTATAACCTTCCCTTAGGCCTGGTTAGGCCCATCTCATCATTCTCTAGTGGGTTAACTCAAACGAATGGGCCCCATTGACATCGCTTGGTCCATCATCGGCTGTCCATCCATGGATCCCGCCTTGTGTAGAGGCCGATTCCGATTGTCGAGACCGATTCCGATTGTTAAGGCCAATTCTGATTATCGAGGTCGATTCCGATCGTCGAGGCCAATTGTATAGGCCGATTCTGATTGTCGAGGTCGAGTATCAAGGATGATTCTGATTGTATAGGCCGATTGTATAGGCCGATTCTGATTATCGAGGCCGATTCTGATTTGTTGAGGCTGATTGTATAGGCCGATTCGATTGTTGAGGTCAAGTATCGAGGTCGATTCCGATTATCGAGGTCGACGATCGAGGCCGATTCCGATTGTCGAGGCCGATTTCGATTTGTCGATGCCGATTGTATAGGCCAATTCCGATTGTCAAGGCCGATTCTGATTTGTCGAGGCTGATTGTATAGGCCAATTCTGATTGGCGAGGCCGAGTATAGAGGCCGATTCCAATTGTTGAGGTCGAGTATCGAGGCTGATTCCAATTGTCGAGGCCGATTGTATAGGCTGATTCCGATTGTTCAGGCCAAGTATCGAGGCCGATTCTAATTTGTCGAGGCCGATTGTATAGGCCGATTCCGATTGTCGAGGCTAATTCCGATTGTCGAGGCCGAGTATCAAGGCCGATTTTGATTTGTCGAGGTCGATTATATAGGCCGATTCTGATTGTTGAGGCCGAGTATCGAGGCTGATTTCGATTTTTCGAGGCCAATTGTATAGGCCGATTCCGATTGTCGAGGCCGATTCCAATTTGTCGAGGCCGATTGTATAGGCCGATTTCGATTGTCAAGGCCGAGAATCGAGGCTGATTCCGAGTACCGATTCCGATTGTTGAGGCCAATTTCAATTGTCGAGGCCGATTTTGATTGCCAAGGCCGATTGTCAAGACCTATGTGATGTATATGCTGCCCGTGTTTAAGTCCTAATGTGATGAATATCAGGTCTATGTGATGAGGCCCATTGTGATGCATTTGAGGGCCAGACGATGGAGTCCATTGTGATGTATATTAGGCCCATGTGAGAGGCGCATCGTGATGTGTATTAAGCTCTTGAGTGAGGCCCAAGGTATTGTATATTAGGTCCTTGTGTGAGGCCATGAGTCCACTATATGTTAGGCTCTATGTGGGCCATTCCTTGGGGGCAATGTTGGTTAAATGTCCACATTGTCGAGGTCGATTATTGATGTCAGTTATCGATACTGATTATGAGTATGTGATAGCATAGCATCATGATACATGCCCATACACATCATCTGCATGTTTATTGTGAGATGTAATTGACCCTTGCATATGCCATAGTACAGATGGTTTATGAGACTCCCTGATAGGTGAAATTATCCCACATAAGCACATGGTATGCGCCGGATTGATGCATGATTGGACTACATGACTCATACATCTTGTATTGTGTGATTGTGATTACTGTACGCCCTAGCGACATCAGGTCTGTGACCACCATAGGCATGTCGTGGATGGCCAGATAAGACACCGAAAGTGTTTGGTTCGAGCATGTAGGCACTTTGGATGTCCGTGGGTGAAAGTCCATAAACCTCCGAGGCCAAGAGATGCCCCAATGTCTAGACCGAGTGGATACATGAGCGTTCGAGTGCCGAATACCAGTAGGCCGCGTCTCCCACTGTGTCATGGTCGGTTGGGAGGGGGTGTGGCCATATTCGCTCGAGTGAGGGGGCTATAAGCTAGGATGAGTTTGACCAGCTCCCAAATGGGTCCGCTATCGACGAGCCCGGTAGGCATTGGTATAATACTGGCAACGGTTAGTGAAGTCTTTTTCACTCGCTGGGCTATGCGGCCGACTAGGGCGGTAGCCAGCTTGAAGTGTATTAGACCACAGTGATGATCCCAAAGATGTACGGTGCTGATATGTAGACTTATTGAGCAGGAGTTGCGTACTCATTTATTCATTCACTATCCAAATTTAGGTATGAGATTGGTTTGGATAGAAGTCCCTTGTGATGGACCCCATAGCCTGCGATACTACGTACTATCATCTCGAATTCACTCCAGCTTGTTTATTTCATTTGCACCGCATATTGCATTGCATCCGTAATATTTAGCATTTTGGGTTGCCATGTTTCTGCATTAATATGACCGTTAGCATTCATGCCTTGCATCGCATAGCCTTGGTACGGCTGATGGCACTTATGGACTTATCAGTATATATCCGCTTACTCTGATATCATATGATTAATGATCTTGTCAGTATTTCTACCTATTTCGATATTGTATGATTTATGGCATTGTATTGCATACTCGACACTTATCTTGTGCACACGCTTTCACCACCCACTAAGCTTTCTATAAGCTTATGCACGATAGATTCGTGTAGGTGGCGTTAGGTGGTAGCAGCGTCGAGCATGGAGCGTGCAGCGGTCTTCTGGAGCTTTGACTTCGATATATATATTTCCCTTTCAACATTGTATTCAAATGTTTATATTAGTGGATATGTGATGATGATGTTGCCTTTGTGATTTGGGTATACTTGTGGTTATACTTATTACGAGTTAAATGTACATTGAAAAATCCTCCTTGTAGGATTCCAGGATCGGAATCTGGCGTATGGACACTGGGTGCCGAGAATGGGGTACTACGTAGGCTGTCGACACCGGATTCGGCGATTGAGAATTTTGTGAGCCCGGCTTCCGAGTTTGGGGCGTGACAGTTCAGGTAGCAACTATTCATGTTAATGTCGGGGGAAATTAAAGAAACTTATTACAGAGTAAAAGGAAGAAGCTAATAAATCTTGACACCTAAAATTCAATACGTATCATGAACCAAGTCCGTTAAAGAACACGTGGAAGTTAAATACATATCATGATCCGTTATAGAACTCAAGGATTTTTTTTTCTTTTAAGTGGAGGGATCTGACGTAGGATGTGGATCAACCACGCTCCTAATACACATCGACCGGAAGAAGCCCAAAGAGAAATTGTCAAAATTCACCATAGTTCGATTGATCGAGTCGATAGGTCGAAATTTCGCTAAAAATTCCAAACTAGTTATTAGACAATTTCTGCCAGTTTCGATAGGTTGATAGATCTGGTTAGCAAGTCGAAGGCCCTGTTTGACATGTAAACCAATTGGGTCGATAGGTCGAAATTCACAAAATTTTTAGTTTTAGTCTTTAGACATTTTTGAGCTTGTTCGACCGATTGACTTGACCGGTCGACGAAAGGCAAACAGACGGCAAAAATTTGCACATTTTTCAGAATTTTTTTCCTTATTTAATTAGGACTCTTTTAATTACATTTTAGTATTTGTTTAGATTTGTTTAAGCATGTTAAGCTCATTTATTTTGGAAAGCTATCAATTAAAAATTCTTAGATTTATATCATTTCTCTTGTGTATTCGAGAAAATTCTCTTGTGGATTCAAGATGGTCTTTTGAATTCAAGTCATTTCTCGATCGAGAAAGACGATGATCGACCTAATCACATCCTTCCCTGTGTCTATATCGATCTAACTGCTCCATTGTTCTTTACTAATGACTCCATCTTAGATATTAGCTCAATCTAGTGGTTCATCTTTAATGTTGTTTGAATCAATTTTGTTCCACATTGGTTCAGTTGGGTACGTAGTTTATTTTTTAATATGAACATAGTCAGATCATTCTTCATTAATTTTAACATAATCAAATCATTCATCTTCAATATCGGTCCGTCAGTCTAAAATTTGAGACAAATCTATTAATCAAACTAGTCAACTTTAGTATCATTCAACGCGATCTATTTGATTTCAAAAATTGGATGCAATCAGACTGATGATTTTCCATGTAGACTCAATTTGACCCATTCACCTCCAATTTTAACATAATTAAACCATTTGTCTTCAATATTAATTCAATCAGAACATTGATTTTCAATTTTGGAGCGACAAGACTATTGTTCCTTGGTGTTACTCTATTTGGATAATTCATCTTTAGTATAATTTAAAAAGAACCTTTCGACTTCAACATCATTCCAACCAGGTAGTTGCTTTTCATTATCAGTGGATTTGATAATTCATCTCTAATTCAATTGGACCATTTGCCTTCATTGTCGCTTCAACTGAAGTTGAACGGTCGATTTTTTATTTTGCAGTGATATTGGTCTAATTGGACCATTCATCTTTAGTCATTCAAATCGAGCCATTTAGCTTCATCATCGGTTCAATTAGGTTGTTGATTTGTAGTATCTACCCATTTGAACATTATCTCTAGTTTCAATATAACATCTTCAATATCCGCCTAACCAAACCATTGATCTTCAATTTTAAACTGATCAGACCATTCATTTAATATTGGTCTAATAAGATCATTCATCTTTAGTATCATTTAGATCGAGCATTCACATTTGAAACCGGTCCAGTTACGCGATTTGTTTTGGATGACGTTCATGTAAATGACAAATTTGTTAGTGGGATGGGAATGAGTTCTATGCCTTTTGTAATACTCGGTCTTTTCAAATCCTCAATCATAGATATTTTATTGTTGATAGTAATTTTAATAAATTTTCTGGTCAACATTATATCAAATATCTCATTGGCCCATGTAATATCAAATGTATATATAATTTGAGTTCATAATGTAGCCAGTGTGGTTGCTTCTACTTTAACCAATGTCGAATAGACAAATGGCTGCTTGGTTACTGCTTCGGCCGCTGTCACCTTGCAGTTAGGATCATAGTAGTATGTCCTAGCCAACGAATTCTTTTCCCTTGTTCTCTCTTAAAAGAGAACTTCATACCGAGATACCTTTCTAGATAAATCATTTAAATCTGTGAACTCTGTTTCGATGAACTTTTTATGGAGTTTGTATTTCAAACTGTCCTAAGTGAGTTGTACAAATTCAGCCTTGGCCATAACTACTTTGAATTGGTTTTTCTCTCTTTTAAACCGAGCAATATAATATTCGCATCATTCACCTGGTAACTTTCAAAAACGTGCCCGAGGGTGATTTTTCCCTTGCCCTGATTGTTGAGGGTCAAATATTGCATATCAGACCCAGTTATTGCCTGGATTTATGAACATGGTACTGTTTAACGGCCCGTTTTATCCGTGTTTGCGATGCAAGGTGAATTTATGAGCTTGGACCAAAACAGGGTACTAAAATCGTGGATTTGGCACTTTGAAGTCACCAAGGCAAGGGATGGACCCCAGGGGACCGAGATTGACGGATTTACACACCAGAGATCTGAGAAAATCAAGAAATTGAAGCTCAAGTGGCTCAAAATTGGTTCAGAATGCAAGATCACGGGGTTCCTACCATCCGTTCGGCTCAAAAATTTATATATTGCCTAAGGACCATAAATTAACCGTACACATAAAATTTCAGCCATTGGATCCTTATGAAAGTGGCCCAATAGACAGATTAGTCTATAAATTCTCGATTTGGGGCCTGCCTGATATCTGCATGTGCTTCAAATTTTGTCTCAACCCCTTAAATGAGGTGAAAAAGTGGATGGACGGAAAGGATTCCACATGTACATCACAGTGGACCCCACATGTACAGTGCGTGTACATGGGGTACATCACCTGCGCAACCCACGGGATCGGTCAAACTGCTTTGACAGACCCCTGCCCGTCTCCTTTCGCCTCTCTCTGCGTAAAAACAGTGAACGTACGCTGGCCATCTGTTTTTGCGTAATGGGCCCCACTATTGTCCATATGGAAAATCCAAACCGTTCATGAGATTCACGAGGACGCTATAACTCAGACCTAAGTGGTGAAATGTCAAAATTCATCGGAGATCCGTTTTTGATCGTCCAAAAGCAAGACGGACGGTGAGAAGATCTAGTACAATGGGCAACGAAAAGCTTGAAAACAATCCACCTTTCCTGCACGGTTTTACGCTAGGAATCAAATGGACGGCGTGGATTTCTCATTAGAGCCCGATCGAGGACCCCACTAAGACCCAGCGTAAGAGTTACGCGGTCCCTGTTTCGTAGACATCCAAAAATTCCGGACGTTGTGGGCTACTGATCGTTATCGGATGGACGATCTAGACTGTCCATCGTGTAGGCCGTCGGAAACCGTCCCAGGGGACGTTTATTCTTTAGAAGGAAAGCAAGGGAAAAGGATTTTTCTACATCATCTTTCGCTGTGAAAGATGTTGCGGACGCTGCAGCTGTGTAACAGCTGTCCACCGACCTCACGTTTCGCATATTCTCACCGCCTATTACTGCGTAGCTTCCACCGACTCCTACCATTCTTCACCGCCTCTACTGCCTATAAGAAAGAAAGAAGAGAGAAGACTCGAGCATTCAAATGTAGGGACGTGGGAGAGAGTTGTTTGTCTTTTTTCTTTTTATTTTTCTTTTGCTTATTTTATTTTTGTTTGAGAGATCTAGCTCCATCATGTTGAAGTAAAACTCTTAGCTAGGGCTAAGAGGTGAAGCTTGTGGCGTGATGGGAAGACTCTACGGTTTTGATTCATGCTAGTTGAATTGATTTTGATGATAGTTTGATACAAAGAAATTCCTCTAGTTTTTAATGGTTTATTGTGACTGAAATTACAATAGATCTGTGATGGCTTTGAGTATTTCCTTTCCCTTATTGTGATTATGCAGTTAGGAAGCTCTGTTGTTCATCATCGCCCCTTGGACATGGACGGATGATGGAATCCTTTCTAACATTCATACATCTCTCAGATTGGCTGTGGATTGGTTTAATTCTGTTGTTTACTTTGTCTCATGGGCATAGTTTTGTGATGAAATATATTCTAATTTACACCCGTCTGATCACTTGAAAACTAGATTAAATGAAGTTCAGAACTGATTTTCAGGTTATATCTTCCAACTGGATGAAGATGGGACTCAAAGTCCAATTGAGTTCATTAATTGACCGTAGATCTCCCTGATTTCTACAAGTGGATCCTCTGGATCCCTAATTTCCTACCTCTGAATTCCTTAAGTTTTAGATTAGTATTTCACCATTATTTCATCTTTTTCACTTGGTTTAGATTTCATCTTAGTCTAGTTCTAGTTCTATTTAGTTTCAGATTACGTACAAGTTTTAGTCCCTGTGGATTCGACCTCGGTCTCACCGAGTTTATTACTACATCACAACCCTATACTTGAGGTGTGAACACTGATGGCGGGCCACTCCGGGTTCGACAACGCTGGACAATATGAAGAATGGCAGCGGTCGGAGGAAGGCATGAAGCAAGATCCGAAAGAAACAGATTGGGAAGTAACAATGAAGCGCAGATTCTGACCCATACCTCCCCGAACGGAAATGGTTTCCCTTACCATGACAGAGGATTCAACATTTTCATCAGAAACATTACTTTTGATACAACCATGGAGGACTTGTTCCGCATATTCAGCAAATTCGGTAAGGTTCTGGAAACCTAAATTCCGAAGGTCCCTGGTTCCTTGAAGCCTAGGGGTTTTGGCTTCGCTCATTTTCGATATGCACAGGGTGCTAAAAATGCCATGGATGTCTTAAATGACAAACGAATCGATGGAAGAATTGTGGAATTAAGATGGGCACGAAGAAGGGGAGCGCTATCCAGGGTCCCCACGAGTCACCGCTTGATTAGTCCGAGGAAAGTGGAACCACCCCGATCTCCTGCTACCTCCTTTGCGCACCGTAATCACAGCTCCAGCTACGAAAGCACCACAGGAGGAGACAACAACTACCATCGCTGATCATAGATCTGTTCAAACTAAACTAGAGGCATTGAAATGGGGAGCTGTGATTACAGTTTCCAGTTCTGAGATCTCGATCCTCCAGTCCAAAGCGGCATCAGAAATTCCTCATTCGGTCCATCGATTGGGGAACTTACCAGGATATCCCATCGAAAATTTCTCATTGTTTGGAAATCCAAACTAGCTTTTAATGAATTTCTGTCCGACCAGTCATTGCACCACTCTATCAACATTACAAATGTGGCCAAATGGTCTCCTGAGGTGCAGTTTGGAGGGGATGAAGTGTGGGTGAGGTTGTCCGGTATACCGGCTCATGCTTGGATGGAATCAGTCCTTCTGGACTTGGGAAATCAGCTAGGAAGGGTGACCAGCATTGATCCGATTAGTGCGTACGGAAATTTCCAAACCTTCGCTCGAATCAAAGTACTCATTCGGCTAGGAACTAATCTGCAGAGGACCCTGCCCTTATTGGTCATGGGGAAGCTCTTCCCGATTATAGTGGAATTGGAGCCAATATTCAAACCAATAGTATCTGTTGCTAATCAGCCTCTTAGGGAAAGCACGAAACAATGGGTGCAAAAAAGCTTTGCAAACAAAATTACAGACCCAAACCCTCACCCATCACCTATTCGTGGAAATGTAGAAGTGAAGGTTTTCTCAGATCCTATCCCGCGACACTACATCTCTCATTCTAAACCACTCCAGACTTGTGGGAATGAAGCCCAGTCGACGGAGGACACAATCATGAGGGAAGGGTATGCTACACACAATGTGGAGGTGACTCCTCACAATCCAGTTCAGAGCCTAGGTGGGACTACTCCATTTCAGAGCCAGGGTGGTGCTGCAAAATTTCAACCCAAGGGTAGTGACGCTCCTTTTCTGAACCAAGGTGGTGCCACAACATTACAACACCAGGGTGGTGATGCTCCTGTGCTGAGTCAGGGTGGTGACGCAGAAATTCCCCGGGCTCCAGCACAGCGCCAAAACAAAGAACAGGTTATTGCAGTAAGCAGGTTAACCCGGGTTTTCGTAGCTGCCCCCATCACACAACAGTTCCAAGATGGTGATGCAACGTCACTCAGGCGCCAGAGGAGTGTCAGGGACAACTGAATGACTTCGAGGTGCCCAGGTTAGAGCGGGCCCTTGGATCAAATTCAATCTCTGCATATGAATCGGAAGTTGTTGTGTCCCTTCCTCTAGTTCCTTTGCAACTCAGGCTTCCTGATAGCAGGCCTGTAGAAAACGACCTGCTTCTCTGTCATAGCCCTTCGATCCTTCAATGCCAACAACTCAGAGCCTTTCATCAGTCCGACCTGCAACCACTGAGAGACAAGATGGGCTTATCCAAAGAGCTAGTACGGTTGGACTCGGAATTATCTGTGGTTCCTCATCAAGCTAATCGATTGGGAGAGAAGTGGGGACAACTCTCAGCAACATTAAAAGGAAACAATAGAATTTCATGTGTACTAGATCAGAGGGTAACTCCCCAATTATAATCGAGGATCACACCTCTAGCAGGAATGCAATGGAATTCCCTACTGATGAAGAAACTGAGTCATATGGTGGTCTCAATGCATTTCAGGCTACCCCAGATAATTCCCACGGAGACCCACAGCTACCAGAAGAATTCTACTCGATCCGCAGAAGGGACTGGCTGCTAAATTACAACTTAGAGGTGGATCTATCTCCTTTCTTCTCTAACCAAGAATAGGAATATGATCTACCTGGCAACACAATCAGGCAGGAAACCTGTTCCCTTCTCATCTCCAATCAGAGGGCTGGTCAGCAGCTGCAGGAAGAAACAGTTGACAAATCCAGCAGGGGACCACTCCAAGACAATCTTCAAGGGAAGAAAACAGCCGATCAGAGCAAGGTGCGTAGAAGAAGACAGAGAATCTTCTATAGTAAAGGTAAGTGGGAATCAAGACTTAGACACCTCAAGCGTAGGGCAGTGAACACGGGATGTGTCACGGATGGATAAGTTTCTTGTGTGGAATGCTTGGGGAGTCGAAAACTGCAAAACTATTAGAACACTAAAACGTTTGATGTGATCTCATAACCCTAGGGTTGTGGCGATCCTAGAACCTATGATTAGCGATGCAAATCGTGTTAGAATTGGTCTCTCTTTAGGCTTTCACCTTTCCTTATCGAATGCTGTGGAGGGGGGCAAGATCTGACTCTTTTACAAAGACCCTATTTCCTGCTCTGTTGTTAAGGCTTCTAATCAGCTTCTTTCTGTGCATATGTATTTTCAGAACTTACAGCTTTCCATCCACCTAACTTGAATCTACGCCAGCTGTTCAAGACTCATCAGGCGGCTTCTCTGGAAGGATCTAGCAGATATGTCCTCCTTGTTTCAGGGTCCTTGGGGTGTATGCAGTGATTTTAATGCTATCTCTACAGAAACTGAGAGACATAGCAGAGGTAATTTTGATAAAAACAGTGCAAGAGAATTCAGCGAGGCGATAGACAATGCTAGCCTGTTTGATGTGGGTTTCACGGGGCCGTGTTTCACCTGGTGCAACAATCAGTCCAGCGCTGCTAGAAGTTGGGCAAGGCTTGACAGAATGCTGAGAAACTCAGCCTGGGCATCTTCCTTCCAGACCTTCCAAGTTGAGCATCTACCAGGGACCAATTCGAACCAGTCCTCTTCTGCTCTCCTTTCCTCCTCCTCCACCGAGCGCACCAAAGCCGTTTCGTTTCCGAAGGATGTGGACCACTAATAAATCCTTTTTGCAGGTAGTCAAGGAGGCTTGGAACAGCGCCGAATCGTATCATCCAGTCTTCAATGTTCTGGCCAAACTGAAAAACATCAAAGTCCAGCTGAAGATCTGGAACAAGGAAAAATTTGGCGATATTTTTGAGAATGTGAAGAGGGCAGAAGCAGAGGTGGCAGAAACTGATCGGCAGCTCCAACAGTCTGACCTAAGCCAGGGTGAGTATTCATCTTTGTATAACCGCTTTCAAGAGGCTTCACACCAGCTGAACCAGTGGTAAACCAAGCAGGAGATTTTCTGGCAACAGAAATCTAGATTTAGCTGGCAGATGGAGGGGGACCGCAACACAAAATATTTTCATGCTACGGCCACTGAACGACAAAGAAAAGCTAGGATTTCAAACATTCAACTTCAATCAGGAGCGGTCGTGACAGAAATAGAGGAAGTTAAAAGGGATGCCATCCGCTACTTTCAGGAACTGTTCAAGGGCCGAACCAACCCGATGATTTCAGATATTCTGGATTCGGTGCCAAGGCTAGTGACTCAGGACATGAATCTTTTCCTGACTGCTCCACCTTCTATCCAAGAGGTGAAAGAGGCCGAGGCCATCCAAGCTATCCCGGCTGACAGTGCGCCTGGACCGGATGGCTTCTCTGGAGTCTTCTTCTCTATTTGTTGGGACATCATTGCCTTGGATATCCACAAAGCCATAATGTATTTTTTCAGGGTGGAAAAATTCCTCGTGCAGTTAATTCTTCCCATATTTGCTTGATTCCCAAGAGAGATGCGCCCAGGAAATGGTCGGATTTCAAACCCATAAGTTTATGTAATTGTTTGTACAAAATCTTCTCTAAGATAATTGTGGTCCGCCTTAGTAAATTCCTCCCCGCACTTATATCTCCAGAGAAGGGTACCTTCATTAAAGGCCGAGCCATCTCAGAAAATATTGCACTTTCCCAGGAATTGTTCAGGGAAGTGAATAGGAAGACCATAGGCGGTAATGTGGTGCTAAAACTGGATATGGAAAAAGCGTACGATAAAGTCGACTGGGTTTTCCTTAAACAGGTTTTGCTGCGCTTCAGATTCTGTCACGAATGGGTTAGCATTGTTCAAAACTGCTAGTCTTCATGCTGGTTTTCTCTTCTCATTAATGGAGAAGTGACCGACTTCTTCAAGTCCAATTGTGGATTGCGTCAAGGTGACCCGTTATCACCGAGTCTTTTTATTTTGGGGGCGGATGTGCTGAGCCGCAGCCTTCACAAGTTGATGTCCAATGGCAGTTGTCTTCCGTTTTCGCTTGCGAGGGGCTGCCCGCAGGTGTCTCACCTTCTCTATGGGGACGATACCGTTCTTTTTATTAATGGAGGCAAAGCTTCTATACGTAAGATAATAGCTTTGTTGGAGGAATACCAATCGGCATCGGGGCAATTGATTAACAAAGAAAAGAGCTCCTTTTTTTGCTCAGACAAGACCCCTGCCTCCAGGATCCGTTCGTTCAGCTCGCTGTTAGGTATTGCCAGATCTTCAGGTTCCTTTTGCTACCTTGGTGTTCCCTTGTCTGTGGGTAGGCTGAAGCCCTCTGCTTTTCAGCCCTTGGTGGATAAGGTGGGGAGTCGTATAAAGGGTTGGACATCTAGATTTCTGTCGCAAGCGGGGCAATTGGTTCTCATCAAGCACGTGCTATGTAGCATCCCCATCCACTCTATGACCGCTTCATCGATTCCAAAACAGGTCCTGTCCGACATTGACAGAAAGTTTTCCTCCTTCTGGGGTGGTCCGATGGGAAGCGCAAACTCCATTGAAAGAGTTAGAAGACCATCACGATGCCAAAGGAGGAAGGTGGTCTGGGTATCAGGAATCTCACGGAGGTATTGCATGCATTTCGGATTAAAATGGCATGGGCTCTGAAATTCCACCCTGATTCTAGTTTATGGGCATCTTTTATAACAGCAAAATATAATCTTTCCCATGATTCAATGAGGGTTGATCTAATCAGAGGAAGAGTTTCCCCCTTCCTGAAGATGATTCTCTCTAAGATGTCCTTCCTTGATGAGAAGGCTCAATGGAGCATTGGGACAGGGGAGTGTGATTTCTGGAAGACAAACTGGACTGGGCTTGGCCCCCTTCTTAATTTTCTGTCGCAGGAGGTTGCAGCCGTCGTTCATCCTCTAAAAGTTAATCAGGTTCTAGGCCCTCAGGGCCCGCTTCCACCTTCGAGTGCCATGTCCTTGCTGACAAATGAGGTGACTGATCACATCTTTCAGAACGCCTTCTACGTTTTCGCTGAGCCAGACTCCCCCTTTTGGCCTTTCACTCCTTCAGGCTCTTTTATGGTCTAATCTGCGTGGTCCATCAATAGGACGTCTGGTCACAAATTAACGTGGGCAGGGTGGATATTGCACAGGTTTCTTCTGCCAAAAATTTCTCTGTTTCTTTGGAGACTCCTTCACAACGCTGTTCCTCTCCAGTCAGCAGTTCAAGAGAGGTATTTCCCTTGCTTCAAAATGTTTGTGCTTTAGTGATGACACCGAACCGGGCCCGGCTGCAGAATCCTCTTTGCATCTGTTTATGGATGGCCAGATTGCGCAAGCGGTCTGCATTTCTTCGGTGTGCAGGCGAGTATTTCTATACTACAATCGTTGTCGGTGGAATCTAGAATCGCGCAATGGATAAGAGCATGTGCAGTTAGGAGAAATCAGGGGAAGTGCCATCTGCTCACTCCAGCCTATATATTGTGGGAACTCTGGTGCTCTCGGAACAGAGCCTTTTTCGACAACAGATCGATGAACCACCGTTCGGTCATAGGAAAAGTCTCATGGTGGTTGTCATGCGCTATGGAGGAGGTTGTCAGAAACAAATTCTCCCAGCTTCTTCAAACCGTGGACGGGCTCTCTAACACATGTCATCAGCAAACGGTTCAAGAGGTAATCCGATGGCAGAAACCACCTTCTGGATGGGTGAAGGTCAATGTTGACGGTTCATCTAGAGGCAATTCAGGTTTGGCGGGGGCGGCGGTGTGTGTAGAAATGACAAGGAGGAGTTTATTTTTAGATTCGCATATGGGTACGACGGTTCCATGTCCAACACTGGCGCCGAGTTCAAGGCGGTTCACGATGGTATTCTCTTGTGCTTGGAAAGAGGCTTCTCCCAAATCATTGTGGAATCGGATTCAGATGTTGTGATTAAGGTTTTTAAAGATGGGGCAAAGTGCGAATGGATTTGGAAAGTTCGGAAAACTCTTACGGAGTCGCTAACAGACACCGCAACGGTGAATTTTATGCACACATTCAGGGAGGGGAATGGCTCGGCTGACGCTCTTACTCGGATGGGCAACTTGTCCCAATCTCAGTTAGTTCTCTCATGTCCTAGCACTCTGCCTAGACAGGTGAGAGGATTCCTCTTCTTAGACAGGGTGAGGCTCGGCGCGTTAAGGGAGAGAAAGTTATCCTCTGTTTCTTTATAATTTTCTGGTGGTAGTTTCGGTTCGGCTTTTACGATAGGTCTTACTGTGGTCCTTTTTTCCGCAAAAGACCCGAATCCCTGTAATTTTGTCCAAATTGAATACAATTTCTTCTTCTAAAAAAAAAAATAAAAAAAATCATGTCTTGAGGAGGGTTTTGCTAAAATTAAAAAAAGAAAAAACTTTCAAAAACGTGAAGGGTTAGCCATAGAAAATTTCCTATCCTTAGAGAAGAACTAGGTATGAAATTTCTCTTCCATTTCTTGACACGCTTAGATGGAGTTCGACAACAAATTAGAATACCAAGTGAAAGCCACTTCGGTTAAGGAATAGCTAAACAATTATGATTAGCAATAATCATTATTGGCTAGTTTTCCACATTATGTAATAAATCAATTCATGTGCTTTATGGTTGATTGACTAGTGTCAGAGTAAAATCAACTCGGTAATTTCTTGGCAATGGATATTGACGATCAATCCATTCAGGGTAAGGGTTAGTCGACTGGAGTGGTAGTTCGATCAAGAACTTGGCTTACCACTTCTTGGACCAATTGTAAAATTGGTCGTGGTCCAAATGGCGAGGTTCGGCCATTGGAGATGACATAGGACATACCGGGTATTCTTTCCTATTGTGAGAGACACTACAAGAAAATAGGGCAAAATCGGTAGTTGGTGGAACCCTTTGCTGGCAGGAACCAAATCTGGCCACAGGCAAAGGGTCCCTATTATATCAAAATGTGAATGCCCTATCCTCATTTTCGGCCATTTTCCTCTCCCTGTCGCCGACTCTCTCTCTCTCTCTCTCTCTCTCTCTCTCTCTCTCTCTGCCCTCTCTCTCTCTACCCCATCCCCCCCTCCCGCCTTGACCTTCATCTCTCTCTCTCTCTCTCTCTCTCTCTCTCTCTCTCTCTCTCTCTCTCTCTCTCTCTCTCTCTCTCTTCCATCCTCCGGTCAGATTTGGTCTTTTTACTCACTGCAAATAGGTACTGATCTAAACCCCTTCGCGGTTTAGGGCTTTTGCATCCTATTCCATTCCCTTCCCTTCCCTCTCTTTCTCCCTCCTAGGTTTAGGGCTTTTGGATGAGATTCGACATATGTTTTTCAGTGATGGAGGCGATTATTAAGATGTGGTGGCGTTGAATTCGTAACTTACATTTCCTCTTCTTGTGAACTAATTTGGTGAGACTTCTTTCCCCTTATAATTTTCATTTCACTGTTAATAGTTACATGAAGTTAATGTAATCATATGAAAGTTTTGTAACTGATCAAGAAAGTAAGAAAATAATATGAATTTCTATTTTTATTTCACTAAAGCATTTCATTATTTTTTATATGAAAATCTGCATGTTAATTGTCTGAGGAAATGCCTCAACCAAGAACGTCCTTGTGTTAATCATGCTAGAGGTTCTGCGTTTCAACTTTATGTAAATGGGGCACAAATCACTCTATGGTTGGATGAACCCATTGTATCATCCATCTAGTTGACCCTTCTTTGGTGGACCAACACATAAATTCACAATGCTTGAGGAATTTTCCCCAATTGACATTTTTTGTTTTTAGCCATCTGTTCGATCAAATGGCAAGGACGATTATGTCAGTTTGACTTTAGAACTGTGGTCATCCATGATAGGACCTACCAGAAGGATGATTTGGAACATCCAAATATACAGTTATGCAGAGCTCAGCAATCTATACATCAATCAGAGGACCTCAAGGACTCCATTGGCCTACATGATGAATGGCTTGGATCTAACTCCAGCAGGGTACAACACTAGATACACAGGCATTCAGAAGATGTACACGTGCCATACATTAACATAAATCAAACAGACTCAATTGTGGAACCTAGTGTTTCAAAATCAGATTGCTTGAGCAATCTTAACCTCTGATCTGTAGAAACTTGTTAACTGAAATAGGACCATTCGATATTCTTTTCCATTTTTAATTGTCCAATATATGTCTACCAATCTGATAGTCAGATGATTAAATAAGCGGTAGTTTATGATACATAAAAACTAGGATTTATGATATGGATAGTGTAATTTGAATTAGTTGTTTGGCATGTGTGAAACTTCATAGTAATTTCCAAGTTCCTCTTTACGATTTTTCCATGCCTAAAATTTTCTATGTACAAACACATGCAACGTAAGGGCTAAGCAAGGAAACTGATGAATAACTACTAAATTTGTGGTGCATTTGGCTGTACCCCAACTCGCTAGCTTATGGGATATAAGAAGAAGAGAAGAAGAAGAATAACATTATATGGAATACCTTTTTCACGACACTTTGGCCCAAACTCAATATTAGTATAAAAGTGACATAAACCAATTTCTTAGTCAGCCACCAATATAGAGACATCAGGATTCTCAAGATATGGTAGGGTTCTGGTAATAGTTTATGCCATTTTCTAGGTTGGGGTGTTACGCCCTGAACTTTTCGATACTCGGGCATCGAAAGTCTTCGAGCGTCTTCGAGCGTTACCATAAGATTCAACGGGAGATATATGTGTGTATGTTATCAATCCAACTATTCTACCCTTATATCTTTACCCTGACACGTATCTTACCCTTGAGAACAATCCCCACCTATAAATCAGGTCATCCAACCATTGATCATGTGGATTAGGACATGCACACCCCCTCAAGCTAATCAATGTGTGATCCTTCATCCACAAGGATTTAGACATAAGTCCCTTCATAAGAAATACTTAGAAACGTTCCTGTAACCGCCTAGAACCGTTAGATTCCACAAAACCCATAGATCACTAATAATTACGATAATGCCACTAACCTAGACACTTAAATTCTAGTTCACTCAGTTCCCACGATCCGTTTAGCATGAAACTTCATAACATGCTTAATTAGCCTAAATTAACCATACACATCAAATATCAACCCTTAAATCATTGTAGAAGTGTCCCAGTGGACGAAATAGTCATTAACCGACGATCTTGGGATCCACCCGATGTTAAATTATGCATCAAATTGGGCCCAACCCCTTAAATTAAATGGAAAAATGGATGGACGGAGTAGATCTCTCAAATGCATCGATGCGGACCCCACATCTGAATTAAGTGTGCACAAACTATGCACAACCGACGTGCACTGGACCGGAAGTTCCGGTCAAAGAATGTAAGACCAGCAGAATCATGACTCGATTCAGCAATCTCAAACTTCCGCCGCAACAGGGAGTTGCGATCCGTTTCAGTGGGGCACTAGCTCGATCCAGAAGGCACATCCGGACCGTCAATTCGAACCGTATGAAAGGCCGGACCAAGACCCAGGTGAGATCAGTCTGGAACATGTCAGGGAGCGATCACTAGCTTGTTGAACGGTGGAACAATCACCACGCGATTCGCCAGGTGGGCAACGCTAACTGTGAGTCGAAACATGCAATCCCTGACCGAAATTCCACCACGACGCTGATGGAAGGTGTGGATTTCTCCAACAACATTAGATACAGGCCCCACTGATGTCTCCGTAAATCGGCTTTATGCAAGGTGCGAACGTCTAAGCAATCTGGACGATCCGGTCAGATGGACGGTTAAACAGGGAATCAAGAACCTGATCCGGACTGTCCAAGCTCTTACAATAAGGGTCCCGACTCCATGAGCAAGAAGTCTGATTGGAGGGTTTGGACGAACAACCAACCCAATTCAGATCCAACACGGGTTGGCTTCTAAGAATTTCCGCACCAAAACAAGGACTGCGTAAGGGGTTTTCTAGAATTCTCTCTGCGTAAACAGGGTCGGTGTAGAGGCTGCAACCGAACTAGCAACCTCCTCAAACCCTATAAAGAACCCCCACCCGACACTCGAATGAAACAACAAGAGAGAGAGAGAGAGAGAGAGAGAGAGAGAGAGAGAGAGAGAGAGAGAGAGAGAAATCCGGCAGCTGCCGCCAGACTTGCTGCCATCCAGCAGAGGAAGAAGGGAAAGAAAAGAAAGAGAAAAAGAGAAGAGAGAAAGGAAAGGAAGAAAGGGAAAGAGAAAGAAAAGAAAAGAAGAAGAAAGAGGGAGATAGAGTCCAATCGAGTCGGCTTAGGGTGACTCAGTGAGTCAACTCGCTGACTTGGGTCGACTAAACGGAAGGTCGGTTAGTTACATATGCAATCCACCAACATTGGATTATCGGGCTGAGATCTCGGGACTAAGAAAAGGTAAGAGGAAACCTCCACTAGTTTGAATTCTAACTTATATCATAGCCTATATCTAACCTCATCGTATACTAAACCTTAGTTTAACTTTAATTATTCAAACCATATGGCTTAGGACGAACGTTTGCATCTGGACCTATAATTTTGGTGGTAAACGATCATGCAACCACAGGTGAGGGTTTTATCCTTTAGGCTTACCTTAATTTAATTTGATCTTTACCTTCTGTCTATTAATGCTTTCATGTATATGATTTTGGCCTTTCATGCCTTTACCTGCTCTTGCCTCTTACCTGCTTTTGAGGATGAGGATTATCCTGCCTTCTATTTGAATTCTTGTTATTTATCTGGCCTTTTCATGCCTTTGATGTTATGGATTATCATGTCTTTCATGATTACATTGTTTTCTAGGAATTACCCTATCAATTGATTTATTTAATATCATTACAACTATTGGTCCTTTTGGAATTATGACATGATGTCAAATACAAGTGAATTTCTCTAAATTTATGTGAGGCTATGGATACCAGCCTTGCCCTGCTTTATCAATTATTGAGTTAGCTCTGCCACTCGTCTCTATATTTGAGTTGGCTATGCCACTCGTCTTTTTATCTGAGTTGGCTCTGCCACTCTTCTTTGGTTAAGTTGGCCATTAGCACTTTTCTCTTATTATATTGGCCATTGCCACTTTTTTTGAGTTGACCATTGTCACTCTTATCTAATTATATTGGCATTGTGCCACCTATCTTTGAAAGGCACGGGCGCATGTGTCTTATTATTCCAGAACCTCATTGATTCAGTTTATATCTTCATGATTCAGGCTATACTCTTCATGATTCAGTTATATTCTTTATAAGTGCAAGTGATGGGTTATGAGGTATCACAACTAGTGATTCAAATATCTTATCATGGACGTAATGCGTTACGGGTAGCGGCCCTCTTGGTCGGCACGTAATTCCGTGGGTTGGTTGGTATGGTGCACAATCGATGTATGTAAATCGACATACGTGTTATATCAACTTTTTGGGATTGGATGTCACAAATAGTCGCTCCATGAACACATCTTGTTACGTAAATCCCCCAACTGCGTGTTGTGTTTGCCTGAGATGTTCGCATAAATCCACGTTAGTGTTGGCCGGCCGGCTATATCCGTAGTATAGGGATGCGGATCGAGCGGGGTTTCCTATGAATTATAGTCCACATTGTGATGATCACTACGTATGATGAGCCGCACATACTATGCTAGGCATGCATCTCATGTAGGTTGTTGCACATACTGATATCTCATGTAATAGTGGAGTACGAGACATATCAGTACCCTTTTACTTTACTTCTGTAAATCTCTTGAATTATTGTTAATCTTAAAGGATAACCTTCACAATGAGTAGGGCATTGTCCCTCTCCCAACCCTGTAGACGATGCAGGTGACGAACAGATGGAAGAACCAGAGGAGCACCGACTCGCGGGATAACCCGACGAATAAGATAAAGAATAGGAATTACTTTTACTTACTTTTATATTATTAACGGAATTTGCGTTATGCTCCCATTGTGCGAGCCTTTAACAATTTATTTATTTTCTTTTGGAATGAGAAAGATAGTTAATTTCATTCTTATGGCTGGTCTTCATCAAATATGTAAGTGAATGTAATGTCGATGGGAGAAAATCTCCGGGCAAGTCCTTGGGACATTCTCACTTTACAATATTAACTCCCAGTTTCCACGTACATGAGTGCATACTCTGGCCGTGAAAATTCGGGATGTTACAGTTGGTATCAGAGCCCAAGAATGAGATTAATTGGGCTTAAGGGGGATTGACCATCATAAGCTTTAGATGTCCAAGAAAAGATTGTGAATTAAAACATATATATATTATATATATATATATATATATATATAATTATATATATATAATATATATATATATATATATATATATATATGAAAACTAGATCCGCAAAGGAATTACATAGTTTGGGAAACATAAAACCACATTCAGGTTCCCCATAAGAAAGATGGGAAACTTAGCAACTATGGATTCTAGGACTCCCCCATAATAAACCTAGGGACATTCTGGGATAAAGACACCAACAAGCAAGGCATATTCTTAATGCCTTAAAGGACTCTTGGACAATGTTCTCAATGCTAACATGTTTTCCATCCACAGGAGAGATGGCGCCTAAGAAGAAGACTGCCCAATCCAACTCCTTGCCCCCAATGCATACAAGACAGGGAGACACCCCTCAAGAAGCAGTCATGGGGGAATCCATGCCCTCACTATCGGTAACCCACCGAGGGGCCACGCTCCCAGGGCCACCCCTAGGGCAGGTACCCCTAGATACCCAAACATGGGCATCGTTCTACTCCATCGTGGGATGGATAGAGACATTTATGAAAAGGACCCAGCAGACCATGGACAGACTGTAACAACAGGCTGGCAATAACTCCCCACGAGCCGCAACATCTTTGTCTTTGCCTACTCACACCCCTGCATCAACCCCCCCTCGCACAGAGTGGCACGACGAAACCTACATGTTAGAAAAATTCTTAAAGTTAAGGCCCCCAGTGTTCTCAGGTATACCAAACCCAGAGACGGCCGAACATTGGGTAAAACAGACCAAAAGAATACTAAGGACCATGGGATGCCCGGACCATCTCAAAGTTTCTCTAGCTATGTTTAAGTTCAAAGGGGAAGCAGTCAATTGGTGGGAGACAACAGAAAGGGCCGTCCTTGAGAACCGTACCTAGCGCTGAGAAGACTTTGAGAAGAGATTCTTTGAGAAGTACTTTCCAAGGTCGTACCGAGACGAAAAGATGTTTGAGTTCTTGAAACTCACTCAAGGCGAGATGACTGTCGCACAGTATGAGGCTAAGCTCACGGAGTTATCACCTTATACGCCGAAATTGGTCGAAGACGAAGATTTCAAAATCAAGCGATTTAAAGATGGCTTTCGACCCTCGATCCACTCTAAGATATGTTGCTTAAATCTGGAAAGCTATACCGACGCGATCGACAAGGCCACTCGAGCTGAAAATGACGACGATCGTAGATCACGGGCTAGGTTACAGCAACACGAGGCCGGGAAGAGGCTCAGAACAAACCCTGGAATGCCACCATTGTCAGACAAAAGACCGAGGATTGCCCCGCAACAAGCCGGAACCACTGAAGATAAGAAACCGCGAGACAGTCGCTCGGGATGCGGCTACTGCCAAAAGTTGGGACACGATATGAAGAACTGCTACAAGAAAATGAGGGACGAAGGGCGCCCTGTTCCATCACAGAAGCAACCGTCTGGCCCAAGCGCGCCTCAAAAATCCCAAGGTCGTCTATACGCCATGAGGTCACCGGAAGACACAGACACTGCCTCAGGACTTATAGAAGGTACGACTACTATCCAAGACATCCCCATTGTGCTTTTGTTTGATTGCGGAGCTACCATATCTTTCATCTCAAGTTTGTTAGTAGAACGGTTAAATTTGGAATTAAAGCGCACAAAGGAGACAATCACTGTGGCTTCGCCTTTAGGGAAGGTAGTGGAATTAAACAAATTTTGTGAAAACTGCCCCATCACTATCGCAGGCCTCGTAATATCTGTTAACCTAGTGATAATAAACATGAAATGCTTCGACGTGATCCTTGGGACGGACTGATGGATGAAACTAGAGCAATCATCGAGATTAGGACCAGGAGGATCACCTTCACCACAGCAGGGCGATCTCCCATCACAATACAAAGAAGAAAGAGGGAGGAGCCCTTAAAACGAATAATGAGCTTGGAAGAAGTATTTGTGGAACAAATTCCGGTAGTTAAAGAATTCACTAGGGTATTCCAGGAGGTACCTGGACTGCCTCCTAGGAGGGAGGTAGATTTCGGTATTGACCTAATTCCTGGGACCGCCCCAATTGCCCACCCGCTTTCCGTATGGCACCGGTCGAATTGGCAGAACTTAAGAAACAGTTAGAGGAACTCTTGACTCAGGGGTTTATCTGACCAAGCATTTCTCCTTGGGGTGCACCAGTGTTGTTCGTCAAGAAGAAAGACGGATCCTGAGATTGTGCATTGACTATCGTCGCCTAAATCAAGTAACAATAAAGAACAAGTATCCTCTTCCCCGTATCGACGACCTATTTGACCAACTAAAGGGAGCTCAATTCTTTTCAAAGATTGATCTGAGATCGGGGTACCATCAACTGAGAATTAAGGACGAGGATATACATAAGACCGCATTTAGAATAAGGTACGAACATTTCGAATTTCTAGTAATGCCCTTCGGTCTCACGAATTCCCCAGCCGTTTTTATGGATCTCATGAACCGTATCTTTAGACCGTTCCTCGACCAATTCGTCATAGTCTTCATCGATGACATCTTAATCTACTCACGAAGTAAAGAAGAACACGAGGGTCACTTACAAAAGGTCCTGAACGTGCTGAAAGAGAATCAACTATACGCTAAGCTCTCAAAATGTGAGTTCTGGAAGGAAGAAGTCAGATTCCTAGGACACGTGGTGAATCATCAAGGTGTCACAGTAGACCCGGCCAAGGTAGAGGCCGTTCTCCAATGGACCAAACCGGATACCGTCACCGAGATTAGAAGTTTTCTGGGGTTAGCAGGGTACTATCGGCGATTCATCAAGGAGTTTTCCAAAATAGCCCGACTGCTAACCAACCTAACAAAGAAAAATGCACGTTTTCAATGGGATGGAAAAGCTGAAGAAGCCTTCCAAGAACTCAAGAAAAGGTTAACTTCTTCCCCCATACTCACCCTACCCGAGGAAGGAGTAGAATTTACGGCATATACATATGCCTCTCTCGAAGGTTTGGGATGCGTGCTCATGTAGAACAACAAGGTGATCGTGTATGCGTCTAGACAACTGAAAGTACATGAACAAAATTATCCAACACATGACCTAGAACTAGCAGCCGTGGTATTGCCCTCAAAATGTAGAGACATTATTTATATGAGGAACAATTCAAGCT
>JAJHSJ010000011.1:43984746-44198067 GCA_021015155.1 Magnolia officinalis | reverse complement strand
TTGACCATTGTATTATCCACAACGATCAAAGGCTAATATTAATGAAGAATCATGTCATGTGATAATTATAGATCTCAGATAGTCCATATCTAAGCAATCATTTGGTTTTCTCAAACTTGATATTGTGGGAACCAATGGATGGTTTGGATTCAAACCATGTGTGTGAAAAACCCTTAATAACTTAAAAACTAGAAAAACCCCAGAAAGTTGCAAAATTAAATCTTGTAATAGAATTCGGCTGACTTCAATCGATCAATCGATCGAGGATTAGGCTTTTGATTGATCGAATGGATCATTTTTTGTCCAGCAACCAAAAAGTTAATTTTAAAAAATTTCTCAATTGATCGATGTCGGTTTGGATCGATCGAGGAGAGCATCGAGTGGTCTCAATTGATCGAAGGAATTGATCAAACATGTTGAAATAGCCCAATGCCCGAATTAAATTAATTATGATTCATTAATCGATTGACAAATGGTTTTGATCAATCGAATATGAAAAAAAAAATTTGTGCAGAGACTTAATTTATGAAATTCAGATTTCCTCAATCTATGTCCAATCAATCAAATGGATCGATCGAGGGTATTCGATTTGGCTCGGTCGATCAACAGGTTCAATTGATCGACTCCTATACTAATCTAACAAATTCTGAATAGTGATGATGTAAGTTAAATGAACATAAATTACTTTGACTTAATTACCAATTAATGGATGAAGGTGAGTTATCTTGATTTAATTAAAGATGGGCCCCATCGAATGGAATGATTGGATCAATTTATGATTTGGTTTAAATTATGTATTAGGGAGCCTAGATTCAAACCTATATGATCGTTCAAAAGATTTATCTTTACCAAGTACAAGTGAGTGAATCCCAACATGCCTCATAACTGTACGATTAAGATGGATTGTGTTAATTACTATATTGGTTGTATTGCTATGTTAAATTGAGTTGTTGATATATAATGATTATGATGAACGGTTATTATTATGAATTGTATATGTAGAGATGTACATCATTACCATCATAAATTCATTGTTTCCTCTCATATGGAGATATGTATATGACGATTGTGTATATCGATGCATAGTTCATTAAGCATGCATTACATAATGCTTTGTATTGATTCCTAGATGCCCGCTCTAAATGACTTGCATGCACACTTCGTGCCTAGATTCCTGGGGGATTTCCCTAAATGGTTTCCTGGAAGAATTATTATCGGATGCTCATGATTAGTGGAAGCCTACTTAAGGAGTAGATGCCGGCCTTGTCCATACTGTCTGATATGGTAGAAGCCTACCAAGTGCAAATATGGGTTGATGGATATCCAACCCAAGAAAGTGGATGATTATCCCACTTGGCATACATTTTATGACATATTTGCACTCATACTCATATCTACATACGTGTACTTGAATATTGTTTATACTATTTTAATTGTGTTAAACATGACCTATGATGGGTTCACTCACTGAGCCTGTCTAGTTGACGTTTGTTGAATGACAACTATACAGAGGTGATCAAACAGGAAACGTAAATCAAATGCCAGAGAATAAGGCTAAAATGGTGAATGACCACAGGATTAGTGGCCATACTTATCTTAAAATCAACTTGATATGATGAACTCATAGAATGAATTACTTAATAAGAATTGTTGACAATGCATTTTCCAAATCTCTTTCTGATACTCATTTATGATTAAACATCGTTTGGATATTTGTTAATAGACATTTTTGTTGGATGATGTTGGATATTTATGAATAAATAAAGTCTCAAATGGGTGGACTTAGTTGAATTTCAGATTAGGTGATATGGTTTGAGAATGTTATGGTTGTGGTAGTGAAAAAGTATGAGATCGTATGACATGCATGAATCTATGAATTTACACTTTAGTGTGAACTTAGAATGCATCTAAACTATGCCTTTAAGAAATTGTATTATGGGTCAGTTTATATACACTTGATGTACAAGTCATGGACCGTAACTCGGGTCTGAGGGTGCACACTCTATATTCAAATTGCAGATTGTGACAGAATGATATCAGATACAGGATTTCATTAAACCTAAAGTGACGTGTAGGTTATGTTCCCATACATATTTATATATTGGTAGAACTTTGAAATTAAGAACTCTATAATTAGGATTTACCAATTTCATTGTAATACCTGACAAAAAGTTAGGAACCAAGTTTAGATACCACCTACACACTGATTTGTGTATGATAGTTGAATCACAAATGAAAATTTTAATCCACAGCATTTTGTTGAACAAAAATAGACAGCAGAGACCACTTTTATTTTAATCCACAGTGTTTTGCTGAATAGAAATAGACAGTAGAGACCACTCTTACTAAACTTTAGTCCCTTTTTGTAGGACATTATTAAAGAAGATGCACATTATCCACAATATTGTACCATCAAATAGTGTTACTGTCCCTCTTGAACTGGTAGTGGATCTTAATATTCAGGTAGAATCTGAAACAGCAGTTAGAGAGCAAGATGAGAATATTGTCGAACTGAATGAGATGCAAAGTCATGCATCTCCCTCTCCAACAGTTAATTTGGGCATTACTGGGATAAGTATTCAACTTCCGGCACCGGAGGCTATGCATGCTCATTTCACTGGGTCTAACTCACAACCGTGGGATGCTGCATTTGGATTGATAACTCAGATGGTGGCAATGATCAAGCAACAACAAGACCAGTACACAGCCCAATGGAATATGATGACAAACTTAAATTAGGCACCTCATGGCTACTGGAATTTGACATTAGTTAGATACGAGTAACCTGGTAGAGTAGACCTACCTGAGAAGTTTACAAAATTGCATCTGTCGGTGTTCAAAGGCACCTTAGATTTGACATTATCCGAAGACTAGCTGACGCAAGTTAAGGAGATACTAAAAGCAATAGATTGTCTAGAGAACCAGATGGTTAGGTTGTTAACATTTGTTCTCCAAGGTAATGTTGATGTTTGGTGGAGATCAATTAAGATATTAATTCCAACGGATTATGTGTGGACTTAGAGTGAATTCAATAACAAGTTCCACGAGAAATATTTTCCTAAGGCTTATCTGTAACACCTGTCCCAAATCAAAACAGTGTCTTGAGGCGCCCACGTGCGAATTGGCGCAGGACTGTATGAATTGGTCATACGTGTGGATGTATTACTGGTAAATTAATCTGAATTAAGCCACTAATGGGATGCAATCCCACTACGTTTGGGCCGAGCACGGACCGTAGAGCCGGTCAGTCCAATAGTACTTGGCGGATGCCTGTACAACCCGTGCACCGCCCGAGGTAGGACAAAAAAATTCTGAAACTTGGGAGGCCTCACTGGGCTTGTGGTCCATCGCGAACGTCAGGTTTGGACGGTGCCCAGAAATGGACAAATCATGTCGTCCAGTCGGCACTTGAAAAACGCGAGTTGCTCCGCTTGGGAATAAATAGCTGAAAATTTTAAATCAATTGGCCTCGCTTCTTGAGTCAGTGAGTATGGGCATTTCAGCCATTGGATCTCTTCTAAATTTACACCGAAGGCTAGAAATATTTCCCTGCACTCGTCCACAAAATCTGACTGTTGATCGAGGATCGGTGACCATTAATCGCAAATCGAGCCATTGCGACAAAACCTCGCATCTGCTTGCGTTCAAACTTTGCCCAGCCCTTCATCAGGCCATGAGGCACTTATTCCATGAATTAGATGGGCCAGGGGCCCATTAGGGCAGCCCCAGATCGTTGATCATAAACCGGGCCATTGCGACAAAACCGCACATCTGCTTGCGGTCAAACTTTACCCAGCCTTTCATCGGGCCATGGGGCACTTATTCCACTAATTAGATGGGCCAGGGGGCCATCAGACAGCCCTAACAACCAAAAATGGGCCCCACAAGGCTGTTGGAGGCAATTAGTGAAACATAGGGCCAAATGATTTAATTCCAGAATATATATAACATTTAAACCTCTCTCACTCCCAAAAAAGATCCAGCAGCTGAGAGACAGAGGAGAGAGAGAAAAAGGAGACAGAGTGGTGTGTGGTGCTTGGGAACTGAAATTCCCTACACCTATGCACCTCTATTGTCTGGAATTCCGACCCGATCATCGTAGGAACAAACCTCATCCGATCTAAGGTAAGATTCGGACTCCAATCCATCCCTCTCTAGTCTCTAACCACATGCATGCACCTTACCACAACTCTATGTAATGCAGGGCCCTGGCACATCGAGTTTGCAGACCTGACGACGTTAGGATGATTGCAAAGGCTTCCGGTCAACAATAGGTGCGGACCATTACCTTTAGGTGGCCGATTATCGTGCCTAGCGTAGATTTTAGTGAATGTGTATGGTGTATTATCCTTGCATGTTGCTGGATTTTTGGACTGCTTGATTGAGACTATAGACTTAGGATTTCCCAAAAATGCGGGAAGGGGTTTAGGCCCCGAACACCCCCGAATGTATGGAATGTTGATTTGCATGTTTAATTAGGGTGTAAGCATTCAATTTCCCCAAATGTTGCTGAATTATTGTTAAACCTTGTTGCATGTAAAATATGTTGGGCATAGGAGTAAAATGTTGTCAAATTGTTGAATTGTTGAATTAATTGTACTTGATTTCTGCTACATCGCTGAATTGCATGATTCATGCCAGCACATATGAAATTAAATTGTTGTGAATGGGTGTATGGCTGTCCATCTTGTTAAATTGTTGGAATAAGTTGAATATGATCATTATGGTTTGATAGAGTTTAGTATATTACTGTCCATATGTCTAAAATGTTGAACTATGCTTGTCAATTATGAAATTATCCTTGAATTTGTTAAACATATGTTTTCTATCTGGGCACATGTCCCCTCATGGATTGGTCGATCAACCGAAATCACTTGGACAACCTTTCATTAGATCAGTCCACCGGTAAGTCTGGCTCGACTAGTTAAACCATAAATTATCGGTCATAGTTAGACTACACGAGACGCTGTTCTCAGGCCATTCAGTCTATGGTTCAGCTTATGGGGGCATATTAGCTCATAAATCGGTCATCCTTGTAAGTTAACCATGGTTGTACACACCTGTATAAACCCGAAGTACCCTAAGACCCTTGCGTCCACTGTTAATTATAATTTACAGCCCACAAGACTCATGAGTCGGGAATGGTGGTATGGGACACTATGCCCGTGCTGTCGGCCTACTCTGGGGTGACGAGCCTCCCCGTAGTGACCAGTAAGCATCATGACTCATGATCCGGGGATGGTGGTATGGGAGACTGTGCCCATGCTATTGACCTATGCTGGGGTGACGACCTCCCCGTAGTGACAGTGAGTAGGACTTTAAAGTCAACTGCTTTTGTCTGAGCTTAAAAACTATAGGAATGACGAACCCACGAGAGCTAAGGACCACGAGAGTCATACTATCACGGCCACTGAGCCACGCGATCGACTTAAGGCGATGTTTCTGACAAGGATATCTCGGTTTCCCTAACTTGTTGGATGAATGAATCTAATTAATCAACTTGGCTAACATTACATGACATTGCATTATTTATTGTGTCGATTAGGCAGTCAAGGTTGCACTGAGGGAGTGTTGGTCATTGCAATCGTTAGATATCGTCGCTCGAGAGAGTGTTAGTTGTGAGATGCATGCATCATATCATTAATCATGCATTGCATTAGCCAGAGTATCTAGGATTCTATGATGTATGTTGTTCACTAAATTCACTCTTGCATATAATAATTTGTGTAACCTATTGTTAATGGTACCACTGAGTTAGCTACTAACTCTCACTCTGGGACGGTATTCTCAAACACCAACCAGAATCTGGCTTAGATGCAGGGACACTGGAGCTGGACCCGCTGGAGGATGTTGGTGTGGACGACGAAGAGGAGCGAACATACTTCCAGACTTTTGGCGGACCTTACTAGTTCGGTCGGTGACTGCGGGATTGGGCCAAGGCCCTAGTCTTTTGGAGGAGTACTGTGAGGATGGGACTAAGTCCCAGGGACGGATAATATTTCGAATATTTGAAGTTATGTTTAGATATCTTTATTTTGTTAGTAGCACTTGAATCTTCTATTTGTCTAAATGTTAACTTATGCTTGGTTTGTTTCTCCATCGTCCACAGGATACCTTATATTCATATATATATATATATATATATATATATATATATATATATATATATATATATTATATATATATATATATATATATAAGGCCCATTAGGGCATACGTGGCACTCGAAAATTCGGGAGCCGAGTTCCTACTCGGCCCCTGAAATTTGGGGTGCTACATTATCGTACCCAGAAGATGGTTGAGTTCATGAAATTAGAGAAGGGGGCTATGACACCAGCTCAGTATGAGGCGAAGTTCACTAAATTATCGAGATATGCTCCGAAAGTAGTGGAAGACAGGGACTATAAAATCTAGAAGTTCAAAGAGGGTCTTCATCAGAACATTAGGACCCGATTTTGCTGCGTAAACATCAAGAAGTACTCTAAAATTATCGACAAAGCCTTGTGAGTCAAAAGAGACACTGAACGGTCCTGCGCACAATTGAGAGAGCATCAAAATAGGACCGTACCCACTCAACAATAACTGTTAGAAAAGAAGCAGTGGGTTAATCCCCCAACCACGACATCAAACAACCAAGAGTGACCTTAATTTTGTAGGGAATTGCACATATTGTGGGAAGTATGGGCCCAAGGCGGAATTTTCTAGTACACATCTCAAAGGCATCAAGCAGATGTTGCTGCTTCATCAGCCATCCCCTCGACTACCATCTCCTGCATTGACTTAACAGTTTGTTTAGTCTTTTCACACGCCCCGATCCTTACACTCATATCCTCAGGCATCTTATTTCATGACTCCACGACTGTCACAAAACCAGCATAATTGGCCTTAGCAAACATTACAACTCACAAATTCTTAAGGAGGGCATCTTTTCAGACAAATGCCAACTCAGGCCAAGGTTTACATCGACGCACCTACTAAAGAACTGGCAGCCAAAAATAATGTCATCAAATGTACGGTTTCCTATTTAATAAACATGCTACCATATTATTTGATTATGGAGCTTTAATATCATTTGTTGCAACTGCAGTAGTTAAACATTTAGGGATAAAACTGCTAGTGCACTGATTTGTGCATCTTATTTGTCAATCATGTGAGTCTTTGTGTCATGTAGTCAGTTGAGCCTTTGGAAGCTGAAGATCGAAGACACAAGAGTACAAGAGCATCAAAGAGCAAAGAACAAGTAAATGAGGTGCCTTGGTGACTCTAACCCTTGACCCAAAATAACATTTAAACCTCTGCATGATCTGACTTAATAGGTAAACCTTGTTGATCATCTCTTAGCCTTAGTAACCTAATTAGAACATGATAAGTAAGGCTAGAAGAGGTGCAAAGATGTTGTGAAAACATGCACCCAAAATGGCCACTACCAAAAAATGTGAGGGTAGTTGTTGAGGGGTGACGTAAAGTGAAAGCCAAGATTTTTTCTAAGTCCATCCGTACAAACCTAATAGTAATCTTCATAATAACCGATTATCGAAACAGCTCAAGTGAAAAGTAGGTGTACGATTGGAAATTCCCAATCATCTCTTTTAAAAAAGAGCGTTTGATTTTTTCATTTTCTCCACCTTTTCAAGACAAATCAATTCCAACTTCACGTTTTCCATGCAGTTCTCTTCATGTAGTTCTAGCTTTTCTTTAATTTTACCATCTAATAATTTATTATAGAATCCCTGAAAAAATTAATAAAACCTTGTCAAGTAGAGACCATACGTTATATGAGGGAAAATGGTGTCTACTCCTTCCTTTTCTGTAATTGTAGCCCTTACTCAGCATCTACGGTACAAATCATTACAAGAGTCATTCTAATTGAAGGTTTCTTGGATATCTCGTCTAATTGTAAATTTTGAAGCCATAATTTGGCTGGTGGTGACTTCGAAACATTTTAACATACCAGAGGAGTCATTCTAACTCCCTTACAAAGGTATTGCATTGCCAAGGAGATAAAATTGAATTAAACTAATTACCCATATTTAAGCATCATCCAAAAGTAACACGGCATGCGAACTTCATTCTTCTTTCCTCACCTAAGGTGGAGCCAAGGAGTCCGAGAGGTATGTCTCGGCGCTTACAGGATGGCATGGATATAAAACGTATACATCCAGGTGGGCCTTGGACTGATTTCAACAGTAGGCATCTTATCACCAAGGTTCCCAAGGTGGGGCCCTCTTGAGTTGGCAACACAAGTGGATGGTGTGTAAAACACATGCACATCAGATGGGTCCTAGTGAGGTGTCAACGGTGGTGATCAAACACCACAAGAGCACAAACAGTGGACCCAAGTAGATCTTAGGTCAAACAGATATTTGTGTTATCCTTTCATACAGGTCCACATGACCTTATCATAAGGTTAGATGAAAATAAACATAATGGTGGGCCCTAAAGCAGGTTTCAACGATGAAAATTTAACCACCGTTGTTACATGTGATGGGTCCACTTGAATTTTAAATATGCTTCACTTCCAAGTGTTGGAGAAAACACGTACATCATGGTCACCCATGATATATCAAAACAGATGTACGGCTTGAAGGGGTCGCGGTTCGCACTTAAATCAGTCATGATTAGTTGTTCTAATTTCAAAGGGTTATCGGTTCTCAGTTTTCATAGGTTGTGGTTCGCGATTCTGCACGATGGTTTTGACGTTGTATTATCAATACTTAGGTTTTGGGGATAACAGTTTTTAGGTTTTAGGGGTTGTAAGACTTACAACTACTTAACTGAAATTACGTAAAATAGGATACCACGACTATCTATGAAAGCTTGCTGAGATAAGAAATGATGGTTGTCCTAGGGGGTAATTAGGACCAATTAAAAATTATACATTTTAAAACACAATTGTTTACTTAAACTAATATGTAAATTAAACCAAAGCAAATAACTCTTAAGGCTTCCAAGCCAATAAAGAGTCTAATCACATAGACTACAAACAATGTGGTAATTAAGCTACTAGTCTATAAGCATGATAGTGTACATGTGTGTGTGGGATGTGTTACCTATCAACTCCTAGCATTTATCTGATCATGCATACATATAATTAAATATTCATCACATAAGCATAATCAAATAAGTGATCAAAGACAATTTCAAAAATAAGCATTTATAGTGGTTCGATTTCCCTTCTCCCCTCCCTGTGGACGCACTCTCTCCTAGAGTATACCGGTATTTACTATCTTAAAGGCTTTAAATTAGGTTCACCTCTAACTTTTACAATCTTACACAAGAACCAGCACTCTCGGAGACTTGCGTGGTTTTCTATAAGCTCACCACAAACATCAGTCATAATACAAGGACTAACGTTTACTCCTACCGGAGGCTCCCACAAAGGTTAACACATACACACCTATGTCAGGTGGATTCGACCTTACACAAGAGCCTAGGTCCTACATAAGTACCTATTCGAGTTTGGGTCACAAACACTTATCTTCAATCCTACACAAGGAAAGAGAGCATAAACTCACTTACTAGCACTTACTTATCGAATTGAGCCCCGATGATGTGTTGTCTTGGGTTGCTTAATCGATGTTCTCTCGTGCTTCAATCAGCTCCCATTTTGATCCCCCAATCATGATATCGATGTTTTTTATCAATGTTTCATATACAAGATCAATTACCTTGCATGTAGTGCTCCTTTAAGGTGATCAATGTGATGGGAGGTTGGGCAGAATCTCTTATAACTAATGGAAAGTTGTAATACTTAGGGGGTTCACCTAGATAGATACTCTAGAGGTTGATTGATACTAGGATTTGCCAATAGAAATGGTGTCTAAACTCTAGAGAATGGTTAAGATCAATATTTTCTTATAGATGAGCTTGAAATGCTCATTTGAGTGAAGAATCACTAAGAAGATAGCATGAGTCTCATGGGGATAGAGCTTGAGATGTTTGGTAGAACTTGGGGTGCACTAAAGTCTTTAAAATGCCAAAATCCATCATCTTCACAAAATCCAATTGCTAGATTTATAGGGAAAAAGTTTTAATAAATCTATAACGGCTTAGCCTGTGGAAAAACCACAAATGTTGTTGCATAATTTTTAGTGACTTTAATCAAACCGAACCTGACCTTCGGTCGCATCGAATCTAACCAAAAGTTTGTCTGGTTAGAGCCGAATTATACTATTTTTTAAGGAGGCTTGCTGACCAGTTTTGGTCATTTTTGGTCAAACCGAATTCACATTTCGGTGGCACAGAGTCCAGCCCAAGGTTTGTCTAGCTGTAGCCGAATTAGGATGAAACTCAACACTGATCATGTTGTCTTCTTCTGGCCAATTTTGTTGGGACCAAAGGGGTATTCGATGGGACCGAAAGTTGTTGTATTTATGCAGTTATTTCAGCAACTTGGGACCTCTAAAGGCAATCTAAAGGTGTTCAATTTAGGCTCATATAACTTAGGGGATGATCAATAACGGTTTTGCTTAATAGGTTTAAGATTATTCAGAGGTTTTGGTTGTTTTTGTGTCAAGGGTTAGGGTCACCAAGACACCTCATCCATTCGTTCTTTTGCTCCTTGAGGCTATAACTTCACTTGTGTCGTTGGTCTTCAACTTTCATGAGCTTAACCAATTACATAACACATGGACCAGCAAGAAAATCACATAAAATTTGGATTTATCAAAGGCATTGAAGAAACCTTCGATAACATCGAATGACCTTTGATGGCATTGACAGATCCATTTTATGCCTTTTTTTTTACCGTTGAAGCTCAAACTTTTTATAAAGGGTAATCGATTCTTAGGCATTTTGATGGATTTTTGAGGCAATAGAAGCTTAGGAGAATACATGTTCATATCCATTATTCCAAGCCTCTATTCCATTGAGTTTTAAGCCATTTTCCTTGTAATTATAACTCTAATGAGGATTCCAATCTCACCATTGGAGATGTGCTTGAACTCTTCCATTTCCTAGATATTTAACTTAAGATATCTTGGCAAACCATTGTCCAAATATTCTAGGAAACCCATTTAGGTGAATTCCCTAGGAAAAGTAACTTTCCACTAGTTGTCATTTTCCTTAGAGATGTGCTTGAACTCTTTTATTTCCTAGATATTTGACTTAAGATATCTTGGCAAACCATTGTCCAAATATTATAGGAAACTCATTTAGGTAAATTTCCTAGGAAAAACAACTTCCCACTAGTTGTAGGAGATTTAACCAACCTCCTATCACCTTGTACACCTTAAATGAGCATCATATGTAAGGTGATTGATCTTAAAGCTGAGGCCTTGGCAAAGCACCGACATCATGATCAGATGAGCATCGGAGAGTTGGTTGAAGCACAGGAGAGCGACAGTCAAGCTACCCAAGAAGACGCTACAAAAGGGGTTCAATCCGATAAGCAAGTTGTCAATTATACGAGTCCATATTTTACTCTCTTTCCTTATGTAGGATTGAAGGTAAGAGTTTGTTAACCCAAACTCAAAATAGGTTCTTATGTAGGACCTTTGCCTTTGTGTAGGGCCTAAATCATAAGTTGTTGTGTAGGACCTTGACTCTAGTGTGAAGTCTAAATTTTTCAGGTTCTTATGTAGGACCTTGACTCTCATGTTGGGCCTAAATCCTTGGGTTCTTGTGTAGGACCTTGGCTCGAGAGTAGAGCCTAAATCTCAAGATTCTAGTGTAGGACCTTGGATCTTGTGTAAGGCCTAAATGATCGGGTTCTTGTGTAAGACCTTGGCTCTTGCATAGGGCTTAAAATCATGGGCTCTTGTGTAGAGCTCAAATTTTAAAGTCCTTGTGTAGGGCTGTAAAGGTTTGAGGCGAAACTGATTTAAAACATCTGATAGTTAAATCCGGTACACTCATGGGTTGAGTGCATCCGAGAGTGGAGTAGGCAAGTAGTCGAACTACTATATATGATTGTGTTTGGGATTGTCATTTGCATATTTGTTTAATTATACTTGTGAGTTTGAATGTTTAAATTATGTATGCATAATTAAATGAATGTCTAGTATTGATAGGTAGCACATCACATTCACACATATACACTATCTTGATATAGACTAGTTGCTTATTTGCAAATCTATTAGGGCCTATTTGGCCAGCTGCATTAGGGAGGATTATGTGGGATGGAATTGCAATGTAGGTAATAAATATGGATGTCAGGGATTGTCGGTGGATTAAGAGTAACACACCAATTTCATTTCCTTGTTTGGGATGTAAGGTTCTGCACCCTGATCCAGGATACTACATAGACACGTTTGGATGTTACAGAGAATTTTTGGAAGCAGATTGCATGGAGTGTCGCACACCACCAGTGTGTGTACGTCACCAACTTCTATGGGCCCCACCATGATGTAAGTGTTATATCTACACCGTTCATTCATTTGACAAGATCAATTTAGGTCATGAGAAGAAAAAATGAGGCAAATCCAAAGCTTAAGTGGACCACACCACAAAGAGCAATGGGAACAATGTTTCATACCGTTAAAACCGTAATAGGGCCCACCATGATGTTTATTTGTCATCCAACCTGCCATGAGGTCACGTGGATCTGGATGAATGGAAAAAAACAAAAAAAAAAAAAAAAAAAAAAACAAATATCATATTGGTCCAAATCTTCTGTGGGACTTAAGACGTTTTCAATGGTAAATGTCTAATCCCCACTACCTTTTGTGGTATGATCCACTTGAACATCATATCTATCTCTTTTTTGGGTCCATGTGTTAAAATGATATCATAAAATGGATAGATGGTGTGGATATAACACATTTATTATGGTGTAACACCAACCAATACATCATCAAAAATTTCAAAATGTATAATTGTCATGGGATGGAATGTGTTGTGGATGTTGCAAATCAAAGATGGATGTGTTAAATTCATCTTAAATCATCAACATGAGGGCACAGTTTCCAAAGCTTCAATTGGTCATTGATTGACCGCCCTAACCAAACACAATTGTAGGATTAGAATGTGAAATTAGAAAGTCTATCCCATCTAATCCATCCTAATGCAATTGGCCAAACAGGCCTTTATAGTTTATGTGATTGGACCTTCTATTGGCTTGAAAGGCTTAGAGTTAAATTGTCTTACTTAGTTTAAGTTAAACAATCTGAATTTAAGTAGGCATAAATTTTAAATACGTCATAATCACCCCCCCCCCCCCCTCTAAAAGGATATAACTTTTATTCATTAGCTTCGTCAAGCTTCTGCAAGCGCAGTTGTGGTAATCCCATTACGTCACAAATACAATTTCAAATAACTCATTGTTTAATGTTCCATCTATCTACTCAAAATCGCAGAAAACAGATAACTTGCGGGACTGCTCCTGTCTCTCTTATAGATGGAAGTAGGTACTTCCTCCGCCAGATCCGTGTATGCCTCCTCCAATACAACCGTCTATATGGCACCTGCATCACAGACATCTGAATTGGTGTTTTAGAACACCGCCTCGAGAGGGAATGAGTAATTAATTCAGTGTTACCATTCCTCCAAATTTCTCAAAATATCAATACAATCAAGCATAAGTAATGAGAGCAGTATAATAAACAATTCTTTATATCTAGTTGATTAAATGCATGTATGTCATGATATACAAATACATGTCCCGGGAATAAAATAAGGATTGTTCGAATAGTACTCTGATATTTAACAGTCAATTAGGCACCCGATAACACACATGCAAAGAAACAATGGTCGATCGAACAGTACGATGGTCTTTAATAGTCAACCAGGCACCTGATAACATACATGCAAAGAAATGAGGCTCGTTCGAACAGTACATTAGTCTTTAACAATCAATCAGACACCCGATAACGCTCATATGTTATGTATGCATACTTTAATCAATCTTTTATTAATCCAAATTCAAACAGCATATTAGGGGTACTAGAATAGCACAATTATCAAGAGTCAAGTAAGCATGGTTATGTGCCTTGTCGCAAGTGTCTCCTAATCCAAATCAAGGTTCTTCACCCGATATCAATCATAAATCAACCATTTCAAAGGTATGATATGATGCCCAATAGTATGTAAATCAACAAGGTAAGGGTCGTCACCTAAGATCAACTTGATAAATAGTAAGCTGACACCTCCATTAATGCTCACCGGGCATTACGAAGATCTCGTCACCCAGCATAAGCCAACAACTCGGACATAGTCTCTCATACCATCATGCTTGGCTAATGAGTCTTTGTATGTAGGATTATGTTTCACACTAATTATTATAAGTGACGACTACAAACCAATTAAAATTGTAGTACACTAGATCCAATGACGTGTGTGACAACAATCAATCCATCCTAACAAATAAATGATCAACCCTGAGTGAGACTTATCCGGTGGACTTGACCGTGTTCTGTCTCGGTCAATCAAACAAGTCTGTGAGATCAACCCAAAGGTAGGTAGTCCACCGGCCAAACATTTCTCAGAGCTTAATGCAAATTCGGTGGATTTGCATTAAGTAACAGTTGAAAACACATGTTATCATAATATAACATTACAGTAATATAATTGAGGTCTAAATACAAGCATTTGATCAACAACGTAATTAGGTCTAGATAATTTCTACCCACTCAATAACATAGTTAAATTATAACATTGCGATTTCCACTCAATTTAGGTAATACATCAAGCATGTGATCAACTTAGTAACATTCAACTTAAAGATCATGATAGTTAAGGAAATCTACCAATTAGTAACATAGAAAATTTCAACATAACTTCAATAATCACTAACTGTAGCTATTAAGGATTGATAGACAGTAATTTTGAAAAAATAACCATCACCTTAGATTTAAGATTCTTCTAGTTTAGGTACCTCTAGAATCAAAGATTTGGAAATACCCTAATTTTCCTATTTTCAATTCAAACAACAACAAATGAGTCTTAAGGAAATTTATAATCTATCCTAGATTTACAACATTAGAAGTAGATTACCTTCAACTAGGCTTGAATGGCTAGAATTAGAGGATTAGACAGCTCCAAGTGTAGAAATTCAGCAACTCACCACAACTACTAGCACAAAATCTCCAATTCAAGCAGTCTCTATTTCAATCCACTCTCACTAATACTCCCTAGTATGTAATTAATTAGCAAAATTTGTATGGGGAGATGGGATGGATAGAAAAGAGTATTTATAGTCATTTCTAGGGAATGGTTGCCCTAGAAATGAGACTAATGGCTTGTTAATACAAGAGGCGGTTGATCTTAGATTTTGGGACACATTTTGTAGTGACATGAACGATCCTAGCCATGAAATAACTACTTCAGATGTTGATCTACGCAAGGTGATACTCAATTCATATTTTGGTCATGTTGATTGACGGATACGGCTAAGTAATCGATTCAGCAGTGACCGATGATCACTTAGCAGTTATAAGATTATTCGCAGAATGTTGGTTAAGGTTGGTGTCCGCTATTTAACTGTGATCCAACGATGCCTAGTCTTCAACATTGAATAATGCCAAAATAGCATAACTAACTTCCTTTTTTGAAAAAAAAAAAAAAAAATCTGGAAAGTTTCTATTTTCAACTAAGGCTCTTCACATAGTTTCATGTGCCACTTGCAGCTCCTAATTGAATGATTCATTTGGGATGCTAATCCCACTAAGACAAATGTTTTTCTATAGATTTGTAGTTGACAGTCCACTAACCAGCGGTGTAAAGCTTATTTAGTAAATCCGGCTATTTCTAGGGTGATTTGAGAAGTGAGTTTGCTTATATATGATGTGTCGTGTCATGATGATTTCTGTTTCTAGTTTGGTAATTACAAGATTAGTGGAAGTGGTGATTTAGCTATATTTATCCTTAACCATTAATTCTTAGGTTCTAAGGGCAATTTGGCCATTTTGGATTACGTGCATAGGATACTCATGATTAGTTGTGCTGGTTTTAGATGCATCTTCATTAAGCTTTGATTATTTTGATTAATATATGGGGTATTACATTAATGCTCAGGCTTTTTGTGTACTCTATGTGGACCATCCATTTCCCATTTGTGTACTCAATGTAGACCATCCATTTCCCAAACCACTAATCGGATCATTCTCATAATGATTTGATAAGGAGGGACAACATAAGGTGGACACACACATGATTAACAGGCCACATCGATACCTTGAACTTTCTAGTTTATTCGATATGTATCATTCATTTCGCAAACCAATAATTGGATGGTCAGGAACAATCAAAGTTATTTTAGAGGGATAGATAATCAAAGGTGGGACCTATGGATGACCAATTTAAAGCTTAAACCTCTCTATTATACTGACCATCTATTTCCCAAATAACCAATCCGATGGTTAGAACCATTCAATCAATGCAATTTGAGAGGGATGGCCGTCGTAGTTGGGCCCCTCATGATGGACTGTTCATATCAAAGCTTAGAACTTTTCTATCTTTCCAAACAAAGTGATTTTATAGGGCTTGGCACTCGTGGGTGGGACGCACATGATGTAGAGTCTATATTAACGATCAGACGTTTTTAGTGTAATCGATAGGGATCGTCCATCTCTATATCAATTAATCATATGACGGACCCCACATGACAACGATCCATATCAATGATCATACATCTTCTAATATAATCAATCTAGATCATCAATTTATATAGTCATTGATCAGATGGTTAGGATAATCTGATTTAAGTGATTTGAGAAGAATTAACCATCTAGGATGGCCCCAATCGATGGATGGTCCATATCAATGATCAAACTACATCAAGAATGGCACCAGACGTTACAATAGTCTGATTTAAGTGATTTAACAAAATGGATCATCCATTTCTTTAGACATCAATTGGACAGTTAGGATAAAACTGTTTTGAAGGATGAAGCATGAAAGATGGGACATCCTGAATGGATGTCAATGATTGGACATTTTTAGTACAATCGCAATGGATTATCCATTTCTGTAGTGATTGATCAGACTTTTTACATCCATTTTCTAGATCCATAGCAGGTCCTGTGAAGCCATTTTGATGCGTGGGAAACTTGCAAGGGGTTGTCCATTGTTTTCTATGGTGTGGCCCCACTTGACGATTGGATTGTCCCCAGCTTTGGGGCATCCTATCATCATGATGGGGTTCATTTGATGTTCATGTTGGATGGCAAAACTACCCCAAGGTGGGCCCTAAAGCCCCTAAGAAGGAAAATTGGAACATAGAAGATGAACTTTTTTGAGTGGTAGACGACTGATGGCGAATGTACAAATACTAGTTCATAATAATAATGGTACGCGTAGGAAGTAGGCACTTTCTCTAGAAGTTTTCAAATAATGAAATATGGTATGGCATGGGTGCCCATTTCAGGTGGTTCCACAAGGGTATAGGTGCAGCACCCATCAGCGGTTATGGCTTCGGAGTACACTAAACCCAACTCAAACCCAGCCCATTGCCACCCCTACATTCATTAAGATTGGCTACATAGCAAACCAGACCCAGCTCCCTAGATAAGCATCAATTTCCAGGCCCAGCTAGCTGACTGTCATGCCAGGCCCTTAAACATCCAAAAATAATCACCAGAGCATCAATGTCCAGGCCCAGCGAGCTGACTGTCATGTCAGGCCCTTACACGTCCAAAACCCACACCCAGCCTCGAAACTCATTTCCACCCGGTCCTCCATGGAGATGTTTTTTCCTCACATAGAAATGTTTTGGTTTGTAAGCCATTCAACGTTCCAAACACCTGCTAAAATCAAATTATAAAAATGGTTGTTGCACCATTAACATCAAACAGTAATCACAAGTGCTTCCGTCAACAATAGACAAAACAACAGCCAAAACAGCCATCTTAAAACTGAAATAAGCTCCCTATTAAATTAAGGGGGCGTTTGGATAGTAAGTTGCTTAAGACAAGTTACTTATGCCACAAGTAGCTTACCTTAATTTCTACTTATTAAGAAGACAAGTATGTTTGGTAAAAAAACATACTTATCAGCTTCTCCTCTCTTTCATCTCTCTTGATGCATCTCTTCAGCGAACTTGTGAAAAGTAGAAAAGCTTTTTTAAAAAATTTAACTGAAGTGATTTAGGTACTTTTTCAAGTAAAAAAAACTACGTATAACTAATCATAAACCAAACTTGTCTGACACAAGTTACTTATCTACTGCTGCAAGTAGAAAAAGTAACTTATTTGGTGGTATCCAAACGGGCCCTAAAGGTGTTGTATGATTTTCTTTTCCCTTTTTCTTTGTTTTTTTTCTTTCCTTTCCTTTTCTCAGATGGAGTGCCGAGCTTGCAAGCCCCAGAAATCAAGAAGTCTCTAGAAGGCGATACATGGTAACCTCCTGTTGCTTGAAATAGCGCCGGTCCTCTTCATCCACAAGAACAAGATTCAAATAGTATTTCACGCTAAACTTGTTATTAATGTTGCGATATGTCGGTGTCAGTTCATATGGGCTCAAAAACAGTCGGATTGGGATCGATTCACCTGCAAAAACACCCACACACACCATGTCAGCAGTCACTAATACAGGCATTGGAAGCTGCAGAACACAGAGCCATGGATTCCAAGCTTAAATTCACATCCTTATTGAATTACACATTTATTGAGAAATGAATAGGGCCACTATTGTGGGTAGATTGGAATTTCCGCCTGCTACCTAAACAAGACCATGAAAATGGAATTCAACTTTCCATGGTGTCATTGGGAAATAAAATTCCAATGCTACACCATGGAATCCTCCAATCCAAACATGCCCTAATGTTTTCACTGGCAGTGACAGGGGCTATTGATTTTACTACATTTAGGATTTCAAAATACTTTTTGATCAACGGAAAAATGGTAATTTTAATAATAATCAATCGATCATGTAGTCTCATGTAGTCTCAAAGGACATTCATTCAGCATATTGGTGAGGTCTGGGGCGCTAGCTAGAGAAATTGAACAAAATCATTGATCTGCTAAAGAAAGAGAAATGTGATGGTTATTGCTGAAAATAGGGTCAGGATCCCACTCCACCCACATAACAATGTAGCACTTGTCCAAGATCCAGTTTGTTCATCACGAGGGCCCAACTGTATGTACGTGGCCCAGACAACCAGGCAAGTCCTTTCATCAGGTTGTCCAAGTGTATGGAAGGGACAGTTAAGAAATAACTTTCATTTCACATACATGTGTGGCCCACTTAAAGAACAGATTGGCCTGACTTTTCATACCACAGCATATGGTGCCCCACCAGATGAATGGCTTGGATCTCAGAGAAGCATGCCACATTGTCACGTTTGGGGAAAGGATTAATAAGTAGGAAAAGTTGTCTGACAACAAAAGAAATAATGCAATCTCACCAGCTGCATGGGACTCAGAGGTGTGGTCTAATTGACTATTCAGGCACATAAAAGGCATCCTCATGCTGTTTTAAGATGGCCCAAGCACATGAAATCTAAGATTAGTTTATGAACCTCTACCTTCATGGTAACCTCATCCACAGCTTGAACACATAAAAATTTGATTCGACTCGATGTTCAGCTGGGTCGAGTTGACACAAAGACTCAACCCGACTCCACTCGATATTTGATAATTAGAAATTTAAAATGTTAGGGTTCAGGATAGATATTTAACATAATTAATACAAAATACATATTTAACATACCTATTGTAGAGGTCCAGGGTATGATTCCCTCCCTCCCCATTTACATTTTATTGATGTTCACACTATAGCTCACCGAGTGACTCAGTTCGAGTCACGGTGAGTTGTGTCAAGTTGACTCAACAAGTCATTCCTGAGTCACCATCAGACCTAGGAGCAAGTTTCCCATGGACTCAGCTTGATATCTCGCAGATTCAAGTTTACCTGTCCAAGTTTCGAGTCGACCCCGCAGTTTTTAAGAACTATGATTTTGATCAAACGCAGATTGCATACTGACACTGCCCATTGCGGCTCGCCATTGGACAGTGCTCTGTGGGAGCCACCATGATGTATGTGTTTTATCCACACAGTCCATCCATTTTGCCAACTCATTTTAGAACATGAGCCTAAAAGTGAGGCAAATCCTATCAAGTGGACCACACCACGGGAAACAGTGGTGATTGAATGCCCACCATTAAAAACTTCTTGGGGGCTACGAAGGTTTTAGATCAAGCTGATATTTGTATTTTCCCTTCATCTAGGTATGTGTAACCTAATCAATAGGTTGGATGGCAAATAAATATTACAGTGGGCCCTAGGAAGTTTCTAATGGTGGGTGATCAATCACCACTATTTTCCTATGGTATAGTCCACCTGAGATTTGTATCTGCCTCATTTTTGGGCTCGTGGCCTAAAACGAGCTGCCGAAATGGTTGGAGAGCATGGGATAAAACACATACATGATTAGCGAGCCCACATAGCATTGACCAGTAGCAATGTTGCTAATGGCAATACAATCCGCGTCTCATCTCGTCAAGGATAGCCATTGTTCCGAGTATCAGCGATATTATCGATAATATCGCCAATATTATTGGTAACGACATGGCGATAGTGATAACACTTGCAGCATCAGAAATTCCAGTTATCTACAATATATCACCAATATATCACTAAGTATTGCCAATGTATCGATATCACCAATGCATCGCCAATGTTTTTTACAATGTAAATTCCAAGTGTTGTTTGAATCACCAATGTATCTGTAATATTTCAATAGTATCGCCAATGTATCAATATCGCCGAAAAACTGTTTATTAAAATCAATTTCCATTTCAAAACCTTCTTATTAGTGCATGGTTGTACGTGTGTATATGTATGCAAGAATGGATGGATGGATGTATCTATGTATATATGGAGGGATGGATGGATGCATGGTTGGATGGTTGGTTGGGTGGGTGGGTGGATGGATAGATGTATATGTGTGTATGAATGCATGGATGGATGGATGGATGGATCATGCATGTGTGTATGTATGTATGTATGTGTCATTGTATGTATGTATGTATATATGCATGCAAGGATGGTTGGATGGTTAGATGGGTGGATGGATCATGCATGTGTGTTTGTATGTATATAGGTGCATGCATGGATGGATGTATGGATCCACCAATTCCCCCATGTTTCCCCAATGTTTCCTTGTGTCAACAACATATGCTTTTCGGTCCATTCCTAAATATGCAAATATGTGTCTTTTTTGTTGTTATTTTATTCTTAAATATGCATATATGTATGTTTTAGCATCTCTTGAAGTATCATTAAAAAATTCCACCATTTTCCCCATGTTTGCCCAATGTTTCCCTAAGTCAATGTTACATGCTTTTAGGCTCCCATTAAAGGGGAACTTATTATGTATGCATCTTTTTTGCAATTTGATTCCTAAATATGCAAATATGTGTATGTTAGCATCTCCTAAAGTTTCATTGAGAAATTCTACATTTTCCCCATGTTTCCCTCAATCACGATAGATTTCGTGGTATTGGCGATATCGATACATGTTTCTGTATCCCCAGCTAGCAATACATATAATGATATTGATACTACGAACAATGAGGATAATAGCTTTTTCTATTGTGAATGGCAAAAGGTCCGGATGAGGAAGTGAAGATGGTTGTTGACTCACTTGGTGGAGACAAATCCCCTGGCCCCGACGGTTTCCCAATCGTATTCTTCCAAAAATTTTGGGAAGTTGTCCACCAGGATGTCATGGATTTTATCCATGAATTTCATAGAAGGGGAAGAGGTCTTGGTGCTTCCTTTATTGCTCTCATCCCCAAAGTCGCGGGAGCAGATACATTTTCCGATTTCAGACCAATCAGCTTGATAGGGGACCCGTACAAAATCTTAGCCAAAGTTCTAACTTCTCGATTAAGGAAAGTCATGGGGAAGATCATCTCAACCAATCAAAGTGCATTCATACAGAGTAGACAGATTGTAGATTGATTGCACGCTCATAGCAAACGAATGTCTCCACTCGAGTCACAGATCTAGATCGAAAAACATCTTTTGCAAGCTGGACATCAAAAAAGCCGATGATCAAGTCGATTGGGATTTTCTCCAATATATGTTAATTCGTATGGGTTTCAGCGCTAGGTGGAGAGGATGGATAGGAGAATGCATTGGCTCGGCTCATTTCTCAATCCTTCTCAACGGATCCCCTAAAGGTTTCTTTAAGTGTTCGAGAGGGCTGCGCCAAAGTGATCCTTTATCTCCATTCCTCTTTCTTATTGTGGGGGAGGCCCTATCTAGAATGTTACACAAAGGCCAAGAAGAGGGTATTCTGCGGGGTATATATATGCTAGGTATGCCTAACCCAATCTCTCACATTCAGTTTGCTGACGACACCTTGATTTTTTCTGAAGTGTCCTCGGATATGATCGATAATCTGCGCACAGCGATACGATGCTTTGAGGCTATGTCTGGGCTGAGAGTTAACTTGGCAAAATCTAAGATGTACGGGATCAACTTGGAAGAAGAAGAGCTATCCAGCTACAGCACTATTTGGTTGCTCCTCAGCTTCCTTCCCTACCACCTTTGTGGGGCTTCCTCTTTCTTTAGGCCCGCCCCCAAAACATCTTTGGAACAAGATTGCTAACATATTTGAGAAATATCTCGCCAGGTGGAAATGTCGCTACCTCTCTTTGGGAGGCCATCTAACTCTCATAAAGGCGGCTCTTTCCAACCTCCCACTGTACTTTATGTCTCTGTTTAGATGCTCATCTTTTGTGCTGGCGTCTATCAAAAAATTTAGACGAGATTTTCTGTGGTTTAGAAAGGAGAATCAGAAGAAATTTCACCTTCTTGATTGGAGAGAGGTATGTAAACATTTCAAGGAAGGTGGAGCAGGAGTCAAAGATCTAAAGATCATGAATCAGGCCCTCCTAGGCAAGTGGATATGGAGATTAGGGATTGAAGGAGGTTCTCTTTGGAATACTATCAACAAAAGTAAATACGACTCTTCTCAAGGTGGGTGGTGGACAAGAGATTCTTCCTCCTATAGGGCTTCATACTTATGGAGGGGCATCCTTCGAATGAAAAAGGTAGTCCTCAAAGGCATCGGGTTTGAGCTGGGAAATGGTGTAGCCATTCGGTTTTGGGAAGATCTTTGGGTGGGTGACGGGCCGTTGAAAAGACGTTTTCTGAACATCTTCCTTCTTGCTCCAAACAAAGCAATTTTCATTGTTGATTGCTTCTCTGTTGCTGCTGGCAAGATTGTGTGGAATGTGAAGTGCAGAAGAAACCTCCATGATTGGGAGATCAGTGAATATGTGGACCTGATCAGCTACATCAACAAAACAATGCCCAATCAATCTTCCATCGATAGTCTTATTTGGACTCTGGATAAATCGAGTAAATTCACTGTTAGTTCACTCTATTCCCAGCTCCATCTTAAATCTGCTACTATCGGCATTGCCTCTCCCTTCATTTGGAAGTATTCGGCTCCCCCAAAATACATTTGTTTCGGCTGGTTGGTTGGCAAGAAGAGAATCATCACGGTGGACAATCTCAGAAAGAGGGGGATGCAGATTGTCAACATTTGCTTATGCTACATGAAGGATGAAGAATCGGTGGATCATTTGCTCATCCGCTGCCCGTTTATTGTGAAAATCTGGTCTGATTTTTGCAAGTGTTTCAAAATCAGTTGGTGCGCAGCTGGTTCGGTAGATAATCTTCTGTCAGCCTGGCATGGGATCAGGGTAGGGTTTCTTCCAGGGCCAAGGGTCTTCTTATTGAATGGGCTATTAATGTAACTGTTTGGAAGGACTTTGACCTTCGCTTTTTAGGTGTTTAACTGAGTCTGCTCCCTCAGCAGATTCTCCTCTTTTTTCTCTGTATTTTCCTTTCTTTCTTTTTTAATACAACTATCGTTACTTCTTTAAAAAAAGGTCCAGATGATTTTAATCTACGATAGGCTATTCCAGTTTTCAACGAAACAATTTAATTTATCAGGGCAAAAAAAAAAAGAAAAAAAAAAAAAAAAAAAAGGAAAATGCCATTATCCAGTGTTTGAACGGAATATGAAGCAATGGCATCTAAGGAAATAACCCATTTAGTTTGGACTAAAAGAATCCTAAGTCACGCCGATCTTCCTTTGAGAATGCTTTGTGATAATCAATGCCCCAATCAGATCAATGCCGATCAAATGCATTATGTAAGATAGAAGCATCCCAACAGTTACTTCTATCTAGCAAAAGGGAAAATGATGAGGATATGAAAAGTATGTCATCAATTTACGGAAAGATTGGGAAAAGCTATAGGTGTGAGCCAAACTGGGCAACAATTGATGTTCAGACTAGTTGGAGGGGAGTGCTGAGAAATGTCTCCAAGAGCGTGTTTGGATACATGGAATCCAAGTTAAAAGGAAGGAAATAACAATAGTAATCCAATGATGATTTCAATGAACTATTGAAACATGGATTCCAATTTTGAATTCTTGTTTAGGTAGCAGGTGGAAATCTATTCCTCTCACAATACTCACCTAGTTTCTTGTGCCAAGAATCAAAATTATGGAAAAGTGTAACGATTGCTTGGTGGAATCCACCCTTTTTTTGCTATCAAAACAACACAAATCGTCACATCAAAGGAAAACCTTATTCCTTTTTCCACTGTTTGGCATGGAATCCATGGTTTGAGGAATTGTTTAAAAAACTATATACATTTGATGAAAATACATATGCTTGCAGCAACTAGGTAATTGTTTAAAAAACTATGTATACTCCATGAATAAACATATGCTTGCAGTAAAATTCAACGAATGTGATGCAATACTCTACTAAATATGCGCAAAAAATGCTAATATCTTTAGATCCGAGTAAAATGTTCTCCCATTTGAAGCAGCAAAACTAGATCTGCAAAGTGCATTCACTTAAAAGGTGATTCAACTAAAAATAAAACTGAATCAAGTCCACTCAGCTGAGTTCCAAGCAACTAAATGAGTTTTAGAACTATGCTCTGAATAGAAGCATGTATAGATATTTGAAAAGGTGCTGGATATACCTCTGACGGGAGCACCATCCATTAACTCAAACTTTGCAAGGGTCTCCGTCTCAACGTATGTGTTAGGCCCCGATCCTGTCGATTCCCGACGTCTAATCTCAAGCTCCATATGTTTTATCTTGATTCTTACCAGGAGAAAATATATTTTGCCAATGATAACATCCTTCAGGTGATATCTGGAAATGGGAAACTCCAATTATCATAGAGAATTCTTCGTTTGAAACTTTAGTTGCAGTGCTTAGGTGATATCCTGCTCAACATATTCTAAGACATCAAAACTTACTTGCTTTTATTGTACTCAAACTCAATGTGCAGGCAATCTTCAATTCCAACTTCCATCTGCACAAGAAGGTATCGGAATCATGGTAGTCAAATGAAAATCTTAAGATGCAAATGATCTTGCATGGTCACAGCTACTACATCAGATATGGAAAACTCAGTCTACATCTTTATCTATATCTACTCCAAAAAAGAAAATAGTAATGAGTGCTTCACTCTGTTCTGGAAGAAGTTGCATCTATTACTCGCTTGTAGATAGGGGTGCAAATCGGGCAGGTTGGGTCATCTAGGCCCAACCCAAACTCAAGAATTGGGCCAAGGCCCAACCAATCCGTTGTATTGAATACTCAACCCTATCTAAATTTGGGTTGGGTCTGGGTAAACACCTGAACCTAGTACACTAATATATAAAATGAAACATCTAACCATAAACAAACAAAATTAATGAAATGGACGACAGATATCAGAAATACGACATGGTGGGCCCCATAGAGTTTGGCTGTTGTGTGGACTGTAAAGCAGGTCGTAGACAATTCTGGCCTTTCTAATGACTCGTGAGTGACTATTGAATATTCAATGAAAAGCCCCTACAGTGAGTGGGGGTACACGTGCATGAGATCTCGATGGACAGTACAAGCATCAAAGACCCATGCCATTCATCAAGTAGATAGTGGTGGTCTGATAATCATACAGATCAAACTTGCATGAGCCCTATGCCCAAACCTAGGTGGGGTTAAAGGTCAGTTTGGGGATTTTCAAACCAACCTCAACGCAACACAACGCAAAGTTCGGGTTGGGAAAATCAGGTTTGGGTTGACCAAACCTGATTTGCACCCCTACTTATAGGAGTACAAATATTGACATTTATTGGGATTGGTGACCTAAATTGTCTTCCAGATAGAGATTAATACCACAGAAACATGACTACATGATAAAAAAAAAAAGAAAAGAAGGCCTATGCAAACCATAACAAGTATAGCCCATTATCCTTGCAAAATTTCGACCTGCTGCAGCTGTAAATGCTACAACATAAAAGCAAACCTTGCAAGAAAATCTTACTAACCTTAATGCTGTTGTTGATTGACGGAAGTGGTGTATAGTTGCGAACCTGATGAAAATTAAAATAAAAAAATGTTGTCAATACAATATAGGGGGAAAAAATGCTTTGAAAAATTTGAGATGTATCTTGCAGGCCATTGTTATTATTTACTAATTGATATCATTAATATACACCATCATCATCATCTAAGCCTTATCCCAACTAATTGGGTCGGCTACACGAATCCGGTTCTACCATTCCACTCTATCAAGGACCATATCCTCAGTTAAAGCATAGGTCATCAAGTCTTTTCTTAATACCTCCATCCACATCCTTTCGAGCCTTCCCCTTGCCCTTTCAAAGCCTTCAACTTGAATTGGCTCACTCTTAACTAGTGCAGTTCTTGGTCTCCATCGCGCATGGCCAAACAATCTAAACCTACTTTCCCTCATCGCACTACCAATAGGTGCTACTCCTAAGTTCCCTCAAATGCATGCACTTCTAATTCTATCCTTCCTCGTCTTGCCACTCATCCATCTCAACATAATCATTTTAGCTAAAAGCTAATTGTTACAATCTCATAAAACTCTGGAGGCATCTCTCTCTCTCTCTCGTTTTTTTTTTTTTTGATAGAGTGAAATGGCATAACAAGATACATTTAGCCAACCTCAGTTAGTTGGGACAAGGGTTAGATGAAGATGATGATCCCTCTTCTTAATTTGTATGTAATAGAGATAAATATTCTATATATCTGAAACACTTGCTGGAAGTCCCATTTTGAAAACAAGTGGATGAGTTGGCAATTTTTTTGGCATCCACTTCATGCTTCTCAAAGCAAGATTCCACACAAACAAAGTAAAAAAGAGATTACCAAGAAATCCTGATACTCCACAATGTTGCTGACATAGTTACGACTGATCGTCACTTTTAGAATATACCTGGAAGTCCAACAAACATTTAACCAAGTTGTTACTAGTCCTTGTAAACCTGTATGTACAAGTAAACATAGATAGAATGGGGGAAAAAAAAAAAAAAGGGAAAAGAAGAAGTATGTAAACACCAAAGGACAACTTCTTGCATGGATTCACCTCTTTGGTATTTCAGTTCTCTCTAAAATATGTACTTTGGGTGTCAAAGATCATGCATATAAAGGGACTCAACTTCTGGTATAGATTAATCACTCTCCTATTTCTGTTTTCTCTAAGAGATGTCCTTGGTGCATTTCAAATATTGCATAATCTCTAACTTCCAACTGCAGAGATGATCAAGGTGTTCCGTAACGGTATCGGTAGGCATAACGGTGCCCACCGTTACCGATACGGATACGCCCCGTATCGGCCAATACGGGGCGTGTAATGGTGCATTTTTTTTTTTTGGGTCAAAAAATTATGGAAAAATATCCATTAAATCCAGATTATTCTAAATATTCCAAATATGCATTCATTTATAAGTTGGAACATGTTTATGGTGGTGTAACGGTCCACTCTTTGGTGAGAATGCTATATCGGGTTGTCTGATGGATTTATGAACTTGACAACCTGAAATTAATTGCAAACTTTTTATATTTAGTTTTCTAACTATATAATATCTATATAAATTTACTATAATGAATGTAATACCAAAACATCTTATATTTTCAAGTTTTCCTTTTATTTTTAGTGTTAGTGCATTGCATACTTCGTGACTCACATGCATTTTATTTGAATATATAGAGTTTAGGGACTTTTGTATCCTATTATGTAATTCATATACCTAACAATTTGATATCATTTTCCCCCATAAATCCTTTAAAAAATTAAAATTAAATTGAGGTAAATATTGTTGTCGATTCAGGGCTAGTTTGGGGACCATTTGATGCCCCAAACTAGCCTTAAATTAATGCAATCTATTGACACTTATCCGACTAATGGATTGGTGGACATTTATTGGACAGTGAAAAATGAAAAATATCAAATGGTCCTATTTCAAAAAACAAGTGTTTGCAAACTAATGATGAAAATTGTAGGAGTTATTTAATTTTGGGTTTGTGACTTAGCAACAATGCTCCCAAAATTCAATTGGTTAATTTTGAGTTAATATATACCTCATGTATAAATTTTTCGGGCCATGTACTGGGATCCACTCGATTATGTATTATATATCCATGTCATCCATCCGTTTTGGCAACTCATTTAAGGGCATTGGAAAAAAAAAAAAGGTAAATCCATATCTTAGGTGGACCACCAGTGGGCCAGGCGGGCCACCTCGATGTATTTGTATATCAATGCCATCAATCTGTTTTGCCAACTCATTTTAAGGCATGGTCCAAAAATTCAGGTAGATCTAAATCTTCGGTGGACCACTAGTAAGTATCCCTTTAAAAGCGGGGCCCACCTCAATGCATTTGTTGTATATCCATGTGGTCCATCCTTTTTGCCAACTTATTTTAGGGCATGGTCCAAAAAATGAGGCTGATCCAAATCTTAGGTGAACCACAAAATAAGCATTTAATTCCCACCATTAAAATTTTCTTAAGACATTTTTTTTTTTTTATCAAGCTACTATTTGTGTTCTCCCTTCATAAAGGTCAAAGTCTATGTGACCTTATCAACAGGTTCGATGGAAAATAAACATTATAACAGACGACATGGATATACTACACATAAATAAAGGTGGGGCCCACATAACAAAACAGTGCAAGTGCACTATGCAGCGTGCACCGCGGAACATTTTAAAAAATAAATTTGAAATATGTGGCTGTGAAACAGCCACGCAGTCCATTTTTCCAGGACCGAAACAAAAAGAAGAGAGAGAGAGAGAGAGAGAGAGAGAGAGAGAGAGAGAGAGAGGGAAACTGAAAAGAAAAGAAGGAAAGAAGAGAGGGATAGAGAGAGAAGAAGAAGAAGAAGAAGAAGTAGGGCTGAAGCGGCAGCCCGAGAAGAAGAAGAAGAAAAGAAAGAAAGAAAAAAGGTCTGTTTTTTTTTAATTTTTTTTTTTTTTTTCTATTTTCTTTAGGCCCGTAATAGTTGTTACAGCCCCGTAACGGCCGTTACGGGCACAAAAAAAGAGGGGGTGGCCGTTACAACCCCATAACGCGTAACGGTCATGGCCGTTACCGTTACGTATCGGCCGTTACGGCTGATACATAACCGTTTTCGAACACCTTGGAGATGATCGATAAGCTAACATGACCATGGATCTAGCATTTCATCTCGCCCTAGTTGATGTCTATCACTGATTGAAAGATGTCTAAGGTAATTCAGACTATGCGTAGTATCTTGTGCAGGAATGCCCAAGAGTCAGTTGATCATCTCTTTATCCATGGCTCGAGAGACTTAGATTTGACTGATTTTTTTCTTCGTACACCTCAGGGTTTTGTGGTCATTCAACAGCTCCATTGGCAATGTGTTTTGGACTGGCATTGTGACCTGTTCAAGGCTGATAAGCTTCAGCGGAATATGTTCTTTGAAGTTTTTGTGGGGGTTGTGGAAAGAGAGGAACAGAAGATTATTTAACAAAAAGTGTGCTCAAGTGAATCTGTAAAAAGTGGATATTGCTTATCATAATTTCCTGGGCATTGTCAAGAAATGAATTCCGGCAGCTCTGTGGAGGATCTTTCTGGGGAGTGGGATGGGAATACTGGGGCTTTTTCTTAGCAATCTTTGGTATTAGGATTCCCCTGTTTTTCCTCTGCTTTGATGTCCTTTCACTTTTTATGTTGCTTGTTTGTTGTTTTGGCTTAACAGCTGAGTGACAAGAGGGACATCCTATCTCATTTAGTCTTTCTTTTTTCCATTTCTTTGGTTAAAAAAATCATAATCTTTCAAAAAGAGGTTCTGTGACTCAATCTGTTGACCACCCAACCTGTTGAATGGCAAAGACGTGTACTTTATGATGAATAGAATGAATACAGATAACAGCATTTACAAACCGCTCCTGCCATACCTAAGATTCTAGAATACCTAGGAGGAATCTAGAGATCTGGGAGACTGCATGATTACAAGAATACCACAACTGATAACCATAGTCATAAAAAATAATAATAATAATAAAATAAATAAACCTTAGCCAAATGTAAATGCAGCCAGCTATAGATGCACGCGACATAGAAAATGGCAGGGGAAATTACATGTTTGTGAGTCTCAAGAAGGGGCGCTGGGATGGTGCAAAAGCTATAGCCCAGGGAAAGGAAAATTACAATCTTTCAAAATATCTATCCATACATGAAGCCCATTCCACTACATATAACTTTACCCTGGTACATATATCTAAAGCATATTTATACAGTTGGAATCTACGATCCGTCTAAGTTGAACCTGCAAAATGATTCCAATCGTGGTAGATTCTTCATCCCCAGGGATGTTTTGTCAGCATCCCAGACCATATCAGAGAACAAAAGAAACTCACATGAGCCAGAAAAGATTTCCAATGTCTCCAAAATAAAAATAAAAAAATGTTACTTGTGTAATTTCATAAATTGATTTACTTTAAAGGCCTTAACCAACTAATAACCCACCTAAGCCTTACATTCACCCCATTGTATGACTCATATGGCATCTCCACGGTAGAAAATTCAAATGGGTACGTTTTCCTTTCATACATGTCACCAGGGACATCCAGTTCGCGCACTGCAAGTGAGAATAATAAAATTAGAGCCAACTTAAAATAATGACAAGAACCAAGTTTTCAAAATCATCAATATCTTATCACGCTAGGAAAACATATGATATGGTAAGGAAATTATTATACTAAGCACAGAGTATAAGCAGCAGCAGCAGCAGAAATCAGAGAAGCGGCGGCAGCATTAGTAGCAGCAGCAGCGTCAGTAGCAATAGGAGCAGGAGCAACAGCAGTGGTGGTTGTGGTAGCTGTAGTAGTAGCGATAGCAGTAGTAGTGGACATATTGTCATGGTGGTGGTGGTTAGTGAGGGGAGATGTAGTTCACCATGGAGGCTGAAATTTTCCATCCTCCCACTTTCTGAAAAATACCGTAGATGTGGCAGACATGTATGATGATCCGAACCTTGCAAGTTATTCAAAATCGGTTACGTATCGGCCATAACAGCCGATACGTAACGGTAACGGTATCAACCGTTACGCGATACGGCCCTGAAACGGGGCACCTCTATTTTTTGGGTTTGTAACAGCCGTTATGAGGCCGCAACGGCCGTTATGGTACCGTAACAATTGTTACGGGTCATAACCCTAAAGAAAATGAGAAAAATGAATATATATATATATATATATATATATATATATATATATATATATATATATATATATACACACATACACACACTTTTTTTCTTCTTTTTAGGATGTGGCCCTAGAATGGATCATGTTTGGGAATGATACAAGGGAGGTACCTTAGTTTCCCAATCCTGCTGTTTGAAATGGACTAATTAAAAAAACTCGGTAATCATGCTCATCATGCATTGCAGGTGCCTGGAAGATGTGGAGCGCTGAGGGATGAAAGCATGCCGCGAACGTGAGATGGTGTCGCACGAGGGAGGGTGGGGTGAGGGCATCCATCATACCCGCATCCATACTTGCATTAATAAGAGTAGTTAGGAGTGTTTGATTTTACTGCTTTATCATTACTGCTTGACTGTATTGATAACATGTTAACCTATGCTTTATTGTTCCACTGAGTTAGCTACTCAATCCCATGTTACGGGATGGTGTTTCGAACACCCACCAGACATTGTCTGATTTCAGATGGCGACGCTACTTTTGAGGCGGAACCGGACCTCTGCAATGACTACGATGCCTGCTTGTATTGGTTGCCTTCTGACGGCTTCCAGTGAGCCGTGTCTTGATCGGCAGGGCTTTCTGGGATATTGACTAGAGGACCTTATACATTTGGTATATTTTAGGATTGTACTTATAATTATTTAACCTGGTAATGTTATCACACTCTGGAGACTCATCTTAATTTATATATTTTATCTATCTATCACAGTCTTCCGCTTGCAAATTTAACTGTCTCTGGAGTATGATATGTTGTTTGGCTTAATCTCACTCATGTTCACTACTCTAATACAGTCAACATTTAATCATTATCTATGTTGCATAAGTGATGTTCTGGAAACTCGAGAGTTGAGTTACTACTCGACCCTCGATTTTTCGGGATGTTACATTCATTCTTGTTTTTTTTTTCCATCTCTTAAGTCTTTTCAGAGTGTTTTCTTTATAGCAGTACTTCAAGACAGATTTATACTCAAAAAGTCAGAAAGTCCATGATTTAACCTAATAATATCCATCTCCTGTTTCAATCAGCATATAAAAACAATCAGTAATTTGACAAGAAAGCAGCAGATGAAAAGCAAGCCACTTTAGCGCTTGCATCTAAGCTATAACTCATCCCATTGTTTATTGTTTATTCTATATAAGAACTACAAGAATTAAAATATCTCTGACATAGTAGTACTGTGCCACAAAACAAATAATCAGGCTTGTACTGCCGTATTAAAGAAAAATGAAAAATATTCACTCACCGAGGGAGGTAAAATCATAGAAGTTTCCTCTGTCAAAGTACAGCTCTGCAAGAGAAATTGATGATCAAAATATTATTTTTATTTTTTTGAGACAATGATTAAATTTCATTAAAAAAGCCGTAGCAAAAGAATACAAGAAAACAAAAAAGCAAACTGAAACTAAGAACAAGCTAAAAAAGAGCCACTCTAAAAAGAAGGCTTGAATCTACTCATGACACCATTCTTCTACATAAAGAAGAGCCCTTTTAATCACTACCGACGCTCCTCTCTTTTTATTTCTGAAACAACGCTCATTTCTTTCCCACCATATAGCCCATATAACCACTAACAAGCTTAAACTCTATCTCTTTTTCCTGGAATTTCCCATTCCCCCACCATGCCAAGAGATAAAATGATCTTCTATTGACCTCGGGAACACCCAAAGTACCCTGAAAAAGACTGAAGAGAAATTGATTATCAAAATATTATTACAACTAATGAGAAGAAAAAAAACCTATTTTGAGGAACACACATTCTAATCAGAACAACCGACTCTGCCAAACTTGAACGACTGACCAATATGGGGAACAAATATGAGTTTACAAAATTACAAAGAATTTAAAGAAACAAAGAAGTTTAAGTGAAGATTTAGTGATAGGCAGGGAACTGCTTTTAGAAAATTTAGCCTCTGACCAATTAAAAACCTAGTGTTAGACTAGAAGTCCATTTCAGGATAATCTAATATCTTAATTGAATAAGAAGTCAGAAATTGATGCACTAGCAGAATATCAAGTTACAGAAACATCAACAACAGAAACTTGTATATGTTAAGTTATTTTAGGATATCCAAGTTTCAATTGAGTTAGTTGTAAAACTAGGTGCACTATATCACCAAAACCAACATTTCCTCCAAGGACAAAACACATTAAAGTTGACTAATGAGTTCTCCGAACAAGTCCAACATGAAATATGTGAAGACTTAAGATTGTGAAATTGGCAACCTAAGTGGGAATTAGCAAAAACTCTCAATGCTGAGCTCCAGATGTTACCCAGCTTTATCTCAACCCGAGCAGCGCATCAAAAATATACTGTTATGCAGCCATCAAAAATATACTGTTTATGCAGACTTCATACTCTGCAAGGACTATTTCAAAATTTTACTATCTTTTATTATTTCAAGGGCATGTAGATCTGAGGCCCTTTGGATATTTTGTGAATGACTGATCATTTCAAAATAATGGAAATTTAGTTTTTTTGCCAGTCTTTTTAAGTACTAAAATCTATTTGTTCTTGATTGGAGATGTAAAGCCGCATGTACATTACAAGATCTTCAGTTGATGCATTTTGAAAACATAATCATCGACGTACATTCTAGAAAACATGAGACAAGCATGAGAAAAATACCACCACCCATGACCTAACTTCAAATGTGGTGCTACGTGCAAATGGCTGTACATTCTAGAAAACATGAGACAAGCATGAGAAAAATATAACCACCACATGGCATGGTAATGACTGAACTGCTTCTACATCAAATTCACACGTTCTATTCATATTGCATGCAAGAACTTCAAGAAATTTTGATCATAACAAATGAAGCACACCTATCTGGCCAAGAAGCTCAATTTTGACACCATTGTGCTCAACCTTTTTCCCCTGAATTGGTTCTATAGAGACCTGCATATGATTTGACATAACAGGCAAATGCCTGAGCATTAGAGTTAAATATCCAAAATTTCCACTAGCAACAAATTCTGGATCCATGAATAAACTTTAAATAAATTAAAATCCATAACCATTAAAGAAAATCCCATACCTCCCCAGCAATGTTTTCTTGACTTTGAAAAAGAGGGACCATTGCCGTTTGACCATTTTCCTTCTTTAAGGAAGCCTGTGGAAACACAAAAAGAAAGAGGATACAAAATGTATCATTTCAGTCATTTCCGCATCGTCAAAATTTGGGCATCTGCTGCTCTTTTCTGGGCTTTGGGATATTAACAAGAATGCATCTTTTCAGATTTCTTTGGGATATTAACAAGAATGCATCTTTTCAGTTTATTACAGGATAATTGACAATTTAAAAAGTTCATTTGTTAAGGAATTAGAAATAGGTCATGACGGAAGGTACAAAAATGAGTAGCTTGTCTACCCTGTGCTCTCTTCAGGTGTGCTTTAGAGCAATAAACTACTTTTTCCTGATGCAGAATTTCCAACATCCTTTTGATAAAGCTTTTTTAGGCTACACAGTACACAGCCAAGCAATCTTGAAAGATTCTACAAGCTCAATTATCACTTACTTGAATATATCGATTTGTTTCTAGCGCATTGTCTAGCATCATACTTAGGAGCCCAAAACAGCTAGTGTGCTGTCCCCTGTACCTATGCTAGTTTTTTTCTAAAAGAAACTGTTATTGATAGCTTGAAGATAGTTGTAGGAAGTGGACATCTCCACAATAAATGGTTCAAAAATATGCTGTTACAAAACCAACTTAAGATGCGCAATAGCTGGGATGCTGAATGGGTTACTAAGAAACTGGAAACATTTGGCAAACCATTGGTAGACATTTATGAAACATTTTTAAAAAACCACTGCAAATGTCTAGAATAAACAACAGAAAGCAGTCAAAATTATCAAATGGATTGAAACATAACCACATATTACAGTAACAACTCAAAACAACAATAGCATTAAAACAAAATGGAAAAGGAACAGCAAAGTTTATGGGAAGTGTTAACCAACTTATTCAAGACGAAATAGCTGAAAATGTACCAACCACTATATAGCAGAACTGAGACTTAATACTGTTGAGTTGTCACTTATATGGAACATCCTCACATTTCCAAAATAATAATAACAATAACAACTTACATGGAAGATTCTACTACTATTACCTGTGCCCAATTCATGAATTTACACTGTAAGAACTAGAGCTTCGTCAGTTCATACTACTGCCATCACAAAGTGCTGTACATACCTTGATACAACTCCACATGAACCATTTTGCAAAGTTCAAGAATCAGTGTCAACCAGTGTTTTAAATAGCTACGCTACGTAGCTTGCAGCTTTGCCTTTATGCTATGTAGTTCTTGAAAATAGCTTAAGTCGCATGTAGCCTATGCTACATGATAATTTGCATATCCTACACACTACATGGACTACGCCACACACTACATAGCTCACATTACGAGTCATTTTCACTTCAACATTAAAATCAATTAATTAATGTTTTCATGATTTGTTACATTTTTCTATTTTCAATTTAAAAATAATAATAATAATAAATAGTTTTCCAATGCTTTTGTAAAACAATAAAAGTAACAGTATTAAATCAGTTTTGTTGCTGCTCTTTCTTTACCTCTATACTTAATCATTGGCCTTTCCTATTACTTTAGGTTGAGTTTGGTTGCTCCAAAATATCTTAAAATTTTGTTAAATTTCATTATTCATCAGTCTAGTTTGGTGCAGAATATCATGAATTGGTGCAACCAAGCTCAACCTTGATTAAAAATTTGGAAGTAGTGTAGTAGCTTATGCCTCACGCTTCAAAGGGATGAACGCTATGCTGCATGCTATTCACTATTTAAAAGACTGGTGCCAACAGCCATGAATCATTGTTGATAGCTACATACGTTATCAACTTATCATTGAGAATTGAATAATTGAACTGGACTCGTTTAAGTCATGACAGGATAGTGAATCTAGTGTTAAAAGGACTAGTCGATGTGGCACATGCAATGCATGAAAGAGAGAGAGTGGGTTAACATGGGAGAGAAGGAACAGCAGTTGAAAAAAGAGCATTACTCTTCTGATGGTTCACAGCACATCAAAATGGTGGTCACTCATCCTTACATGTGGCGGTCATATACATCTATACAGACTGTCCAAATTGTGAGGAGTATTTTGGATGGATCATATATCTAAACTCTGATGCAAGAATTTCCAAACGGAGAGAGGATATTTGTAGGAGGAGAGTTGACTGGTAATTTAGGAAAAGGAAAGTAGAGGATATAAGAGTGTACGTGGAGGATATTATTTGGCGAGAAGAAATGAGATGTGAGATACTATCCTTGATTTGTTATGGCATAAAATCTAGCTCTGGCAAACACATACTTTAAAAAAGAGATGAATGTTTATTGTTTAATAACTTTCCAAAGAGGATCATATACAAGCCAAATAGATTTATTTCTACTTAGGAAAACAGAATGATCAATATACAAGGATTGGAAGGTATACCAAGAGAGAGTTTGACTGCGCAAAATAGGTTAATAGTTATGAATGTTCCCATTCAGAGATGGAAGAAAGGGGGTGAAATTAATAGGTGTCCAAAAACTAGGTGGTGGAATTTAAAAGGAGAGCAATTTTATTTAGAAATAAATTGATGGAAGAAAGATAGTGGAATGTCAAAGAAAAAAATAGAATGTGGAATGACATGGTTGGGTGCCAAAAGCACTTCCATCTGCATTAAAAGAAATCTAGCCTTACGAAAATGCCAAAAATAGAAGCATCAAGATTATTCTAACATTATAGGAATAAAGCACTTCCATGGTACTACGCATGATCCACAGAGATAAGATCCACTTCCTTCCCAAGGAATTTTTCATGACTATACACATGATAATGGAAAGCAACTGATATGGATTTTACAGTTTCAAATATCAAGGTTGTGAGAACGACATAAAATGACATTTACATTGAAAAACAAATGGTAGGAACCTGAAAATGATTATATAATTTGAGATTTAGCATATAAATTCATTAATGGAATGAGAAAATGTTTTGATGAACCGTGCTCAAACCTTGCTTCACACAATAAAGATTTAACAGCATACCTTCTTGCGAGTTCTTCCATCGGAAAATGTGATTGAAATGTTACATGGTGACTTAAATGCTCCAATAAGGTAATTCTGAAAGAAACATCATGTAGATTAAACAATCAACACAAGAAGATTAAGATAACAAATTCACAAAGCAAACTTCAGCTAAAAATGGACTCCATAGAAGCTAGAGCTTTATAGTGAATGTGACAGTACACGGGCTCATGTGATGAGTGTATTCAACGGAACAAAAAACATGGGGGGGGGGGGGGGGGGGGGGGGGGGGGGGGGGGGGGGGGATCCACAATAAAGGAATGTTTAAAATTAAGCAAAGGACACGTCACGTAGGAGATACCAAACTGGTATCAGCTACGTGTCTTAAAGGTTCATCTTTCCTCCCTATCTTCTCTCCCTCCTTTTCTTCCTTACCCCTTTTCCCTCTTTCCATCTCTTGTTTTGAGAATCCACGGGCCTCTTTGGATTCTCTTTTAAGATCCTTTTAAGATGACGAAATAAAGGTGCAGTCAACCCATCATCGTCATAGGTGGATCCCCATCACTGTTGTGTCCCAACAGGTGTGCATTAGTCCACCAGTAGCACTCCACGCCCCTCAATAGGGCATTCCATCACCATTGGGTGGCACAGCAGGTCTGACCAGCCAAACCGATCCATCCAGTCCCTCTAGACAGACGAGCAGGTCCAGCTAGTCCCCCAGATTGACCAGAAAATCCAGCCAGTCCCCAGTCCATCCAGAAAGCTGCATGTTCTAACAATTAGCGGGTGATGTCTGAGATCCAAGTTGTTCATCAGGTGGTCCATGTTGTAAAGACACAATAGTCCGCTCCTATCTCGAGAACTAAATATGTTAAGAAGTACTTTGATCAGGATTTTAAAACTAATTATATGTTGATGAGCAAGAAAGGAAGAGAGAACTGATAAAAATTTTGCTTTTCGGTACAAATCAATGATGATGAGAGAGGCATCTTGAGAGAAAATACATTGATAGAGATGAAGAGGTGGGGAGGCATTTTTTCTTTCAACCATTCCTCCTATGCATTCAAGAATGATGGTTGCTTACTATGGATCAAATCTCTGTTCTACAGAGAGTTTTACAGAGAGCGAGAGATGTGGAAAGTGTGAAACTTAGTGAATGGGTGAGAGTTAAGAAGCACAGTTTGAGGGTTTCTTTTGGCAACTAATTTGAGTCCAAATTTACTTTGCTCGTCTGTTGAAAACATGTAGATCAATTGCTTTTGAGGTCACTCTGGAAATCTCATAGAAAATGAAGTTTGATTAGAAAACCAAGCATATACCCTCTATGCTTGCTGGTATTGTGCAACACCAAGCCCAATTGTCTTACCAGGGAGCTTCATTCAATAGTGCAAGTGAATTACATGGAGACAAAAACAGTATCATCTCCATGTAGATAGATATTGGATCTAAAATGAACTACATGATTGAAAATTAGGGCCATGAACCCAAGTTGTACGATCTTTCTAATTAGGTCCCACTCACTTCGTACTCCCTCTCCCGCTTCCAATCTATTTATACTTGATAACATTTTAAAACAAATGCATCCCTACTCCCGCACCCGAATTTGTTGCTGTGTTGCTTCACACTTTGTGCAACTATGGCCACAGACCACAGAATCCCACACCACTCAAGCCACAGAAAACAAGGTGCTTATCTCATTGGTTTGCTAGCCATGCACGCACCCTCTCCTAGATATACCACCCATGCCTCCAGCTCCGTATTTTGAAAATTCCGCGACTATGGGACCCTCGGCAGCTGCACATTCTCAACCAATGGGCCGTGACGCTCTGGTCGATTTAATTCGACAAGTCACCAGCCAAATTCCAGGCCGAAGGGTCATCTAGCCTATGTATAGAAAACCGTATCCAAAATGAATTGATCGGCAACATGAGTTGCCATGGGGGTACAGATTCACTCCCTTTTAGGGAGTAAGTGGCCAGTCAACAGTTGAACATGTCGACTGCTTTACCATGCAATGTGGAGAAGTTTCAGCTTAGCATAAAATTGAAAATGAATATAAGGGTATTATTATCCTTTTTGTACAATTTATAGAGCAACTAGAGTGAGACCATCATCTGTCCTGCAGAATTGACTTTTTGTGAGATTGGAAAAGGGCTATTGGCACCCTTGAGGGAACTTCCAAATCAAAGCTCCCTTCCTCTCCTCCCCCTCTTGGTATTTCCCTGTTTGGAAGCTTAATTTTGAGGGTTGCTACAGCAGTAACTCCAATATGACTGGTATTGGAGGAATTCTAAGAGGCAACAAAAGGGACATTATGATGTCCTCCTCTAGGCTGTGCAATGATCAGATTCTACCGAGGCAAAGGCCTTTGCTCTTTGCAAAGGTTTGAGAATTTTCACACTCTTTTGCTGGGGGGGGGGGGGGGGGGGGGGGGGGGGAGTAGCAATAGAGCAGAAGAAAAGCATGAAAAAGGGATTTTCATACACCTCCACAAGCAAGTAACCTGAGTGAACTAAATTAAATATCCACAAAAGAAAACCAGGTAATGAAGTTAACGAGCTACATTTTCCTGATCAAATTACCACACAATTGACTAGAAAATCTAGCTAGCAAGCTAGATTGATCATTAAGGATAAGTGTACAATAAGAAGAGAAAAGCTTCCTAGGCATTCCAACATCACAGAAAAATTGGACAGCAAGTGAAAATACTATAGCAATTACAATTGGTTTTAAATGCTTTCAGTCCAGAAGTCCATCAAGATCTAGGTTCAGATACCCAAGCAAGTTATTGTAATGATTATCAAATGCATATTAAGAACTTGCGCTTCAAAAAAAAAAAAAACTTACCATGTTTTAACAATCGAATACTGATCCAAGGACTGATTCTGCATAAATATACATGAATGTTACTTTTATTTTTAAAGATAACATCTAAAAGAATTAGCGTATACAATGATCTTCACTAGCAATTTGAACAAAGGCATAGTGAACAAACTATAGTGAAACTCATAACTGAAAGCTGTTCAAGATGCAAAGAAATATATAAAATGGAAGCCAAAGATTCCTACAGAGGGGGGGGGGGGGGGGGTATGGGAGCAGATTATACAGGTCCCAAACTACAAGACCCAGCTACCCTAGTTGAGGGATCAAAGAGTTGTGTTGCCTCCCTTGCTCCGCCTTGGTCACATGAAACAAGTGCAGTGCGAAGAAGTATTGTTCTCTAGTAAGTCAAGAAGCAACACGCCTATATATGACAAAATACTAAATTTTGATTGTAACGAGAAAAACAAGGAAGTAATCCATTGTCAGGAGGAACAGATAATTGGGCATGCAATTTACATCAAGAGGATAAATGTTCTATTACTGTGTTGGATTTAATTTTAGTCAAGGGCCCTACTTATGGGGCAAAAACAAAAGTAATAGAAATTGTACTTACTCAGTTCCTCACACTATCAAGTAACCTATATTTTGGGTCACTATGAATGTAAGATGCCCCAGCAGCACTTTTCTTTTTTCCTTTTTGCTTCATTCAAGAGAACATTGTTGATTCTCCCACTAACATTTTATGTAACAGTTGCCAGCTCTGGCCATCCATTCGTCCCAATTGGCTCGGAAATTTGCTTTGCTTTTAGGGAACGAAAACATTTTATTAAAACAGGAAAAGACTCTTACAAAGAGGATGATAACACACCAACAAAAATCCAAAGGAGAAGAGTCTTGCCAAGAACCCCAATCAGATCTATTATGAAATCCTCAGACACTCTAGCCAATCAATAGCCATCCGTTTCAATTTGACAAACACCACATCTGATGAGAATGACTCATCCCGAAAAGCACTCTATGGCATTCATGCCAAACTGCCCATAAAATAGCAAGCAAAGATATCCTCTAGGGAGGACCTCCTTTTATACCCATCCCTACCACCAAGGCCAGGCTCTAAAGAGCTCACCAGACAACAATTGAAGCCAGCATGACCCACTCGACTCAACATGAGGAAGGCCTTCGGAATCTCCACCAAATCACTTGCTCAAAGGAGCAATGGATGAAAAAAATGGTCCACCCAAGGTGTGCAAAAACGGTTACAGTTCAACCGTAACGGCCAATTCATACCGGTAACGGCTAAGGCCGTTATGCAATACGGGTCTGAAATGTGGGGGGGGGGGGGGGGGGGGGGGGGGGGGGGGGGCCATTACACCCCACCCACAGATCAACGTTACATGCTATAATGGCCGTTAAGGCCTATAACGGTGAAGCAACTAAAAAAATTTTCAAAAAATTACCAAAGAAAAAAGTAACCGTTACATGCTATAATGGCCGTTATGGCCCTTCTTCTTCTTCTTCTCTTCTTCTCGCTCTCTCTCTCAAAGAGAAACGGAGACGTGCAATCTCGATTCTTTTTTTAATACTCTTGTGCGCATGATGCTCTGTGCACTTGCACATGTGGGGCCCCCATTGATGTATATTTGTATATCCACGATGTCCATTAGTTTTTCCAAGTCATTTTAGGGCATGGTCCCTGAAATGAAGCAAATCCAAATCTCAAGTGGACCACACTGTAGGGATTGAATTTCCACCGTTAAAAGTTTCTTGGAGCCACAAAGATTTGGATCAAGCTGTTATTTATGGTTTCCCTTTCATCCAGGTTTGTGCGACCTTATCAACAGGTTGGACGGCAAAAAAAAAAAAAAAAAATCATACCGTGACCCTAGAAACTTTTAATGGTGGCCATTCAATGACCACTTTTTCTTGTGGTGTGGTCCACCTAAGGTTTGCATCTGCTTCATTTTTTGGACAGTGCCCTAAAAGGAGTTGGCAAACAAATGGATGGGATGGATGTACAACATTTCCCGAAAAGAGTGGCATTCATTGACTTTAGGTTTAACCCTCCAAAACTCCTTAGAAACACAAACCTCATTCTACTTAACCAAGTGGAACTTGTTTTTATTCTTGTAGGAGATTATGCGAGAATGGATGCATGTATGAGAGTGTAAGAAAGATGTATGCAGTGTTTGTGCATTGTAATGGGTACTCCTGGGGGATACATTACTTTTGATGCATTAGGGTTCTATTAATAAAACTTGTATAGAGACTAATGTTAATGTCTCTTAATCCTTCTTTAACACATTTCCCTCCTTTCTTCCTCTTCTTCTCTCTACAGACTTCAACATTGATACCAGAGCCAACATCACGTCATGTGTCCAAATCATGGAAGGAACGACACATGGAAAGGGCAACCTAGACCAGAGTGAAAGCCACCACAAGTGTAGAGGGCTACCTTGAAGGCTAAGTAAGAACCAACACAAGGTGGAAAAGGCCACCGAGAAATAGGCCAAAGCAAGTTTCACCATAGAGTGGGCCACCACGGATGGTGGCTATGAATTGTCATGGTGTGTTGGGAACCCTAGTGTTTTAGGGGCCACGTTAGTGTGTTCCATTACTCCTAGGGTTTTCAACATAGTTATGCTCTTAACAAGTAGTATCAGAGATGTTTATCCAGAGCAAATGGAAGTTAGGATGCATTACAAGCTAAGGAGGAGAAATTGCAGATGAACCATCCCACGATGATTGGGAAAGTAGGAATCTAGTAGTAATGACCTCGCTTCTTCACTCCATGCAACCCAACATTAGTTGTGGTTTATTGCTTTTGAAAATTGCAAGCAGATATGGAACATGGTTGCAAATATGTATTCCCAATGCATCGATCTATTCGAGTTTAACAATTGCACTTTGAGATAATAAACACGCAGCAAGGAGAGTTGCAGCACTACAACAGAGTGGGAAGAGTTAGATCACTATTAGCCCTTGCCTCCACTCCAAATGAAATCAAGAAGCAAGTGGAAAAGATCAGGATTTCCAATTCCTTGTGGGTCTTCATTTAAACTTCAAGCTACAACGTGTGCACATCCTACGCAGAGAATCATTGGCATCTCTAGAATTAATGAATATCAAGTGTGAGGCAAGTCATTGTGCTAACTCTGGTGTGAAAAGCTCTCTATTACTCTAGAGAGATTTGCTTTTGGTGTGGATCCAAAACTAGTGTAGCCAATGAATGAAAATCATTAACCGAACGCAATTGTGTCAAACCCTAGGACCAAATCATGCCCAAACACATCCAATCCGAACATAGAGATTCTTCCACTTGAAAAAGAAAAGAAAAGAAGAAGAAGAAGAAGAAGAAGAAGAAAAGAAGGAAAAACAATGCAATGACCAGGGGTCCTTACTCTTGCTCGGGTGGTAGACTCTCAGGAGTTTCAACTCCTGGTCAAGGGTTCGAGTACCCATAGGTGGTGAAATTCCACCAGCGTGAGTGTGTGGGGTGTGTGTGCGTGTGCAAAAAAAAAAAAAAACAAAAAAAACAATGCAATGACCAGCAAGTAATCACAGCTCTCACCAGTTTTGATGGTGAGATTATACGCCCCACATGTGAAAACATGCAAACCCTAGTCCAAGGCTTGTATAAAAGATAAAAATGTCCCAAAAGCTGCTGGACATTGTTTGTTTATTGAATTTTTATATGAAGGAAAACAAAAGAGAAGCACTAGCACTAATCTAGGCCTTACATTAAGCATAAATTATAGGCTGGATGTTATAATCTCAGCCCTACACTCTTTATTCAAAGGAAAATTACTAAAATACCCTATCTACTTAAGTGAGACATAAGCAAAAATAAACTAAAATTCATCCAAAAATAAACTACAATTTGTCCAAAAATAAACCAAAAATCGGAACCAAAAATCGGAACTAATGGGAAATGCCACCAAAAGACTCTTTTGTGGACGAAAAAGTGTACCACATCCACAAGTGCTATAATGCATGGTCCATTGATGGGTCTGCGGATTTAGCAGATTATGGTAGATATTTAGCCCCTTTCGACGCTCTAATCCATCACAAAACTTCTCAGCAAGTACATCAGCCCGCTCCATCAACATTTGGTTGTCCTTGTCCATCAAAAAACCACTCAAAGAGGATTTTCTATAAAAGGACAAACTCATCCTTCCACTAAGGATAAGGAAAAACTTTTTGTACACATTGTGGAAGAAATATTCGTGAACAGTGCTGGGACTTTACCCATTTTCATCCAAGCCAAAAAGCGCCACCAAAAGCATTGCAATTGAGGGGGAGTAAAGCCCATAACATACCAATCATGAGCAGCTCCCCACCATATACTAATGATCAAGCCAGTAATGATCTTCATCAACAATTAGTTAATCTTAAAGCCCTCGACCAGAACCTAAAGGAGCAACCAAGTATTCTGCTAATCATGCATTTCAATGCCTTTTTTATCCTTCCATGTCATGTATCATTGACTCAAATGCCACCAGTTATATCACTGGTAAGGAAGATAAACTTCATTTCATATATGCTACTTCGAATTGAATAAAACTTACTGATGGATTCTTTTCGAAAGTCACAAATAAAGGAGCCTATATTTTCTCTCAATTGTTGATGTTACCTTCAGTTATACATGTTCCTTCTTTTCCATCTAATTTGTTTTCTTGTGAATGCTCTTACAAAATAAATAAATTGTTGTGCCACATACTATCTCATTGGCATTATTCAGGATCAAACTACCAAGAAAAGCCAAGAAGAGGATTAGTATTGGTCGTGAGGCTCATGAGTTGTATATGTTAAGTGTCGGAGACAACTCCACTGCTATAGTTTATGAGCATGGTTTGAGTAATAAAGAGCATGTTCATCTATGGCACGGATGCTTAGGTCATGTGCTTATAAACTCTCTTATATCATTATTTCTATCTAAATAAATTGCCGATGATAGAATGTGAAGTTTGATGGGGACATCATGCGCATGCCCCCCACCCTATGCACATATTCAAGGAGGAAGAAGGCCCCACTTTCGATCTGGATCGACGACGACATTTTTGGAGAGCCTCACAGTTAGGAGCTGTGCTATGGAGCATTGGAGTGGACCCGATCATCATATAGATTCTACCATCAGATCTCATGATCATGGCCCACTACCTTAGATGATCTAGGATTTTGAGTTTTGACTATTCTCGTTATTAGAAACATCATAAACGGATTTGATTTCATAGATTAGTTATTATTTTATTTACTTCAACTTTAAGTATTAGTGTGCGCAAATGGCGCAATGGTAAAATTGTCTTTTGGGGTTTAGGGTTTTCTTATAAATAAGCAACCCCATCTAGGTATTCTCAATGAAGTTTATGAATAAAAATTCTGCGTTTTTCTTCTTCTATCTCTTTGGGTTGAAGAATCAAATTGGGTGCAAAACCCTCCCTTCCTAGAAGGGCTAAATACCATGGTGCGAAGCCACAACCATCCCAAATCATCCCCACTTCTTTACACCCCACATCCATCATCTTCTACACCCCTCCCATTTTCAGATTCACCCTTTCTTGTACCCAAGTTCTTTTCTACAACAGATTTTCAAATTCTAACCCATCAGAGGGGTGATGAAACTTCGGCGAAGCACCAAGCACAAACTGTGCATCGGATCGACACGAAATTTGGCATGGAGGGAGACAGTCCTACCCTGGCCGATCCTAGCCTAGGAGTCGCTTTCCAACTTTGTGGGCCCCACACGTGGACGAGTGGTCACGCACCTGTGCCCAAGGCCAACTGCTGTCCACGCAAGTGGCTCATCTCAGGTTTTATCTTTCCTCTATTTTCCTCCTCTTTAGCCTTAAATCCAGGTCCTTAACCCTAAAGAATCCCAAATCCCAATTATCCCTAATTTTGCAAACCCAAGATTTTCCCCCGAATTGAAACATGGTAAATCTCTTGAATTGGGAAACAATCCTTTGCAAGAATGGATGAATCTTACACTCCTTTGGGCTTGTTTGGTTTATAATTTTAGTTGATCCAGCCCTAAACTTGTGTAGGCTTGGACCCCCATACATTCCTCTTTTGAATATTTGATCATATGTAGGATGTGGAATTTTGTGATTGTTTAAAATTGGTATAATCTAAAGTTTGAACTCTTACATGTCATATTTAACTTCATGTCCTGCATCAAAGTTAGTCAATCGTTAAAACATTATAGAGCCCCTTTTTCTCCAAGGAATTATAAAAGTCCAACCGTTTTTTATTGGAGTAAGCTTGATGTGTGTGGGCTTACCCCAATTGCTTCATTTCTAGTCATAAATATTTTACTTCATTTATTGATGGTTGCACTAGATTTACATGGATTTAGTTACTGAAAAGTAGGAATGAGGTTTCTTCTATTGCCAAAATGTTTCCTAAGATGGCACTTGCTCAGTTTGACGCCAAAATAAACTTTTTCCAATCTAACAATGTCAAGGAATACCTGTCTTGACTTTTAGAGTTATTTCTTTGAACATGGCATAGATTTCCAAAAAACAATTCCAAATGTGGCACTGTTGAATGGAAATATCACCATCTTTTAGAATTAGCTGGACCAACTATGATAGAAATATTGGTTCCTAAATCTATTGGGATCAGTGTTCGAAGTATCAGTATCGCTACAAGTTTTGCTAGCCAGGGATACAATAATATTGTCGATAACCGGAAATGCGAGAAAATATTGGAGAAACAGGGGGGAAATGGTAGAATTTTTCAATGAAACTTCAGGAGATGCTAAAATACAAAAGAATAAAAAAATTTAATAACAAATTTTTGGCAGCATCGATACATTGACAACATTATCGAAATATTGTTGATATAGTGGGGATACAAGTGACACTTGAAATATACACAGTAAAAAATATCAGCGATACATTAGCGATATCGATACATTAACAATACAAGCGATACCTAGAATTTACACAGTGGAAAATATTAGCGATATCGATACATTAGCGATACTTAGAGATACATCACCGATACCTAGAATTTCTAATACTAGTTGTGTTATCGTTATCGCTGTCGTTGCGTGTTATCGGTATCGTCAAGCTAGAGATACAAATAATATCGGGGATACCTCAAACAATGATTGGGATGAGGCAATGCTCATTGCCACCAATATGACAAATAAGACACCCGCTCCCCTACTTGAAAATAGTTATCCTCTAAAGATTTTGAAACCAAACCTCCACATGGCCGAAAAGTCAAGCTGACATGTGATTCAGGTGGGCCACAACAAAGGAAACAATTTGGAGAGAGATGTCCACCCTTGATTTTTACAAGGCCCACCATAATGATTATATGAAATCCACTACCATTGTATGACACACCAAAATTTACACATGAGGCCCAAAAATCATATCCATCCGTGATTCAAGTAGGCCATATAGGAAAGATGAAGTAATGTAATGTAATTATATAATGTTAGTGTGTGGGTGTCTTGTGTACACAGTCCTTTTTGTGCTCCTCAAGAGTATGTAAAGGTGCTCTTTAGTAATATAACAAAAGTGTGTTGGGGTTTTGGTTCTCCAACAAACAAGTGACTCTTTCGAAAACTATACACACTCTCCTCCTTTCTTCCTTCACTTTCTCATTTCTTCTTCATTCTTCTTCCCAAATCTCTTAAACCAACTTGGTTTCAAAGCAAGGAACTTCGTGTTGACTAGTACTTCAGGATTCTGCTAATATCAACAACCGTACGGCTGACGTCAGCTATCATACGATCCGTACGACTTGTTTTGATCGGGAAGAACATAGTTTAATAGCTCTTGAATTTTGAGATTTTTAGAGCCCATTTAAGGTATGTTTTCCACTTTTTCTCATCCAGCAGAAAAAACCTAAATCTTGATTTTTCTTCAATTTCTCTCAAATCAGTAGCTATTTTCTTGGATTCTCCTCACATGTTGGATCGGATGTGTTGTGTTTGACTCCTCATGGAGTAGTTTCTCGGAGTGGAAACAATTTGAGGATGTTGTGGGCCAAACAAAGGGACAATTGTCCGTTTTTTGGGTCCCTTGTGATCTAACCATACACTGGAACTCACGATGTATCTGTTGATGGTTGAATGTCATGTGTAGGGTAGTGTTTGTGTCGAGTTTGAGCCTTTTGTGACTCTTGTTGTTGTATTGATTCTTCTTCACCGTTTCTGGACCCACAAACAACATCTAGAATTACGATTATGTAGATTTTTTTATTGTTTGTGTTGTGGTCCTCTCTCCGAGTTGTTTTTCTCTTGGGTTCTTGTGTGTGAACCCTTAAGGAGGACAAGATATCTTCAGGATCTGGTGTGGAACCTTCATAATCGCATCCCTTGTTAATCAAAACCGTAAAGCTTAACAGGAACAACTACTTGTAGTGGGCACAATCTGTAAAGTTGTTTTTAGGGGGAAGAGACAGACTATCATATATACTGGACGAAGCTCCAGATTCTCCAGATGCGACTTTCAAGTCTTGGACAAAAGAAAACTACCAAATCATGGCTTGGTTGCTTAATAGTATGGAACCAACTATGAGTAATTCTGTTATGTTTCTAACCTTAGCTAAGAAGATATGGGATACTCTTCACAATATGTACTCAGAAGCTCGGAATATATCATGAATGTTCACATTTATCCTAGACATTATAAGGTTTCAACAAGACTCAAGATCCCTGAAGGAGTAATTCTCTGCTCTTCGAGGTATGTGGGATGAGTTGGACCTCTATTATTCCGTTCCCTCTAATTATAAAACTGATTATGAGCAGTATGGAAGCAACGTATACCAGAATTATGCAATTCCTTTCTGATATCAACCATGAGTATTGATAACGTTTAAATATTGCATATTTATCCTCTCAATTATATTAGCTTTCTTGGCATTTAGGTGTTAATTCGATATAATTATATATGTTTTCTACATGTGAGGTGATTTTTTTATCTAAATATGAATGTGTTTAAAAGGATAGATTAAAGCTCAAAAAAGAGATAAAATTGAATAAGCTTAAGAATTGGATATTTGGAAGACAATAATGAAGGATTCACATGCCAAAGATCCAAGAAAACAAAAGACAAATGATAGAAAAAAGACTGCAAAATCACAAAGTGCATTAACAGAAATAACATATTGTTCGGTCCCACCTGAGGTTGGTTCAGTCCAACCGAATGTGCACAGAACCGTCCAGCGAGAAACTGTGATTTTCAGATATAATTTGGCTCAACACTTAGGTCCAACCAAAGCCCGGTTCAGTGCCACCGAAGGACAGTTCAGTGTGACCTAAGGGAGACAGAAACTTTAGATGAATATTGAAGAAATTCGTCCGCAACTGAGAAACTAATTCGGTGCGGCCAAAATGATGTTTGGTGTGACTGAAGTGTAACAAAAGCGCATAAATTTGAAGTTGATTTCAAGTCTGTGCGAATTTTCCATATTTAAATGGGTGTTTTAGGATTTCTAAAACATGAATTAGGGCTTGGGAGAAAGACCTAGGAGTGGAAGAGCTCCACAGAGCCATCCTTCTTCTTTGATCCCTCAAATCTAGTTTGCCTTTTTAGTCTTTTTGTTTTCCTTTCTAAGATGTTAGCCATAGTAAACTAATCTCTTAGCAAAGGTTAAGGGATGAAGCTTGTTGTTTAATTACATTATTTAGTTTATTTGATTCAATAACATTAGTTTGATTGATGATAATTGATAATAGATTGAAATATATTTGGATTTACTTTAAAGTCTTTGAGTTGTTTATTTCTTGATTTGTTGTGCGCTACAAGTACAATGAATGCTCTGATTTAACAATTGTTTAGCCTGAATTAGAGAAGGATTCAATCTGTATAATTGATTGATCTATTGTTGCCTAAGGGTGCTTTAGACGCTTTTGATTCCCTACAATTAAGATCTGAGTGCTTCATGAGAGAATCGTTCAATTGAATTCATATTCTTATTGGTGTTGATGATTGGTTTAACCAAATTATTTTCCAATTTGATAAGATAGGACTTCGATTCCAATTGAGTTATATATTGAACTAGTAAATTGGATGTTGTGATATCTATGAGTGGATTCCTGAATCCTTGATCTTTTATTTATTTGTTTTAAAACCCTTTTACCTAATCGCTGGATTGAAAACCCAAATGATGTCTTTTTTAACATCTCCTGAAGTTTCATTAAAAAATTCAACCAATTTCCCAATGTTTCCTAAAAACAATGAAACATTACGCAATACATCTAATATTTCTCATGCAATAACTGATATATTTATGTATCCCAAGGGTTGTACATCCATTGATACCGATACAAAAAGCATTGCCTACCAATCCTAAAAATACCTTTCCCACCCGAGATAGAAGGATTAGGGGAAAGGTCTGAAATGAACAGTGTGACCCACTCTTTCCAGAGATTAGCTTTCCTTCACTTAAGTCCATCCCTAATCATGACAGATATCCTCCGCCAACCAAGTTGTCGCGGGTGCCATTCTCCTTCTCCACCTCTATCCTACATCGAAGAATCCCACCTCCACTTCACCAGGATCCCACTTCCACTTCACCTCTGCCACTCTACCAGTGTCATTCTAATTCTACACCTATCCTATCATCTCCAAATTTCCTTCAGGTTATTTGTTTTATGCATTGAGAAATGAAATAGCAAGTACCATAAAAAGACTGACACTTTTTAGCTAGCTTGCACCAAGAATTTGATTCCCTTGCACTTCATTTTTTATGCTTTTCTTTCTCCTTTTTCTCCCCTTAAGAATGAACAATTTTCATAATCTATGCCGATGCATTATAAACTAGAAAATTTTATGATCTACAATGATACCCTGATTTCCACAAATAAAAATATAAAAAATAAAAATCTCTAGCTTAGATGGTGATTTTCCATGCTTGTTTAAGATCAAAGAGTGGAAAGATAGAACCAAGGTATTCGTAACGGCAAGGGTGGCCATAACAGCCACCACCATTACCTTATAATATAGGGTGCAATGGCCGTTACGGGGCCATAACAGCCGTTATGGTCTCTCTTATTTTTTTATTTTTTATTTTTAAAATTTTAAAAAAAAAAAAAAAAAAAAAAAAACCGAAAAACATGTATCGGCCTCATAATGGACCGTTATGGGGCCATTACGACCTTTAGAGGGGGTGTAACGGGCTGTTACAGAGATTGTAACAGCCTTTACGGGTCTTTTTTTTTTATAATGGGCATTACGGCCTTTATGACCCCGTAACGTGTAACAGTTGCAACCGTTGCCTTTATGTAACGGCATTTACAGCACACAACGGCATTTACAGCACACAATGGATAGAACCAACACCAGACTTAGAGATGTAAAGCAAAGGCTCCTATTAGATTTTTTTAAGATCCAACTAAGTAGATAATCAATCCATGAGTCAAACAAACTTATTGGATGCTCAAGTATTCTGCTTCTGAACTATCCCATAAAATAATCCTGGAAAACGACCCAAACAAGTCATCATGTAAAGTCAACCAAGTCAACTTTAGCTTTGCCATCTGATATAATGGGTGTCAATCCAAGTTTCCAGAAGCTTTTTTGAATTAGTGATAGTTGGAATTAGTTTATGAGGAAACAAATTTTAAAATAAAATGCACATATTAGCCCACCTAAATTGCTCATTAGACCTCCACTCACCAACAGAAACATGACAACAGCATGGCGCACAACAAACAATAAAATCACCACTATCAGCTCTTATTGAACTTGCCAAGCCAAACTTGTGAGTTGAACCAGTTGATTCAGCTCAAAGAATCAAAGATATAATCACCACTTTAAACTCAAGAAAAAATATTAACCTAAGTCAATCGAAGTCAAGAAAGAAAATGGTCACTCGCCAAGAGTAAAACAAAATCAACAAAGTCAAATGAGTTGGGGGCGACTTCTTTTTTAATTCTTCCAAAGAAAATAAAATGTTTTATTCTTGTCTCCTTCTCGTTGGTGAGCTGGTAAAGACTGTGTAGTGGGTGTGAGTGATCCAGGGTTCAATCCCTGGTATTGTTTACCTTTCAAAAAAAAAAAAAAAACAAGTAAATTTCTTAGTTGCAAGGAAACAGCTATGTACAATGGAGATGCATTTCCCAAGATCAAAACGAAAACAAGATATGATCTTCTTTTCCAAATAAAATTGGGAATCAAATAAACCTACCAAGAAGTGATCATTTCCCTTGTAGGAAGCACACCCAGCAGTATGATTGTACAGCAACATGTCCAATTTGAGAACTGATCATCTACGAGCAAGGTGCCACAAGTTGCGGTACCATACTATCCTTCTTTTTTTTGAGAGGTAACGCTACCAGGGTTAGAACCCTGGATTACTCACACACACTATCATTTCCATCAACATGCTGCTTGTGTGGGACATCACTACCATGAAAACATTAGGCCCCAAGATGAGATCACTTGGCACCAAATCAAGCCGGTCCACTCAATTGGAATCAATGGACAATCAACAATCTAACTCAATATACAGGTGTGATCCACCTAGAGAGCGAATCAGCCTGATTTTCGAGAAGAGTGATCTTCATGTTGGGGCCTACCACCTTCATGGTACTGCTTCCTACACAAGTGGCATGTTGGTGGTAGGGATGTCATGGCACCATTTTGGTGCCACTGCTTGAATGTGATGAGTTCTCTTCCCATTTATATGGGACAGTTTATTATAATATTACTTTTGTTTTCTTTAATTTACCAAAAGTCATATGTGATGCACATCAAACTAAGACTGAGACAAAAGGATAAGAGACAACACTGGATAGAAAAACAGGAAAAGTTAGAGATGGCCAAAAATTGTTGTTTCTTAAAATACCCAAGAAAGAAGAAAAGAGTGTTTCTCGCCATTCATTTTCTTTTGCCACTTGATGCAATTGTTCCCTTCCAATAGCTGGGAACTGAGCATCATTGTGAGGCAGTTCTCTTAACTATTACTGTAGTCAGGTTTGTCGTTTTTATGTAAGAAGAAGAAAACTAGTCATTATGCCAATTAGTCACTCACCATCACTCACAAGTCACAGCATGTAGCCATCAAGATCCATGTATGTATGTATCTCCCTTGGTTTTTATATTAGGATGGTGAAATGTTTGGGAAAAAAAAAAGTCTCACTTGATCTTTAGTATTAGTGTTCCACTTAATATCTGATCAAAACATGCAAAGAAAAAAAAAAAAAAAAAAATTGTCATTACATTATAAACCATGAAATTGACATAGTTTTTATGATGAATCATGTCTGTCATGTACCTGGAAAATCCACAGGGCATTCATAGAGCGCACACGAACTCAAAAATTGAAGAGCATTCATGTCCCAAGATGGACCACCAAGCTTAAGCTAGCAAGTCGCCTATGATTCAAAAGGCACGAAATGTTAATCAACATCACAAACTAAAGATTAGCGTGGCACAAAGGCATTGAAGCATAAGCCTAGTAAGAACAAAAGAATGGAAGGGATCTCAAAAGTGAAATTTATGACAAAATCAACCAATGTTGAGTACACCTTTTCCTTTGCAAGAAACAATTTGGAGAAAAGGATAAATCATTTATTTATGACAGATAAAATTTACATAGAAATAATTTGGAGAAAATGGGTGATTTGCAAAAGGACCAGAGTAAAGGAATGAAAGAGCCGCAATAAAGTTTGCAAATTAAAGCCCTCTTCAGTTACGATTGATCAATCGACTAGCATAATTGATTAATTCTGTGTGATTCCTGATCCAGTGTCTTATATCTGAAGTGGAAATTCCTGATATTCAAAGCCTGGGAGGAAAGAGAGGGGGGGGGGGGGGGATGATGGCAGAAGAAGGCCAGAGAAGCAGCGGAGGTCATGCAACATAATCTTGGAAGCGTCGGGGAAGGCTGAGTGTTCAGTTTGTGCGTGATGAGAGCTTATCGAATAAATGATGTTGTATTCGCAAGATGGTAGTAGTCTTCTGGTGAGAATGAGGAAGATATGCCTGCATTTGTTTATATATTTAGAGGACAGGAAGAGATTAAAATAAAGGAATTGGAACAAGCAAAATGAAAATAATAATAATGATAATAAGGAAGAAGAAAGGGAGGAGCAGTCCAGAATCTAACATCATCAGTCAATTACGAGAAAAACAGAAAAGAGCAGAGAATTAGTGCTCCATTGAGGAGAGGAGAGATCGGCTTTTGAGGAAAATGAGGTGGAAAAGGGGACCCAACAGAAATTTTACTTGGAATGTGAGGAGTCCGAGCTGCCCCATGAAGAGAACCCAAGTGAACCAGATATACATCAGTCTGAAAGCACATTGGTAACTTTCCGAGAGACAGATACAATTCATGGACAATGGCTTGGTTATGCTAGTGTGAGGGTGTCGTATGTATGATTGAGCAGCCTTGAATGGGGTGGGGGCATTGTGAGGAATTGTGGTAATATGGAACTCAGATGATTAGGTCAAGGGTGGATTGTTGAGTCAGTTTACTCCCAGTGAAAATTTTATCTTGGAACCCAGGGGTCTGGGCTGCCCATGAAGAGAGCCCAAGTGAAGCAGGCATAATGCATTAGTGCAAAAGCAAAAGTGGTAACTTTCCAGGAGACAGAGATTCAATTGATGGACAGTGGCTTGGTTACTCTAGTGTGAGGATGCTGTAATTGTGATTGGTAGCATTAAATGCAGTGGGAGCGGTGGGAGGAATTGTTGTAATGTGGAACCCGGACAATTTAGTGACGGTAAATTGTCGAATCAGTTCACTATCTGTTTTGGTTGTGCTCAGAGAAGGGAATGGCAGAGGCAATTGGATTTTTTTCCAGAATGATCCAAACTAAAGGCAGAGCTCTTGGGTAGAGCTAGATTTTGTGCATGCCAAATGGGTTCACCACGGTGTGTGGGCAGCGACTTTACTGTCACCATAATTTCATTAGAGAAAAAGGACGGATCCAGAATCAAAATGATGCAGCCTGATCTGGGCCCACGATCCATGCATCATGCCCAAGCCCATTAAGCTCAAGCCCAACAGTTGGCCCCATTAATAAGTAGGCCCAAGCCTCCTATTTAGGTAGGTAGGTAGCGAAATCAACCAGCTAGCTATGAATAATCCATTATTCATAGCCCTTTTATTTACTTTCCATATTTGTAATAAGTCATTGATTGTCAATGATATTATGAATTTTCCTTATATGTATGTTTCAAAGCTTATATAAGGGCCTGAGATGAGTAGCGTCTAGGCACCTTTGAATTGAATGAAAATTTCTACCTTGCTTCTTTCTACTTGGTGTGGTTCTCGTGTTTAGATTGAAGGTGCCTACGCTTGGGCGGATCCTTCCCATCAACTGGCTGCACCACAAAAGCAGTATGCATGGCTTTATTGACTGGATAAATAGTCACAGGTTTATTGATTTACTTCTGGGAAGGGTGAAATACACGTGGACCAATAATGAGTTTGATCTGGTGTTTAACCATATTAGACAGATTCCTTGTATCATCAGATTGGGAGGAAATGTGTTTAGGTGTAGTTCAAAGACTCACTTGGTCTGTGTCAGACCATTGTCCTATCACTCTGGAATCTATTCCGAGTTATGGGTCCACCACACTTGGAGCTTATGTGATGAAAGAGGGGTTTGAATCCATGGTGAAATTGTGGGGCTGGGATACCGATACTTTGAACATTGCTTGATCCAAAACTTTTGTGGCCCACAAAGGGTTTTTAATGGTCTATCTGCTTCATTTTTGAGACCATGCCCTAAAATAAACTGGAAAAACATATGGACAGTATGGAGATACAATGCATGCATTGACGTGGGCCCTACAGTCAGGGTCCAACCCACATAGCTAGTTCCGTGGTTGCAGCTAAGTTGCACTCCTTATTTTGAGGGACGTGACTTAGCTGCGACCCTAAACCAATGATGTGGATGGGACCTTGACCATGGGGCCCACCTCAATGTATGCATTACATATCTACGTCGTTGATCCATTTTACCAGCTCGTTTTATAGCGTTGACCCCAAAATGAAGTGGATCCAAATCTCAGGTGGACCACACCACAAGAAACATTGAGGATTGAATGTCCACTATCGAAACATTCGTGGGGCCACTAAAGTTTTGGTTGAGGCTAATAATTTGGTGGTTTAGTTCATCCCAGCAGGAATGACCTTATGAACGGTATGGATGGCATATAAACATCACGGTGGATCCAAGGAGGCTTCGACAGCCCTACCCACTTTTTCTTGTCTTGCAGCCTACTTGAGTTTTGGATATGCCTCATTTTTGGGCTCATATCCTAACATGATTTGGAAAAAATGATAGACGAGGTGGATTTCTCACGGACATCACAGTGGGCCCCACCTAACTTCCGAGCACAACTGTCGCACGCAATTCACGTCCGATGATAAAAAGGGACTCGAATTCAGTAGTGATACGGTCGGTGCCCACCTCCGTACTTATCCACTCCGTCCATCCATTTTATGAACTCATATTAGGGCATGATCCCAAAAATGAGGGATATCCAAATCTCAAGTGGACCACACCATAGGAAACAGTGGTGATTGAACGCCTATCATTAAAAACCTCTTGGGGGCCACAAAAGTTTTGGATCAAGCTACTATTTGTGGTTTTCATTCATCCATATCTGTGTGACCTAATCAACAGGTTGGATGGCAAACAAACATTATAGTAAGCCGTAATAACTTTTAATGGTGGGCGTTTAATCACCATTGTTTCTGTGGTGTGGTCCACCTGAGATTTGGATCTACCTGATTTTTAAGCTCATACTCTAAAATGATCTCGCAAAGTGGAAGGTCGGAGTGGATAAAACACATACATCAAGGTGGGGACCACAGATTAATGGTTCTAATTTAACGAAAATACAACCACATGTGCGTAGGACCGTCAATGCATCAAGAGTGGTTTGTCGCTCGAAGGCTAGATGGGATGGTTAGTTGGATGGATGGATGGATAGATGGAATGGATGGATGACGTTTGCATGATTGGATGAGATGGTTGGATGGATGGATGATGTTTGGATGATTGGATGGGATGGTTGGATGGATGGATGTTTAGATGGATGGATGGATGGGTGGATGGTTTGTTGGATGAATGGATTGATGAGATGGTTGGATGTTTGGATGGATGGTTGGTTGATTGGATGAACAAATGGATGGGATGGTTGGATGGATGGATGGGATGGTTGGATGGATGGATGGGACGGTTGGACGGTTGGATGGTTTGATGAATAATCGGACGGATGGTTAGATGGGATGGATGAATGGATGGTTGGTTGGATCATCATGCATGTGTATTGTGTTTATAAATTATATGCATATTTATACATGGATGTATAATGTATGAATGCATCATACATGTTTGTTTGCTTACTAATTGATTTAGTGAGATTTAAGTAATTGTTGTGTTACTATTGGACTGATTTCTTATGGACATTACATACCTTTAGGCCCCCATTAAATGAAACTTATTATGTATATATTCTTTTTTCAATTTTTTTATTCCTAAATGTGCAAATAAATGTATTTTAGCATCTCATGAAGTTTGATTGAAAAAAATCCACCATTCTCCCCATTTTTCCCTAATGTTTCCCCGCATTTCCAGTTATCGATGATATCATGATAATGATATTGTTTCCATATCTCCGACTAGCAAAACTTGTAGCGTTATCGGATACTTCTTCTAAGGGGGAGTTAATGCAAAGGCATTTTCACACTGGGCTCAAGTGGGGTCGCCTGTGGGATGCAGGGGTACACTCGGGGTGGGTGACCATGCGATTTGGGGCCCATGGGGGAGGTATTGTGTTCGAGACTCCTTAGCAGGGGTGATTAATGAGCATTTCACACTGGGCTCGAGTGGGGTAGCTCGTGGGTGGACCATGTGATTTGGGGCCCACGAAGGGGGTTCGGCCGAGGTCCTAACCCATGAGATGTGGGACCTAGGCTATGAGATAAAGGGATTAATTCGCCATACTCAGCAAGTGGTTAATTGTCCTGCATCAGGAGTGTGAAGAACCAGCCAGCCAGGATATTCATAAATCATAATGGCCAGTGGTTGAGCAGGAGTGCCAAAGCACACGGCCCACCCCAAATATACATGAATAATTTTCACACAAGGGTCTCAAAAGCCACGAGGAGAACACAACATGGAGTGAACCAGAGCTATTTGAAAATATGAGGCATTGTTTCATATGAGGATTTACGTACCACAAACACATCCACCGTATACAACATTCAACAAACAATGGTCAATCGACAATCATTCCTGCTATGAATATTGTGATGTGTGTCCTCCTCGAGCCAACTAAAGCAAACGAAACGCAACAGATGTCTCCTCTCCTTCATTAATGAGGGAAGACATGGAGCTTAGTCTAGCGATGATGACTCCTCTGACAACTCCTCCGACAAGTATTCTCCCACCTTTGCCTCCTCGCTAGCTAGCTCAAGTCATCTACATATGGAGCCAGGTGCCATCCCCTCTCTCCCTAGTTGTGTGAAGTCCCCAGAGCATGTGAAATCCTTCAGTGGTATGGCATGTGAGAACTCTTTCTTTCTCACATGTGATATTAACCTCGCCTCCCCTTTTCATTCGGACTCATTTCATACTCCACCCTCGTCCTCCTTTCCTTCCCATTTCAAGTCCTCTTGGATTGGGAGGGATTTATCAATGGGTGGTACCATTTTGGGTGGTGATGTTCCTCTAGCCATGGTTCCTTTCTCTCCTCATTCGCCTATCTATCCTTCCTGGGCTATGGTCCAAGAGGTCTGGGATGCCTCCTTAGAGTGTCATTTAGGTTTTCCCCATGATAGGGGAATAGACTCCTTAGACGTTCCTCCTATTCGGGTTGTTTGTGTGGAGGATGCTCATATCACTCCCAGAAATCACCATGATCCAATTCATTCCCTTGATAGTGTGGAGGGCCCGGTTGTTGCTGTTGGGAGCAAAAGATGGATCAAGCATCATGGTGTTGTTCCACCTTATGGTCCAAAAAGGTATTAGTCTACCATCCAAAAATGTGTATAGGTGTTCTTCAAAGCCTACCAAGGGATGTAGGGAACTAATTAATTTGGGGGGAAATCCGGAAGGGTCCTTGGATGTCACTCCTCAACGTGAGAAGAGGGGCAAAGGAGTCGGAGTGATAGCCCAATGAAGATTTTCTCCTAGAATGTGCATGGGCTTGGCTAACCCCAAAAGCAACCTTTGGTCTAGTCGATCAATAAGCAGTCTACGGCTAGTATTATGGTCCTTCAAGAGACAAAGCTTCAGGTAATAAAGTATCATTCAGTCTCTGTGAGGTCATAAGGTTGTTGATTGTGTAGCCCTTGATTTGATAGGGCTTGCGAGAGGTATTGTGGTGATGTGGAATCCAAGTCTCTCACATAAAGAAGATAGTTGGGTGGGGATTTTAATGTTATCCGATTTGTGCATGAGAAACTCCATGAGGATTGGGTATTTGCTAATATGAGAGGATTTGTTGATTGGGTCCTTAGTCATAATCTGGTAAACATCCAGGTCTAATAACGAAGAATCTCCAGTCTATGTCCCTGTTGGACAGATTTCTCTGTCTCCTAAGTGGATTCTAAAATTCCCTCACCCACCAAAAGGGTCTCCCTAAGCCTGTGTTAGATCATTGCCCCCAAGGTGTACCAAATCGATTACATATCGACCGTACATAACGGTAACAACAATTACCGTCACGCAATATGGGGTTGAAACGGCGGGGTTCAGGAAAAATATAATAATAATAATAAAAAAAAAACAACAACAACAACCAAAATGGCCGTTACAGGGCTATAACGGCCATTACAAGGCATAACAGTCGTTACAGTCCCCATAAAAGTCATTACGTACAGTAACCCTAAAAGAAAATTGGGGGGGAGGAGGACATACTTGGTTTTCTACTTCTCCCTCTTTTTCTATTGTTGCTGCAGCTTCTTCTTCATTCTTCATTCTTCCCACTCCCCAAAACGTTCTCAAAACATGACCATATAATCCTACCTGTGTCGCATTGATCCAAAATCGTTATGCTCATGTAGGCCACCAATTAATCGTATCGGCTTGACTTTTGATACATGGCATCTACATGATGAGGATCGCCTAACCAACGATTTGGATCTTTCTCATTCATGTCTTTGTTCACACGTGTGAGGCGAGTATAAATGTAAAAGTTCACTGCAGCGAGTCCATTTGAGCGTCTTTGGCTTCCTGGATCGTGGCAAAAATCCCTTCCGAGGTACGTTATTTCCTTCTCTAAGATCTCCTCCTCTATCGATCGATCATGTTTCGCGAATGGCTTCATGGTAATTTCACAATATATCATACCTTTTTTCTTGGAACAAAAGAAGCTAAGCGATTACATGGTGTTCATGTGTTTGATTTCTGTTTCTCTTCCGAAAATTTGATTCGTTGGGATGCGTAGGATGCACGAGCAAATCCAATCACAAACACTGGCATGAACAACAATGATCTTTCCTGGTATAATTGTGATTGTGTTCTCTTCAAGCCCTACTTGAAATTTACCAATCGTTATTTGGAAGCCCATACTGTCAATTTGAATGCTAAGGAAATTGCAATTTGGTTTTTTTTCCACTTTATTGGAGTAGTAATCACAGTTCAATTTGATGGTGCATCCAAATGCAGGATCAGATCATCAGAAGGGATTCGATACTGAGATTTGATATTGAAAGAGATTTATGATGCCTTTAGATGCTCAATTGAATCAAATTGAAATGGTCTAATTCATTATCGAATGGATGGCCAAAGCGAAATCCCTCGAAACAGAATTAAGTCTGCGGTTAGCGGCTGGATTGAAATAGATTGCAATAACCTAATCAGTTGAGTGGAAATGACCAAATTAGGTTGCACCACAATTCATAGTGAGAGAGTAGCCACATGGATTGAAATTACAAAGTTCAGGTCCCACCTTGAAAATGCAGGAATTGGAAAATGCCACTTGAGTGGGTGATTGGCTCATTTTTACATGCTCGTGTTTTGCACATCCCGCATCTCTCTCTCTCTCTCTCTCTCTCTCTCTCTCTCTCAAATTTGGTTAGCATGTTGATGTAGGACGTGGCACAAATACATTCCTAGCATGCTTTGACCAAAGATAAATTGGCTATAACTTTTGATCCGGGTATCATTACAGGACGCACACAACCTATCAATCTTTAGTGTAACGGGCCATCCGAGGTGAACTGACCCACAAAGTGGGTAGCGTCTGTCCGTTTCATAGAAAAAGCACACTTTCAACTCAAAAACGAAATTTTAAGGAAAAAATACTATTTTTAGTAATTCCGATTTTTTAATATTTTCTTATTTTTAGAGTTTTAGATTTTCTTCTTTTTTTAAAATAACTTGTGATCATGCTAGGACTCTTTTAGCAAAAATTTATTTGGAATTTTTATTTTTAGAAAATAAGATTTGGAAGAGTTTTACTAGAATTAAGATTTTTATTAGAGTTAGAATTTTACTATTTTTGGTAAATACGAATTTTGGTTTAGCTTTTTTTTCTTTATTAATGGTGTAATAGAGACATACACATTAGACAATTATCAATCAATTAATTTTCAAATTTCTTAGAAATTATTTTCGATTTTCTTCCCTTGTGGATTCGAGAAAACTCTGTGAGGAGTCCAGTGAAACTCCGTGGATTCGGAGTGATTATCCTTGAGAAAGACAGTGCTCGACCTCATCATGTCCATCCTAGCATCGGATGGTATCAGATCGAGGCTTTTCTTCGGGATAATAGCATCTAACAAAGGTGCGAGCAACAATCACATGGATGGTGCTCCAGGAAATTATCATTTAATAGCGGCGGCTTTCGAAGCGGCGAAGCGAGAGAATCGGCAAGTCATGCAAGGGCTGCATGTTGTCATCAATCCCATGACGAAGGCCCTAGGGTAGCTCCGTGTTCATGGGGGTGATCCGCCCCCAGTAGGCGAGGGAACTCGTAATCGCACTGATCGCAGGACAGTGCCAGCATTGAACCACAGGATCACTCCTGAGAATGTAGGATCCAGCGACATGATTCCACAACATCCCAAATGAAGCATTGATCGGATAGATCGAACGGATCGAGAATTCCAGATGAAAGTCGGTCTTCCTAGTTTCAAGGGCCAACTCCACTTCAACGACTTCCTCGATTGGTTGCTTGAAGTCGAACGTTTCTTCGATTACATGGACATCGTGGAAGAGAAGAAAGTTAAACTTGTGGTTTACAAGTTGAAGGGCAGAGCTTTTGTTTGGTGGGAACGACTTCAACTCGAGCGGACGAGACAGATGAAGGCACCAATCCGCACGTGGTTGCGGATGACGCAGTTGTTACGCATGCAATTCCTTCATCGAGATTACTATCAAGTATTATTCCAACAAAACCAAAATTGTTGGCATGATAGTTGATCAGTAAGAGGTTATGCAGAGAAATCTCATTATTTGGCGAGAAAAGACCTCATCGAAATGAAGTCACGACAGGCCACAGGATTCATTAGTGGCGGACATGTGGCCCCTATAAGAACAGAGAACCAACCCAAGACTTCTAAAGTGAATGAATTTCTCTCATAACCGAACAACATTTTATTAAACAATCTGAGAAGACGAGAGATATAGATGCATTAGTTGAAAAAGAAAAATATATGGAGCCTGTGAATATCCTGGAGGATTTGAAACCATTGTTATACGAGTTCAATGCGATTGTGCTCGATGAACTCCCTAAGGAATTACATCCGATACGAGATGTACAAAACCACATTGATCTTGTCTCAGGAGCAAGTCTACCTAATTGCCCACATTATCAGAAAGAATGTGAGAGCTTGCAGGCACAAGTAAAGGAATTAATCCATACTAGTTAAGGAGAGCATGAGTACATGTATTGTGTCAGCTCAAGAGCCTAATGCAAAGTACAAGGAAAAGGTTGATAAACATCGGCGCAAGAAATTATTTAAATATTACGAGCGAAGTCCCTTGAAGAACTCGAGGACGAGTTTTTTCCAAGTGGAGGGTTCTGACGTTGGACGTAACACAGATACATTCCTAACATGGTTTGACCAAAAGAAGGTGAATCGTAAATTCGCCATAACTTTTGATCCAGGTATCGTTACGGAACGTGCAACCTATCAATCTTTACTGTAACAGGCCATCCGAGATGAACTGACCCATAAAGTGGGTCGCGATTGTCCGTTTTGTCAGAAAACGCGCACTTTCAGCTCAAAAACGAAATTTAAAATTAAAATTACTATTTTTAGTAATTCCAATTTTTTAATATTTTCTTATTTTAAAGTTCTAAATTTTCTTCTTTTTTAGAAATAACTTTTAATTATGTTAGGACTCTTCTACCAAAGTTTATTTGGAATTTTTATTTTTAGAAATTAGGATTTGGAAGAGTTTTACTAGAATTAGGATTTTTATTAGAGTTAAAATTTTACTATTTTTAGTAATTACGAATTTTGGTTTAGCTTTTTTCTTTATTAATGGTGTAATAGAGACATACACATTAGACAATTATCAATCAATTAATTTTCAAATTTCTTAGAAAGTATTTTCTATTTTCTCCCCTCGTGGATTCAAAGAAACTCTGTGAGGAGTTTAGAGAAACTCCATGGATTCGGAGTAGTTATCCTTGAGGAAGACGGTGCTCGACCACATCACATCCATCCCTACATCACATGTCTTCCTCTCAAAGGTGAAATGATCCTCCATTGCTAAAAAGGCAAATATTGGGAACTCCTACATCTTAGTTTTGTACAACCTTCCATATTAATTAGATCTAGCCATTTTGGCATTTCACCACAATTTGTGATTTTTTCATAAATCCCTTTATTGTAGTTTACTAGGCCTTTCTAACACAAAGGATCTTGTCCGAGTCGAAGATTAAGCCAATATTAGAAAAAACAGAGATCAAGCATGAACTTGCTTCACTCCACTCAAACTGGGAAGCTTGCGAGTACCTTGGTTTTGACATCGAACAACCTTGGAAGTAAGCTAAATGGTCGTTGATTCACTGCCCATGAATAAATATTGAATGGGAGAGGTTTCAAGAAGAGTACCAAATGCATGCAATGAATGCAGAGGTCATGCCTGCATGCAATTTGGTGCTAGTTTGTGACTATTGGACCATGATGTTACCTTTTTTTTTAATGATAATGCATAAATTTTATTCAAACCACCTTGACAGAGTACAAGCCATGCAAGAAAACAATAATGGTCTAATTACAATCCAAAATAGAATGCGCGACCAAGGCATCTACATTACAAGAACTAGTTGCCCATTCTATAACATCCCTGTTAATTTTCCAAATAGATTCCTCCCGAGGGCCTCCCTTGTTGCAAAAACATCTAGAGTTTTTGCTCCCCCCAAATGTTCCAAAGAACCACTAGCAAGGATAGATGCCAAAGAAGTTAAGTCTTCTTAGAAAGCTGAGCATTATGCCACATCTTGAGCAACATATCTGCTAACAAGGGCATCACTCAATTTGAATAGAAAGACTTGAGCAGTTGAGACCACACTTGATGAGCATATCTACAATGAATGAATAAATGATCAATTGACTCCACGTCTCTCATGCACATAAGGTAAACATTCGGAAGGATCGTAGGCCTCTTCTGAAGATTATCGACGGTGAGAATACACTTTCAACAAACTAACCGGGCAAAAGATGCGACCTTGGGGGGAGCCCCATAAAACCAAAAGGCATGCAAATACTCACCCTTGCTCGAATTCCCTGAAGTTCGAATCTTCTGATAGAGGGACTTAACAGAGAACACATCCGAGCGAGGTTCACTCCATAGTAATAGGTCTGGGGAGCTTGGAGAAGGATCAATATTGTGAAGACGCACCGTTAGCCTTACGAAGCCCTCCACCTCGTCATTATATAAAGACCTACAACACGAGGGGCACCCCACTCCACCTCCCTCCGTGACAGAGAAGCAATTGGCTACTAATATATCCCTCGAGGATGATAGGCTCACTAAAGATGGAAATTCCGGCTCCAATGGGCCATTGCCACACCAATGATCTACCCAAAACCAAATCCGACTATTGTTCCCAAGGGCAAAGGAAAAGTTGGATTTGACCAATGGGACCATTGATATAACAGCTTTCCAAATTCCTGATGCTCGATATAACGAAGATCTTCTAGTTTGCCATCCCCCATCTTCCATCCTGTACTTGGATGTGATTACTTGCCTCCATAAGCTCCCTTCTTCGGATATGAACCTCCAATGCTACCTTCGTGTTGATGTATCATAAATTGGATCGATAAACCCTAACATTCTTTTTCATGAGTTCAATATTGTCATTAAAGTCATTTTATGTTTTTCTTTCCCACTACCAACTAGTTCAATATTGTATTTAGAAGCGAGACTAGAGTTGATTCTCGGTGGCAATAGGAGTGAATAGTCTATTTTAGGAATTTTTACTTTCTAATCCCAAATGCCGAAAGAAGCAACAAAAAGAAAACAAACTGCAATATCAGCAAAATGCTCATTGGCTGCATCAATGTATGAACTAAAACCAACAGAAATGGCCTAGACAAAAGAAACACATAAATAAATAAATAATAAAATAGGAATTTCCAAACTCATCTTTAACACGGAAATCAAATTTTTTTTAAAATGCCGCTGAAGAAAAGCCATGATTAAACGCTAACCTTAAAAGCAACATACAAAAGGAAAATCAGAAAACCAAAGTTCAGAGACTGGCAGAGAAAAAAAACCTACAGATCTACTCAATATCCTAGAAAAAAAAAAAAAAAAAAAAAAAAAAAAACCTAGAGACATAGACTCACCCAAGATGGTGGGACCTTTACCGTGAGACCCACCTTGATGTATGTATTTTGCATCCGCACCGTCCATATGTTTTTCCATATTATTTTAGGTAACTATCCCAAAAATAAAATAACTCCAATTATCAGGTGGATCATACCATGGGAAAAGTGGTGATTGACCATTAATGGACCACAAAAGTTCTGGATCAAGCTGATATTTGTTTTCTACCTTCATCTAGGCTTTTGTTACCTTATCAACCGATTGGATGGAAAATAAACACTAAGGAAACATTATGGTGCCCTAAGAAGTTTTTAATGGTATGGTGTTCAATCACTATGGTTTCCAATGGTAGGGTCCGCTTGATAATTGGATCTGCTTCATTATTTTGGGATGATGCCCTAAAATGATCTGCAAAAGCGGACGGACCGCATGAATGCATAAAACATACATAAAGGTGGGCGCCATGGTTAGGGTTGCACCGTCGTCGGTTAGTCGGGGTCTCACCTAATCTGCTCCCACAGCCGTGCCAATGACCCTTCTAGTTTCACTTAGTTGATGGAAAAGATCTGTGAGCCCAATCATGATATGTGTGTTTTATCCACAACGTCAATCGAATTTACCAACTCATTTTAAGGCATTAGCACAAAAAATAAGCATATCCAAATCTCAAGTGGACCATACTATGGGAAACAATGGTGGTTGAACGCCAACCATTAAAAAATTTATAAGGCCGACTATAATGTTTAGTTGCCATCCAACTTGTTGATTGGGTCACACAGACCTGTATAAAGGGAAAACATAAATATCAGCTTGATCCAAACTTTGTGGCCCCAAAGAAGTTGTTAATGGTGGGCATTCAATCACTATTGTGTCCTATGGTGTGGTCCACCTGAGATTTGGATCTGCCTCATTTTGGGGCTCATGCCCTACAATGAGCTGGAAAATTGGATGAACTGCATGGATAAAACAGTTATATCATGATGGGCCCACAAAGCTTTTCCAGCACCAACCTGCACTACCTAGTACCAAGGGGCCACTGAAGATTCCAATTGTGACAAAACAGGTAGCGGATTAGTTGCGGCACCAGCCTCACAGCCAAGACGGTGCCACCTTTACCGTGGGGCCCACTTTGATGTTATTCTATATCCACATCGTCCATCTATTTTTTAAGATCATTTTAGGGCATGATCCCAAACATGAAACAAATCCAAATCTCAAGTGGACCATACAATAGGAAATAGTGGTGGCTGGTCATTAAAAACTTATTGTGGGCCATAAAAGTTTTGGGATTTGGGTCTGCTTCATTTTTTGGTTTGTGCAGTGCCGAAATGATCTGGAACAATGGATGGACGGGGCCTGGTGAGAAAACATAGGAAAGGAAATGTCCTTTCTTATGGGTCTTGGTGTGAAAATAAAAGGACAATTTTGAGGAAAAATTAGCTGTGTGGGAAATTGAATTTCCCTTCCTTTTCCATGATTTTGGTATTTACAAACAACGGAAATATGATTTCTCGAGAAATCCGGTTTCCTTTCCCACAATTTCACTGAATCCAAACAGGCCCTTAACTTCAAATGTCTGGAGAAGAAAACGAAAATTCACTCATCTGTGCAGCAAATATTCAGAGAAAATAGAAATAAATAAATACCCGTCAGAAAAAAAGAAAAAAAAAATCTGCTAAAAACCGGTAAAAACAGAAGAAATTCGATCGAGAAACGGAAATGAAAAAAGAATAGCGGATTATTCAAAGATCGGACGCGTCTGATGTTAAAATCTACAGTTCTACAGATCTACAGAAAAAGTCAAAAGAGGGGTGAAAAAACCGGAGGAATGACGGATGACGGGGTAGAACCGCTCTTCTGCAGAAGGAAAACCGCGAATGGAGACCTAAACCGGCATGTATACCTGAAAACTGCTTCGGGAAACCGCTTTTCCACTCCCCTTTTCCTCGGAAGTCGTACAGTACAAGGCAAGTGTTTTCAGAAAAACCGCTTTCGAAGCTGTGAGAAAAACCTCTCACGGTCCTCTTCACTGTATTAAAAAGGGTGGATTTGGGTAAAAGCCAATGCCGCTTTCTCTCTCTATCTCTAGACGTGGCTCGGTGGAGAGCGGACGTGGACCGCTGAGCGGACGCGGATTGCGTACTGACACCGTCGGGAGCTAGGTGTCTATTAAAAGTGCTCCGTGGCCCACCGTGATGTATGTGTCCTATCTACGCCATCCATCCATTTTTCAAAATCATTATAAGAGCATGAGCCAAAAAATTATGGTAATACAAATCTCTGAGTGGACCATATTATAAGAAAATAGTGGTGATTGAATGCCCACCATTAAAAACTTATTAAGGCTGTAATGTTTATCTCTCATCCAAAATTGTTAATCGTGTCACGAACACAGGTGAAAGGCAAATATAATTATTAGCTTAATTCAAAAAAATCGATCTGCCTCAATTTTAGACTCATTCTAGCAAATAGTCTGAGGATATAGATGAATGGCGTACATAGGACACATGTATCATAGTAAGGCATATACAACGAGGATTATATAATAATACAATTACAGTACATCGACCAATGTTACGTTATCCACTAAGTGGCCAATTGAATAACGATCTTGTAGAAGCAGTTACCAAAACAAATGGTAGGGATTAGAAGCAAAAAAGATTATAGCAAATGTGAGAAGTATCGAGATAGTTGAAATAAAGTTATATATAACAAAGAAATTCAGTAAAAAGATTTGTCTCATATCAACTCGATCAAACTCAATATATCTATCAATTATCATTTTTGTTGATGAAGAAATCTGATTAATCCTCCCTGAGCTCGTGAACATGCACAAAGAATAAAAAAAAGAAGACCCTGCCTTGTGCCGGGGACCCTCCGATGCCAAATTCAGGGATCTAGGTCTATTTGAGTGCTAAGGGTTTAGGGCTAGAGATTGTGCGTACCTCTCACCTTTGGAGATGTTCTTATTTATAGGCGGGGAGAGGCAGTGGCGTAGAGGGTGTCCATCCCTGTTTTGGCGGGGACAGAATCCTAGTAGGATTCTGAGTTTACACGCGATGGATCCTTCTAAATCTTTGGCTAAGATATCAAGGAGAATCGTGTCGGATCTAGTTCCTGCGATCTTCGTCACGAACGCGAGCCGACCGGATATTCGTTAGGTCAGGCTTGGGGCGACCTAAGGTGTTCTGGCATGGTTCTCTTGAGGTCGCGTCATTATTGGGGGTCGCGAGCCTGGTCAACCCGAGGTGGGTGATCTCTTTCAGATGGTCCTCTGGCTATTGAGATCAAGCTCAGCGTATTTGCTGAGATCGGGCTCAGCCTAACGTTGGGGTCGAGCTCGGCATATTCGCTAAGGTTGGGCTCGGCCTAACGTTGGAGGGTCAAGCTCGACCTGATGCTGAGAGGTCTAGCTTTCTTCCTAGTTGGCTGAGAGGCGAGTGTTGGACCGCTGGGTCGCACCTGTTGCTGTTAGAATACTTGACCTGGCCTGTTGACGGTAGGTCGGTATATTTTCTCCATAATAGTAAGCCCTCCTACATACCAGTTCATGTAGTGGAATGGATAAGTAGCATGAGTTTTGGCCAGGTCAGACCAACATTAGGTTCAGCTAGGACCTGGATCAAGGTCTCTACATAATAAGTCGGGAGGCCGAGGAAGGCAGATCACCCATGTGCCGCTATGAGTGATGGGATGTTGACGAACGTCGAGCTCGAGGTGGGAGTCTTGTGATGGTAGTGTGACGGCGGCTCTCAATCTCTGGGTACCTGGTACATGTCAATTGTCCTTAGAACGGGCTCGAGGCAACCGTACACCACGTGTCCTGCAAAGGGAGCGCTAGCGTGCGACACCATGACTTCGTGTGCTCGGGCACTGATGGGGAGTCATCAATGCGCCGAGCATAATGTGTTTAAAGGGAGGAGAGGGCGCCCAGAGCCCTCCACTCCTCCCCATTTTCCTTTGCCTACTTCTGGAGCAGGCGATTGCCAATAAGTCGAAAATCCCTCTGTTTTTCTTCTTTCCGACAACTTTCCCTTTTTCGACTGGTTTTCTTCCCTTTCTGACGGTTTTTTTCCCTTTTCGGCATAGTCTTTTCTTTCCATCCTTTAGCTCGGCCAAGATGTCAGATTGGTCCATGGTTAGGTCGGTGTCGGGGGCTTTCTAAATGAATTCGATTATTCCCCTGAGGATAATCGCGCAAATATCCCAACCCTCTTTTCGGACGTGGGGGACGAAGAGGTGGGATTCCAATGCCTGAGCGATGAAGGAGCTCGACCGGGGTCAGGGGGCCTCGTTGTCGCAGCCAAGGAGGTTGGTACTTTCGTCTCTACCATAATGGAGACCGATCTCCTCAGGGTAAGGGGGGGTTTACCAAATCCCTGAGTCTATGAGTATCAAGGCTCCGGAGTTACGGGAGGTCCCTGGTCAGCCTCGCGTCGGCGAGCTATCCGTTTATGTCGTGACCCTTCAATGAGGCCTCCGCCTGCATCTGTATCCGATGATACAGAGATTTCTTGTGGCGATGAGATTAGCCCCGGGCCAACTGATCCTAAACGCTTGGAGGGCTCTGGTTGGGACGTGCGTCCTCTAGCAGTAGCTCGGCTTCCCCGAGCTGTCCGTGGCTGAATTTTTATATTTGTATAAAGTCAAACCCAACCACGCCCATCTGGGGTAATATTATCTCTCTGCCTGGGCTAATCAAGGTCGGGCACTTATCACCAGCAATCTCTCTTCTAATAAGAGATGGCAGGGCAAATGGTTTTTTGTGTCTGGGGAGTGGGTGAACCCAGCGATTGGCATTCCCACCCTGCTCTCAACTCTAGGTCGGGTCTTATCGAGTTGCATTCTGGTTTAAGGTAGTTATGGACCTGCGCTAACCTTCTATTTTTATTATTCGCAGTGACTTCCTCGCGTGTGCAGCCCGAGCTCTCTCCTGCTCAGCTTCAGCGTGTAGCTCACACGTAGCTTTTGGATTCTGCCTAAAGAAATTAGAAGGCGCTAATCACCCCTAAGTCCCTTTTCCTAGCCGAGATCTCTTAAGTCGCCCCCGAGCTAGCAAGTATCAATGTGTTTTAAAGTTTGCTGAGTTCTAATACCTTCTTACTGACATTTTTATACCCATAAGTATGTCAGGCCTTCCTCGTCCTTCGAAAAAGCAGAAACTCCCTTATGAGGCCGAGGTGGATCAGTTTAGGAAGCGAATGAAGGAGGGAGCTCCTCGTCGAGCTATGGGGCAGACTCTACCGACTACTCAGCCTCCGCTCGGGATTCCATAGCCAGCTGATCCCCTCAGGGAGGAGGTTGTTGCCTCTGCTATCGTCGTAGCTCCTGAGGTGGAGCGAGCACCCGATGGAGGCTCCTGACCGAGAACCCGAGGGGGCTATTCCTGCTACTCCCAAGGTGGAGGGAGCTCCTTCGGTTGCTACTGCGGGGACTTCCGCTCATGAGGCGGAGGGCAGTGGTTCAACCTCCGAGTTGAGCTACTTGGCGAGGCTGGCTACGTGGACCTCTCGCCACATGGAGGAGCAAGATGTCGCCGCATTGGTCGTGCAGCACCCGATGGACATGTTGCGTGATTCGGCGATCTACCTTTAGAGGGTATTTCCTTAAGTCTTTTTAATATTGGTATTCATGCCTTTACTTCTGGTGCTTTAACTTTTCTTTCTGCTTTAGGTGGCTCCTGCTCTCCTATCAGCTCGGCTAGTTTTCAAGGAAGTCGGTCATGATTATGAGAAGCTTGAGGATGACCTTCTGAGGACAACTTTTGAGCTCCAGGCTGCAACCGAAGCTCGCGATGTTGTTGTCGGGGCTCGGGATGCTGCCATGGCTTAGTCGACGGATCTCCAGGAGGCCTTGCACATGGTGGAGGCTCGGATGTATGAGGCCCTTATGGACAATGATTCGAAGGAAGCTACTTCGGGGGCGGAGAGGGAGAGGCTGGAGGCTACAATCGCGGAGTCGATTTCCAGGTTGTCGGAGACCTTGGCTCGATTGACCGAGGTCGAGGCCTCTGTTCCTAGGCTGAAGCTGGCCGTGGTGGAAGGTTTCAAGGCCTCCGAGGAGCACGCAGAAAGGCTCGAAGATTACTACAACTTCGGCTTCGCTCGATGCGAAGAATTTGCCAATTCAAAGTGTCCAGACTTGGACCTAGATAACTTAGGCGATGATGTCGCAGACAACCTTGCTGTCGACTCCCCTGTTACCGATGCTCTTGCCTCCCTCGAGGCCTTTGCTCCTGTCGCCGCTCCTGCCGAGGCTTCTACAGATGCTCCTTGAGAGCTTTAAGTTTCCCCTTTTCTATTTTTCTTTTTGTATCTTAAGACTTTTGTGATCTTTTAACTTTGTTAATGAAAAGACCATTTTGTTGTCTATTTGTGTGGTAATGCATTGTTCAATTAATGGCCCGACATCTATTCTAAGGGTCGGGCATTTTGGTCGTAGACTTCTTTGTTTCAAGAATTCTTACGTTAGTCGACTTGGCCAGAGGCTCTAGCTCTTTCACTTAGAGGCTAAGTCGCTTTAATAAGGGCATCTTCTCCCTTACAAGGGAAGCCCTTGATAGACTTTGTAGGTCGAGAATCGGGATTCGAAAATGTAGATAAAATGAACTCCCCTGAACTGATATTATTATTATAACTCTTTTAAAAAGTATGTAGATCGCAGACAATGTAGCAGAAAAGCAAGATTCGAGATTGTACTTGACAAATTTAGGCATGATAAATCTTCAAGTGCTCAGCATGTCATGGATGAGGCAGAGATCGCCTTTCCATGTCCTCAGTCGATACATTCCTAGTCAACTTGTGCTAGTCACCGTGTAAGGCCCTTCCCAGTTCAGACATAAGAGTTCCAAAGCCGAGCTCCTTAGTATTTTGGAATGTCCTGCGGATGATCAAGTCCCCAGTTTGGAACCTCCTAACTTTCACTCTGGAATTGTAGAAATGTACGACCTGTCGTTGCCGAGCTGCGGCCCTTAGTCGAGCTGGCTCTCTTTTCTCCTCAATTAGATCCAGGTCTAACATTATCAGTTTGGCATTCTGATCTTCATCATAGGACTGGGTTCGAGCATATGGGAGCTCGATCTCTACTAGGATGACTGCCTCGGAGCCAAAGGCCAAGGAGAAAGGGGTTTCTTCGTGGCCGTTCAGGGTGTAGTCCTATATGCCCAGAGGGCGAGAGGGAGTTCTTCCGCCCAAGCTCCTTTAGCCTTTTCGAGCTTAGTTCGGATGTGGCTCTTGATAATCCTGTTGATTGTTTTGACTTGTCCATTTGCTTGAGAATGCCGAGGTGATGAATAGACATTCTGGATTCCAAGGTTTTCACACATGCCTCGGAATCGGTTGTTATCGAACTGTTTCCCGTTGTCAGAGACGATCGTGTGGGGAACCCTATACTGACATATTATATTCTTTCAAACAACTTCTGTTCAGTGATCGTGGCCAGGGGCTCAGCCTCTGCCCATTTGGTAAAATAGTCAACTGCAACCATGACGAATTTGGTCTGCCCTTTGCCAGTTGGTAGGGGGCGATGATGTCGATTCCCCATTGGGAGAATGACCATGGTTCGGTCATAAGGGTCAGGAACTTGGGCGGCTAATGAGGTATTGTCGCGAAGCACTGACACTTATCGCACTTCCAGGTATACTGTCCGGCATCTGCTTGGATGGTTGGCCAGAAATAACTTTGCCAGAAGATTTTATGAGCGAGGGCCTGACTGTCTGAGTGGTTACCACAGATGGCCTCATAAGTTTCTTTCAAAATATACTTAACTTCATCGGGTCGCAGGCATCTGAGGTAAGGAAAGGAAAACCCCTTTTCACCCTTTTTGGAAAGGATGTCTCTAAGCATGGTATAGCGAGCTGCTCTAGATCGGAGTCTGCGTGCTTCCAGCCGGTCTTCGGGTAGCTTATCTTCCTTGAGGTAATCAGTTATTGGGTCTATCCAGGTTGGACTCGGATTTATGGCAAGAACTGTGCCAGGATTAGGTTCATCGATGCTTGGTTCTATCAGAAACTCGATTGGGATTGGTTTTTGGATATCATATTCAGCCGCCGTCACCAACTTTACCAGCATATCCACTTTAGAGCTTCTAACCTAGGGATTAGGCTGATGTTATACCTTGAGAACTTACTTATCAGCTCTCGGGCTTTTTGTAAGTAGGCCTTCATTCTCTCTTCTTTCGCTTGGTATTCGCTAGCAATCTGGCTGACAACAAGCTGCGAATCATTGCGAACTTCCAGGTGCTAAGCTCCCATTGTTGATGACAGCCTCAGTCCAACCAAGAGGGCCTCATATAGGCATTAGATCTCCTTTGTTATCTTTGGTGAGCTTATGTCGAGTAGTGCTTGGATCTTGTCGGGGTTCGCTTCTATCCCTCTCTAGCTCATTAAGAATCCAAGAAATTTTCCTGAGCTAACACAAAGGTGCATTTACATGGGTTTGTAGACATTCCGCCCAGGCTAGCAGCTTGATAAGGCATGGACAATCCTTAGGAACTGAACCTTAACCCCACATCCTACCCCAAACCTCAGCCAAACCAAACCTAGGTTACCCAAAAGCCCCAAAAGCCTAGAAGCCCACACCTAAGGCATAAAATAAAGCCCACAAGTTGAAGTTCAAAGTCAACGGGCTCGGACGGTGATCGAACTACCGCCGGCGGTAATCGGATTACCGCCCTTTCTCGATAAATGTGCCCTCTAAGCACGCAACTGTTTCCCCCCTCCCAAAGTCAACTCTTCCATGCAATTGACTTTGAAACTCACCTTATTTACCATCCTATCAAGCCTTAAGAGCCTATAAGAGGATGTCATGTAGCACTACCCTCCTCATAACCAACCACAAGCCACCACATCATCCTTTACCCTCAAAGGTCCTAAGAATTACAGAAATGTCATCTTAAGAGCCTATTAATACCCTTCAGTTCTCCTCATTGTTCATCAACCAACAACCAACAAAAGCCTTATAAAGAGGAGAGAGTAAGAGAGAGGAAGCAAGTGAGAGAAAGGAGTGCTCAAGTTTCCAAGTTCCCACTCTTATAAACCTCCTCAACTTTCTCATTATTACTCAAACCTCCTAACCATGGTGCACTCCAAACATCCAAGTCATTTCAAGTGCAAGCCAAAAATCATGCAATTATCATTAGCATTTCATATCGCACCATTACTTCCTTTCTCAACCCCCCTGCTCCTCTAGATTACCATTACATGTATGCTCTGTGACTTACTAGAATACCGGATCCTGTCACATTAGAAACTCATGGTATCCTAGTCCTATTACATAACATTCTAACATCATCGCATTTACTCTTAACATCCTTTCTCCTCTAGACATTCTCTAGACGTATGCTCTATGGCTTGCCGAAATTCCGGACCTTGCCATATCAAAAATCCAAGTTTGCCTAGTCTCAGTTTTTTAGTACTTCATCATTTATCCCTTGAGACCATCTTACCATACGAAGTAGAGACCATACATCAGTACGAGCAGAGAGGGTGCCTAACACATTCCCTCTTTGTAACCGAGGTCCCTTACTCAGAATCTCAAATCGCAGATCAGGAGTCAACTTAAAGCAAGAGAATCTCTAGATCCTCATGCTTTATATATTATACAGGTTCTAGCCGACTGCGGGATTTTAAATTAAGTGGCTAGTGGCGACTCCAAGTATACTGCATCAACAATCCAAATTAATCTATATAATTCCAAACAGAAATATAAAATCAGCGTGGGCGCCGATTCCCAGCTTTCACAGAATGGCTACTCCACTGGGGAATTGCTAGATCGCACTAGCTGAGACCGACTTGAAAACGTGTGGTAATCCAATCTTAAGGGATACTCTTCGAACATTCGCATCCATAAAATAAAAAAATCAATCTTTGGCTTGCATTTGCTTGAACATCAACTCTTGCTATGACTTCCCGATCTCGCGTAGCAATGGCTAACAAAGAAGAAGAACCAACAGCCTTGCCAACTCCCAAAGTACTGGCACCTATACCAGCACCAGCACCTCCAACGAATTCCAAAGACTCGCCAGCTACTGCAACCATGAACGAGATCTCAAGGCAATGTAAGAGCTATTGCTTCGCCTGGAACCAGGAATCATACCAAGCATGCAAGCACCACAGCCTAGTGCTCAGAATAGTTCCATCCCACAACTTCCTCTCGCCTTCTCCCTTCCTCTAACAACAAATCCAAATTTGACTTTCTCTATTGAATCAGCACAAGATCATCAGCATCCTCCCACAAACGGGAACAACCTTCCCGCACATATTCCAGCACATCTTCTAGTATATTTTTCAACACATCTCCTAGGAAATGGAAATCCCAATCAGATCATAACACAAGCTCCCCCTAACAGGAGTCACAGACAAGAATTGGCGGATGCCCATGAAAGGGGCCAATTTCGAGTCTAACATACTCCCCCTAATGGGAGTCACAATCAGGATCTGACAAATACCCCAGGCGGGAGCCACTTCCAAATATCACACCCTCTCCCAAAAGGGAGCGAAGTTTAATTCTAACTACCTCCCGCAACCGGGAGCCCATCCTCTTTTCAACAACCCCCATCCATGGAAATCATAAGGTCGGACCCTTATGATGAAGAAGCAGCCCAAGCCATGCAGCAGGGGGACAAGATATCCTCAAGAAAATCGATCAGAAATTGAGGAGCTACGTGAACAACTCCAGTTGATGCAAAATCAGTTACAAAGGCAACAAGGAGTGGATCATCCATCCACTAAATTTAGGGATTTATGTCCCTTTCCGGATGCTAGGGTACCTCGAAACTTTGAGGTACCAAAGTTCAGAAGATATGGTGGTAGTGGGTGCCCCACAACACATTTAAAAGCTTTTTGTGGGGAGCTCAATGCGATCACAGGGAATGATGCAGCACCGATACGACTCTTCCAAAAAACCCTTAAGGGTGACGCTTTGGATTGGTATACATCACTCGATAGCCATCAGATTCAGACTTAGGAACGACTTTCCCAGGCCTTCATTGATCGATTCTCTTACAATATGAACATAGCTCCGAGAAAAAGCAGACTTGGCTACCTTGAGGCAAAAAACTGACGAATCATTGTTTGCGTATGTAGGACGTTGGTGGGCCGTGGCCACCAGGATGAGAAACCCCATCAATGATGAGGAACAAATTTCCATGATAGTCCACTCGGCTAATCCTAATATCTCCGGATACCTGATCTCGTACCCCTATGTAAACTTCTCCCAGTTCATCTGAGCTGGAGAACATGTAGAGGCTGGGATAAGAGCCGGAACCATCTCCCCATGGCCACATCAGGCCTCTTCAATCAAGAGAAATAAAATTGGGGGAAACCCATCGGGTATGAGAATGGAAATGGCAATGCTCCCGTACAACGCACCATAGAAGTGAACAATATTGTGGCAGTCACTCAAGGCAATCAATATGCTCCACAGCAAGAGCAACATCAAAACCAGCAATACCATCCACAACAAACTTAGCAGGGATATCAGTCACAACCATCTCAATAGCAGCAGCAGCCCCGAGGGAATGCACAATACTCATACCAGAACAAGCAAACAATGTTGGCTAGGAAGTTCACTCTATTAACACAAACATACAGCCAGATCATAACAATGTTGGTGCAAAAACAACTTCTGACACTACTCCAACCTCGGCCTCCACCAAACCCCAATGAAAATGAGTACTGCGCACACCACCAATCTAGAGGCCATCCTACGGACTGCTGCTTCGCTTTGAAACTCACGGTCCAAGACTTGATCAAGAACCAGAAGATTAGGATCACCCCTCTGGCCAATTCCACGACTCAAGCCAACATTCTCCAAAATCTCTTGCCATCACATCAAGCGGGGCCTAACTCATCGGGCACCTCTACCATCAACAACATCGAGGAAGGATGTCCTTCGTACTCCTTTCATCAATCCATACATGCAATCATACTCGACCCAGTAAATTGGTCATGGGGGCATCAACAAATACCTCCAATCTAACCACAGGTATTTCTGGAAGCAACACCAGCAGCAGAGCCTCTTATCCTCCAAGGGGTACCTCCAGCATCAAATTCCACATCTCAAAACTCAAACAGGTCAAACTCTGAACCTCTCACCTTGCAAGGAGGACCCCCAGGTCTTGCTCCATTGGTCCTACAAGGGGCACCCCCTGCCCAGGAACAATCTCCAAGTTTTCTCCTTTTACCACATCAATTGGCATATGCCAAAAGGGTCCCTCCCCCACAAAACACACCCCGAAGAGGGAAAGAGGGTTCTATCATGAAATAACCAAAACCACAGGAAAATTTGGTTGTGTTCCAAGGAAAGACACTTTGTCCACCACAAAACATGCCAAAATTGGTAACTCTTCCTCAATCTCAAGATCATGTATTCCTGAAAGGAAGATCAACTCATTCCTATAACACGAAAGCAGTCCCATGGCATTACCCCGAATGCGCTGAGATCGGGGTGCTTTCGGAGAGACAATCAAAATCGGAATGAGGCCCGTGGAACTTTGTCAGAAACGACCAATAAGACTGAAGCCGCCTACGATGTAGCGGCTCAACTTAAAACTATTCCTGCACAAATCTCCATTTGGGAACTATTATGTACGTCAAGGTTGCATCGAGAGATATTTGCGAAGACCTTAAACGATGCACGCATCTCTCCAGATGTACCACCCGAAATGATTGCGCACATGATAGGGCAGCTCGCACCATAGGCAATCACATTTACTAACGACGAGCTGCCACCAGAAGGCCGCAAACATGGGCACTCGCTCAACATAACTGTCCTGACAGTCTTAGGATCGAACCATCCAACTTCAGGCCCAGTAACATGAGCGTCAGAGCTTTTGACAATTTCCGAAGGCAAGTAGAGGCAGAAATAGACATAGAGATACAAATCAGACCAGATATATCCATCGTCACTGTCCAGGTTAGTTATATCTCTGCCTCGTTTAACCTCTTGCTGGGACGACCTTGGATCCATGTTATCGGGGCCATCCCATCAACTCTTCACCAAAGGGTTAAATTTCCTTCCGGGAATAGAATCATCTTTGTAACGACCAAACCTGAGATCATCCTGCCAGCAGCAATCGCTGCCTCAAAACCTGATATCCCAGTAATCGATATTCAACACGCAGAGGGTGACATACTGTATCACTGTTTCGAATTTGAAATTATGAATTCCATCACCAACCCCTACCCACTCGCACTAGAATATGTCATCCCTCCAGTCGAACGTCAAATCCTTAACTATCGTACTGAATTTCATGGAAAAGATACGATAATAAGACAAGCCTTGGAAAATGAGCGAAGACAGGGACTGGGGTACCGACCCTCGCCGAAGGAGCAAGCCGCAGGCCTAAGAAGAGAACCATTCAAGTGCAAACCCATCCGATTTGTCCAATCCGAAATGGTTTGTGGGGATAAGATGTCTACCCTTGAAGAACAATTCCAAGGGTTGAATCTATCCAAAAATCACAGTCAGGAAACCATATGGCCACCAATACGATGGGATATGATCGTCAGGACCCCCAAAGAGCATCCAATGCAAGAGGCAAAACCACCCGACCCATCAGATAAAACTAAGGGCATGAGTGCGGGATCAGCTACAAAAGACCATAACCAAGAGCCAGGGGTGCCCTCTGTAAGACCAACAGACAAGGATGGGAAGTCACCTATTCCCATCATAAACCAAGAAAAGAATGTAAGGCCCGTATCCTAGACTGTACCATTTCGTAGGCTTCCGCAGTCCTCTCGGTCGAATTCCGGCAACCCACGACTCGTAATCGATATTTTTGCGCATCCCTGAGTCACACCCTGTCAATCTGAGTCGGCTCAACCCGAGACTTGCACCCTTGTGACCACGCCGTCGCCGCAGTTCAGACGCCACGTCTCGCGTGTCGATGTGATACCCAGGCTAGAAGATGTGGGCCCATGTTCATTTCGGAAAACGCCGCACGTTGCGAATTCCGAGAGAATCTCTGCCAAACATCACATCAATCCATTAATCAATCAATCAATCAAGTGTAATTGTTATGGTCTCATGCTCCTTTGGTTGTCAAATTTTGATGTGTCAAAACATCTATCTGTGTCCTGTACTTATATGATGATTTATTTGAATTCAAGACACTGCATAAACTCTTCAAGAAGCTACATGTTGAAGCCTCAAGAAGCTACATGTTGAAGCCTCAAGAAGCTACAATGTTGAAGTTCAAGATCTCAAGCATGATATGGTTCAAGATCTCAAGCATGATATGGTTCAAGATCTCAAGCCTGATATGGTTCAAATATCTATATTCGTTGAATGGTCGAAGTTCAATGTCCATACGACATGGTTCAGGTTTGAATGACCTTAGGTTGACCCTTTAAGTAGGTCACTTTGGATACATTAATCAAATATTTATTTTACACAAGGTTGGTCTATTCTACGACCAGTCCTAGCTCTTGTTCGACCAGTCCTAGCATTGGTTCGACTAGTCCAAGAAATTCCACGACCAGTCCTAAGTAGTTGAAGATTTTTCAGAATTTTTGGTACGCCCACGACCAGTCCTGGAGGTCCTTCGACCGGTCGTAGGTGTGGCTTCGACTTGTCCACGACCAGTCGTGGAGCTACGACTCAAAGTCCAGCAACGAAATCCCTGGTCTTACGACCAGTCGTAGGGATCTACGACCAGTCGTAGGTGACCCACGACCAGTCGTAGGGTACTCACGACCAGTCGTGGAACGGCTTTCAAAGATCGCGCTTATTTTTTCAAAAGTTTGTTAGAGCTACGACCAGTCGTAGGTTTCTAAGACCAGTCGTAGGAGCGATTTCTCTGCTTCTATAAATTGAACACGAAATTCAGAGTTTTCACACTTCAACTCCATTCAATTCAAGAATTTTCAAGTGATCACTCTGAGATAAGTTTGTGTTTATTTTAAGCTACATTGTGCTTATTTTATTCCTTTTTGCTAGCTTATTTATTTTGATTTTGTTTCTATATTCCAATCTTATTTGAACAGAGGAATTATCTTATTCCTTCTTCTTGGAATCAAAATCAAATAAGCTACGCCTAACTTGTTAAAATCTAAAATCAATTAGAATTTAGAACCTTATGAATGTGAGTATTGGAAATTGAACTTTGACATTCAATCATCTACTCCGATTGGTTCTACTGGGCTGCTACGAAAAGGAGAAATCCAGGTATTTTACAATTCTGTAAATTTCATTTCTTTTGGTTTTGTTTGAGGTTAAGCCAGAAAAATCTCATTGTATTGGTTGTCTGAGGAAAACCAGAAAACTCAGAAAAGAGGGATTTTTGTATTGTTAAGCCCAAGTGAAAAAGACACAATTGTAAAGGTTTTTGGTGAACCTGTGAAAACCTATTTGATAGTGAACGCTAATATCCCCTGTGTGAGGATATTAGGAGTGGAGTAGCTTTTTGTGTGGCTGTTGGAAAACAGTTGGTGTACACACAAGCGAACCACTATAACTCTTTGACTTGTGGTTTGAATGCTTGCTTAATTTTCATATCTTTTATCATTCGATTGTGTGGAATGTACAAGTGGATGTGAATGTTGTAACCATTTACATTTCAAGCAAGTGGGGGATTGTTGTAATAATTTAGATCTTACTTCTGCATTTAATTTCATTCCTTGCTATTTCATTACTTATATTAAAATTGAGTCCTTGATCCAAAAGAGGTTCTAGAAATAAGGTTGTCCTACCATAAGCCCTTGTTTATTATGGTGTAAGGTTGTCCTTAGAACTGAATTTGTATCAATCTCTCAATACCTATTTATCAAGGTGATTTCAATTTAGCTTTGTGAATTGATTCAGATTGTAAGGCTATTGGTTTAATTTATTTCCGCTAATTTTATTTTAAATTTGGCATAGTCCTATTCACCCCCCCTCTAGGACATATAGCTTGGCCTTTTCAAGTGGTATCAGCGCCTAATAGCTCATTTTTGTTGCTTTTTATTTGGATTTATTTCCTGAGCTAACGATCTAAGCTATATAAAAAGATGTCAAATTTTGATAGCCTTTCAGTTACTAGGCCTCCTCCCTTTGATGGCTCCAACTATGCCTATTGGAAAGCCAGAATGAGGATCTTCCTCAAATTAATGATGAAATGTGTGTGGCAAGCCACAGTGACTGAATGGAAACCTCCTATCATGGAAGCACTGGTGTTGATGGTTCAAAATCTATGAAAATTACACCGTATTACCAATGGACCACACTTCAGAAAAATGAGAGTAGTGCTAATGCTAAAGCACTAAATGCAATCACTTGCGCACTATCACCGGATGAGTTCAAAAGAATCATATCCTGTGATACTGCAAAGCAAGCTTGGGATATTTTAGAAATGACACACGAAGGTACATCAATTGTCAAGAAATCTAAAGTCCAACTCCTCACAACTAAATTTGAAGAAATTCATATGGAGGAAAATGAAATGTTTATGGACTTTTACACTAGATTGAATGACATTGTAAACTCAATGTGGGGTCTTGGCGATAAGATCCCAGAAAGTAAAGTGTGTGCAAAAATACTACGCTCTCTTCCTGAACCGTTCAATTCTAAGGTAACCGCAATCCAGGAACTTCGTGATACGGATAATATGAAGGTAAAAGAATTAGTTGGTTCTTTACAAACCTATGAATTAAGTTTTAAAGCTCCTAAAGGTAAATCTATTGCTTTAAAGTCATCTAAAAGTATTACTCAAGAAAATTCAGATTCAGAAAAGTCTGAAGATGGTATGGCCCTTTTGGCGAAAAAGTTTTATAAGATTTTCAAAAGTAAGAAAAGTGTCGATTTTCAAAAGGGAAATGAAAAGAAACGTTCCAAACCTAAGTCTAAAACTTGGAAACCATTGAAAGATAGTCAATGCTACAACTGTCAAGAATATGGGCATTTAGCAAACAAATATCCTAAAAAGGACAGACCCAAAAGGAAGGGTATGTTGGCTACTTGGGATGAATCGTCTGATTTTGAAGCCTCTTCTGAATCAGAAAATTCAGAAACCGAGTCAGGCAGTGAACTTAAGGCCCTTATGACTCTAGCCAAGTTTACTTTTCCGATCACGATGATTCAACAAGTGAAGAAAATTTGGATAGTGATCATGAATATGATGAAGATCTCCAAGATGCTTACAATGCCTTATATAAGGAAAGTTGTAAAATTGCTGTCAAACTTAAACTTCAAAAAGAAAAGTTTTTTAAACTTAAAGAATGTTTTGAAACCCTTGTTTTAGAAAAATCTCAAATTTCAGATTGTTTTGAAAAATCAAAGTGTGATCTAGAATTCAAAACCTCCCTAATTGAAAATTTGAAATATGAAAATGAGAAACTTAAAAATGAAGTATCTTCTCTTCTGAGTTTGAAGGACACATGGAGATATGCCCAAGGTGATCCAAAATTAGAAAAATTATTATCCGGATCAAGAAAATGTGGCGATCGATCCGGGTTGAGCTATGATAAAAACACATCTCCTAAACAGACGAATACTCCTTCCAATTTTGTGAAAGGAGAGACTTCTAACTCAAAAGGAAAGGTACTAGTCAAGTTTTTTCTAAAAATACAAAAACTTTTCATAAACCCAAAGCAGCTATGTAAATTTTAAAATCAGATTCGAAACCCACTAGCTGAAAAAATTGTTGATTTACTTAAGGAGCTATTAAAATCTAACTCATTAGGTCACTCTTACAACTATAAACAAAAGAAGACCAATTATTCTCCTAAACCAAAAACAGTACTGAAATGGGTTCCTAAGGTTGCCTGTTTGGTTGCTCACACTGCTTTCAAAGCTACAAGCCATTCGAAATGGTACCTAGACAGTGGATGCTCCAGACATATGACAGGCGACAAAGCACTATTCACCGATCTTAAAGATATGGCTGATGGTCAGTCACATTTGGTGATGGTAGCAACTGCAAGATAATTGGCAAAGGTACGGTCCAACTCTATAACCTTCCCTTATTTAAAAATGTTTTATATGTTGAGGGTTTAAAACACAACCTGTTGAGCATATCTCAAATATGCGATAACAACCATAATGTTAAATTTTCTAATCAAGGTTGTGAAATTATAAATAAAAAGGGTTCTGTAATATTAACTGGTCGCAGAACTTCTGAAAACTGCTATATAGTAACCGATAGTAGCTTATCTAAACAAACGTGCTACATGGTCCATACCGATGAGACAGAATTATGGCATAAACGCCTCGGACATGTACACTATCGAAAATAGCAGTTTTAAGAAATTCTGTAGCGATCAGGGAATATCGCATGAATTCTCTGCACCTAAAACTCCTCAACAAAATGGAATTGTCGAGAGGAAGAATAGAGTGCTTCAAGAAATGGGAAATGTTATGTTAAATAGCATGAAGCTCCCTAGGAATCTATGGGCTGAAGCAGTGAATACAGCCTGCTACATTATTAACCGTGTTTATATCTGTAAAACTAATAATAAAACGGCTTATGAAATGTGGTTTGAGAAAAAGCCTTCTGTCAAATACTTTCGAGTTTTTGGCAGCAAGTGCTATATTTTGCGTGACCGTGAAAATTTGGGAAAATTCGACACTAAAAGTGATGAAGGGATCTTTTTAGGATATTCTTTAAACAGTCGTGCATATCGTGTTCTGAACAACAGGACTGGTGTGATTCAAGAGTCAATAAATGTTGTGATTGACGATCTTTTGAATACACGTGTTCCTAGTTCAGATAATGATGAAGTGCTTATACTTGAAAAACAAGAAACTTCATCAAGTGAACCTAATTCTGAATTAAGGACTGTTAAAGATCATCCAACTTCTCAAATACTTGGAAACCCTCTCACTGGTGTGCGCACTCGTAGACAATTAGAGGACATATGTAACTACGTGTGCTTTACATCCCAGATTGAACCGGTTAACGTAAAAGAAGCACTTTCGGATGAAAACTGGATTCTTGCGATGCAAGAAGAACTTAATCAGTTTGTCAGAAATGATGTTTGGTACCTTGTTCCTAGACCTAAAGATAAACATATTATTGGAACAAAATGGATTTTCAAAAATAAATCTGATGAACTTGGAAATATTATTCGAAATAAAGCAAGACTAGTTGTACAGGGGTATACACAAATTGAAGGTATTGATTATAATGAGACATTTGCCCCTGTAGCTCGTCTTGAATCAATCAGACTTTTTATCTCCATTGCATGTTTTAGAAAGATTAAAATTTATCAAATGGATGTAAAGAGTGCCTTTCTGAATGGTGATTTACATGAAGAGGTATATGTTGAACAACCTACAGGGTTTGAAGATCCTAAATTTACTGATCATGTGTATCGTCTTAAGAAGGCTCTCTATGGTCTGAAACAAGCTCCCAGAGCATGGTACGAAAAACTAACTAAGTTTTTACTGAGTCATAATTTTCAGATGGGATGTGTTGATAAAACGCTCTTTGTTAAGAAACATAACGATGATATTCTAATGGTTCAAATATATGTTGACGATATTATTTATGGATCAACCTGTACTAACATGACTGTTGAATTTGCAGATTTGATGAAGTCTAAATTCGAAATGAGCATGGTAGGAGAATTAAACTATTTCCTAGGGTTGCAAGTTAAACAACAACCTGATGGAATTTTTATCTCTCAAACCAAATATGCTCTGAATTTAATCAAGAATTTGGTTTGAGAAAGGTAAAAATTTTGATACTCCTATGAGTACAACTTTGAAACTCTCAAAAGACTCTACAGGTAATGATGTGGATCCCAAATTGTATCGTAGTTTGATTGGTAGTTTGCTTTATCTGACTGCTAGTAGACCAGATATCGCTTTGAGTGTTGGTATTTGTGCTCGTTATCAATCAAATCCTAAAGAATCTCACTTAACTGTTGTTAAGCGGATTATGCGATATGTCGCAAGTTCTACTAAACTGGGTCTCTGGTATCCACATGAGACTAATGTTCAATTAGCCGGGTACGCACATGCTGACTGGGCTGGAAACATTGATGATAGGAAATCAACCAGTGGTGGTTGTTTCTACATTGGAAATTGTCTTGTTTCTTGGTTTAGTAAGAAGCAAAGTTCTATATCGCTATCAACAGCTGAGGCTGAATACATTGCTGCTGGAAATGCATGTACTCAACTTGTTTGGATGAAACGAATGTTAAGCGATTATGGAATTACTCAGGATTCTATGATTTTATTTTGCGATAATTCCAGTGCAATAAATATCTCTAAAAATCCAGTTCAGCATTCACGTACTAAGCATATTGATATTAGATTTCATTACATTCGTGAATTAGTGGAAGAAAAGGTAATATATTTGGATTACATTCCAACCGAGACTCAACTTGCGGACATTTTCACTAAACCGCTCGACAAAAGCAGTTTAATAAATTAAAGTTTGGTCTCGGTATGTGCAATTTAAATTGAATTTGCATGATTTGGTGTATCATAATGTACAATAGTTTGATGATTTATTTGCTTAAATTTGAAAATTATTTAAAAAAATTGCAAAGTCGTACTCGACCAGTCGTGAGTGTACACGACCGGTCGTGCTACGACCGGTCGAACACTTGCACGACCGGTCGTGAAACTCGGGATTTCACTTTAATTTGGGGATTTTGACTCTTCTTCCTCATTTCTTTTTTACCCTCCAACGGCTCTAGCTACGACCGGTCGAACCCACCATCTTAGTACTTCAAGGTTAGTGGTTCCTTTGCTTTTTTATTGTAGATTCTTGATATTAGTGTTTCAAATTACATTCTTGTAGAATCTATTTGGTCGTTCATTGCAAGATTGGGGTTTTATCTTGAAAAATCTGTTCTATCTAACACCCATTTCTTCTATCTTGCATTTTGTTGTTTCCTTGAAATCCTCATTTGAAAATGGATGCTAGAGGTAAAAAGAAAACTACTAGAGGTCCCTCATCATCTAGGTCAACTTCTATTGCACAACGTCATTTTCGGTCTTCCGAAAATGATCCTCTTAATGTTCGGGATTTGCGTATGCGAAATGTTATTGTTGAACGTCATGTGAATGTTAATCACATTGCTTCATTTGGTATCCCTCCTCTGTTGGAATCTGTGGGATGGGATAACATCTTGCATTGGGGTGGAGCTGCATACCAGTCCATTGCCCAATCCATGTTTGCATGTATCTGTGATTTTTCTCTTGAGGATTTAACTTTTAAAGTTGATACTTAAGAAGGATTGTTTTTAGTGGATCGGCATTTGATTGCTGACATTATGGAAATTCCTGTCAATGATGAGAGCATTCCAATTAATATTTTACATGATAGTCTCTCAGAATCTGAACGAAAAATGCTCACTAGAGATTTATGTAATTTGGATGTTCACTGGACTCATAAAGGTCATGCACTTCCCTCAAGATTTTTGTTACCCAGACACAGGGTACTTCATAGGATTTTCATCTCTAATCTTTATCCACGTGCTGGAAATAAAACCGAACTCACTGCTTTTATGGTTCGTGTTTTGCATTCTGTCATCTCTGGTGCAAAAATTGTTTACCTTCTTTAATTTGTCATTCCATTATTCTGTCTCGTCACCATCCTGGACATAGTGATATACCCTTTGGTTATTTATTGACTATGCTGGCAAATCATATGCTCGTGGCTATGCCTACTAGAGAAAAACCCATCCATCATCTCCCTTTTAATAATTCCAATATTAACAAAATGACTTTAGAATTGGCTGATGGCCAAGTGGATGTTGGTGGCGGTGGTGCTGAAGCAGGAGATGCAGGTCAAGCTGGTGATCCTACTGAAGACGTGAATATGGATGATTTATTTGAAGAACTTGAGTCAGACTCGGCTGATGATCCTGATTTTCAGCCCTCTGATTTTGATGAGAGATTGAATTCCCTTCAAGAGCAGGTGGCTCAAATTCGTGTTACCCAAGACACAAAATTCTCTTATCTACGCAAATATATGAGGCGTATTGCTAAGGGTTTACACAAAATTGATCCTTCTAATCCTGCTCCATCCTTTGGTTCTGACTGAATTTTTGATGGGTCTGTAATATTTTTTTGTCTGAACTTTACATGCTCACTGACTTTTTGAATTATGCATTAAAGCTCTCTTGAATCTATATTCTAACTGCTATATTCATTATCATTGCTGCCCTTCTTCCTTTGTCATTTTGTGACAAAAAGGGGGATAAGTTTTGGGAGTGACTTTATTTGGCTTTAATTGATTTTAATGATTATGCTCCTATTACTCAGGGGGAGTTAAGCTTCTCAGGGGTAGTTATGGGAGATTGATGCTAGTGAGATTGATGCTAGTTATTACTTATCATATATAGATTGATGCTAGTGAGATTGATGCTAGTTATTACTTATCATATATATCTGTGCATGCTTCTCTATTGTTGAACTTGTTGTGAGTACTTGTACTTCGTTTCAATTTGAAGTATTATAATTTGGGTGTTTTGTCACAAATTTGACAAAGGGAGAGATTGTAAGTGTTATGGTCTCATGCTCCTTTGGTTGTCAAATTTTGATGTGTCAAAACATCTATCTGTGTCCTGTACTTGTATGATGATTTATTTGAATTCAAGACACTGCATAAACTCTTCAAGAAGCTACATGTTGAAGCCTCAAGAAGCTACAATGTTGAAGTTCAAGATCTCAAGCTTGATATGGTTCAAGATCTCAAGCATGATATGGTTCAAGATCTCAAGCCTGATATGGTTCAAATATCTACATTCGTTGAATGGTTGAAGTTCAATGTCCATACGACATGGTTCAGGTTTGAATGACCTTAGGTTGACCCTTTAAGTAGGTCACTTTGGATACATTAATCAAATATTTATTTTACATAAGGTTGGTCTATTCTACGACCAGTCCTAGCTCTTGTTCGACCAGTCCTAGCATTGGTTCGACTAGTCCAAGAAATTCCACGACCAGTCCTAAGTAGTTGAAGATTTTTCGGAATTTTTGGTACGCCCACGACCAGTCCTGGAGGTCCTTCGACCGGTCGTAGGTGTGGCTTCGACTCGTCCACGACCAGTCGTGGAGCTACGACTCAAAGTCCAGCAACGAAATCCCTGGTCTTACGACCAGTCGTAGGGATCTACGACCAGTCGTAGGTGACCCACGACCAGTCGTAGGGTACTCACGACCAGTCGTGGAACGGCTTTCAAAGATCGCGCTTATTTTTTCAAAAGTTTGTTAGAGCTACGACCAGTCGTAGGTTTCTAAGACCAGTCGTAGGAGCGATTTCTGCTTCTATAAATTGAACACGAAATTCAGAGTTTTCACACACTTCAACTCCATTCAATTCAAGAATTTTCAAGTGATCACTCTGAGATAAGTTTTGTGTTATTTTAAGCTACATTGTGCTTATTTAATATTCCTTTTTGCTAGCTTATTTAATTTGATTTTGTTTCTATATTCCAATCTTATTTGAACAGAGGAATTATCTTATTCCTTCTTCTTGGAATCAAAATCAAATATAGCTACGCCCAACTTGTTAAAATCTAAAATCAATTAGAATTTAGAACCTTATGAATGTGAGTATTGGAAATTGAACTTTGACATTCAATCATCTACTCCGATTGGTTCTACCGGGCTGCTACGAAAAGGAGAAATCCAGGTATTTTACAATTCTATAAAATTTCATTTCTTTTGGTTTTGTTTGAGGTTAAGCCAGAAAAATCTCATTGTATTGGTTGTCTGAGGAAAACCAGAAAACTCAGAAAAGAGGGGTTTTTGTATTGTGTAAGCCCAAGTGAAAAAGACACAATTGTAAAGGTTTTTGGTGAACCTGTGAAAACCTATTTGATAGTGAACGCTAATATCCCCTATGTGAGGATATTAGGAGTGGAGTAGCTTTTTGTGTGGCTGTTGGAAAACAGTTGGTGTACACACAAGTGAACCACTATAACTCTTTGACTTGTGGTTTGAATGCTTGCTTAATTTTCATATCTTTTATCATTCGATTGTGTGGAATGTACAAGTGGATGTGAATGTTGTAACCATTTACATTTCAAGCAAGTGTGGGGATTGTTGTAATAATTTAGATCTTACTTCTGCATTTAATTTCAATTCCTTGCTATTTCATTTACTTATATTAAAATTGAGTCCTTGATCCAAAAGAGGTTCTAGAAATAGGGTTGTCCTACCATAAGCCCTTGTTTATTATGGTGTAAGGTTGTCCTTAGAACTGAATTTGTATCAATCTCTCAATACCTATTTATCAAGGTGATTTCAATTTAGCTTTGTGAATTGATTCAGATTGTAAGGCTATTGGTTTAATTTATTTCCGCTAATTTTATTTTAAATTTGGCATAGTCCTATTCACCCCCCCCCTCTAGGACATATAGCTTGGCCTTTTCATCAAGTACACGTAACCCAACCCATCCCTCTTCTTACACACCCATGCCTCTCTCACGCAAAGTCAAAGCAACCCATGCTTAGCCCATTCCTTTCTTACCAAAGTCAAGAGAACCCATCCCTTTTCATCCCATCACCAGTCCTCCCTCTCTCATTTCTCGTTTCATTCCAAGGAAATCCCAAGAGAGGACCATCCAAGTTCTATAGAGAGCTTTGTGTGTGGCCCACTTCCTACCCCTAAACTCCCATCTCCACCCTTCAATCCCCATCTTCCTCCGTCAAAGAGCAAGCTTAGGAGCCAAGGAGTCTAGGGAGCCTAAAAGCTTTACAATCGGTGGGTGATCCACTGCTGAATTTCATTTAGGGCCCACTTGTGATGGGATCCATGTCGATGTATGTGTTGTAAGCTTGAGGGACCCATAGTGGCGGGGTCCCTCCATCACACGACTCTCTCTCTCTCTCTCTCTCTCTCTCTCTCTTTCTTCCCTGTTTACGGCACGCCAGATGCATGTATTTCATCCAACCGTCCAATCCATGGACGCTGCTGGAAGGTCCAGCAGTTGTGAGACCCACCGTTGTACATGTGCCCTCCCAGCCGTCCATCCATCAGACGTGGACCCCACCATGGCAGCGTGTGGGGCCCAACTTGACTTCATGTGTCTTGATCCACACCGTCCATGCATGTGTGATCCACATGAGGTGTGGGTTTTATTCACGCCGACCGTCCAACGTCTAAGGCCTGGATGCTGGAATTCTTTCAAAAAAAATAAAAAAATAAAAAATATATAAATAAAGATATTATAATAATATAATATATACTATACAATATATGATGGTGGGCCCCACTTGGGACCCACCTAGATTTGGGAATGGATTGGTTGGTGCGTCTCACACCAGCTTATAGCTTTTGTATTGCAGCAAGAAGTCCCGTGGACCCCACACATGATATATGTGTTTCATCCATGCTGTTATCAACACCGTCCGTTGTTGGACAGTGTCATGTGGAGCCACCGTGACGTATGGGTTTAGTCCACACCGTCCAAATGTCTAGGCGGTGGGACCCACACCATAATGTATATGTTATATCCACACCGTCCATCTATCTGGTGGGACCCACCATAACTGTATGTGTTTCATTTGCACCATCCATCTAGACGGTGCCATGTACGGCTCCACCATGATGCAGTGTTGTATCTGCACCGTCCGTGCAGTGGCCCACCTTGATGCTTGTGTTTATCACACCATCCATCCATCTGTGGAAACCCACCGTGATGTATGTTTTGTATTCCACGCCGTCCATCTGGACGGGCTGTGAGGACCCCACCATGATGTATGTTTTGTATCCCACGCCGTCCATTTGGACAGGCTGTGAGGACCCTACCGTGATGTATGTGACGTATATCCATACAGTCCAACCATTTGGCAATGTCATCTTAAGGGCTGAGACTAAAAATGAAGCAGATTTGATAATCAGGTGGACCACACCGTAGAAAACAGTGTGGAGTGAACGTCCACCATTGAAACCCTTTTTGGGGTCATGGAAGTTTGGATCAATGTGAAATTTATTTTTCCTCTTAATCCAGGTCTTTGTGACTTTATAATCAGGTTGGACGGAAAATAAAATGGTGGGCCCCGCGAATTTAAACGGTGAAATCATTATCTCCACTGTTATTTGTGGTACGGTCCAGATGATCTTTTGATATGATTCATTTTTTGGGTAATGCTGTAAAAGATCTCTAAAATAGATGAATGGTGTAGATGATGCGGCCCATTATTGTGGCCCATTTGATGTATATGAGGCCTAAGTAGTGTGGCCCACTTGTTGTACATGGGGCCCATTTGGTGAGGCCCAATATGATGTATTTGGAGCCCCTTTGATGAGGCCCGATGTGATATATATTGGCCCATATGTTGAGGCCCAACATAATGTATACCCATTTGATGAGGCCCGATGTGATGTATTTGAGGCCCATGTTAGAGGCCCAGATGTGATGTATTTGAGGCCCATGTTCGAAGCCCAAATGAGATGTATTTGAGGCCCATGAGTGAGGCCCATTGTGATATATTTGAGACCCATGGATAGAGGCCCATTGTGATATGTTTGAGGCCCATGGGATGTGGCCCATTGTGATGTATTTGGGGCCCATGGGTTGAGGCCTATTATGATGCATTTGGGGCCCTTTGTGTATAACACCCCGACTTTTCAGGACTCGAGTACACGACTCGTTTCCCAAAAATCCAAGTGTTAACCTTAAAGGATGGTTATATATATATATTTTTCTTCTTTTATCAGAGTAAGTAGATGATCGTAGAATGGACAAGTAAGCATAAATGGAAATTTCAAATTTTATTTAGAATATACAAGTGCTGCCCATAATGACTTATACAAACCAATGTCCCCATTCTTACAATTACAAAATAAAATAATATTACATGTGAAATAAAGTAAATTACAATAAATTTGAGATATGAAATCTTATAGCAACCCTTAGCAAATATAATCATGCACCCTTGTCAACCATAGCCTGCTCCTCACCAATATGAGTGTGAACATTATCAGGGTCACCTGTGTTACTTGTACGGTTGTATATTTGATGGATGAGTGTCCAACTCAGTGTGAATTCCCCTCAAGATTACACACCGCCGCATTAGGTAAGAAATAGTATAAAACATCCAGACAACAAAAACAGAGTAAATGCAGTCTTATTAGATGCATGGATGCGTGAATGCAATCATCGACCCGGTAAAACATTCAGACGGTCTGTGTCCTGGGTAAAACATCCAGACGGACATTAGGCTCGTCACCCAGGGATAAGGCTGGTCATCAGCGCAACAATCAATGTAATCGCAGGGCAGAGTGATCCGAGTCATTATCACAATCGAATGACTGGTCATAAGCGCAACATTCAGCGTAATCGCAGGGTAGAGTGATCAAAGCCATCGAAAATGTCATGTATGCATGATTTGTCAGCCCATTATTAGTCCAATTGCAACCAGCCGATTTGAGTAAGCTCACGGTCACTGCGGGGAGCACATGACGCAGCGTAGGCCGACGACTCGGGTATAGTATCCCATGACTACCATCCCCGCCCATGAGGCTACCATCTTGGGATGTTTAATGGAAATTTATCGACTAGTGGCCAATCATATTACAGTATATGGGGCTTACCATCGCATGGTTGCACAGTATAAAACATCGAACCCATATATGGAAAATATCAAAACAGAACCATGTAGGGCGAGTATCAAAATATGCCACATAGGGCGAATATCAAAACCATACGATGAAAACCTTCCTTAAAAATTATTGGGCATAACAACCCTGGATGGTAGGCCCACATCAATGATCCATCTAGACCATCACCCAATAACCACCAAGTTGAAGATCCATTACGATCACAACTAGTCAAGTTATATCCCAAGTATGGGTGTACATTCATATGTGGAAATTTTCCACTAATGTACCAGTTTAAGTTTCACAAGCAATCCACAAAAAAGAACATAAGCATGAACAATTATACAAGATAATCATAAAGCATGTAACACAACAATTCAATTTCCACCAACTAACACATGTGGTTATAAAGGGATATATCAACTATGAATTTAAATAAAAACTATAACTTAAGCTAATGAGAAGATGGAAAGCTCATGTAACAACCCATGCCTACACTGTATGATATTGTCCGCTCTGGGCACAGCCCACATGGTTTTATTCTCGGGATCGTCCCCAAAAGGCCTCATACAGTATAGGGTGACAACTCTATATATAACCACCATAACTTCAGACGACACTTCCGATGTGGGACAAAGCTTCACCTTCACTATGTGCACAGTAGCCTGTCAGCCACACAGTAGCCTGCCAGCCATCTTGGAGCCCGCCCACATGTGTGCCCGCCCACATGTGACCACAGTGATGGGGCGTCACAATATCCCCCACCGAGGGCTGAGCTGTCCTCGGCTCTGATACCAACTCACTTGTTTTAAATGTGAAACTTACCCATGTAAATGAACTACTGGGCTACCCATGAAGCCCACCACAACATGTGGAATTATGACCTTTGTAGTTGGGCCCAAACCTTACTTGAGGGCCCACTATATGGCCTATGAGTTGGGCTTGGTGTATGACCCATTAGGCCATGCATTTGCTTGGGCTTTAGACCTTACATTATTTGAGTAGTGGCGGGCTACCTCTTGGAAACTAGTTGAGGTTGAATGTCCTCCTAGGTGATCCTAAGGTAGGCTCATGGGTTTCTCTATGGATGGTTAAAGGTCCACCATAGACCCCAGGCCATTTGTTTAAGGCTCAATGTGTATGTATGTGGAACCTACTTTAACGCATGATTGGTCCAGGCCGTTCAAGCCTTGGATCGCCCGATTATGGAAGCACTCTCTGCCTTGGGTTGCTGCTGGACTCACAACCCAGTAATAGGCCCACTTGATCTTTTCATGATATACACACACTCTCCATCTGGTGGGGTCCCCCTATGAATATTGTTGGCCTTCATGAGATCATTCCCACTCATTTGACTAATTTCTGGGCTTTCGCAAGCCCAGGAAGTAGAGTGGGCCGAACGTTTATTAAGGGGCCTTAAATGTACATTGTTATGGTTGAAACTTTATTGGACATGAGACCCACTATATTGAGAACTTGTGTACATATTGCATGCTTATGTTTTCTTATAATCTTTGGGCTTAATCAATGCATTTTTTGGGTCACCTTTAGTGATCACATGAGGACCCCATCTTAGATCAGATTTTTGGGGCATCCCATGAGCCCATAGTGGGTTGGGACGTCCTAGCTTGGCCCAACCATACATTGGGCCGACTTCCACCATTTTGATAGACTTGTGGGTTGAGATAAGGATAGTATTGGGCCCTTAGTTGCTCACTTAAATTGCTAGTTATTGAGCTGATGTAGTTGGGCCCATTTCATCATCCAAACTTAAACTTATTTTTGGGTTGTATATTGCGTATGCAAGCTGCCCACCAAGTCCAACTTAATGCATGGATTCTATGGCCAGTGGGAATTGAGCCTTGGGCCTTAATTTTTCTCTTAGGGCCCATGTTGCTAAAAGTGGTATTATATCTTTTTATGGCCTATTATGAGAAATATATGTATGTGGTCACCTTTATTTTTATGTTAAATGTAGGCCTTGGGCCTTTTATCCATATAGTTCATGGTTGATATACCTTTTTGGGAAATGGTAGTTAAATGTCCCCATTATGGACCCCTCTAGGCCTGGCTGTATTTAAGAGTGATTGGATACTCATCTTAGACTCTTGCTAGGCTCATTTCTACATTACTTAGACCCATAACTTGTATACTCAGTCTTGTGGGCTACCCCAGGTAAATGGGCCCCCACTAGAAGTTGGGTTCCTTAAGGATATTGTCTAAGTACTTAGTCTCGGTTCCTTCTTGGATAGAAGGAATGTAATATACATTGTATATCGCCATATGGTGTGATTAAATTCATCCTCATGACCCATGTACATCATTGTATGCTTGGTTGACACTGAACCACTCTGTGTGTATGGTCATATTGTGTCATTGGGCATTGCATGTTACCTTCTCCAAGAGACGTAGTATTCTCTCTTGAGCACGTTGGATGCTTGGAATTGATGCATGGTTGATTGTGTGATTCATGCATCTGACATTGCATAACATATGGACAATTATCGTCCTTGCTTCATCAGGGCTGTAGCCTCCACAGATACATCGTGGATGGCCATGTTTGGACACCGAAAATGTTACTTGAGCATACCGGGTGCATAGGATGCCCATGGGTGAAATTCTCAAAACTTCCATGGTACCAAGGATCTGCTCCAGCGTCGTGACCGAGTGGAATATATGAGCGCACGAGGGCCTTATACCGTTAGGCTGCGACTCCCACTGTCGTGTAGTCGGTTGGATAGGGGTGTGGCCTTACTCGCCTAATGTAAGGGGGCATTGCTAGGTTAAGTCTGACCAGCTCGTGAATGGGTCCGCTACCATTAGGCCTTGCTGGTGATTGGTTGTCTACAGGCGGGTAGTGAGGTCTCTTACGCTCGTTTGACTGTGCGAGGTCTGTAGAGCGGCAGTCATCCAGTAGTGTAATGGACCCCAGTGATTTTCTTATGATGGAAATGTACTTGATATGTGGATTGGATATGAGCACTGACTTTACATCGCATTGCATTTGCATCGGCTGTGTAAGCCTCATAATGCATTACAGTACTCATTGCATTACAATACTCATCGCATTACAATAGTCATTGCATTATAGTACTCATTGCATTATATAGCCTTGATATGGCTTCCTGCATGATCGTACTGCCTTGGTATAGTTTCTTGCATTCATGATAGCCTTGGTAAGGCTAGTGGTATTGGTATTGATCATGACTCCCTTCTGCATTCTCTATATTCTTCTGAGCACTATTATCACACACCTTCACCACCCTCTAAGCTTTTTATAAGCTTATGCACAATTGATGCGTACAGGAGATCTTGGCAGGCGTCGCAGTGACAGAGTTTGGATTAGAGCTGAGCTTGAGGACCCAGTGTTGCGAACTTCCTTTCTTTCTTCTATTATCTTATGTATGTCATTTTGGACCTTATGTAAGCTTGTAAAAGTTTAAATTCTTAGTGGATTTTGTGATGTGTGCCTTTGTTATTCTCAGATTTACTTGATGTGATCTTGGGTATGCTTGAATTGGTAATGATTATACTGTTATGAAAATCCTTCTTGTAGGATTCAAGGATCGGAACCTACCTCAGGAGCCGAGAATGGGGTACTACGGAGGCTGTTGCGGCCAGAACCGGCCATCGGGTTCCTTGTGAGTCCGGTTATCGAGTATGGGGCGTGACAGCTCAAGGGGAAGAATCATCACCTCATCGTTCTTGTCGCCTACCAGCATTGCTAGGGAATGCGTGTTCTCTTAAAAATAATCCCTATCATAAATCAAGAACTGGTACAATTAGATCTAAGCTCTAAACACTACCTAGGGTTTGGATTACTTTTAGGGTTTTGGTATAGATTTAGGGCTTCATCCTAGGGTTTAGAGTTAGGTTTAGATTCTAAGTGTTGATTATGGAATCCGAGCCCTATTTTGTGTGGCCGTTAATGATATTATTAAAAATAATTAAATAGATTAGTTATTAGCTTTTAGGGATTTTAACAATGGCTACTACCATATTAAAATGTCTAACAACAACCCGTGATAAATAGTAGTGCTAATAATTCCTAACAATTATCAATACTGGCAATATTCTCAATATTAGCTAACATAACACTAATAATTATTGTGGTGAAATAAATAGTATGTTCTAACGTCAATGTTAATATTTTAAGAATGGCAAAGTAAGATACTAATATTTTAATAATGATAATTTTTATATGTACTAACCAATATTAGTATAGATAATTTACTAATGGTTAATTGTATCTAAATTTAATAACTCAAAGAAAATGATAATAATAACAACAATGATAATTGATATTAGCTAACCTGATGACCATAACCATTGTGATGGTAATAAAATAATATGACCTACTGTCCATGATAATATTTAAGGGTGTTAAATAAAATACTGTTATTTAATAATTATAAGTATGTTTATAATATTTAATATAAGTGTAGTTAGTCTACCAATGACTAATCATGTTTAATAATAATTTTTGTAATAACAATTTAAGGTAACTTAAATAATCTAATTTAGGAAGAAGAGTCATCTTACATTAGTCGACATGGTAGCTCAACGCGACTGTGCTGCCCCAACTTGACCCCAGCCATAGGCCAGCAGTCTGACTCGGTCCTGGACCGAGTTGACTCGGTTTGGCTTGAACAGCCGCACACTCCCCCTCTCTCTCTCTCTCTCTCTTCCTCTTCTCCTCTCTTTTCTTTCTTTCCTTCCTTTTTCTCTTCACTCTCTCCCTCTGGTTTATCTTTCTCTTCACCCTGGGGTTCCAGTCAGACCTGGACCGAGTTCCAACTCAGTCAGCGACTCGACTGAGTCAGTAACTCAACAGTGAAAACAGGGTGCGACCCACTGAGATTTGAAACTCAGGTGCAGCATGGCAATGGCCCTGCTCTCTCCTCTCTCTATCTCTATTTTTCTCTCCATTTATTTTCTTGTTTCTTCTTTCTCAGTGTAGTATCCCACCCGGCCAGCAATCTGCTGGCTCGCAGCAATGGCTGTCATAAGCAGGAAACGAAGGAGACAACGATCCGTTCTCCTTTCCAACCGCTTCCTTCTTTCTCCTCCAAAACTTTGGAGCAATTACGGGGTCATCCATGACCAGCGCCGTGGTTTGGACAGACTCAGACTCAGCCCGAGACTCGGCCAATTCGAGTGATTGCATTGGGGCGGTGCAACAGCCGCACCACTCACCTTATCCTTTCTTCTTCATTTCTTCCTCTTTTCTTCCTTTCTTTTCTCCACTCTCCTCTCTCTGCACCATCACTAGATGGTGAGATCCTGAAAATGACATCCCGAACTGAGTCTGACTCAGTTGGAATGGCAGGGAAGATGGCTGCCATTAACGGCGAATCTCGAACGGAGGCTCCCTCCTCCAATCCGACAGCATGGGATCGTTCATATGGACTGTAGGGAGCTTATGGATAGGCTTTTTCAAAGCTCTAGGATCGTTTGGGTGGTGGGTTTGGGAGGATGAGAAAATGGCTAGTTTCATGGCTGCGGATGCAAAAATATAGGGTGAGCTACTGTTCCTCAATCCGCACGCCTTATATGCTCGCCCTAATCTTCCCTGAACCATCGGATCAACAGCAAGTAGTCCAGATCTCCTCTGTTTGAAACCGCCTCCAAAACAGTGGGCGGAATGGAGACGGTCGTGGTTTCCTCTCTCTGGTATTGAGGGAGCCCTAAACTAGGTTCATGGACGACTAGGATTCCCTTGTCTTGAATGGTGGAGATGCAAAGGTGAGATGTTACATGGATCGCCCTACCTGCAGCACAACAGGTTTCTATTTCTGGGAACTTTGTGTTTTTGGGACTATTTGCATTAGTTCTCGTGTGTACACGTGTGCCAGAAAACTGGATACAATAGTGGGGTTTTGGTTGTGCGTGTCCTCTATCCGATGGACGGTTTGGATCCTTCAAATGGTCAGCATGGATGGGCTGCTGATCGGTCGAAATCGGACATTGTTCGTCCACTCTTTCGAACGAGGAAAAAGGAGGGAAATCCCTCCTGTTTTTAGAAATGTTGGGTCAACGTCCGGTTTGAGTGTGCTAACCGACCAGTGCACCGCGGGAGCACACCTGTTGGTGTACCTAGTGGCCTAATAGTGGGGCCCACATGATGTTTTAATGAAATCCACTCCGTCCATTTGGCTCCTAGGATTTTATTATGACCATAGGTCAAGGATGGGTCTAATCTATAACTTGGATGGACCATAGCATCGGTTTTACACACCTAAATAATGATACCTGGCGATCTTTGAAAGTTTAATGGTTAGATTTCTCCCTACTATAGTCAGATTCTCTATTTGGGGTCCTGAGGGTTGATTACCTGGGACCTGATGGCAAATTAGATGACTAATCCATTATTTTGAAGTGGAGATCGTACGTTTGGATGGCTTGATGGACAATGGGTCTTACAAAATCCAGGGTCTTATATTAATGACTGATAATCCCTTTTTTGGAAATCGACAACGGATGATTCGGTTTGCAGATTGCGCTTAATGGTCAGATTTCACTATATTATGTCATTTATAGATTTATAAGTTCCTAATATCACCTAGGTTGTTCTGTTACGCAGTATGGTTCGGGAGCTGATTTATCATTAGGTTACTTGGAGTATGATAAACCAGTGGGTTAGCTTGCTAGTGTTTCAAAAACTAAGATAAATGATCGAATTAGATCTACTTCATGCAAATTAATGGTGATCTAGATGATTCGAATCTTTAAGACCCATCTAAGTGGACTTTAGTGCTAGTGGGCCGATCATGTGTATAATCTAACTGCCTGTTTGACCCTGAAATCGTGTGGCTGGATTACTAATGGTCATGGCATAAGTTGAACAATCGTGTGGTCTGAAGCCTACGATAACTAACATGAAATTTAATTGTCTAGCAAGGTCATTAAAAACCTAAGTTAGGTTTGACTCGATAACCTTCCTCCAAGATGGATAGCCTGATTGGTGTTTATACTAAATCAAACCTTTATTATAACACCCGAGTACACAAAAGTACGGGGTGTTACATTGTGAGCATATGCGGCCCGTGTATGAGGCCTATTGTGATGAACACGCGGCTCGTATGTGGGGCCTATTGTGATGTATTTGAGGCCCCTAGGATGTGGCCCATTGTGATGTACTTGAGGCCCTTGTATGAGATCCATTTGATGTATATGAGGCCCACATATTGCGACCCATTTGATGTTTATGAGGCCCTTGAGTAAGGCCCATCGTGGTGAACATTAGACCCTTTATGTGAAGCCCATTATGTTGTGAATGAGGGCCTTGCATGAGGCCATGAACCCCACTATATGTTTGGCTCTATGTGGGCCACTCCTTGGGGGCAATGCTGGTTAAATGTCCACATTGATGGGCAATGATGGTTGAATGTCCACATTGTGACCTTTCCTTAGGCCTTGTTAGGCCCATTCTCACCAATTCTGACTGTTGAGGCCGATTATGAGTATGTGACAGCATAACATCATGATACATGCCCATACGCATCATCTACATGTTTGTTATGAGATGTGATTGATCATTGCATATGCCATAGGGCAAGTTATTTATGGGACTCCCTGAGAGACGGAGTTGCCCCACATGAGCGCGCAAGACACAGGTTTGATGCATGACTGGATGGTATGACTCATGCATCTCGCATTTTGGGATATGACTACTGTACGCCTTAGTGACATCAGGGCCGTGGCCTTCATAGGCATGTCATGGATGGCTAGGTGGGACACTGGAAATATTTGATTCTAGCATATGGGTGCTATAGACGTCCCTAGGTGAAAATTCCTAAACCTTCGTGGCCAGGAGACGCCCCAACGTCTAGAAAGAGTGGATACGTGAGCGCTCGAGTGCCGAATACCAGTAGGTCGCGTCTCCCACTGTGTCGTGGTTGGTTGGGAAGGGGTTATGACCTTACCCGCCCGAGGGTAGTGGGCATAGCTAGGTTGAGTTTGACCAGCTCGTAAATAGGTCCGCTATTGACGTGCCGGGTAGATATTGGCTGACTACTGGCCAGACAGATAGTGAGGTCTCTTCCACTTGCATGGTTGCACGTCCAGTGGGCGGCGATTGCATGTAGAGTGTACTAGACCCCGGTGATGATCCCAGAGATGTACGGTACTGATATGTGGACTTATTGAGCAGGAGTTGCACACTCAACATTATACTCATTTATTCATTCATTCACTATCACTATCCACTCGGCCTGGTGGTGCACAACGAATTGTTATGTGTACCTTCACACTGGCCAGGATTTCGGTTGGGGGGCGTAACCAACCTGAGACCAGGAGTTTACCATATTGAGTCTATCTATCCAAATTTAGGTATGGAGCTGGTTTAGATAGAAGTCCCTTGTGATGGACCTCGTAGCTTGCGACACTACGTATTATCATCCCGACTTCACACTCTAACTTGGTCATTTCATTCACACTGCATATTGCATTACATCCATAGTGTATGACATTTGGCTTACTATGTCTCCGCATTGCATAGCCGACCTACTTTACTTTCTCAGTATACGTCATTACCTTATTATGTCTTTCATCGCATATCCTGGATGAGGTTGATGATATTTTTTTATGGACTTGTCAATATTTCTGCTTACTCTGATATTATATTCTAAGCACGCATATACTGCTCACACACTTACACCACCTTCTAAGCTTTCTATAAGCTTATGCATGATAGATGCATGCAGGTGATGTTAGGATGCAGCCGAGCTGAGGCAGGAGCATGTGGTTGAGCTTCTGGAGTTTTCTTTGATATCTCTATATTGTATTTCCCTTTTAACATTGTACTCGAATGATTATATTAGTAGATATGTGGTGATGATGTTGTTCTTGTGATTTGGGTATACTTGTGGTTATGCTTCTTAAGAGACAAATTCATGTTGAAAATCTTCCTTGTACGATCTCAAGATCGAAATTTGGTGTATGGCCGCCGAGAGTTGAGAATGGGGTACTACGGAGGCTGTCGACATCGGATTCGGCGATCGGGGATTTTGTGAGACCGGTTTCCAAGTTTGGGGCGTGACAAAGAACCTCTTATCAACCACTCAGATCAGCAAAGGGCAAAAGCAGCCCATCCATTGGACCGAAAAAGGGAAGTGACCTTCCCTTGACTGGACAAACATCAAGATCCCACAGGAAGGTGGATCGGAGGAGCTAGAAGAGCTCCAACTTCTGAGTGAAGAAATTGGGTCAGATATGGATTCTGAACCCAGTCCAGCAGATATTATGGTCAATGGATTAGATGAGCCGTCCATACAGCTAGATCAAGCTAGCAAGATTAAGAGGGGAAAGGAATAAAATTGGTCGGCTATTCCCCCAACAGTCGAATCGGCCAGTAAGCCATCTAAGGGTATTGGTCTATTAAAAAAAAAAAAAACACCAATGTAAATAGCAATTGGCATCCCGAACCAGGTCAGGATCAGTCATGACATGCAACACCGTCTTGTTCGAGATCCCTTGGAGCAAAAAAAATAAAAAATCTCGAAGATTAAAAAATAATAGATATTTTAGAAAAAAAATCAGATATTTGTCAAAATTCAAAAAAACCAGAAACTCTTCAAAAACTAAAAGCAACAGAAAATTTCACAAACAACAATGTACCAAACACACTACTCACAGTACCAGAGTTTAAGGTCGACTCATATGATTTCGATCTAGAGTTAGACTTTGAACTCATGGGTTTGGATGAAGCCAAAGATGAGGAAAATGATGACTTGACTCTCAAACTAGAGGACTCCCTCAAAAGTTCGAAACAAAAGCCAATGTCATTGCGGACGATTTCCAAATTGTAAACTTGGGATCACTAGGACTTCTTAGAGAAGTGCATATCGGTAGATCCTTGCCTCAGGAATACAAGTAGAGGATGATGGAATTCTTGAAGCCAAGATTATCCAACCTTGTTTTCTCCTATAAAGACATGCCTGGACTAGATGAAGAACTGGTAGTACATCACCTACCAACAAAGCCTGAAATGAAGCTGGTCAAACATAAGGTCCGAAGAATGAAGCTATAATGGGCACTGAAAGTCCTTGATGAAGTCATCAAGCAATACAACGCGGGATTCCTGGTGGTCTCCAACTACCCAGAATGGCTCACAAATATCGTGCCAGTTCCAAAGAAAGACGGCAAAGTTAGGATGTGCATCGACTTTCGGGATCTGAACAAAGCCAGTCTTAAAGATGATTTCTCGCTGCCTCACATAGGCACACTGGTAGATAATACAACATGATACAAAATTTTCGCATTCATGGATGACTTCTCTGACTACAATCAAATTAAGGTAACCATTGAAAATCGCGATAAGACATCCTTCATCACACCATGGGAAACTTTCTGCTATCGGGTTATGTCATTCGGGTTGAAAAATGAGGGCGCTACATACCAGCGAGCCATAATTGCCTTGTTCCACGACATGATAAACAAGGAGATGGAAGTCAATGTGGATGACATGATCGTCAAATCTCGCACAATCGAAGGACACTTCGAAGACCTCAAGAAGCTCTTCGATAGGCTGAAAAAGTTCAAGCTCCGCCTCAATCACAAAAATGCGTCTTCGACGCAACTGGGAGCAAACTGCTAGGCTTCAACGTCAGCGAAGATGACATCAGGGTTGATGAAACCAAGACGAAAGCAATCATTGAAATTCCATCTCCAAGGACTGAGAAAGAAATTTGGGGTTTTCTCGGGCGAATTCAGTACATTAGCCGATTCATCGCTCAGCTCACACCCATTTTTGAGCCCATATTCAAGCTCCTAAGAAAGAGCTCGCTAAAAGAATGGAACGACGATTGTTAAGCGGCCTTCAACAAAATCAAGAGGTACTTGTTGAAACCCCTAATGCTGATGCTACTTATGCCAGGTAGACCGTTATTGCTATATATCTCTGTAGCAGCATAAGCGATCGAATGCGTTCTCGGCCAACATGACGTTTCGGGAAGGAAGGAACAAGCAATCTACTACTTAAGCCGAAGGTTCACTAGCTACGAATCCAAGTATTCCAGCTTAGAGAAAACATGCCTCGCTTTGGTCTGGGCAACGTGACGGCTTTGAAATGGCCAAGCTATATGTCCTGGGGGGGGGGGGGGGGTGAATAGGACTATGCCAAATTAAAATAAAATCAACGGAATAAAGATAAATAGATAGCCTTACAATTATAGATCAATTCATAATACTAAAATCAATTCAACCTCAATAAATAAGAATTGAGAGGTTGATACAAATTCAGTTCTAAGGACAACCTTACACCATAATAACAAGGGCTTATGGTAGGACAACCTTATTTGTAGAACGTCTTTTGAATCAATAACTCAATCTGAATAAAAAAAACCAAATAGCAAGGAATTGTAAATAAATTGCAGAAATAGAGATCTAACTTATTACAACAATCCCCACACTTGCTTGAAATGTAAATTGTTACAACATTTACATCCACACTTATAATTCACAAAAATTGAATGGTAAATGATATGAAATTTAAGCAAGCATTCAATCCACAAGACAAAGAGTTATAGTGGTTCGCCTGTGTGTATACCAACTGTCTTTCAACAGCCACACAGAATGCTACTCCACTCCTAATATCCTCACACAGGGGATATTAGCATTTACTATTAAATAGGTTTCCATAGGTTCACCCAAAACCTTTACAATTGTGTCTTTTTAACTTGGCTTACACAATTCAAAAACCCACACTTCTGAGTTTTCTGGCTCTCCTCAGATAACCACACAAATTGAGATTTTTCTAGTGAATCTCAAACAAAAACTAAAATAGAATGAAATTTATAAAATTGTAAAATACCTGGATTTCTCCTTTTCGTAGCAGCCCGGTAGAACCAATCGGAGTAGATGTTCGAATATAGAAGTTCAATGTCCACTGCTCACTTTAATATGGTTCTAAGTTCTAATTGATTTTAGATTTAACCTGTTGGGCGTAGCTATATTTGATTTTGATTCCAAGAAGAAGGAATAAGGCAATTCCTCTTTTCAAATGAGATTAGAATATAGAAATAAAATTAAATTAAATAAGCTAGCAAAAAGAGAAAGCAATTATGCACAAAATAGCTTAAAAACAAACACAAACTTATCTCAGAGTGGAGCCTTGAATTCACTTAATTTTCAATATAAAACTCTAAAATTGGTGTGCTATTTATAGCTGAAGAAATTCATCTTCGACTGATCTTGTAATAAACTGATTTTTGAATTTTTGAGCGCGATCACATCAGACCGTTGTACGACCGGTCGTATGTAGTCCACGACTAGTCGAAGGCAGTCCACGACCGGTCGAGACCCCTCCCCTCTACGACTGGTCGTGGACACTTGATTTAGTCGCTGGAGTTTGAGTCGTAGCTTTACGACTGGTCGAAGGTCAAGTCGAGACCATCCCACGACCGGTCAAGCAGACTCTAGGACTGGTCGTAGCCGAACTGAAAAATCTGATCAATTGCAACAATTCTATGACTGGTCTTGGAACTTCTTAGACTGGTCGAGACAGTGCTAGGACTGGTCGAACAAGGTCTAGGACTGGTCTTAGAAATAGAGCAAAATCATGTAATAATATTCAAATGAATTATGTAGCCAAAGTGACCTACCCTAAGGTCAATCTAAGGTTTATCATACCTGGGACATGAAGTATGGACATTGAACACTTCTTAGACTTTGATCATTACGAAGCTTGAGTTCTTCTTGATGTAGCTTGACTACTTCACAAGCTTTGAAATTAAGTTGCACTTGAGTCCCGTACTTAAATTTGAATGTTGAACTTCCACTTGCACTTGAATCTTGAGTCTTGACCCTGAGCTCTTCTTTAATATCTTCTACATTGTAGCTTGAACTATCATGAAGCTTGAAGAATTCTTTGAACTAGACTTCAAGTGTTGACGTGGTGTCTCGAACAGATTTATCAATATATAAACACAAGACATACGAAGAAGTTTTGACACACAAAATTTGACAATCAAAGAGGAATCAAATCATAGCACTTAAAGTCTCCCCCTTTGTCAAATTTGTGACAAAATACTCTCATACTTTAATTAGATAAGCATCACATTGTATAATAACGACTCATGCACCAGTTGTCATAAAATAAGCATCATCGAGACAACTCAACTCCCCATGAGTTAGTACACCTCAACTCCCCCTGAGTAGGCATATACCCCCATCATCACAATCATAATCCATAGAATTCACAAATTCTCCCCCTTTTTGTCAAAATATGACAAAGGAAGAATCAAAGATAGGATATGAAAGACAGAAATAGAGAAAGTAACTCAGAAAGATAAATAGTTTAGAGTTAAGAATAATACATAAGAGGTAATTAAGGTGAGTCAGAGTACAAAAAAAAAGAGCAAATGAAGTTTAAAACAGGCAACCCCACAACCAAAGAAGGTAAATTAGTAAAGTTATTACAGACCAAAGATTTAACAATGTCAATCTGATCCAGAAGATGGAGCAGGTATGTTAGGATCACTTTGATAAAGGCTCTTCTGTAAGCGCCTAAAATATCTGCGCATACTTTTAAATTGTTGATTGTGGCCAACATTCATCTGTTCTACCTTTTCCTCTAATGCACTTAGACGTGCATTGAAATCAGATGGTTCAAAATCTGGATCATTTCCAGCGTCAGAATCAATTTCATTAAAAATATCATCCATGTCAATATCATCGGGCGGTAACTCATCACCTTCGACACCAATCTCAGCTTCAGCAGCAGCTTCACCCGTACCAACATCAACTTGACCAGGGGCCAAATGCAACTTCATTTTATTCAAGTTGGAATTGGTAAATATGAGGTGTTGGATAGGAGCCTCATCGACGGGCATAGCGACTGACATGTGAGTGACTAATACATTCAACAGATATCCAAATGAAATATTACCATAATCAGGATGACTACGGATTTGAATGATAGAGGAACAAATTAAAGAGGACAAACAGACATTAGCACCAATAATGATCGAGTACAAAATACGAACCATAAACAGAGTCAACTCAGTTTTGTTTCTAGAGTGAGGATACAAATTAGAAGTGAAAATACGATACAAAACTCTGTATTTGGGTAACAAGTACCAGGTTTTGAGGGCATTTCCATTGGCAGTCCATGGTGCATTCATGTTACACAATGTTTTAGTATAAGTACATTTTTCCGATTCTGACACTTTCTCAGCAAGTGCGCTAGGATAAATACCATCATCATTTACTTGAATATCTATAAGGCCTGAAATTAAATGTCGATCAACATGAAAAGGCCCTTCTCTAGTATCAATAGTAAAAGTCAGTTGCTCAGCAGAAAAGTCATATGCATGCAACCACGGCCTGTGCTATGGACTGGTATGCTGGCCCACCCCAGCGTAAAATGTTTTCCCAACCTATAGATTGAAGAAGTGGAAAAAGACCGAAAGGAGCGATATGGTTTAAATCAACGACTTTTTCAATAATGACATTGCGCATACGCAAATCATGTACATGAGGTGGATCATCTTCAGGAGCACCTATAGGATGTTTCTTTTTACCTCTAGAATCCATATTCTTGAAGAAATGAAAGAAATTTCAAGAAAATAGAGATGAGTTTCTCTAGATTCAACAAAAAGGAAGAAAAACTCAAAAAGTTGAAGATCTATATAAAATAGAGAACAATAATCAAGAAATCTAAGAGAAAAGATTAAGATTTTTCAAGAAAGCAAGGAAAACCATTCTAACCTGAAGGAATCGACCACAAGGGTTCGACTAGTCGAAGCTCGGCTCGTAGGTGAGAAAGGTTAGAATGAAGAAGAAGAGTGTTTTCTCCAAATTAAAGAGGTCAACGCGCGCACGACTAGTCTTGGGACATACTCGACCGGTCGTAGCAAGACTGGTCGAGCACATCCTCGACCGGTCTTAGGCCAGGAAAAATATGCAATTTCCATAGAATTTTGAAATTTAAATTAATAACATATTAACATTATATACAATATGATACAAAGATGCATGATCAATCATTTAAAATTGCACATACCAAGATCAAATTTCAATTTGTTAAACCTGCTTTTATTGAGCGATTTAGTGAAAATGTCAGCAAGCTGAGTCTCAGTAGGAATATATTCTAAGATAGATATTTTTTTCTTCCACTAATTCACTAATATAATGAAACCGAATGTCAATGTGCTTAGTACGTGAATGTTGGATTGAGTTTTTTGAAATGTTTATCACACTGGTATTATCACAGTATAAAACCATCGAGTCTTATGCGATTCCATAATCACTCAGCATACGTTTCATCCAAACTAGCTGAGTACATGCATTTCCCGCTGCAATGTAATCGGCCTCAGCAGTTGAGAGTAATATGGAACTTTGTTTCTTGCTAAACCAAGAAACTAAACAGTTTCCAATGTAAAAACAACCACCGCTGGTTGATTTTTAATCATCTATATTTCCTGCCCAATCAACATCTGAATACCCAGCCAATTGAACACTAGTATCATAGGGATACTAAAGACCCAGATTAACTGAACTTGCGACATATCGAATAATTCGCTTAACAACAGTTAAGTGAGATTCTTTAGGATTAGACTGATATCTAGCGCAAATTCCAACACTTAAAGCAATATCAGGTCTACTTGCTGTTAGGTAAAGTAAGCTACCTATCATGCTACGATACAATTTAGGATATACATCTTTACCTGTAGAGTCTTTTGAGAGTCTTAGAGTTGTACTCATAGGAGTATCAAAATTCTTTCCATTTTTAAATCCAAACCTCTTAATCGAGTTTAATGCATACTTAGTTTGTGAAATAAAAATTTCATCAGATTGTTGTTTTACTTGCAACCCTAGAAAGTAATTTAATTCACCAACCATACTCATTTCGAATTCAGATTTCATCAGATCTGCAAACTCAACAGTCATGTTAGTACAAGTTGATCCATAAATTATATCATCAACATAGATTCAAACCATTAAGATATCATCGTTATGTTTCTTAACAAAGAGCGTCTTATCGACACTACCCATCTGAAAATTGTGACTTAGTAAGAACTTACTCAATTTTTCATACCATCCTCTGGGAGCTTGTTTCAGACCATAGAGAGCCTTTTTAAGACGGTATACATGATTGGTAAGCTTAGGGTCTTCAAACCCAGTCGGTTGTTCAACATATACCTCTTCATGTAAGTCGCCATTCAAAAAGGCACTCTTCACATCCATTTGAAAAATTCTAAATTTTCTAAAACATGCAATAGATATGAAAAGTCTGATCGATTCAAGGCGAGCAACTGGGGCAAAAGTTTCATCATAATCAATCCCTTTAATTTGCGTGTACCCTTGCACAACCAGTCTTGCGTTGTTTCGAATGATATTTTTCAATTCATCAGACTTATTTTTGAAAATCCATTTTGTTCCAATAATGTGTTTATCTTTAGGTCTATGAACAAGATACCAGACATCATTTCAGACAAACTGATTAAGTTCTTCCTGCATCGCTACTATCCAGTTTTCATCAGAAAGTGCTTCTTTTACGTTAACCGGTTCCATCTGGGATGTAAAGCATACGTAGTTACATATGTCTTCTAATTGTCTACGAGTGCGCACACCAGTGAGAAGGTTTTTAAGAATTTGATCAGTTGGATGATCTTTAACAGTCCTTAATTCAGAATTAGTTTCACTTGATGAAGTATCTGGTTTTTCAAATATAAGAGCTTCATCATTATCTGAACTAGGGGCAGGTGTATTCAAGTGGTCGTCAATTACTACATTTATAGACTCTTTAATTACACCGGTCCTGTTGTTCAGAACACGATATGCACGACTGTTTAAAGAGTATCCTAAAAGGATCCCTTCATCACTTTTAGTGTTGAACTTTTCCAGATTTTCACGGTCACGTAAAATATAGCACTTGCTGCCAAAAACTCGAAAGTATTTGATATTAGGCTTTTTCTCAAACCACATTTCATAAGCCGTTTTATTATTAGATTTGTAAATATAAACACGGTTGATAATGTAGCAGCGGTATTCACTGCTTCAGCCCATAAATTTGTAGGGAGCTTCATGCTATTCAACATAATATTTCCCATTTCTTGGAGTACTCTATTTTTCCTTTCCACAATACCATTTTGTTGAGGAGTTTTGGGTGCAGAGAATTCATGTGATATTCCCTGATCGCTACAGAGTTTCTCAAAACCACTATTTTCAAACTCGGATCCATGATCACTTCGGATCTTACTGGCTTGAGAACATTTTTCAGTTTGGATCCGTTTGATAATCTTTTTCACCTCATCAAGAGTTTCTGATTTGTTTCTTAAAAATGAAACCCAAGTGTATCTTGTATAATCATCTACGATGACGAAGATGTATTTTTTGCCACCTCGACTTTCCGTTCTGGTTGGTCCTATAAGATCCATGTGGAGAAGTTCGAGTGGTCTAGATGTGGTATTTGAGTTCACCTTTTTGTGAGAGCTCCTAGTTTGTTTACCATACTGGCATTCACCACATATTTTGTCTACTTTCTGCACTTTAAGTAGACCTCTAATAAGTTCTCCTTTGCTCAATCTGTATAAATTCCGGTAATGTACATGTCCAAGGCGTTTATGCCATAATTCTGTCTCATCGGTATGGACCATGTAACACGTTTGATTAGATGAGCTAGCATTGCTTAATATATAGCAGTTTTCAGAAGTTCTACGACCAGATAATATTACAGAACCCTTTTTATCTATAATCTCACAACTTTGATTAGAAAATTTAACACAATGGTTGTTGTCACATATTTGAGATATACTTAAAAGGTTGTGTTTTAGTCCCTTAACATATAAAACATTCTTAAATAGGGGAAGATTATAAAGTTGAACCGTACCTTGGCCAATAATCTTGCAGTTGCTATCATCACCAAATGTGACTGACCCATTAGTCATGTCTTTTAGATCGGTGAATAAAGCTTTGTCACCTGTCATGTGCCTGGAACATCCACTGTCTAGGTACCATTTTGAATGACTTGTTGCTTTGAAAGCAGTGTGGGCAACCAAGCAGGCAACTTTAGGAACCCATTTCATAACTGTTTTGGGTTTAGGAACATAGTTGATCTTCTTTTGTCTGATGTTGTAGGAATGACCTACTAAGTTAGATTTTAAGATCTCCTTAAGTAAATCAACTATTTTTTCAGCAAGAGGATTTCTGATCTGATTTTTAAAATAACTGCTTTTAGGTTTTTGAAAAGTTTTTGTATTTTTAGAAAAATTTTGACAAGTACCTTTTCCTTTTGAGTTAGAAGCCTCTCCTTTCACAAAGTTGGGAGAAGTATTCTTTTATTTAGGAGATGTATTTTTATCATAGCCCAACCCGGATCAATCGCCACATTTTCTTGATCCAGATAATAATTTTTCTAACTTTGAATCACCTTGGGCATATCTCCATGTATCCTTCAAACTCAGAAGAGAAGATACTTCATTTTTAAGTTTCTCATTTTCAGATTTCAAATCATCAATCAGGGAGGTTTTGAATTCCAAATCACATTTTGACTTTTCGAAACAATCTGAAATTTGTGATTTTTTTTTAAAACAAGAGTTTTAAAACATTCTTTGAGTTTAGAAAACTTTTCCCTTTGAAGTTTAAGTTTGACAGCAATTTTACAACTTTCCTTATATAAAGCATTATAAGCATCTTGAAGATCTTCTTCATTTTCATAATCACTATTCAAATTTTCTTCACTTGTTGAATCATCGTGATCTAAAAAAGTAAACTTGGCTAGAGGCTTGAGGGCCTTAACTTCATTGCCCGACTCGGTTTCAGAATCTTCTGAATCATAAGTAGCTTCAGACTCAGATGATTCATCTCAAGTAGCCAACATACCCTTCCTTTTGGGTTTGTCCTTTTTAGGACATTTGTTTGCTAAATGCCCATATTCATGACAGTTGTAACACTGACTGTCTTTCAAAGATTTTCGAGTTTTAGGTCTAAATTTCTTTTTATCATTTGATTGAAAATCAACTCTTTTCTTACTTTTGAAAATCTTATAAAACTTCTTTGCTAAAAGAGCCATATCATCTTCAGAATCAGAGTTTTCTTCAGACACATTTTTAGACAATTTTAAAGCTATAGATTTACCTTTAGGAGCTTTAAAGTTTAACTCATAGGTTTGTAAAGAACCAACTAGTTCTTCTACCCTCGTATTGTCCGTATCACGAAGTTCCTGGATCGCAGTTACTTTAGAGTTGAACCATTCAGGAAGTGAGCGTAGTATCTTTGCACACACTTTACTTTCTGGGATTTTATCGGCAAGACCCCACATTGAGTTTACAATGTCATTTAATCTTGTGTAAAAGTCCATAAACATTTCATTTTCCTCCATATGAATTTCTTCAAATTTGGTTGTGAGGAGTTGGACTTTAGATTTTTTTACAATTGATGTACCCTCGTGTGTCATTTCTAAGATATCCCAGGTTTGCTTTGCAGTATCACAGGATATGATTCTTTTGAACTCATTCGGTGATAGTGCGCAAGTGATTGCATTTAGTGCTTTTGCATTGGCACTACTTTCACTTTTCTGAAGTGTGGACCAGGAAGTATACGGTGTTACTCTCATTGATTTTGATCCATTGATACCAGTTACTTCAATGGTAGGAGGGCTCCATTCAATCACTATGGCTTGCCACACACTCTCATCCATTGATTTGAGGAAGATCCTTATTCTGGCTATCCAATAGGCATAGTTGGAGCAATCAAAGGGTGGAGGCCTAGTGACTGATAGACTATCAAAATTTGACATCTTATTTATATAGCTTAGATTGTTAGCTCAGGAAATAAATCCAAAAAAGCAATAAGAATGCCATTAGGCTCTGATACCACTTGAAATGGCCAAGCTATATGTCCTAGAGAGGGGGGGGGGGGGGGGGTGATGAATACTATACCAAATTAAAATAAAATCAGCGGAATAAAGATAAATAGATAGCCTTGCAATTGTAGATCATTCACAATACTGAAATCAATTCAACCTCAATAAATAAGAATTGAGAGGTTAATACAAATTCAGTTCTAAGGAGAACCTTACACCATAATAAACAAGGGCTTATGGTAGGACAACCTTATTTCTAGAACGTTTTTTGAATCAATAACTCAATCTGAATAAAAATCACCAAATAGCAAGGAATTGAAATAAATTGCAGAAATAGAGATCTAACTTATTATAACAATCCCCACACTTGCTTGAAATGTAAATTGTTACAACATTCACATCCACACTTACAATCCACAAAAATTGAATGATAAATGATATGAAATTTAAGCAAGCATTCAATCTACAAGATAAAGAGTTATAGTGGTTCGCTTGTGTGTACACCAACTGTCTTTCAACAACCACACAGAATGCTACTCCACTCCTAATATCCTCACACAGGGGATATTAGCGTTTACTATCAAATAGGTTTTCACAGGTTCACCCATAACCTTTACAATTGTGTCTTTTTAACTTGGGCTTACGCAATTCAAAAACGCATACTTCTGAGTTTTCTGGCTCTCCTCAGATAACTACACAAATTGAGATTTTTCTGGCGAATCTCAAACAAAAACTAAAATAGAATGGAATTTACAAAATTGTAAATTACCTGGATTTCTCCTTTTCGTAGCAGCTCGATAGAACCAATCGGAGTAGATGTTCGAATATAGAAGTTCAATGTCCACTACTCACTTTAATATGGTTCTAAGTTCTAATTGATTTTAGATTTAACCATTTGGGCGTAGCTATATTTGATTTTGATTCCAAGAAGAAGGAATAAGGCAATTCCTCTTTTCAAATGAGATTGGAATATAGGAACAAAATCAAATTAAATAAGCTAGCAAAAAGAGAAAGCAATTATGCACAAAATAGCTTAAAAACAAACACAAACTTATCTCAGAGTGGAGCCTTGAATTCACTTAATTTTCAATATAAAACTCTGAAATTCATGTGCTATTTATAGCTGAAGAAATTCGTCTTCGACTGGTCCTAAGGTCACCATAACTGGTCTTGCAATAAACTGATTTTTGAATTTTTGAGCGCGATCGCATCAGACCGTTGTACGACCGGTCGTAGGCAGTCCACGACTGGTCGAAGGCAGTCCATGATCGATCGAGACCCCTCTACGACTGGTCGTGCGACACTTGATTTAGTCGCTGAAGTTTGAGTCGTAACTTTACGACTAGTCGAAGGTCGAGTCGAGACCATCCCACGACCGGTCGAGCAGACTCCAGGACTGGTCGTAGCCGAACTGGAAAATCCGATAAATTGTAACAATTCTAGGACTGGTCTTGGAACTTCTTAGACTGGTCGAGACAGTGCTAGGACTGGTCGAATAAGGTCTAGGACTGGTCTTAGAAATAGACCAAAATTATGTAATAATATTCAAATGAATTATGTAGCCAAAGTGACCTACCCTAAGGTCAATCTAAGGTTTATCATACTTGGGACATGAAGTATGGACATTGAACACTTCTTAGACTTTGATCATTACGAAGCTTGAGTTCTTCTTGATGTAGCTTGACTACTTCACAAGCTTTGAAATTAAGTTGCACTTGAGTCCCATACTTAAACTTGAATGTTGAACTTCCACTTGCACTTGAATCTTGAGTCTTGACCCTGAGCTCTTCTTTAATATCTTCTACATTGTAGCTTGAACTATCATGAAGCTTGAAGAATTCTTTGAACTAGACTTCAAGTGTTGACGTGGTGTCTCGAACAGATTTATCAATATATAAACACAAGACATACGAAGAAGTTTTGACACACAAAATTTGACAATCGAAGAGGAATCAAATCATAGCACTTACAGGCTTCAACAATACATGATTACCTATTCGATCCTTCTGCTGGCTCGCATGGATTCATTAAAATACCTGTTCAAAAAGCTGGCATTAACTAGCAGGATCGCAAAATGGCAACTGCTATTTTCTGAGTTTGACATCACCTATGTCACTTAGAAAGCAATCAAGGGGCAAGCACTTGTTGACCACCTAGCAGCACACTCTCTGCCTGATTATCAACCATTGAAGCATTCCTTAATGAGGATATCCTCTTTATCGAGGGAGAAAAAGAGAGGAAGGCAAGAGAATGGACACTTTTCTTCGACGGAGCCGCCAATTCAAAAGGAAGTGGAGTAAGAGCAATACTCTATTCCCCCGACGATGTCCCGATCCCCATCTCCAGATGGTTGGCATTTAATTACGCCAACAATGTGGCTGAATATGAAGCATGTATCGCTGGTCTAAGAAAGCCATCATCCTCAATGTGAAAAGATTGTGAGTCTTCGGAGATTCACAACTTATCATCAACTAGATAAACAGTGAATGAAGGACCAAAGATGAAAAGCTGATCCCTTATCACGTCTATCTAGAGAATCTAAGCGAGGAATTCGATGAAGTTACATTCTCATAATGCCGCGAGCAAAAAATCAGTTCGCAGACACCCTTGTCACCCTTGCTAAAATGCTAGAGATTCCTAAAGGAATTTCTAAGTGGGAACTTACTGTGGAACTTCAAGAAGAGCCTGCCTTCTGCCTGCAAATTGATGAAGGAGAGGCCTCCCCAAGCAGCCATCTATGGTACGCAGACATCAGAGAGTACCTCAAGCACCAAAAATACCTTAAAGGAGCTACATCGACAGATAGCCAAACTATCCAGCAACTGACAATTCAATTTACAATCAATGGAAATATCCTCTATAAGTGATCCTTCAACCAAGTCTCTTTCGCTGCGTGGATGAAACAAAAGTAGCTGAAATCATGTCGGAAATTCACGAAGGGGTATGAGGCCCACACATGAATGGTCACATGATGGCGAAAAAGATTCTACGGCTTGGCTATTATTGGCTAACGATGGAGACAGATTACTGCAATCATGTCAGAATGTGCTTCAAATGTCAGGAACACGCAAATCAAATCCATACCCGTGCTTCCGAAGTATACAATCTGGAGACACCATTCCTTTCTCTATATGGGGCCTTGACATCATCGGGAAGGTCAATCCGAAAGCTTCAAACGGGCACGAATACATCCTGGTAGCGGTAGACTATTTCATAAAGTGGATAGAGGCAGCATCCTATACCACCATCGTAGCATCTCATGTGGTAAAATTCATGAAGAAAAACATCATTAGCCGATATGGAATCCCTCATGCCATCATTACAGACAATGGGTTACCTTTCATCAATAAAAGGATGGGCGAGTTCCTCAAAAAATTCAAAATCCAGTGCCATTGATCAAGTCCCTACCACCCTTAGATGAATGGTGGGGTCGAAGCTGCAAACAAAGCTATCATTCGAATACTGGAGAAAATGGTCAAAACATATCGTGACTGGTCGGAAATGCTCCCATATGCACTTTGGGCTTATCGGACATCTTTACGATCTGCTACAAGCGCAACTCCTTTCAAACTCACGTACTGAATGGACGCGGTGCTACCAGTTGAAGTCGAAATCTCATCTCTCCAAATATTACTAGAAAGCGAGATCGAGGAAGGCGAGTGGAAACGAGCAAGATACGATCAACTGCACCTGGTAGACAAAAAGCGCATGCGCGCACTAAGCCACTCACAATGCTACTAAAGGAGGATTACATGGACCTACAACATGAGGGTACGAAAGAGGAGCTTCAAAGTTGGTGACATGGTTATGAAGCACATTTTACGGTCGCATTTACCAAACCCTAGAGGCGTCGCCCTTTGACTCACCAACCTGAGAGGAGAAGATCTTCCAGAGCCATCAACATTGACAATGTGAAAATCTATCACGGGTAACAATACCTAATTTCGTCAATAATTACAATAATAAAGCTGAGGTAAAAAAAACTACCCTAAAATACTCTCACCATTTCTTCCTCATACAAGTCTTAAAAAAAGAGACAAAAAAATGGAAACAGTTCAAAAAAAAAAAAAAAACAGAAAGTGGAAAAGCAAAAAAAAAATCTCACAAAGCCATCTCGCTTCCCCTAAAATAGGGTAGTCCGACCCAAATAAACAACTTATGATTATAATCAGAGACAAAGTCAGGAAGGTAACCAATCAACCAGCAATGAAGGAAATCTCCCCATCTCTCTCGTCACTAAAAAAAGAAATGTGCCTAAGAGAAAAGGGTGAGTTGAAAACCTGAAAGGGCGGCTCGAGTAAAAACAGAGCATAGCTGCCAAGGGGCACTAAGGGTAAAAAGAGCATAGCTGCCAAGGGGTAGGCAAGAGCAAAAATCTGGGACGTAGTGAAAATCAGAAATGTTGCAACGAGCGAAAATGACCGAAGGCCAGTCATTGCAAAAACCTGAAAGGGCGCTTCGAGTAAAAATGGCCAGAAACAATAAAAAAGGAGAGAAAAACAAAAGTGTTGGTACAGGAGAGGTCAAGGTAACGGTCGAAGTGAAGAAATACAAGGAAAAGATAGATCATGGATCAAAATTCTTTCAAACTCTACCCAAATCTAAGGGGCATGATCCTAGTACGCGCTACCTTCAAGGAACAAAGATCCCAAGTAAACAACTCAGAAAACCGGATTCGACGTGGGCTAAGTCCAATGGTCTGATCCCATCATCTAAAGCACAAATCTAAACACAAGCAGACATTGACCAAAAATGGCACAAACAAAAATATTTCTTTCCTTTCAAAGCTTTGGTACACATTTACAAAATTTACTATTTTTCTACAAAACTGCTCTAAACAAAAATATACAACCCTCTTTCAATAAAATTGAAAATCAGAGTCAAAGACCATCCGGTAAGTCTCCCTCTCCTCCCTCATACATCGACAGCTGCTGTCTGAGTCTATCAACCTCCAGCATAGGTAGAAGACCTCATCTCTCTCCAATCGGCGGGACGCTATCATGCTCTCATCATATCGCCGCCCCACCGCCAGACGACGAGCCATATCCTCGCAGGCGTGCTGAAGCACAGAAAGCTCAGACAAAAGGTGGCCATGTGTAGCTAACAAAAAGGAAGGTTCAATAAATGAATTCTCTTCGAACGCTTCAAATGAGTTGTCGACCCCTGAAGAGGATGAAGCAGAATCCTCGACGATGTCCCTATCATCCTCATCATCTACCAGATGCCAACTAGAAAACTGACGGTAAAGCGACTGATCCACCACCCACCGCTGATATGGTACTGTCGCCAAAGGAGGAGCCCAGGACTCGAACTCCAATATAGTCGTATCCAGGCAATCCTGCCACGAAGTCTGAATTCACTGGCGAAGAATCGACATGTGCAGAGGAAGAGGGGCATGCCCAAATCCCGAAAAAGAAAAAGCAGGGATGTCATGCCAGAAGCTGAATTGTCAAAGGAAGCGAATCGGTTGATAAGAGCAATAGCCTCGGAAGCCCAGCAGAGCAGAGGAGTATGAGTGACACTGCAAATCAAAGGCACCCGACATATCCACGAAGCCTCCCAACTAATCTCCCATCCTCGGAGCTCAGAAAACCTACGACGATAAAGGGACTCGGTAGCCTCAGCACCAAGAGGGAGCCCGTCCAGAAGCAAAGACAGGACATCGGTACGATGGGAATCGGGCCAAGAGAGGCGAGGTGTCATGAATAAGTACTCTCATAACCACACCTAAAAAGAAGGAAAATCATACATTAAAAAAAAAAAAAAAAAAAAGAGAAAAAAAAAGGTGGAACGTGAAGTACCTAGAGAAAAGAGCTCATACAAGAGCTAGAGACGAGCAGATCCATCGCCTCCTCGAGCAGAGGAACATCAATCATACAAGAGCTCAAGGGAGAACTTGCTAGTGCCACCATCAACTGTGGGGAGAGCTGCTGAAAATCCAAACCAAGGCCTAAAGTTTGAAGACCGCACCTGACAGGATGGAAGAAGATACGCCTCTTGGGAGAAAGGGAGACCAGTCAAACGAGACAACTCCTCCAAAGAAGGTCCTAACTCCAAATCATTAAAGGAAAATAAGTTCAGCGCCGGAACCTAGTCGTAGGACGCAACACTTAACAATTGCCAATCTAGGCGAATTTGATAAAGGTGCATAACCTCTCTAAACAGAAGATGCAGCTCGCGACTCTTAGAGGCGGTCAAACTCCCTATCCAGATGCGAAGTCTCTCTAAATAGGTACCACATGGTTGCAAGCGACAGATACGAACTGACACACCCTCAACAATCTGGAGGCCTGGATCGGCTGGTGAGTCATCAAAAATAGGCATCCCCTCGTCCAAAAAGTCAATCTCATGGTGACGAAAGAAGCCCGACGCTCCCATAGCCTCACGAAGCGTGTCCTAAAAAGCAGCAACAGGCAGACCAGAGTCACCCACAATCATCACATCCGAAGCTGTCAGAAAAGTACCTGCCCCAGGCGTCGCAATACTAGGGCCACTCCAGTACAAAGAACTATCAAGACCACTACCCAGATCTCCACCATCATCCAAATCACCAACCGAACCACCACCACCCATCACAACCTCGTAATCCGCACCAAAAATCATGCCCAAACCATCAACAAGGGGGGTACCACCTGTCAAAGTCCCATGATCCATCCCATCCGACCCATCCATCAGATCCCCATAACCCATCTCATCTAAACCATCCATCACACCCAAACTATCAATGTGAGGCCCATCATCCACCAAAACCCCATGATCCGTCCCATCTAAACCACCCATCATACCCAAACCAACAAGATGGGACCCACCATTTAATAAACCACCCCATGATCTACTCCACCCATCACAATCAAGCCATCATCTCCACCATCAAAACCCATGCCATCAACCATGACCAAATCCGGACCATCCACCATCATCAGGGTACCATTCACACCATCCAATGGCATGTCCACACCCAAACTCCCAAAAAATCAACCCACCAAAATCTCCATCCTCACTACCCAATGGCCCACTAAGAGTAAGCCCATCCAAACCATCAAACAACCACCCTTCTCCCAAACCTCCTCCTACCACCTTACCAAAATCCATCTCACCATCAATGGTGGTTGGAGACACACCATAAATGGCATTCAACTCTTCAAGTGGCCCTACCAAACCACCATTAATACCCACTAACCCATCATTAAGAGCTTCATCCATAAATGAGCTCTCATCCACCATCTCATTATAAAAAGTGAAAAGAGGTGCATCGTTTACCTCAATGAGTGGACTCATGCTCCCACCATTGTTGAACCCACTAAGGCTCCATCCATTTCCAACCATTGAAAAAGATAGAGGGAAGAAGACAAGATAGAGAAGAGGACAAAAGAGGGGACAAAAGGAAGGAAAAGAAGACAAAAGGGAAGATTTAAGTTGTAAAATATGGAGAGGAATGTCAAGACAACTACCTCAGATGAACAAAGAGGAAGTTGCTGTTGCTGGAAGAAAAGCCGGACAGGGGCGATAATCGGATTATCGTCCGCTGTAATCCGATTATCGTTTGCTCTCGAGATATGTGCCCTCTGTTGCGATAACCTTCCATTCTCAGAAAACGGGTAGAAGTCAACGGGCGGTAATCGGATTACTGACCGGACATGGATTTCACACCAATCATGCATGGGTCTATCATGGATGCTAGGGGAAGCCAAAAACTCAACATGATGCGCAATCAGATCAACAAGAGGGCTTGAAAAGCAATGTGAAAGGCAACACTGGATAAGCAAATTCTGGTATGTATGGAAGAATGTACGCAGAAGATACATGGGTAGAAAGGATAAAAAGACACTATTCATCAGGTATATAATCATCCGTACCCTTCAAAGGAACTTCAGGTCCCAAAAGGCCCTCTCCAGCAAAGAGCGCGCTGCCACTAGGAGCGTAAGCATTACTCAAAATGGGACTTATGCCGTACTGCTCACACCAGGAGCTATACTCTCTCGCTGGATCAACGAAAGCACTGGCTTCATAACCCTCCAGAGCAGCTGCCAACTCACGCTCAGGAACTGCCCTCCAGTTTGCCAATTCAGATGGTGGGTTGAACGATATGAGAGAACTACCAGTCAACTACTAAAAGAGTCTATCTCCCAAGTACCACTTTGTCACTTGAGGATCCTCTAAAATGCGACGACGACGGGAAGCCTGGAAAGCTTCCTGAGCCTCAAGAGTAAGAGCGGCGGCCGATCGAAAGTAAAGCCTGGTGTAGAACTAATAAAAATAATCTAAAGGTCAGGTTAAGAGTACAGAAAAAAAGAACGAGGCATGAAAAAGCATTTGCTCACATCATCAGGAATTAGGGCAACCACATTAGATCTCCAGGCGAGATCTGAAAACTGGCGGGTACGGCTGCGGTTATCCTTATACCACGGCATCATACGAGGGAAAGGAGGGGTGTGATTTATCAAGGTAGGACCCAAATGTGGGAAGTGGTCAAAAAAGCAAACCTACACAAGGATCGATCATCAGAATGCACCTTCATAAGAAAGGAGACGAGGCTAAAGGGTTTAATACACACCTCAATGACTAGATAAAAGTCAGTCATCGACCTGCTGCTGCAACGACTAGCCTTGTCTAACCCTTCGTACAAATGGGCTAGAAGTGCAACATTCCAGTTATACGACGTAGGAAAAGTAATATTTTCCATAGGCCTCAGCAGACGGGAGCTCACTAACTCATTTCCATGAAAGAAGATCATGGCTCCCAAAGTATACAGAATTAAGGCACGAGCTTTCACAATCGGTTCGGCCTTAGTTTGCGGAATCCGCCAATAGCCATTGCAATTTGAATTTGGGCTCTGAGAAGTCTGAAGAATGAGGAACCATCCCTAGAAGACTCATCCAGTCATCCTCAGTAGGAATAGGGAGATCCTCCTGGAAAGGAATAGACGCCCCTCGTATCGAAGACCAAGCTGAATGAAGATATCATAAAGAGTGATTCCCCATTCTCCAAAGGGAAGATGAAACGTGTGGGTCTCAGAACGCCACCGCTCAGTCAGTACGGATAAAAGCACCATATTCGTCTTGCTTAGACAAACTCAGAACAAGTCATAGAGTGGAATACGATCCAACACCTAAAAAAACAATGGCTGGTGATCCATGAACCAATCCAGCCAATGCCTGCGGACTCCACGACCCTTCAAGACAGCAGGAGCCCTTCCTTTTCGAGCCACATCTGAAAGGTGTCGACCCTCCTGGAACGCCCCGATTTTTGGAACCCGAGTATATGACTCGTTCTCCAAAAACTCAAGTGTTAGCCTATAAAATTCAGTTTAAATTTGAACCGCTTATCATTAATCAGAGTTAACAGCAACGTAGTTAGAGTAAACCATGCATTGAATAAAAAACATTCTGATCCTCACAAAATTCCAAATGTAGCGCCCATACAGGACTTATACACCCCTCAAATAACAAAGTTCATTAATTTAAAAATAGAAATCTATCATCTAATGATGGAGCTCAATATGGGCTGAAGGGACCCTGTCTAGCTCCTCAGCTACCCGATCTGCTCTAGCAACCCAATGAACAACATCGGCTTGCTCTACACCTGCATCAACTGATATGGTTTGACAGCATCAATGACTATCGTAGTGAGGAGTACCCTCTAAGATTACACACTCAGCATTCATAATCCAGCATAAATCACAATATATAAGAAGAGACATATTAAACAACGCAATTTAAAATCATGATCAGATATTCAGAAATAAGCTAGTCAACATAATCTCAACATTAAGGAAATGTAATAGAAATCGCAATGAAAGGGGACGTGTCCAAATAGTCAAATAATCAATCTTACAAACTCCATAAAATAACTAAAAAATCAAGCTTCAAACCTCTACTTCATCCGAAAATCATATTGTATGTGAACACCATAAGATGGCTAGGAAATCGATAGGCGAACACCCGCTCCACCCGGAAATCACAATATGACTGAACACTGTAAGATGAAGAGAAAACAACATACAAACATCTACTTCACTCGGAAATCATATCGTACGTGAACACCGCAAGATGACTAGGAAATCACTAAGCGAACACCCGCTCCACCCGAAAATCACAATACGACTGAACACCGTAAGATGAAGAGATAAGTAACATACAAACTCTTGACTATCCGAAAATCGTATCGTATGTGAACACCGCAAGATGGCTAGGAAATCACTAAGCGAACACCCGCTCCACCCGAAAATCACAGTACGACTGAACATTGCAAAATGGATAGAAAACCAACATACAAAACTTCACCCGAAAATCATATCGTACGTGAACACTGCAAGATAGCTAGGAAATCGTTAAGCGAGCACCCGCTCCACCCGAAAATCACCATACGATTGAACACCGCAAGATGAAGAGAGAATCAACTAGTCATAAAAGGGCACCAATGTTCCATTAAGGCCACAAAGGGTAAATAAACGATCTAAGCCATGTAGGGTAAATATGCAGTCTAAGCCATGTAAGGCAAAGTGTGATCCAAGTTATGTAAGGCAGATGTACGATCCAAGTCGCGTAAGTCAAATATGGACCGCAAAATGGTGAGTTCATGACCGATTTCATTCTTTACATCACTCGATCGCAAACGACAAACATATAGTTAATTAACCATGTACAATTAAAGATAACATGTTGTCATCGATCATTTATGCTTGCTATAATTAAAGAGATATGTTCATTATCTAACATAGGAATCAGGTGCGCAACATATTAACATATTCACATATTCTCATAATAAGTTAAGTAACTCAATTAAGTAACTTAGGGGATACTAAATGGGAGGAATTAAGGCATCATCTACGATTAGATTAATGAATTTAAGTGGAAAGCTCAAATGGTGAGTCCTCACCTTAGAGGGTGGGTTGACTACACAAGTTGCCAGCAACACCAATACAAACCTTAAGATTAAGTCTTGTCAACTAGCATTTGATCGAACTCAATCTAAATCAATTCAACTCACTCAAATGCAATTCAATGGTGAAAACTGGGGAGCTCCAATTCCCTAATTTAAAATAAAAAAATAATGTTAATTAACCCAGATCAAGCTCTAAATAACATTCCAGTAAAATAATTAAGAGATCAACTCACCTTGTACGATCAATTTGACTCACTTTGACTCCAACCTGAACTCATCTTGATTTTAAATCAATTTGAATAAGGAAGATCTAACTTAGAGGCTTCAAATTCCAAAATTTGTAATGTGACAAACTTGACTCAACTCAGTCCCAATTCAGCTTCAACTTAAACACAACTTGGTCCAAACCTTGTATCCAAGCTAGAATGAATTCAACCACTGAGATCAGCTATCATTTTCTAAGTAGCGGAATTCCATGACTGGGCAACCATCTCAGACAGGTTGAACTGAGGCAAATACAACCTAGAAGTCAGTTGCTTAGTCGACCCAACTTGGTGCACCAGCAGCCACGACAACAAGAAGAAAAAGAAAAAGAAAAGAGGACAACGTCCTCTCGCTCCCTTTCTTTCTCATTTTCTTTTCCTGCTAGACCAGACAGTGTCTGGGCTTGTCCAGACCGAACTCAGACACTGAGTCAGCGACAATAGCAGCTACATCAACCTCTCACGGTCCCTCTCTCTCTCTCATTTTCTTTTCCTCTCTTTCCCTTCTTCCTTCTCCTTTCTCTTCCTATGTTGTTCCCAGCATAGACTGAGCTCGACCCGAACTAGGCAACAACTTCCCCCAGCCCGACTCGGTGCGACAGTAGCAGCAACTCCATGTCTCTCTTTCTCCCTTATTTCTCCTCCTTCGCTGATTCTTTTCTTGCTTCCTTTCTCTTACAACCAGACTGCTCGCGCGACCAGACCCAGACCGAACTTGGTCTGAGTCGAGTTGGGCGGCAATGGGTCAACAGGCAGAAAGAGGATGCTGTTCTCTCTCTCTCTCTCTCTCTCTCTCGCTGTCTTCTCTCTTTCTCAGTCTTCTACCTTCCTCTCTTCCTTTGAAGGGAACTAGACCTAGTCAGAACTTCGCTCAGGCACCCAAAACTCAGTGCGAGTTACGACAATAATAGAGAAGATCATGAGCTCTCGGGGAAGAAGCTCCAGCTCTAATGGCGGATTGCCATCTGATGGAGTTTCTTCAATCTGAGCCGTGGGAATGGTAAGAATTTGTCCAAGGAGCTTATAGGAGGGAGGTTTCGGAGTGATCTTCCCGGTGGTTTCGACGAACAGAAGCTCAGTCGATTTCTAGGGCCGTGGTAGGACTAAGGAAGAGAATCTAGTTTACACTCGGCTCCTACTATTCTTGTAGAATTGCCCTAGCCCGATCAGAACCCTGAGATTGAAAATAAATGTCCCAGATCTATTTTCTTGCTGGGAGATGGTTGTACGTAGCTGGTATAATGAAACCAGTTGCGGTTTTCTCCCAAGTACGAAGGAAAACCCTAAACCACGTTGCTTTAAGTGGAGGGCTAGGATTGCATTGTGGTGAACGGCTAAGATGGAAAGAAGTAATGCCGCGCGGATCACCAGCATGGAAAGAGAGAAAATGGATTTTTCTGTTTTCGAAAAGTGGTTGCACACGGCCTAACTGTGCCCGTGTTTGTGTGGCTGCACGTATGAATCATCGTATGAAACTTTAGGGGTTTAGACGGATTCAACAACCCCAATTTCGATGATTAGTTGTATACATGTGTACATACACATACAATTCGAAAGGAAAGTAATGAGTGATTAGAAACATAGTTAAAAAGATATTTGTGTTGACTTAGTGGTGGAAATATTGAATTTCGAGGATGAAATTCTCTTTAACGGGGGTAGATTGTAACACCCTGTACTTTACAATACTCGGGTGTTACCATAAGGACCTAAGTTAAAGTAGGCACGAACCGACTCATTTAATTGTTCACTTCATTCTAACATAAATCAGATCATTAGGAACCATCTCTGTTCATAGATTGAGTCATCTAACCGTTGATTTGCAATAAGAACTATTACATCAACAAAGAATTCACATTGAAGCGTAAAAGACCTAAGTTTGGGAACCTAATTGGGATAAAACAGCAACTAAGCCTTGTTAAATTGACAAAGTTGTACGAACTCAATTTTGGGAACGAGGTCGTCGAATCCACCATCCATTAGTCATTGATATCTGATAAGATAAAATCTCCACCATAATGTAACAAATGGGCTATTCAATCCCATATTAGCCATTAAATCCCATGTAATTAGTCTTATAACCCTGAATCATCGAGAAACTTGTCTCATGAAGTGATTCGACCATTAGAATTTCACGAGTCGTGGGTTAACCACAAATTTAGGGATCATGACCATCCAGCTCCAAACTCAACTGTTAAAAACTCATTCAAATAGACATTAGAATCCCTAGGACCATTATAGCTGTGGATAGTCAGATAGATTGTAATCCGACCATTGGATGAATGAAAAATCTACAATTAAAGGGCCAAAACCTAAATTTATGGCCCGTCTGACGGACAGATCTACTAGAGAATCGATCTAATGACCTATTAAGTGTTATAATGTGGAATTGATAGTGTGGATCTAATAAAATATCACCATGGACCCCACCTTTATACCGAGTGTACACAGAAGGGTGTGCACCCACATACACCAAACCAAAAATCGGGTCAACCGTGTGTTGACCCAATGCTGTTTGAAAAGGGAAGCTATTTCCCTCCCTTTTTCTTTTAAAACCGCCAGCGAACGAGCTGTGTTCGTAAACCATGATCAGGTGGGCCCTAATTAAGATCGGACCATTGATCTGAATGGTCTATCATGAACAGGACTTGGATTCGACCAACCTTAGGAAATTTTACGCATAGTTACATGCGTGCGAGCACGCAATACACGCACACATCACTCGTGACTGGACAAACTTTCATTCCGGATAAGATGTAGCCACCACCTAAGACTAGATAAATAATCTGAACCGTCCATCTTGACAAGCTCTCGAAAGTAGCCAAAACCCAACTCTCACACCCATTTATATGCACCCATGTGCGCACGAGATCCAACGCAAGACGAGTTATGTGCACGACTCATTTCCAAAAATGGAAATTCATTTTCCTTCTTAGCTGGCAGCCCATGTGCGGGATTCTCCTTTAATCCAAACCCTTCGCACAGGAAAATCTCAGCCGTCCATTCCACACCACACGAATTAGGGCTTATTTACAACAAAAGAGCTGCCGCCGCAAATGGAAACCTAATCTCATTAGAAAACCCAAACGGTCGTTCAAATGGTGGGTCCCACTATGTTCTAGGATGAAATCCACACCATCCAAACAAATTAGATTGAAAGAATAACCATTAAGCTGAAATCCACCATTATCAACCTCATCATCTCCTCCATTAATCCAAAATACCTATCTCCTTTAAGTGGGCCCCACGTCCAGATCTGAGATGTTAGATGGGTGGATCAGGGTCCCATTAGTGCATCCTTGACACTTGATCGAAGCCACCCAAGCTTGATTCAATCCCATGGCCATAAAGCACTATAGATTAAGTTAGCTAAAATCGTAACTAATCGGATGATTAAGAGCCGATCCTTCTAGATCTCCTCAAGGCTATAAATAGCCAGGAAGTAGGGTGTTTTTCGAGGAAAGGAAAGAAAGAGACAAAAAGAGAAAGAGGGAGAGAGAAGCGCCGCACAGGTCGAGTTGGAGCCTGACTCATTGCCAAACCAGCCAACTCGGACCGAGACTCGCGTCGGGTCAGGTTGCTAGGCATTTTTAGAGAAGAAGAAGAGAGAGAGAGAGAGAGAGAGAGAGAGAGAGAGAGAGAGTGAGTGAAGCAGAAGGAAAAAAAAAGAAGATCAGAGAAAGAGTGTTGTCTTTGTTGCTGCATAGTTACACTGACTCAGTCCGAGCCGCTGCGAGATCGAGTCGAGTCCCGGTTCCTTAGGACGAGTAGCAAGAAAGAAGTAGGTAGAGAATAGAAGGAAAGAGAAGAGAAAAGGAGAAGGAGAGAGTGATTGAACGGTAGGAAAAATGATATAGAGAGAGAGCTAGGGGGTGCAGCACTCCCGTCCGAGTTGAAGTTGGGGCTGTCAAAACCGCTCGACTCGGTTGAAGTTGTTCGTCCCGAGTTGTTGCAGTTCATGAAGAAAAAGAAAGGAGAAAAGAAGAAGAATGAGATGGGGAGAGTTATTGTAACAACCCTCAATTTGTATCGTAAATTTCAACTTGAAAATGGAATCAACCACCCCACTTTCCGACTCTATGAAATAACATATAACCCGGTAGAGAGATCTTAGTCATAAGAAAGATTCTATCTCCCTCTAAACACACCTCGGGATTTCTAACTTTTACACTGAATATAGAAACTAACAGCCCTATTGAAATAATCAACGCTCATCAAGGAGAAATCCACATGTAAGACCTCCACTTAGAGTTAACTAAAACCACCGAGCACAACCCTCTGCGAGAATAGAACCAGATTGATCTTCAGTCTAAAACAGTTGATAAACCTAGTACGAGGAACGTATGGCTCGGATTTCACCCACTAATAATCAAGACCCACAATATCCTATAAATAGGGACCTTAAGCTCTTAAAAAGGGTGAATACTTAGTATCGGAACCTACCAATTTTAATCTGCAGCCATTGGAGGACCTTTTAAGACAAATGAACGGTGTGATCGACATAGATGGCGACGTGGACCACACGTCTAACCTGTGCATGTGCACAAATGGTGAGCACATGACGCGCACGAGACCACCATGTCGGGTCAAAGGAGCTTTGACCCGACGAAGAAACGAAAATCTTAGATTTTCGAATAAAAACTCTCGCCCGACGCTGATTCAAACAGGGCCGTCCGTTTGACGATGCAAATTGCCGTCCTTCTGAATACAGGAGTTTGATCCAGACCATCCATCTTATTTAATGGGTCCCACCGACCACAACCATGTGGCGATTTCAAATTGAAACTCGTCCGTGCTGCCTCTGTACGCAACCCAGTGAGCAACGTTAGAGAATGAAAACTCCCGCCTGACACTGATTCAAGCAGGGCCATCTGTTTGATGATGCAAACTGCTGTCCTTCTGAATACAAGAGTTTAATCCAGACCGTCCATCTGATTTATTCGGTCCCACCGACCACAACCATGTGGCGATTTCAAATTGAAAGTCGTCTATGCTGCCTCTGTCCGCAACCCAGGGAGCAACGTTAGAGAATGACACTGACTGGGATAACGGATCCGCATCCGCTACACCGCTAACCAATCCGACCATTGGGAACCGTCGGACGAAAGCCACACACGCAGAGATCGGCCTCGTCAGCCATACCATTTTCGATTTTAGCTCCCTACTCAAGAAAAAGCTGAAATAATCCTTTCCATTTTTAGCAGCTACCAATCCTAGCCATCACTCGCCCTGTAGAAGCTTCATCCGAGTAATCCGGCGGTCTAGGGCTGCCAGAGAATCTCGTAAGGAAAGAGGAGATTTTGTCAAGTCGCAGCTACAACTCATACCGACTTTACTTCAAGGCAGCTATTATCACCACTGTCTATACTCACCGTGTGATGGACCCCACACACCTTTTGGGAAGGATCTGAGCCACATAAATGGACTGGATCATTGGATCAACTGGTCATCACAAAACTGCCATGATCAAGGGCTCATCTTCTCCATATCAGTCGAGGACCCACCTTCTCTAAAGATGATCCATCCGTTAATCTGAGCCGCTCATAGTGTACTCATCCATCTTAAAAGTATGTCAAATTGTCGCGCAGAATCATGCAATAAACGGACCGAACTTAGAAGTCTCACATCAAGGATTCTCGATCCTTCCTTCCTTAACGATATAACTAATCTTGTGATTAGTAGCTGAAGCCTCTAGAAATAATGGAAAGCCTATTTAAAGCTCAGAAGTTAGGGCAATTCCCAAGGCAAATGGACAAGAAAGGAAAGAGATAAAAGAGAGAAAGGGAGAGAGAGAGAGGCAGCTGCTGGAACCAGTTTCCAGCTGCCATTGGTTTCCAGTGCTGTTGTAGCTTGACTCGGCCATCCAGAGCACTAACCCAACTCTCCGCCCAGACGCACTCCGTTCTCGTCAGTAGACCCAACCTCCATCTGGGCTGTCGATTTCCAGCCCCAGTCCAGGCCCAATTCAGCCCAAGACAATGCCTAGGATCGAGTCAAGGAGACGTGGTTCTGCGTTCCAACGAACTCGGAGCTGAGTACGCCGCATCCAGACCTTCTGTGTCCAAGCAACGCCCCTGATCAGGAACCATGTTTATCTCCCTCTCTGTTGTAGAAGAATATCACCTACCCGACCAATTGAGTTCATGGTCACCCCAACTCAGTCGTGAGTCAAGTGACTCGGATCCACATTTTTGGGCGAAAACTCCAATCTGAATCCATGGTGGAGATCGGGTTGCCTCGAGCAAGGATAGCACCCCCGAACCGATCTCAGACACCATCACAAGCGCCCCACGCTGCTAGTCAAAAGAACTAACTAGGTTGGTTCACTACTGAGTCAATGACTCAGTTTCATTTCAGGTGGATATACCCTGACTCAATTGGGTTTGGAAAACAACTTGTCCCAGGGGACTTAGAACCTAGTCTAGGTCGATCCAGATTTGCCCATTTGGGGGCTGACCCAAGCGTTTTACCCAACTAAGTCAACTCAGTACTCATTGTCAAGCTGACTCGGTCGGTTTTCTGGCTGAGCCAAGATGACTCCAAGCAGTTATGCATGACTTTGGGAAGCCTTGGGTTCAATGGATCTTTAATTTAACCCAGTAGTTAGTAGAACTCTTGAAGTGGACTCAACTAGTTATTAGTTGAGAACCCCCAACCGAGTTAACTCGGTCGTGACTCACTAGAGCTTGTGATGTCTCCTACAGGTGTTATATACAACTGATATCCTTGAAGGACACTTTCCTTCAATTAATTTTAATTGAGTAAGTGAAATCAACCTCAAGGCAACCATAGTCCATTCACTAGATAAAATAGAAATTGATTCTTAAATTCTATGATTTAGGAACTCATAAGCTCACTTGGGAGAAAATTCAAAGCAGGGGAGACATCCATCCAAGGTGAGGGACATCGCTTCTTCATTCCATTAAATTCCATGATAGTTTAAGTTTATTAGTATGAAGACATTGTGATGGCGTAAATGTTACTCTTGTTTCCTTGAATCCTAAATTGAAATTTATAATCATGTGGAATGGTTTTTAAATCTTGCATTACACATGGTATGCCACATTGAGATCACCTATGTACACGTATACTTCTACCAGTTGTATTAAATGATAGGAAATCTTATAGTTAGTTTGCTCTATTACCTCTTTACATATGTTAGATTCGTTATAACTTGAATCTATTAAAGTCCTCGGATAATACAACTAAATGATATGATTCTCCTCTTCCCATTTGGTTGCATTGAACATGAGTTAAAATATAAATTTCTATTATCCATACGTAGTAACTAGATGATCTTGCACCTTCTAAGTTATTCTAATAATTGCCCAAATTATGGGCATAACTATACTTAATAATGATAAGAATCTTGATGCCTTAATCCATCACATTCCACATGTTGCACATTAAAGACTAAGTGTAGAATGTCACCTTTTATAAGATGTTGAATGAACTTGTCTCAAATCTAATTACACTTGATATATCACATGTGGGCCCTCATTTGGACCTTGGGAAAGTAAATGAATTTATATTAAGTTCATATTTGAATGCTGGATATCCTATTAAAGGACTACAAGTCTTGATCATGCTTGTGAGAGTAATCTTGTTAATTCTATGGAATGTGTACGAGCATCATGATACATGACATTCACGCATGACATATGAGCTTTTCCGAGTGCTCGAAGTAAGTCACACTCTGATTGAATCCCTGAAGGCTCTAGCGCTTCAGTTAAACTCACAGAGCATGTGCATTTGAGTAACTTTGGGTGCTCTTTCTTTTCATGAGGCTTTTCAGGGATTAGACACTCCTCGGGCGTACCCCGTGTATTTTTCAGGAGATATCCTTGGGCGCACTCACTTACATGGCTTTTTTCAGGTAGATAATCTACCGTGGGCAGTCTGCATGGTCTTTTCCGGGTGGCTAATTCTCCTTGGGCGTACTTACGAGTATTTTTCTAGGTGACTAGTTTGCCTTGGGCGACCCTTTATTTTGAGAGCTGGATGTGCATCCTCAGACCTATGACTTGTACATACATTCATACACCCATACATTCATTTATAATTTCATGATTACACTCCTTGAAATTTGAATATGTTGATTTAAACTATTTTGGAATGATATGATATGCATGAATCCGTGCGGGAAGTTTTCACTGAGTTTTCACTCACCCAATCGTGCGGTTGCACCTAATAGACACAGGTATGATGAACAGGTGGAGACCCCTATGACGAGATTCCAGGGACGGCTGAGGTGGAGTTCGGCGAGGAAGAACTCTATGTGAATGTTGTTGAGCCATTGGAGCTCAACTGATACTTTAGGATTTACTTGCTTTCATATTCCAGATTATGTGTTTTGTTTGAGTTGTAAAAATATTTTCCCTGTTGTGGGATTTCATTTGCTCCCATGTACATGTATTAAACTTCCTTTTGTTACTCTTGATATGGCTTATGTAGTGATTGCTTTACTTCATGCTTTAAAATTTATTCTTAATTGGATGTATGATGGTCCACTTCATAACGTAATACTCGGGTTCTCAATGAGGAGCGACTATCCTCAGGTTTTGAAAGGTAATTGGATGTTAGAGTTGCAGTCTATTGGGTCAGATCAGGTTTGACTCGGTAATCTGACAAGTTCTACCGAGTCAATAGGTAAGTAGACCCATTCTGGCCACTACAGGATGTGGACTGGGTGGTTCTTCAAACTCAGAACCAGTTGTGCCAACATGGGATTACATCACTAGTTGAACTCGGTTCCAAAACGAGTTTGATTGGTTTTAGACCCGTTGAGTTGACTCAGCGAGTCGACCCACTATTACAACAATGAGTCTAGCTAGGCGTGGGTTGAGTTTCAGTCCAGCTTGGCCAACATTATTACAGAAAAAGCTGGGTTGAAGAATTCGACTTTGTTTGAAGTCGAGTCGCACCACGACTCACATAAGTAAGTTGATTTCAGAGTTTTAACTTAAAAATTTAATATAGCAATCATCTAACTATGCTATTCTTATATTGGAATTCAAATCATCTTCTTTAGGTCATAGATTCATACTTAACTTCTATACTATTTAAATCTCTAAGTATAATCTTAAGGAATGATTTGGAGTTCTAACTGAACAAAAGTCTAAATTGCGGTAGGATTGGATTCGCGAACATGTGCAACCAATTCCAACAACACGGGAAGTCAATCCGACTTTTGAAAGGTAAGGATCACCCTTCAAGCTTTTCTACATCTTGATAGTTGGCATATTTATTCTTCTTCTTTCATCTGTCTTATTGATTAGTTAATATGGTTGATTGCTTTTATTGAGTTTGATTTTTATAAATGATTGATGAATTGAATTGAAAGTCAAATATTTGAACAAGCTATGGACTTGAATATCCCTATTCATATTTGAAATGAATGCTTTAGATATGCGTGTGCTATATTATACATGATTTAATTTGCCATTCATGATCGCTTGATGGTGTTTTAAGAGATCCTTAAACTAGTGGCCATCTGTGAAATGGGTTAAATAAATTTATGTTGTGGACTTACCACCTTGTGGACCATTTGTGCCTATGTGGCTTTGGGGAATAGTCCCTTTTAATCACACCATTAGGTGGAATATTTGGCCCTTACGGATTTTATGGAATACTTGCCCTTTTGCGGCTTTAATGGATTATTTTATACCACTTTGCGATGGTAAGTTCCACTTGTTGGACTACGATTGGCTACTAGTTCAGTAGGTTACCTTAAAACATCTTATTTGTTAGTCTCATGAGCTAGGGATGGTGGAATGAGATATTATGCCTGAGCTGTCGGCCTATGCCGGGTGAGAAGTCCCCCATAGTAACCTTTGAGCTTTCTTAAAATGATTATTTGAAATTGGAATAATAATGGTTGGACTAATCATGCAGTATCATGACATGTGATCTTTTTCAGGTGACTAGTTCTCCTTAGGCATACCTTGAGTACTTTTCTGGGTGGCTAGATCTCCTTGGGCGATCTATATATTATTATAGTCTTTTCCGAGTGGTTAGTTCTCCTTGGGTGTACCTTTGTGTATTTTTCCGGGTGACTAGTCCTCCTTGGGCAATCTATATATCATAGTCTTTTCCAGGTGGTTAGTTTTCCTTGGGCGTACCTTTGAGTACTTTTCCGTGTGGCTAGTTCTCCTTGAATGACTTTTTGCCAGTTGGATGTGCATCCCCAGGTCTGTGAGCATGTGCATGCATCTATGCATTTATACAAGATTATCTTTGTGAAATTTATTTAATAAATGTGTATCTGGTGAACCTTATCTGATTTTCATGATAATTATTGTGTAATAATTGTTATACACTATCTATGATAACTATACTTAATTATCTTGATAATACGATAAATCTTCGGGGTTATACCTCACTGCGATAGCCATTGACGCTATCAAACCGTACTTAGTATGCAGGGGACGCAGATGACGTGCATGCTAGCATTCATATGGAATAGGAGGAGTCAGATGATCTTGCGACTCTCTATTCCTGACTTCATCTGTATTTACTTTGTACTGTTATGCATTGTAAAAACTTAAGACATTGATTTGTATAAGTTTTTGGGTAACCACTTGAAATATTGGTTATGTATATTTGGATTCCCTCTTATCCTTGATTTGCTTCTGTCACGCTAGTTTATTAACTCTGATAAAAAGAAAAAATGTACGTGGAATTTGGGATATTTAAAGGTTAACGCTCGAATTTTTGGAAAACGATTAGTGTACTCGGGTTCTGGGAACCGGGGTGTTACAGAAGATTTGGATCAGACATTGGTGGGCCATGATCAACACAACCAATGGCGTTTTTCAAACGCTGTCGTTGGCGGGAAGACAAAAGCAGGAAGAAATCTTTCCACCATGTTGATTATTGAAATCTAGACCGTCCATCAGCTCCCATGGGTCCAGGTACGACACCTGACCGAAGATTTGGTAGATCCGTAGTTTAGGTGGGCCATTCTCGATCAGTTCGAGCTATTTCATTTATTTGAGTTAATTCAACAGTCGGATGGACCCTGAATTTGATTATGCGTGGTTCCTAGACTAGTTTAGATGATCCTCTACGACACTCCTAATGATCGGGCGATTTGACTGTATTATTCGAGGGTTAGATTAATTGTAGATTAGATGGATGGTGGATTTATCCATCCTGGATCCAACATTGGTGATTTGAACTAATTTACTCCTTCCATTGTTTTGTCAACTCTAATTTGGACCAACCCGAAGGATGAGGTAGATTTCAAGGCTTAGGTGGACCATATCTACCCATTCACATGTCCAAGTGGTTATCTTGAATGATTTAAAGGTCGGATCACTATCAAATGTGACTAAACCCGACCCTAAAGGGTCCTATGGATTGTTTAGCTGAAATCCGCTGGTTAGATTTATACGCAGATGTTCTAATGGTGTAATCTATTGGCTGACTCGCCCAATCAAATTACCTAGACTCGATGATCAGTGGATCTATTGATTTGGGTCCTGAAAGTAGTGATGTATGCTTCAATATATTGGTTCACATTCTTTAAGAGGTCAGACTTAAACTGGATTATGTGGTTTAGGTGTGGTTTGATCGTAGGTTGTTAAGAACATGATGAACTGTGGATCTTATGATATGTTGACAATGGTTGGTTTAAATTTGTCCATCGAGGAGATTAAATCTCCAAAAGTAGGTCCATCTAGTGGTGTGATGGTCCATCTTGAAAGATGACGGATGGATGGCTTCATCTATGGGTGAAAATTGCCCCCAATTACCGATTCATACTAGAGGGAAGGTGAGCGTTCAAACAAATTGAGTTTGCGTTTTATTTAGCTAAGTTCTCATGGTAACACTGATCAGGGTCAAATATTGCATCTCAGACCCCGATTATTGCCCTATTTAATGTACATGATAAGGCCTAACATCGGATTTTAATTATATTTTTATTACAGGATGAAATCAGGAGCGTTAATTGGAAATGATGTTAAAGGCATAGATTTGACGTTCTGAAGTCACCAGAGCACGGGATGGACTCTAGAAAACCAATAGTGAAGATTTTACACGCCTGGGATCTGAGGAAAGCAAGCCAAAGAGGCCAGAAAACTGGTGGAAAACTGCATGATCACATGGTTCCCACCATCCAATTGACTCGAAACTTCATACATGTGATGGGGGCCATAAATTAACCGTACATATTAAATTTCAACCATTGAAGATCTCGGGAAGTGGTTCAAAACAACGGACAATCAACCTCAGAATCATGATTCTGGGCCCACCTGATATCTGGATATACCCCAAATTTGGTCTCAACTGTTGAAATAAGATGATAAAGAGGATAGACGGAGTAGATCTCTTGTAAACATCACGGGTGGGCCATGTGTACCAGGAGCGTGCGCGGTGAACACGTGCATCGGCTGTGCACCGCACCGCCAGACGGGTCAGCGAGGCGCTGACCCGCACCCGTCTTCTCGAAACGGCATCTGCCGTCCAGCGTCCGCAAGCATCGACCGTCGTCGGTGTGGGGCCACCTTGTGTCCAAATGAACATCACAAGCCGTCATCCGCTTCCTGGGGCGACCATTAACATTGCCTAGGTGGCAAAAATTAAAATGAAAGCAGAGATCAGATCCCAGCCGTTCAAACATCAGATTGACGGCGGAAGTAAAGATCACGTGGGACGCACCAAAACAGAGGAAGAACTGGTCATTTCCGACCGTTTTTCCGTTCTTATCCCGGTGAACGGAGTGGATTTTGGGATTTCCATCGTTCATGGACCCCACCATCAACACAGCAGCTCGTTTCCGCCGTCCGCGTAGCATCTTCCGCTGCCGTTTTTTGCGAAGGATTGTGGGCCCCACCCGTCACCTGTACGGTCGATCTGATCCGTCCATCTTGTAGAGGGCCATGAATACTACAAAACCATGCTAATAGTTCACTCCCATGCGTACACACGTGCGTGATACAGAGGCAACAAAAGGGCTACCCGGTGACGTTTCAAAACTGATCTTTTATATTTTCTTCTCTGGGCCGCGTTAATGGACATTCAAAACCACCCATTCCTGACTGAAATTTCGACCTGAATCCAATGGAAGGGGTGGATTTTCCAGAAAATGCCTCTGTGGGGCCCACCGACTCACGACTGCGAAAATTTGTACTCCGAGTCCTTCTACGACTCTGCCACCGATTCCAGCATCCAGCAGCTATAAAAGGGGAGTTTTGGACGTGGGAAAGGCATGCAGAAATTGGAGGAGTTCCAGATTTACAGCAAGGGAGAGAAGAAAGAGAAGAAAAGAGAAGAAAGAAGAGAGAGAAATTGGTTTGATTTTCCTTTTATGGCTTTTTATCTTTATTTTCCATTTGTTTAATGGACTTTATGGGTAACTAATCTCTCAGCTAGGGCTGAGATGAAACCCCTAATTTGAACACCCACTGTTTTATGTTAATTTTACTTTAATTAAATTGATTTGTTTCTTTCCCTAGTGTGCTTAATTGTCTTAAATTCTATACTTCTCCATCTATGAACTTTGAGTCTATGGATGGATGTGGTCTGGATGCTTATTCTGGGTGCTTGTATCTGATCATGAACAGGTTCCTGTAGAGGAAGAAACAGGGTGCTTTACTGAACTGCATATTCCATATGCCCGATTTGGACATGGGATATGTTATTCATGGCATTGCTTGAAGGAATTAGACAATCTGTATGCCCGATTAAGGACACAGATTGTGCTTTCTCTAGATAAGTTGATCAATCTAATTTAAGGTGAATTAATAGGCAAAACAATGGTTAGGATAATTAGGGGTGGATTCGAAAGTCCTAGTGCTCTCTCTGATTGAATTTTCTTCCTTATTCTCAATAGTTATTTTCCATAGATTTGTGTTAGCAATTTGATCCTTATTTGTTGAATTAGTTAAGGAGAATCGTGAATTTGAATTGTGATGACCAGTCCCTGTGGATTCGACCTCGGTCTTACCGAGTTTATTACTACATCACAACCCTATACTTGGGGAGTGAACAAACACACGAGTACCGAAAAGTACGGGGTGTTACACCTCCCGAGGTACATAACAAGGATTGACTGACTGACGAGAAGGCCCAGCCTCACTCCTACCACGACGAGGCATGCTATAAGGTCAACATTTATAGGTAAGTATCCGCCCCTACCTGCCTAAATGGCTTAAACATTTCACAAAGGGAAGACACATCATGAATGAGCTCCTGAATGCTCATTGGCCAAGACCCATTCCTAGGCCCTTTGTCTAAAGCCCACGTTTCTAGGCCCATGGTCCAAGCCCACATTCCAAGGCCCATAGTCCAAGCCCACATTCCAAAGCCCATTACTCAAGGCCCATGATCCAAGTCCCATTCTAAGGTCCATTGTCCCAAGGCCCATTGCCCAAGGCCCAACTATAAAGTTCATGATCCAAGGCCCATTGTCTAAAGGCCCATCATCCAAGACCCATTCTAAGGCCCACCATCCAAGATCATTACAAGGCCCACTATCTATGCCCGTTGTCCAAAGCTCATGATCCCAAACCATTTTTAGGCCCATAATCCAAACTCACTCAGGAAATCCAAATCCACAATGGGGCCAAAATCATGCTAAAAGATGGGACCCACTCCAAAATAATGACCCACCATCAAAATCCACAAAATTGGAAGATCCAAGGGGGGCCGCGAATCATCAATCTGGTCCATCAAAAGGATTACATTCTAGTGGCCACCACTTCATGATGTGTAAGGTTTGAACCATAAAAAAAAAAATGAATGAATAAGAAACATAAAAATAAAATAAAATCCATGCACAAATAAAGAGTGAGGTACTTTTCTTGTCACACCCCACTTCATTAAAAAAAAAAAACAAAAATACAACATTTCTTGGCAAATAAAATAAAATTTTCCAGCAAGATCAAAATACCGAAATTTCAGGCAATCATTCCAAAGATCTCCGTTTTTTGGCCTCTCCTATCAGAAAGAAGGATCCATGGCCATAGATAAGTTGAGTCTCAAAAACTCCTTGGACATGGGTAGTAAAATCCATCAAAACAGAAAGATCATTGCACAAGTGAGAGGTAACCACCTGAGAAGAAAGATTAGGACCAAGGAAAGAGGAAACAAGGAAGAAGCACTTGAAGGAAGAAAGGGAGAAGTTGCAAGAGACAACGATGGTGTCTCTGAAGGAGAGACCGAGAAGAAGAAATAGGGGGAGGCGAGAGCTAGTCCCTGACTAGAGCCCCACTTCAAACCAATGGGAAAACGAGTGCCGGGCAGTAATCTGATTACCGTCTACAGTAGTCGGACTACCACCCACTGCCTAATGCACGACCCTGCACGCTGCCTCCTTTTTTATGGGATGTGAAAGCTCGAAAAATACTTTGGTCCGGCAGGCAAAGAGAATAAATGAGAGAGAAAGGACAAATTCTCATGAGATAAGAAGAAAAAAGGAATATCTCGTGAGAAATTACAAAATCTCACGTGAAATTGAGAATTTTGAGGAAAATAAAGGGAAATTACAAAAAAAAAAATGACAAGAACAAAATAAAGGCCAGATTGGTTGATCAGCCCCATTAATTCACTAGTGGAGGCAATGAAACTATCTGGACTTATTAAAAAAAACATGTCATAAAAACCAAACGATGACGCCCTCCCGCGAGATCGGATGAATCTTTTCAAAATTTCCAAAAACATTTACAATAAAATCCCCAAGTATAGCTCCTCAGAGGACAGTTTTCAAAAAAAAAAAAAAAACAAACAAACCAAAATTTCAAAAAAATTAGCATTTGGCATGCAAAATACTGACAAATCTCTTATATTTCCCAATAGTGTCTAGTGCAAATAATGAAATAAGATTCGACCTCCTCTGGTTTCCCCGGAGGATAATCGAATCCGTATACGATACAAGTACAATTGGCCTAATTCTCAATGTCAAGATAGTCGTATGAAGAATAAAATGAGAATGATGATAAACTTGATCCATCTCTAGTCAGAGTAACCAATTCAAAGTGGAGAAAATCCGTTGTAACCAATATATCAAAATCAGAAGATTACATGGAAAAAGGTCACCCGCACATACCTAGTCCGGGACACTTAGAAAGTCTGATCGAGTCCAAGTCGGAATAGTGAGTTCCCCGTAAGGCCGCAAAACGTGTAGGGTAACTAACAACTTTGGCGATCAAACGGAACAAGTACTCTTAGGGTGATTACGTAGTGAAGGAACAACAAGATCCAAACAGTATGGGAATCCTCGTAAAGCCGCAAAACGGCTAGGGCCCTACTTTCCAGACTTATCCTCCGATGCTATTATCAATCCGATGCAAGAAGGTTGTGATTCGTGGCCCGTAATGCTGTAGAAAGTGCAGGGACAATCAAAATGTTTTCCTCAAACCCTTATGGTATGTGTGAGTCATCTCTTTTCCAAACAATAAGCTGACTATGATACCATGACAGGCAATAAATCTAAAGCACAATCTTTTTTACCAGAAGGGTGGGGTGTCCACTCACTTTGGCATTCAGTTACAGCCAACCTCTGCCAAAGAGGGGCATCTGTAGACACCCCACCCAGGCTAGCAGCTTGATAAGGCATGGACGATCCTTAAGAACTAAACCTTAACCCCACATCCTACGCCAAACCTCAGTCAAACCAAACCTAGGTTATCCAAAGAGCCCAAATGCCCAAAAAGTCCAAAAGCCCATACCTAAGGCATAAAATAAAGCCCACAAGTTGAAGTTCAGAGTCAATGAGAGCCGGGCGGTAATCTGATTACCGCCCTCTCTCGACAAATGTGCCCTCTGAGTACACTGCTGTTTCTCCCTCCCAAAGTCAACTCCTGAAACTCACCTTATTTACCATCCTACCAAACCTCAAGAGCCTATAAGAGGATGCCAAGTGGCACTACCCTCATAACCAACCACAAGCCACCACATCATCCTTTACCCTCAAAGGTCCTAAGAATTATTGAAATGTCATCCTAAGAGCCTATAAATACCCTTCACTTCTCCTCATTTCTCATCAACCAACAACCAACAAAAGCCTTATAAAGAGGAGAGAGTAAGAGAGAGGAAGCAAGTGAGAGAAAGGAGTGCTCGAGTTTCCAAGTTCCCACCCTTCTAAGCCTCCTCAACTTTCTCATTATTACTCAAACCACCCAACCATGGTGCACTCCAAACATCCAAACCATTTCAAGTTCAAACCAAAGATCATGCAATCATCATTAGCATTTCATGTCGCACCATTACTTCCCTTCTTAACCCCCCTGCTCCTCTAGATTACCATTGAATGTATGCTCTGTGACTTGCTAGAACACCGGATCTTGTCACATCAGAAACTCATGGTAGCCTAGTCCCATTACGTAACATTTCAACATCATCGCATCTACTCTTAACATCATTTCTCCTCTAGACATTCTCTGGACGTATGCTCTACGACTTGCCGAAATTTCGGACCTTGTCATATCAGAAATCCAAGTTTGCCTGGTCTCAATTTTTTATTACTTCACTATTTATCCCTTGAGACCATCTTACCACATGAAGTAGAGACCGTACACTAGTACGAGCACAGAGGGTGCCTAACACCTACCCTCTTTGTAACGAAGATCCCTTACTCAGAATCTCAAATCGTAGATCAGGAGTCAACTTAAAGCAAGAGAATCACTAGATCCTCATGCTTTATATATCTACCAGTTCTAGCCGACTCTGGGATTTAAGTTAAGTGGGTAGTGGCGACTCCAAGTCTATTGCATCAACAATCCAAATTACTCTATACAGTCCTAAACAGAACCATAAAATTAGCGTGGGCGCCAATTTTCCAGCGTTCACAGGGTTCAGCCTCATCCGGTATTTCCTAAATATCGCGAACATTTCCTTGAGGTTGGAAGGGTGGTTTGCAGCCTTGACGCTTTTAACCATTATATTGTCGACGTAGACCTCCATAGATCGCTCGATTTGCTGAGTGAACATCTTATTTACAAGTCTCTGATATGTAGCCCCAACGTTCTTCAGCTCGAAGGGCATGACCTTGCGGCAGTAAAGACCTTTATCGGTGACGAAGCTCATCTTCTGCTTGTCGTGAGGGTGTATCGTGATTTAAATGTAACCTGAATACGCATCCATGAAGCTCAGGAGCTCGTGTCTGGCTGTACTGTCAGCGAGCTAGTCAATTCGAGGGAGAGGGAAATTGTCCTTGGGGCAGGCTTTGTTCAGGTTGGTGTAATCAACAAAGACCTGCCACTTCCTGTTGGATTTTTTCACTAGGACAACATTGGCTATCCAGTCCGGATAGTATACCTCCTCCACAAAACCTGCTAGGAGGAGTTTCCTGACCTCCTCTCCAATTACTGCATATTGCTTTGCTTTGAATGCTCTCCTCTTTTGCCTGACCGGCCTATGGTCGGGATCGACGTTAAGTTTGTGTACCATCACTTTTGGGTCGATGCCGGGCATGTCCTGGTGCGACTAGGTGAATATATCAGAATGTCGCCGAAGGAGAGTCATGATTTCGTCTCGCAGTGCTGGGGCCAGCGATGATCTGACCTGAACTATACGTACTGGGTGGGACTCATCGAGGGGGACAGACATGAGGTCTTCCATCGGGCGTCCTCTTTCGTTGGATTCTTCTTGGGGATCGAGGGAAGTGAGGTTCATCGCTGGGTGCTTCATTAATGCTAAGCAATAGCATTGCCGAGCTTCCTGTTGATCTCCTTTGACTAGTCTAGTGTCGTGCTCAGTCGGGAACTTCATCACCAGATGATACATTGATACAATTGCCCGTATGGTGTTGAGTGAGGGTTGTTCGAGGGGCAGTCGACTACTAGGAAGTCTATCATTATTATCACTTAGTTCTGTCCTTCCCCAACGGTGACTGGGAGTTGGATTAATCCTTCAGAGGTGACCTTCTCTCCTACGAACTCGAGCAAAGGTGTCTTGACAGGTTGGAGTCGGTCCCTCCCGAATGACATCTTGTCGAATGCTTAATTTGGCGAAGAGGATATCTGTCAAGCTACCAGTGTCCACCAAAATTCAAAATACTTTGATGTTGGCTATGCTCATAGTCACCACTACTGCGTCACCATGGGGGTGGTGGACAACTCTGGCATCCTCCTTGGTAAAGGTCAGATTACAGAAAGTCATCCTCTGCTCTTTTAAAGGCTTGTTGGTGACATGCGCTTGGTGTTCTGGAACACTTTGATTGATACTGTAAATGCTGTATTGTAAATCTAGCACCCAAAGTTGTCAAATTTTGTTATGCCAAATTATTTAGAATCTATATCATGTATTGATAAGATGAATTGATCGACTTCGTGCACTTTAAAGTTGTCTCAGTCTTTGTCGAACTTCTTTATGTATTCAAGTTGAAGAAGCGTTGTCGAAGTTCAAGATTTGAAGCTCAAGTACAAGTATAAGTTTAAAACTCAAGTTTGAGTTTAATCTTCAAGATCAGTACCTTAAACAATCTCAAGAACTCAAGTCTTTACTCAAGCTCGAGTTCAAGATTTGAAGACAAGCTTCAAGTATTTCAAGTGTATGAGTTAGCAGAGGGAACGATGTTTCAATTGTTCAAACTCACAAACAAGGTATGGATGACCCTAGATTGACCATAGGTTGAGTCATACTCATTGCATATGTTATGTGGGTCTTCATAAGTTTATAAGTCATTTCCTTGACTAGTCATTGTCGTTGTTCGACTAGTCCAAACTCTAGCTCGACTAGTCCAAGAGTTTTTTGACCAGTCTAAGATTTGTTGTGAATTTTCAGAATTTTCTATTGGACCCTCGACCAGTCGAGTGAACAGTGCTCGACCAGTCGTGCAGGCTCGACTCAAAGTCCAGTAAGGTTTTTTAGTCCCACTCGATCAGTCGAGTGCATTGCTCGACCAGTCAAGCAGGCCACTCGACCAGTCGAGTAACGACCTTATCTTATCGCTCCAGAAATTTTGAAATTTGGTTGGTCCTTCGACCAGTCGAACCGACCCTTAGACCAGTTGAGTAAATAGTATTGTCACCTATAAATATAGGACGAATCTCAAAGTTTTTCATTCATTCCAAGTTATATTAAACCATCACTCTGAGAGATAAGTTCCTGCATTTCTTAAGCTATATTATGTTCATTTTAAATTATCTTAAATAGCTTTTTGTATTTGATTTTGTGATCTCCATTCAACTCTATTTCATTAAAGAAGGGAATTGTGATTTTACCCATCTTTTAGATCAAAATCAAATCAAGCTAGCCCAGGCTGAATTAATCTAAAAATCATTTAGATCTAGAACATTTCATTTGTGAGACTGGACGTTGAACATCTTCGTCTACATCGGATTGGTTCTACCGGACTTCTTCAGAAGGAGAATTTTCAGATAAGTACCATTTAATCTGTGTATCTTTTGTGGTTTGTGAGGTTGTGCCAGGAAAATCTCATTTTTCATTTTGTCTGAGGTAATCCAGAAAATCTCAGAGTGTGGGGTTTTTGTAATTGTGTAAGCCCATCTAACGACACAATTGTGAAGGTTTTAAGGTGAACCTTGGAAAACCTTTTTCATAGTGAAAGCTAATATCCCAAGGCAGTGGATATTAGGAGTGAAGTAGTTGTGTGGCTGTTTTTCAAACAGTTGGTGTACACACAAACGAACCACTATAATTCCTGGAGTTGTGGTGGATGATTGGATTTGTTTATGTGTGTGAATGTTGTAATTTACTTTATGTATTTGTGGTGAATGGTGTAATTTACTTTATGCACTTGTGGTGATGTTGTAATAACTTAGTTTATTTCTTTTGCCTCTTTATTAGTTTGGGTTTTTAATACTTACAAACGTTCTAGTAAGATTGTCTTGCAATAAGCCTTTGGTTTTTGGTGTTAGGTTGTCCTTAGAATTCAGTTTGTATCAACCTCTCAAGACTAGTGTATTTGAGGTTGCTATTTACTTGTGTTATTTTATTATTTGATTGTGCTATCTATCTTTGTATTTCTCATTTATTTTTTAATTTAGCATAGTCCTATTCACCCCCTCTAAGACTTTAAGCTCGGCCTTTTCAGATACTTCGAGTATGGGCCCTCCAAGCTCTATTGGAGTCGTCTCCCCTGACAGGTCTGCCGAATATCGTGCGGATTTCTCCATTGGGTTTGTTGTTATAGGTTGCTCATTCGTGGAGTTTACGCGTTCTTCCATCTTGGTGATGTATTCGTGCAAGTGTCCGTTGCAGATAAGGGCTTCGATCTCTTCCTTTAGATCGAAGCAGTAGCTCATCGAGTGATCGTGGTCACGATGGAAAGCACAATATTTTCTCTTATCTCGCTGGCCGACATCGACTTTCATCTTGTTCTACCAATTCAGGATCCGCTTGTCCCGAACTTCCATGAAGTCCTGCGCGGGCATTGTAATGAGAGGGGTATACGAGCTGAACCTGTTGTCAGGTCGTTTGCTCGGGCGCTCCTCTCTAGGGGGCTCGTCATCTTTCCTCCTCTCGTTGCTGTTGGTTGAAGCTTGCTCTTCTTTAGGCCATTTTTCCTTGGCCGAGCTTCCCTTCTGCCGAGCAGCTTTCGCAAGTCGACGATTTTCTCGATGTTGGACTACTTCAGGGCTCTGTTGAGGAGGTCGGTCATAGTCGTAGGGGAGATTTTTATCGAGTGAGAAGAGAAATCTTCCCTCCCACAGACCTCCCATCATTGCGGTTAAGACGATCTCCTCTGAGTGTGCTTGCACTTGCAACGCCTCCAGCTTGAAACACTCGATGTAGTCTTTCAGTAGTTCTCCATCATTTTGGATGACATGAGGAGGTGTGATGCCGGTTTGAGGCTCTGTTTTCATCCAATGAAGTTGGCGATGAAAGCTTTAATGAGCTGCGCGAATGAACTGATTGATTGTGGCTTTAATTGTCGGAACCACATTTGAGCTGGCTCGGTCAGGGTTATTGGGAATGCTCGACACATGACCGCGGTTGGCACGCAGTGCAGTTCCATCCAGGCTTTTAACGACTCTAAGTGTTCGGCGGGATCGGTAGTCCTGTGTACGGGGAAATCTACGACATTCGGAACATTGGTGGGACCTGCACGATCATGACTGTTAGTAGTGAAGGGATGCTTGGTCTCTTCTAGCATCGCCTCCACTGGGGTCAGGGCATTCTGTTGAGACTCAAATAATGCATAATTTCCCTCATTTATATCTTGGTTTTATGAACATGAATCAACTTAATGTTCTATTTTACTCATGTATGTGTTGCAAGGTGAGTTTAAGAGCTTAGATTGAAAAAGGGTGTTAAAAGCATGAATTTGATGATTAAGAATCACCAAGGCAAGGGATGGATCTTAGGAGACCAAGATTGAAGAATTCACATGCCAAAGATCTAAGGAAACCAAGTGAGGAATGAAAAGAATCGAAGATTTGAAGTGAAGAATCCTAAAATCATCCTGAAAAAATGTATTCTGAAACTTTGAAGTCTATTTTGGGAAACTGCGCAGAGTGAAGTCTGTTTTAACAAACTGCGCAATGAGAAGTCTATTTTAGAAAACTACATAAATTCGAGGCGATTTCTAGAGTTTTCTAACTTTGTATGAAAATTGGAGTTCCCCACTTATAAATAGAGCTTCTCAAGGCATTCCTAAGCATCATTAAAAGCATTTAAGAGTAAGATTTAGGTTTTTAAAGAGTTTTCAATTTTATAAGTTATTTTTTTTCTTTTAGATCTTTTCTTTTGCATTTATTTCTTTCTTGTTGCTTTCTTTTTCTATTATAGTTATGTTTTTTAAGTTCCCTATAGCCCAAGCAAGAATGGAAGCGCATGGGTTTAATAATTCTTTAAGTTATGATAATTAATTGTTTTAATGATGAGAAGAATGGTGTATGCATGTTATCTATTGTTTAGGTTTTGTTTTTTATCCTCTTGTGAGATCCATATGTTTCCATCATATGAGATCCACATTGATGGATAGGCTTACCCTAGATCAATTAGATTTCCTAAATAGGAGAGGTTCTCAACCTGCTACATTTCTTTGATTCATTATCTCATTGATATTGAATTCTTAAAATCACTGGCGCTTGAGAATATATATCAATGGTGCAAATCCATGATTTTCTAATCTTTTATATCATTTATTTAAAATGTTTAAATTGTTTTATTTTCCTATTAGGCTGACTATAGTGCTTATATCCTAGTTATGTTATCCAAGTCATCATGATTTTGGAATATTAACCTATGTGATGAACTTTGAAGCTTGGGTGTTGTTTTAATTCAGTTGAATTACATCCATTCAAAACTCTTAAAATCAAATCATCAGTTTAGTTTTTTTTTTTATTACTTAGTTTGTTTTACATTTGATTTTCTCATTCTCGCAATTCATCTCCCTGTGCGATGGCTATGTAAGATGGACCTTGTATTCACGGGATATTACTTACGAACCTCTGCACTTTGAGGTAAGTAATCAAGTTTTTGTCACTGTTGCCGGGGAGAGATTGAGATAGATTAGATCTATGTAAGATGGCTAAAGTAAGTTCTTTTCTAAGGTAAGTTCTCTTCTAAACCCTCCAAAATTTATGTAGATTTTTTATTTCTCTTTGAAAGTAAATTCAGTTAGGTCTTTCAAGCACTAACTATGACATAAGAGTGCCCTGCTTGGGATTTTATCACCCAAGTGTTATGGTTATCCTACAGTTGCTGTTTGATCACAAGGATCATCCGCTGAATCTTTCCAGATTAGCATAGTTTAATTTCTGCATTAGTTTTACTTTTATTGGTTTATTTATTTATGTATTTTTTTTGTGGATTGAACCCTCATGGTTGGCCTCGCCGCTTGGGTTGTTGATTTATTTTTGCTTTGTAGATTGAACCCTCATGGTTGGCCCTCCGCCGGGGTTATTGATTAAGTTTTTATTTTTATTTTAAGTATCATACTTGTTATTTGAATTAGTGGTATTTGTTGTGTGGTGTGAATGGTTTATATCCCATTGGATTAGAGATCAAAATAATCGACTCTCTTCTGAAGGTGGACTAGTTTCAGGCCTTGATCATTCACTTAGGAGAGGCACTCAACATCACTTGGATTCCATGGCAGACCCAGTTGATAATCCAAATCTAAATCTACCAGATCCAACTATAAATCAAAACAGAGAAAATCAACATAATCTTCCTCTTGAGGATAAAAATGAAGTTCATAGAAATGTGTTAAACCAACCACGGACTTTACATGAACGTTTACACCCTGAGAGATCAATTTTACCATCTCTGCATAGTGTTCCCTGCTCACACAGGGAACAATGATTTAAAACCAGGTGTGATTCAATTAATTCCTAATTTTATGGATTGGATTTTGAAAGCCCCTACTTGCACCTCACGGACTTTGAGGAAGTGATTGTAACATTATAAGTAAACAATGATAATAGGGATGCACTTAAGCTTATGTTATTCTCATTTTCTCCAAAGGATCAGGCCAAAGCATGGCTCAACTCTCTAATACCTAATACCATCACTACATGGCAAGCCTTAAGTAGAGAGTTTTTCAAAAATCCTTTCCCGAGCACAAAACAAATGCACTTAAACAAGAAATCATGTCATTCTCCCAAAAGGGGAATGAACTGTTTTTCCAAGCTTGGGAGCACTTCAAAGACCTACTTTCTTGTCCACATCATGGTTATGAACTATGACATGTGATTGATGCGTTCCGAAAAGGGCTCACCATGGATACCCATCAATTTATAAAGATTATGTGTGGTGGAACCTTTCTTGACAAGGATCATAATGAGGCTTGGGATTTTCTAAACATGTTAGCAGAGAATACGCAGACATGGGATGTCTCTGTTAAACCAGACCAAACTAGACTCATTCCTAAAGAGAAAGCGGGGATGTATGTCCTAAGAGAGGAAGACGACCTTAATGCAAAATTCGCTGCATTGGCTAAAAAGGTCGAAGCTTTGAAAATTAGGAAGGTTGATATGGTTAAAGCAAACACTTCCTTAGAGAATTTTTGTAGCATTTTGGTGGTACAAACCATGACACAAAGGATTGTCCAATAATCTCAGTTGTACAAAATATCACGTATGAGCATGAGCAAGCAAATGCTATAAATAACTACCAAATGTCAGTTATGCAACCAATGGAAAACACGTATAATCCAAATTGGCATAACCATCTTAATCTATGTTGGAGGAATGAACCACAAATTAATGCGTCCAATGTACCTCAAATGCCTCCACAAAACAACTTCTTTGGGGCATCTAACAATACACCATATGTGCCCCCGCTAAAGTGATCATCTGTGGAGGATGCATTGACCGCATTCATGAACTCTCAAGTTTAAATGAATTAGTTTCTAATCTAATCAAATCAGGAATTAAAGACGGCCGTGGCTAGGATTGAGACTCAACTAAATACTAGGAAAAAAGGCACCCTTCCTTCTCAACCTGTGTCAAACCCTAGAAACATACATTTCATTGCAGACTCAAATCCAAGTGAGCTACATCATGAACAAGCTAAGGCCATCATTACCTTGAGAAGTGGAAAAGAGGTCGATAACAAGATAATGCAACTGGTAGAAATACCGGAGGATGAGCCACTATCTCAAGAGAATGATGAACCAACTATAGTTCAAGAGCCGCAACAACAAAATGATAAAGAGACTAAGTCATATAAGCCTCCACTTCCATTCCCATCTAGACTTCGAAACCCGACTGTCCCCATGAAATATCAAGAGGTGTTGGATGTGCTCCAAAAGGTTACTGTCAATATTCCTCTGCTTGATGCCATTAGACAAATTCCATCATATGCTAAATATCTCAAGGACTTGTGCACTATAAAGAGGAAATTAAATGTGCACAAAAGGCCTTCCTTACTGAGAAAGCGAGCGCTATTATTCAACAAGGGGTCGTACCCAAATACAAAGACCCAGGAAGTCCCACTATTCATTTTAGTATTGGAAAATTTCAAATTGAGCATACTTTGCTAGATTTGGGTGCAAGTGTCAACTTAGTACCTTATTCGGTTTACAAACAAATGGGATTAGGCGAGCTTAAACTAACCACGATTACACTCCAACTCGCTGACTGCTCCATTAAGGTACCAAGGAGAATTTTAGAGGACGTGCTATTCCAAGTGGAGAAATTCTACTTCCCCGTGGATTTTATTATACTAGACACTGAACCTTGTTTAAACGCTAGCGCTCAAGTTCCCATTATTTTAGGCCGCCCATTCCTAGCAACTTCAAATGCAATCATAAATTGCAGGAATGAAATGATGAACTTGTCTTTTGGTAACATGACTCTAGAGCTAAATATTTTTAATCTTTATAAGCAGCCCATTGATAATAATGAGATCCATGAGCTGAATTTCATGGACTGCTTGTACCAATGGAAACCGCGCACTCAAATCCTATCTATCGAGGACTCGCGACCTCTGTCACCACCAACCAATGTTCCAAAGCTTGATTTAAACCACTACCAAATGAGCTTAAGTATGTATATTTAGATGAAAATAAAACTTATCCTTTGGTGATCTCTTCATTTTTAGACAAGGATTAAGAGATTAAATTGTTAAATGTTTTAAGGGACCACAAAGGAGCCTTGGGCTGGACCATTTCTGACATCAAGGGCATAAGCCCTTCCATATGCCCCCATCGGATCCACCTCGATGAGGACGTCAAACTAATTAGACAACCTCTAAGGTGTCTCAATCAAACAAGATGAAAGTTGTAAAAAATGAGGTGATCAAATTGTTGGATGTGGGAATCATCTACCCAATATCCGATAGTGTTTGGGTGAGTTTAACTCAAGTAGTCCCAAAGAAATCTGGAATAACTATTATGCAAAATTCTAATAATAAACTCATACCAACACGTGTCACCATAGGTTGGCGTGTTTGCATTGAATATAGAAAATTGAACCAGGTCACAAATAAGGACCATTTCCCTCTATCATTCATTGATCAAGTTTTAGAGAGGGTAGTAGGTCAGTCCTATAGTTTTCTTGATGGATATTCCGGATATAACCAAATAGAGATAGCCTTGGAAGACCAAGAGAAAACTACGTTCACTTGTCCATTTGGCACGTTTGCTTTCAAACGGATGTCATTTGAATTGTGCAACACCTCAACAACTTTTCAACGGTGTATGTTAAGTATTTTTTCAAATATGGTTAGGAAATTTCTTAAGGTTTTCATGGATGACTTCTCTGTATTTGGGAGTAGTTTTGATGAATGCCTCAACAATTTATCTCTTGTCTTGTCGAGGTGTGAAGAGAAGCACCTTGTCTTAAATTGGGAGAAATGTCATTTCATAGTTCAAAAAGGAATTATTTTGGGTCATGTTATCTCCAAAAATGGAATCGAGGTAGATCGCTCAAAACTCGACATTATTGCTAATCTTCCTATCCCCCGAACTGTTAGAGATATTAGATCATTTGTAGAGCGTGCTGGTTTCTATAAAAGATTCATGAAGGACTTTAGTGTCATTACTAGACCCTTGACTAATCTTCTTCAAAAGGATGTCCAATTTAAGTGGACAGATGAGTATACAAGTGTCTTTAATAAAATTAAATCATCCCTTATCACTACACCTATCATGCGTCCACCAGATTGGACAATTCTTTTTGAACTAATGTGCGATGCAAGTGATTATGCCATAGGGGCTGTTTTGGGCCAAAGGAAAGATAAACAGCCCTACGTTATTCACTATGCGAGTAGAATTCTAAACTTGGCCAAAGTGAACTACTCAACAACTGAAAAAGAGTTACTTGCAATAATTTTTGTTTTAGATAAGTTTAGGTCCTACTCGCTGGAATCTAAAGTGGTCATTTTCACGGACCACTCGACTTTAAAATATTTGCTATCTAAGAAGGATACAAAATTGAGACTTTTGAGATGAATCATCCTATTTCAAAATTTTAACTTAGAGATAAAAGATAAGAAAAAAGTAGAAAACGTAGTGGCCGATCACCTTTCTAGATTGGCGTCAAATGATTCCACTGAGGAGATGCATATCCAGGATACTTTTCTCGATGAACAATTATTTGCGATCTCCAAATTTCCTTGGTATGCGGATATAGTGAACTATCTTGTAACGGAAAAAATGTCATATCATTGGAAGTCACAAGATAGGAAGCGTTTTGAAACCGAGGTTAGGAACTTCTTCTGGATGACCTATATTTAATAATTATGAGACTAATCAAATTTTTAGACGTTGTGTCCTAGAGGATGAAGTTCAGAGTGTTATTTCTTTTCGCCACATGGAAGCATGTGGTGGCCATTTTTCTGCTAAGAAAACCACTGCAAAAATCCTGCAGTATGGTTTTTACTGGCCTACCATGTTTAAAGACACCCATGCTTTCTGTGTTGCTTGTGATAGATGTCAAAGGTTGGAAAGAGTGTCCCATCACAACATGATGCCTTTATCCCTGATTTTACCATTGGAGATATTTGATTGTTACGGTATTGATTTTATGGGCCCATTTCCATCTTCTTTTGGATTTCTTTATATATTGGTTGGCGTGGACTATGTTTCAAAATGGGTTGAGGCAGTACCAAGTAGGACCAATGACAACAAAGTGGTCATACGATTCCTCAGGAAAAATATTTTTTCTAGATTTGGAACTCTAAAGGCCATTAGTGATGGCAGGTCTCACTTTTGTAATAGGACATTTAAGGCTTTGATGAAGAAATATGGCATCAAGCATAAAGTGAGCACCCCATACCACCCACAAACGAGTGGGCAATAAAGTAAGCATAAAGTGAGCACCCCAAGTTGATATTTCTAATCAGGAAATCAAACACATTTTAGAGAAAATTAAAAGGCCAAATAGGAAGGATTGGTCCCTCAGACTATCCGACGCTTTATGGGCTTATAGGACTGCTTATAAGACCCTGATTGGAATGTCTCCATATAGATTGGTGTATGGGAAGGTTTGCCACTTACCTGTGGAATTGGAATATAGAGTCTATTGGGTAATAAAGAAATTAAACTTTGACATGGACCAAGCAAGTGGACAAAGAAAATTAGAGTTGAATGAATTAGAGGAGCTGAGGAGAGACTGCTAAAGATGGACAGACCCCTTCATTGTGAAGAATGTTTATACGGATGGGGCTGTTGAAATTGAGAATCCATGTCATGGCAATGTGTATAAGGTTAATGGTCAGAGATTGAAGCCTTATGTGGAAAACTTTCGTTTGGGAGAGGAGTCCATCCCTCTTCATGAGCCAGAATATTCAGATTGATGCTCCTAGTCTGACAGAGCATTTGTAGGATTTGTATCATATTCAATTTTGTAGTGTCACCTAGCAGGTGAGTTCTTTATGGTAGGTACTATCCACTCTTTCTTTTATTTTTATTGTTCTCTGCATTACATTGGGGACAATGTAGATTTTAGGTTCGGGGTGTGGACAGTCATCCATGTGAGTTTATTTTTTAGGTTTAGTTTATTATTATTTTTAATCTTTTTTTTTACGATTTCAGTTTATTTTTTAGGTTTATTGAAAAAAAATTCAACATTTTCAAAATAATATGTTTATATACAAGAATGTGAACATGATATTATGCAAATTCCAAAGGAAAAGTTAATACTTACTCTAGGTCGATAGTAGTCAGAATTTTGATAACTAAAACTATAGACTTGAGTTCAATTATCTAATCACTAGTTTAAAGTGAGTTGTAATTTGATGTACTGAATTCACAATACACCCTAGCTAACTAAGTGAGGAATGTGATATGTGAACTAGAATAACAAAATTTGATTCAAACAAGGTTGGATGAACTAGTACCATTGATATATGCTTAAAAGAAAGAATATTGAAGCAGACAAAAGTGATGGAAAAAGAAAATTTTATTATAGAGCATGAATGCAATGACCATAACAATTGTGTCAGTAATGTGGAGTAAGGATACGTAAGTATCCATTATTGTTACCATTACAAGTACGATATCTTATGTTATGAAGCAAACCTGGTGGGAATCTTCATCTAAGGGTGGTCTATAATAATGAGGATATGATGATAAAAGAAGAAATGACATGAAGAAAATGAGATAACTAGAGATTTCATATTCTTGGAATGATTGAAAGGAGTTAGGATAGGGAACATCCATATTTCTCAAAGTTAGACTAGTGTCACGGAGCACCTAAATATATTGGATCATAACTATTCTAAATTTTGATTAGGTCTCTGAACTCAAGTTTATAATGGATTAGGAAATTGAGATTCTAACTAACTTCAGACTTAGGGTAAGTATTGTTTTATTTTGGAATTCATATGATGAATGAAGGCATAATTATATAAATTTCTAGGTGTTGAACTATTTTTCATGTTTTCAATGTTTGTGGGTAACATTTCTGGAAACCCTCACGAGACTATAACTCGTCCACTAGGGGAAACCTAAGGGTTTAAAGGCTTATTGTGTATGCTAAGTGCAATCGAGATTACCTGCAAAAATGGTGTAGTTAGATTTTTTTTCGTTTTAATTTTGTTTCTAAAATTATTTTTTATTCTTATTTTTATTTTTCTTCGCCTATTTTACTCTTTCTCCCGTCCCTTCTGATATTATTTATACTTTTTATGGTCATCGAGCTATTCATTTTCCTCAGGAGATCCACACATTCTCTAGTTATATGGATTCATTATTCTTTCCTCTCGATAAAGGTAAACGTAACTGAATTTTTACCCCTTTTATGCTTAAAGAATTCGGCCCCGCTTAGGTCACAGGCCGTTTTGAAGATAATTATGGACAATCAACATCTCGGATGCTACTCGCTTGAGAAAGTTGCCTCATTTACATAGATCTTCCCTATGGTGGTATTATAACTACTGGCAAAAATGGCAAGAGCAGAATCTAGAAATATTGTCTGAATTTGCTTGCCTGATAATTCAATCTCGTCCAATGCATTCATTGCCCATTTATTCAGCAAACTTGCAATCAGCCACCTTTCTCTCAACTGATTGTCGATAAAGTCGATATCTATCGTTCCATTCATTTTACTTTCCAGTCTATTAGTATGACCTTTAAGTTTCCTAGCTTCCTAAACCAACCACAAATAATGAATACTTTCTTAGACTGGTGGGAGAGCCATTACAAGTGACTGGTTAATAAATCTCCTAAACTCGTCATTGGTCAACTCTATTTCTCAATGGAGTTGTGAAGAAAGAAAAGAGTAGCATCCCAATCGGCCACTGCTTCAAGCCAAACAAATAAATAAATCGAAAAATAAGTCGGTCGATGCCACTACTGCAGCAGTTCCTACGATTGAGACAACTCCAAAACCAAAACGCCAAAAAGTTATGGTGAAAGGACTTATTCTCCGAAAGTCTCTGCCTCGGCCATCTCTGCCGGCTCCCAAGAGGATTCTTGACTTAAGAGCTCCTCTTGGCCTGACTCCACAAACTCCCACTCTAGTCATCGTCCACATTGACTTAGCTCCACAACCAGCAATAACAAGTCAGCCAACGTCGATCGCAACACGCAGTAAAAAAAAATTAGGTTCTTCGTCGGGCGACGTTGTATCTTTTTTTAAAACATATTTCAGAATCAAATACTGGCCAGGGCTTTCCATTGAAGACTACTCCAAGAAAATTGAGGAAGGTCTCAAACTTCATGAAGGCGCTCATTATAATCGTTGCGGAATAAATGGTAGCAGAATAGGGTGAGATTGAATGATCCTAATGTCAGGCCCATGTCCTAGTGACCATTCCGTTCCGTAGGATCCCGCGGTCCTCCCGGTCGAATTCTGGCGACCCACGACCCATAGATTGCATTTGTGTGCAACCCTGAGTTATATCTTGTAAACCCGAGTCAACTCAACACGAGACCTGTGTCATTGCGACCGCGCCGTCGCTAAAGTTCCAACGCCAAGTCTCGTGCGCCAATCCGATGTCTAGATCATAAGATGTGGGTCACACATGATCATGGCCGTGGACAGCACGTTGCGGGACCCACCTAACCCATGACACATTTCCCTAGGCCATTATGAGGATGACCTCACCCTAGCTATGGCTACCCTATATATAGCCACCATAGACCCTAGCCCATGATCCCTTTCTCTTCCCCATGAGAGCGTGCCTTACACCTATTATCATTACCTAGCTAAGAGAGCTAGGCAATCATTGCATTTCTCTCTCTCTTATCTCTCTCCCTCTCTCTTTCATTTCCCATTTCCTCCATTGCTAGCAAGAGAAAGAGAGCTCCCAAAATTTTCAACCACTTCCTCTCCCTAATCTTTCCAATCCAACCATCAAGAGCCCATCTCAACCATTGAATCTTGTCCCCTTGGAGCATTGGAAGCCATTGGTGGAAGAAGAAGTCCTAGATTTGAAGGTGGGTGCACTCTAGATCTAGATTTCATCCTCACCTTTAGATTTCTTTCTTTCATTTTCTTGGGGACTGGAAGGACCCACCAATCCATGGTGGAGATCCTCCATGATCCCCTTGATGTGGCCTTTAGCCCATTTTCTTGCATGCATGACCCATTGTGGGTCCATTCTCCATGGACCCCACCATGATGATTTCTACTCTAATTCATACCTTCTAAGGGTCATCTAGACCCTTCATTTGCATGGTAGGGATGGTATCCCCACCTCAGATTTTTATATATTATGATGGGCCCACGTATATGATTGTATGGTGTAGATCTTGTGAGGGACTCATAGTGGCGGAGTCCCTCCTTCATTGGTTGTTTTCTCTCTCTTTCTCTCTTCTTCTTATTTTGACAATGATGATGATGATGTATGTAGATGGTGGGCCACGTGTATGTGGGCCCCACTTGGTGGACGAATTACATCCAGACCGTCCAACCATGGAATGTCCAACAGTAACACTGCTGGATTGTATGAAAGGAAAACACCTATATCAGATTGATCCAAATCAGGTGGGCCACGTCCACATGGGACCCAGTGTGATACATGTGTTATATCTAAAACCATCCATCTGCTGGACGCTAGGCCAGCAGCCCAGACGTCCAGCAGCCATGCAGCTGCTGTATCTGGCGTCAGCAAGTTCTGGGGTCCACCACGAGGTATGTGTTATGTCCATACCGTCCACCCATTTGGCACACGTGTGGGGCCTACCCCGCACGTGTTGCATGTGTGGGATGGGACCCACCTTGATGTACGTATTCTATATTCCACACCGTCCATTAGGCAGGACGGTGGGACCCCACCTTTGATGAATGTCTTATATACACTCCGTCCATCCATTTCTGGGCGCGTGGGGCCCACCTCACATGTGTGGCACATGTGGGGGTGGGACCCACCTTGATGTATGTATTTTGTATCCACACCATCCATCTAAACGGTGCTGTATGGGCCCTATCCCCACCGTCCATCCATCTACCCAAGGACGGTAGGACCCACCTCATGTATGAGTTGTATATTCACGCCATCCATCTGTTTTCTGGGGTGAGACCCACCTCATGTATGCATTGTATATCAGCATCGTCCATCTAGACGTGTTGTGGGATGCACCATGATGTATCCGTTTTATGCATGTTGTCCGTCCATGGACCCCCCATGATGTTAGGGTTGTATCCACTCCGCCCGGCAATGTGGGACATGGGGCCACCATGATATATGAGTTGTATATTCACACCATCCAGGGCAGCGGCCCACCCCAATGAATGCGTTGTATATCTAGGCTGCCCATCCGTTTTTCATGGATAATGGGCTACCCCATTAGGCCCATTTTATGGTGCAATAGGCCCACCTTGATGAATGCATTGTAGGCAATCTGTCCACCTATTTTTCTAGACTATAGGGCTGATCTATGAGGCCCACCTTGATGTGTGTATTGACCTTGCGGGACATTTATTTTCTGGGCTATGTGGGTTACCCCATCAGGCCCACTATGGTGTATGTGTTACACTCACCACCCATCCCTTGTGCCTAGCCCATGGGCCCTTGTGTGAGGCCCAAAATGAGGTTTTTGTGGCCCATGAGTGAGGCCCAATATGATGTAATTGTGGCCCATGAGTGAGGCCTATTGTGATGTATATTAGGCCTTTGAGTGAGGCCCATTATGATATATATGAGGCCCTTATGTGAGGCCCATTGTGAAGTATATGAGGCCCTTATGTGAGGCCGTAAGCCCACCATATGTTTGGCTCTATGTGGGCTACTTCTTGTGAGCAATGTTGGTTAAATGTCCACATTGATGGGCAATGATGGTTAAATGTTCACATTGTGACCTTCCCTTAGGCCTTGTTAGGTCCATTCTCATAATTCTCTAAGTGGGTTAACCTAAATCATTGGGCCCCATTGATATGTGCATGATCCATCTATTCATATTGGGCTAACCCAAGATGTTGGGCCCCCCATTGGTTGCTTGTAGGGTTATTTCTTCTTAATCTCGGAGTCCATCTAGGACTTATTTGGGCCCCCTAGGGCATCTAGCGGGCCATGCAATAGTATAATGAAGGAAGCCCGTTTCGGATCCTTAGGATTATAGGTAGGCCACCTAGGCCCAACCTTGAGATGAGGAGAGTTCATCATCGCCGTAGACGAATGGATCCAAGCTATCGGACTTGGTATATCCATGGTTAAGGGTCGATCCTTATATTATGGTTTAGATCGGTTGTCTATCTATGGACCCCCCTTGTACATAGGCCGGTTATCGATACCGATTATGAGTATATGATAGCATAGCATCATATGCATGCCCATACACATCATCTGCATGTTTGTTATGAGATATGGTTGACCATTGCATGTGTCATTGGGTTGGTCATTCATGGGACTCCCTAATAAGCGGAGTTATCCCGCATGAGCGTACTATATGCGCTGGATTGATGCATGACTGGATTGTGTGATTCATACATCTTGCATTGTGTGTTGTGATTACTGTACGCCCTAGTGATATCAGGGCCATAGCCTCTACAGACGTATCATGGATGACAGGATTGGACATTGAAAATCTTCTCTTTACATGGGGAACGAAGGCTATCCCTAGGTGAAAGTCCTTAAACCTGACGATACCGGAAGACGTCCAACGTCGAGACTGAGTGGATACATGAGTGCACGAGATCCGAATACCAGGAGGTCATGTCTCCCACTGTGTCATGGTCGGTTGGAAGGGGGTGTGGCCTTACCCGCTCGAGGGTAGGGGCAATTGCTAGGCTGAGTATGACCAGCACGTAAATAGGTCTGCTATCGACGTGTCAGATAGATATTGGCTGACTATTGGCCAGGCGGATAGTGAGGTCTCTTTCGCTTGCACGGTTGTGCGTCTAGTGTAGAACGATAATATGGTATACAGTGTATTAGACCCCAGTGATTATTCAGAGAGAACTGTATTGATGTATGATGCTCCAGAGATGAGTTGAATTGATATATGGATTGGTATGCTTGAGCTACATCTTACACAAGACATTAGCTATGTAGGCCTTGCATCGTTTGGCCTTGGTGTAACCGATAGCATTCATGCCTTGCATCACATGGCCTTAATGTGGCCGATAGCATTCATGCCTTACATCACATGGCCTTAATGTGGCCGATAGCATTCATGTCTTGCATCACATGACCTTAATGTGGCCGATAGCATTCATGCCTTGCATCACAAGGCCTTGGTACGGTTGATGGCATTCATGGACTTACTTGCATGTTTCTGCATTACTCTGATACTACATTTTTACATTCCTACCTTACGCACACACTTTCACCACCCTCTAACCTTTCTATAAACTTATGCACGATTGATGCGTGTAGGTGATGCTAGACCGTAGCTGAGCAGGAGCGTGCCGCAGAGCTTTTGGAGTTTTGTTATTATTATCATTGTATTTCCCTTTCTATGCAAGTATCTTAAAGTTTTTTATCGTAGTGGATTTTATGATGGAGTTCTGGTTATTGTTCGTGGGTTATGCCTTTGGTTATACTTATTGTGAAATGAATTCATGATTAAAATCCTCCTTGTAGGATCCCAGGATCAGAACCTGGTATATGGGTGCCATGAGCCGAGAATGGGTACTACGGAGGCTATCGGCGCCGGATTCAGTGATCGAAAATTTTGTGAGCCTGGTTTTTGAGTTTGGAGCGTGACACCTAATCTCTCATTTGATGACAAAATCTCACTCCATACCACCATAATTGCCACCATTCCTAACTTTCTACTCGAGTGATGGCAAAAGTCTTAAGAAATCCCTAGTCCGTGGATAATCGATTCATCTCTATCGTTGTCAGTTCCAATTTAGGTAGATGTTATTTTTATTTTCATTTTCACACTTGTTCACATCTTCCTCATCGTTTTCTTTCTAACTCTATTTTTATTATAGTTACTTAGGAGCTATCGACCGCAAAAAGGTAAGTTGTCCCTTAATCGACGCTTCAAACCATTGAACTAGTAGCCGAGGCCGTTGAAGCAATAGAGCAGCGGGCCACTGACTTTGAAGGGACAACAACCAACAAAATTCTCCATCTTCCTCCTATTCAAGAGGTAATGACTATCAAGACAGAGATTGTTCAAACGATCAATCAACCTCAATCACCCGCAATTATCATTGATCGGGAAGACGGAGAGGATGATGATGATCGTCATTTAATTGTCACTCCCCAGAGCTTCCGGAAAGTCTCCTCTTCCCGATCTACTTCAGCACCTATCCAACAAACATATCTAGTCTTTGGAGCTTCCCCTGATGAAGAACCACTTCAGTCGTGCACAACATGTTAAGTCATCATCTCTGGCCATACAGCGACTGATGTTTATGTTCCTCCCTCAAAATCAACTCAGGATCCAGCACCGATATCAGTCGATGATGCTCCACATCGACTACTGAAGAGGCATTTCCAATCAAAGACATTCGAAGACATCCTCTCTTTCCTCCAACAAGCCCTCAACAATGACATTTACGTGGCCGAGTCTCCTGCACCCATTACCGAGCTACAACTTATCTGAGAGGAAATCCAAACACTCGTATACTCGGAAGTACCAGAAACTGCATCGACTGAATTGATAAAAAAACTTATCAAGTTGATCAACCAGTATCAAGTCTTTTGGCTTCATATAAGTCTCTTAGCCAAACTGCTAGCACCCAGGTATTTCCTAGACCCGATTAAGGAAAATTGCGAGCTCCATGTCATAATCAACTATCTTGAATCCGAGCGCGCGGACGCAGCTTCCCAAGTAGCTATAGTTAGCGATGCTGCTGTAAAACTTTTGGCAGGGCATGAAGAGCTGAATAAATATGAGGCAAAGTTGGAGGACATAAGCGTGCAGTTTGTCGCTCTAGAAGCACAACTGAGCGCTAAAGAGAAATTTTGAGGAGGAGAGAGCTGGGTATGTTCAGAAGAAGAAGGCAATTAGAGACCTAGTTCTTTTTGTTAAAGCACAAATGGAAGCAATTGGCCAAGTTAGACTGATGACCTTGAATCATTAGACCATCTTGGCTAAGAAGAAGGGGAAACTGAAAGAAGTAAAGACTGCACTTGTAGGGTTTTGTATTTTGAATTTTAGCTTTTTTCATGTACCCCTTTTTTATCAATACAATCAGCCACTGTGGCATTTTATTTCATTGGCCATCTTTCACTTGATGTTCTTTCTTTCTTTTACTTCTTGCAATACATATAACTAACTGGTGTTGTGGCACACAAAAAATGAGGAGTCATGTGTTACCTTGGCCGAAATAATTGCCATGATGGCTACACGTTCCTATTTTCCAAGAATATGAAGCGTCATTGCATGCCGTAATTGCCTATGATACTCCGAACATGGGGAGGGCAGAGTTTTCTATATAAACAACGATAGGCTTCTTTCTGCCACTCACTGAAACCTAGTTTTACCTAAACTCTTTTGCCCTATCGATATGGCTCTCAACCAACCTTCTTCCTCTTTCCTTAGTCCGGCTAAGGACTACTTAAAGGAGATCTTCGACTACAGCCTTCTCGATTATGGCCAGTACTCCCTCCTATTTGACATTGGTTTCTCCATCAAGGAGGCTTCCAAGGTTGTTGAATCTGATGCTCCTCTTAGAGAGATTCTAAAAGGACTAGAGAAGCTCCATTACCTCGGGGACCGATATTGTCAACTCGAATTCGAGTCCCATAAAATCGTTGAATACCTCAGATAGCAATCTATTGCTCTGCAAGTGTCTCGTCCCATGGGTGATGCTTATGAGAGGGCATGGAACGACCATCTCCAATGGAACATGGTACATCAGTTCAACCACACCTTACTTTGAGTCCTTCAAGGACAACTTGTTGAGCTCATGGACGATAGTAAGGAGAAGGAATGCACTTATACTATGCAGGATCCTACTGTTATGGAGGATCTCCTCTCTTTCATAAACTCCCAGATTGCTGATTACAAGAATCGGTTGCGGGTGAGCTTCACTAACAAAAGAGAGGTTGAAAGTAGAGTCTCTTCGACCGACATTTACATCAACCAACTTTTGCACTTCCTACCCATCTACATGGAGGAAGGGTCTAAATGGAAATCGTAGAAGGAAGTTGTGGACGTCGAGTAGTTGCAAATAGTTATAAATTTGAGGAGATAAAGGCAACATATGCCTGAACTACCTTTCTCAGCCGATGGCCATTTGTTTTCTTCTTTTCTCATTTCATGTAATCGGCCGATGGCCCGTTATTACTTTCAATAAACTCTCTTTTCATTATGCTTCTCATACCACTCACATATTACTATAGAACGACATCATTTCCTTCGGGATATATCAACATTCAAAATATAATGCATCAGATAATGACATTACTACTATGATCGGCCATATCCAACCTGGTCGTCGAGATTTTTTTTATTGCATGCATCATTAAATGAAAAGGCGAAGGACTCAAATCATTGTGTTTATCAAGACTTACATCATTTACCGACTGTATGCAAATAAATGTTGTCGATCAAGGCATTGGCCCTCCTTACTCGGTCATATCGATCGATGTTAGCTTCTAAGTACCTAACATTTTTTTCTTTGTAATAACTACCTAGTTGACAAGGGGTGCAAAAGTAGGGAGACATGTGCGTCGTTTTCCAAGAAATTGGCTTTTATTGCAACCGCCCGTTCCACTTTCCTTGGAATACGAATCGATGTCGCACCCTTTTAGTTATCCCAACCACCATATATTGTTACTCGCATCGTTAAATGTCTCTGACAATGCCAACTCATTTTAGGACTTGAAACAAAAAAACGAGGTTGATCCAAATCTCATATGAGCCACACCACAAGAAACAATAGTGATTAAACACCCACAATTAAAAACTTCTTGGGAGCCATAAAAGTTTTGGATCAAGCTGATATTCTTATTTTCTGTACATCCAGGTATGTGAGACCTAATCAATAGGTTGGATGCAAATAAACATTACAGGGGACCCTAAAAGGTTTTTAATGGTGGGCGTTCAATCAACCACTGTTTCCATGGTGTGGTCCGCCTGAGACTTGGATTTGCCTCATTTTTGAGCTCATGCCCTAAAATGAGACGTAGAAATAGATGGATGGCATGAATAAAATACATACATCATGGTGGGGCCCACAATACCACGATCACCTCGTACTGGAGGGGTCACTACTCAAAGTCCACTCTTAGTTTAGATTAGAGGCCCTCTCCAGTACATACCCGGATCAGTAGTGACTCCTCCATACCTACTGATTCCTCCATACCAGTACTGGAGGATACTGTGGGCCCCACTATGATATATGTATTGCTTGGTTTTGTTTTTGGCAGTTAGAATGAGAGCATGTCATAATTGGATTTGTGGCTCAATTCATACCCCGAACTCGTGGGTTCTCTTCTGTCTTAGCTCATATGCTACAAGGTTGGCCTTCCTTGGATTATAAGATACCTCGAAATTATAGTCTTTCAAGGTCTCATCCATTTTTGTTGGTGCATGTTTAAGTCCTTCGGAGTGAATATATATTTTAAACTCTTATGATCACAATATAACTCAAATTCTTCTCCATATAAATAGTGCATCCAGATCTTAAATGCGAAAATGATCATCACGAGCTCCAGATCATGTGTAGGATAATTTTCTTCATACTTCTTCAATTGTCTTGAGGCATAACCAATTACCCTCGTGTTTTGCATCAGTACACATCCTAGGTCTGTTTGTGATGCGATCACTATAAACCACGAACTTTTCTCCCTCCTCGGGAAGAGTGAGCACAAGGGTCGATGTCAACTTTGTCTGGAGTTTATGAAAGGCTATCTTTGCTTCACATTCCAAGCAAAACAGGCATTCTTTTTTTTGTTAATTGTGTTAAGGGATGAGTAATCTTCGAGAATCTCATAATAAAAAATTTGTAGTATCCAACCATACCAAGGAAACTTCTAACTTTAGTAATTTTAGTAGGTTGATCCCATTTTAGAACTGCTTCCACCCTAAACGGGTCAATTGCAATACCCTTATATTTTACAACATGTCCCAGGAACTTAACTTCTTCTTTTCATAAGTCACACTTGGATAGCTTGGCATATAGCTAGTGTTCCTTCATTGTACTTAGTATCGTTCTCAAATGCTCTCCAGGTTCCTCTTGACTTTTTGAGTAAATTAAAATATTATCAATGAAGATGATGACAAACCGGTATAAGTACGGTCTAAAGACCCGGTTCATGAGGTCTATAAATATTGTCAGGGCATTGGCGAGTTCTAAATGAATAATTAGAAACTCATAATTCTCGTATCTAGTCCTGAAAGCTGTATTCGGTATGTGTTCCTCTCTTACCCTCAGCTGATGGTACCCGAATTTAAAGTTGATCTTGGAAAAGTACTGCACACCTTTGAGTTGATCAAAGAGGTCATATATACGGGGCAAAGGGTACTTGTTCTTTACTGTCACCTTGTTAAACTTTATGTACTTAATACATAGGTGCAATGATTCATCCTTCTTTTTGACAAAGAGGACCAGTGCAACCCATGGGGAGACACTAGGCCGAATAAAGCCATGTTCATGAAATTCATCTATCTACATTCTAAGTTCATCCATCTCACATGGGGCCATTCTGTATAGGGGTAAGCAGATTGGTGTGGTCCCAAGCATAAGATCAATTTTGAAATCTATTTCACGCCTAGGAGGCAATCTTGGTATTTCTTAAAAAACCTCAGAAAATTTCATTTCCACATGTATTTGATCTAGTGTAAGTTCGACTGATTTCATCTCTTCCAACACGACTAGACGTTGGAATACCTCATACCTACTCTTACCTTGCAATGTAAAAAGGGCTTGCTCAGGTATAGATATGGTTACTGTTTTAGCATGGTAGTTCAGATTGGCATGAACATGGGAGAGTCTGTCCATCCCAAGTATGACATCGAATTGTCTCATGTTCATAACTACCAAGTTGGCATGTATTTCATGGTTGGCTAGGAAAATGGGACATGCCCGACACACCCTGCTTGACTCAACGAACGTTCCCACATAAGAGGCTATAGTGATGGGTGTATGTATTTGGCTCATTTTCAATTTTAATCTTTCTACCATAGAGCGGGCAATAAATGATAGAGTAGCACAGGTATCAAATAACACAAATGTTGGGACTTGGTCTGAGGGGCCATATCTTCGATAAAAATAAAAAATAAAAAATTTCAAGGCACCATCATCCAAATTCCTCAAGAAAGTATTGAGGTCAGTATTGCAGGTTTATCTATCCGTCTAAATATCTCAGGAAAACTTTTGCAAAAATCCAAACTGACGGGTAGACTATTACTCTCAGAATATTCATTTTCAAATCGTGCATTGAAGTGAACTGAAATTTGGAACTTTAAGTCCCTGACTATCTGGTGGATTACCACAAAAATTTTCAAATAAAAAATCCTACATTTGATTAGGGTTTTGTCTCATTTAAGACGGAAAAACTCAATTGTCCAACAACAGTTTTTACTGTTTTCAAACCACTATTTGAATATTTGTGATCTTGGGGGGGGGGGGGGTGGAACGGATTTCCTGCGAAAGGCTTTCGCAGGAAGTTCCTGCGCTAGAAACTTAGGCATCCTTTTTGTGAGATCATTTTAGAATTTTAAGCCAAAATCGAGCAGGATCCAAGGCTCAAGTGGGCCGCACTAAAAGAAAATGTATGCAGAGAAATTTCTGCCGTTGAAACGTTCCTGGCGTCGACGGTGATGTTTACATGACATCTATACTGTTTATAACGCCATTCATAATGGGATGAAATGAAAACACAAATATTATCCCGATCCAAAGCTTACGTGGCCACACGAATATTTCAACTGTTGACGTTCAATACTCACATTTTTGGCCCATCTGAGTATTGGATACGGTTCAGTTTTTTTCTTACATCCTAAAATGAGCTCAAAAAACAGATGAATGGAGTAGATTTCTCAAAATCATCACCCCAGGCCCCACCTAAGTTCCCAGCACAGGAACTTCCTGCGAAAGGCTTTCGCAGGGAATCCCCGTCCGGTTAAAACCATTGCTGGACGAGTGTAGGAAGGTCTGAATATATAGGGAAAGGAGCTACAACCCATTATCCAGTCAACTGGCTCAAACAGCTGGACAATGGAATTCAAGGCGGTGGGTAACCCACCACCCGAACTCTCTCTCTTGGCGGGATTGGACACGTCTCTTCACCTAGGAAGAGATGTTGCAAGGGAATTTGGTACAAAATGAAGATGAAGTGATCGCGGAGAGAAGAGAGGAAATTTTGAAAATGGGAGGGAAATTTCAAATTTTGGTGAAAACCCAAATCTTGTGAGAAATTGAGGGGAAATTATAGATATATTATGAAGAAGAGAGAAGATCTAAAGCACTTACCAAAAAATATTTCAATCAAAATCGGCATCAATTGCGACCGTCGATTCGCAATCTAATGGACCAGATCATCTTTCTAAAAAAATCCAAAAAAAAAAATCAATAAAGACTAGCATCGATTGCGATCGCCGATTCGCGATCCAATGGACCGAACTATCCTTTAAAAAGTCCAAAAATATTTTACTAAAAATGATATCGCTCACGATCACCGATTCGCGATCCGATGGACCAAACTATCCTTTAAAAAGTCCAAAACTATTTTAATAAAAATGACATCAATCGCGATTGCCGATTCATCATCTAATGGACTGGACCATCCTTCAAAAATTCTAAAAATATTTCAATAAAAGCCAGCATCGATCGTAACCATTGATTCGCGGTCTGATGGATTAAATCATCTTTTCAAAAAATCCTAAAAATAATTCAATAAAAACTGGCATCGATCGTGATTGTCGATTCACGATCTGATGGACCAGATCATCTTTCCAAAAAATGCCAAAAATATTTTAATAAAAATTAACATTGATCGCGACTATCGATTCATGGTCCGATGGATCGGATCATCTTCTAAAATTTCTGAAACTATTTCAATAAAAATCGGCGTCGATCGCGATTCGATGGACTGTATCATCTTTTCAAAAATTTCAAAAAATATTTCGATAAAATCTGGCATCGATCGCGACCATCAATTCACTGTCCAATGGACCGGATCATCTTTTCAAAAAATTCAAAAACATTTCATCAAAAACTGGCATCGATCGCGACCATTGATTCACGGTCCAATGGACCAGATCACCTTTTCGAAAATTCCAAACATATTTCAATAAAAACCAACATTAATCATGACCGTAGATTCACAATCTGATGGACTGGACCATCCTTCAAAAATTCCAAAAAATATTTCAATAAAAACTGACATCGATCGTGACCGTCAATTCACAGTTCGATGGACTAGATCATCTTTCCAAAAAATACCAAAAAATTTTCAATAAAAAATGGCATCCATCACGACCATCAATTCGCGATCCAATGGACCAGACCATCCTTCAAAAAATCCAAAAAAATATTTCAATAAAAACTGACATCGATCGCGACCGCCAATTTAATGGACCAGATCATCTTTCCAAAAATACAATAAAAAAATTCAATAAAAATTGGCCATGATCGCGACTGTCAGCTCGTAGTCCAAAGGCCTGGATCTTGTACCTAAAATTTTTCACCAGCAGACCTCTGCTCGGCCACTAGCAGACCTCTGCTCGAACTTGGCTCGGCTCGATCCTCAAGCTTGACTGGCCAGCTCGGCTCAGTTCGGTCAGCAGCTTGGGCCAGTTCAAGCTAAGATCGAGTCGAGTTTGCCATTGCAGCATTTTCACAAACACCTGGACTGCACCTTCAAAATCTCACTGTATTTGAGACAACAGCAATGGTTTTACAGGTATTTTATCAAACACCTTCTAAGCAACATAAAAATCAAGAAAAAAAGGGTGTTGGTTTCATATACATACCTTCCTAGCCACTAGCCACACTTCTTTGAGTCATTTCATCAAACACTTGGTGAGCAACATCAATATCAAAGTAACCGAGTCACCGAACTGGTTCGATTCGAGTTTCATTCGAGCTGGGTTCGATCCGAGTCGAGTCGAGCTGGGGCCAGCTTGAACTCGACTCAAACTAATTTTTTAGCTCAAAAAATCAGCTCGACTCGGCTTGAACTCAGATTCGAACCAAATCAAATCGAGCTTTTTCAAGTCGAGTCGAGTCGAGCAAGCTAACTGAGCTAGCTCGGTTCGTGTACATCTCTAATCATCCTTAATAAAAGCCAGACCAAATTGCAATTAATGGTCTGAATCATCCCGGAAATTGCTCTCAGTGGAGCCTGCGCCATTAATGGCACGACAAGCCACCCCAACGAGTCTGAGTACGCCATGAAACGATGAAACCGATTAACCATCTCTAACATATTGGAATCTTGATCACAACCCCTAATCAGACGCGAACTAATAAAACAGCGAGGACGAATTACCGCAGAATATCCCTGGTGAGTCCAAATCATGATCACAACCATCAAAATCCAAGTAATAAAACAAAATACCCAGTGAAATCCAACTTGATCAGAGCCATCAAATCCCAAAAGTAATAAAATCCAAAAACTCCACACATCCCAATAGAGCCACGACGAGTCAGATCCATCCACAAACCACAAAAAAATGCGTCTCCAACAAATGATTGGTCCCGATGTAGCCATCACCTATGAAAAGACGGATCGGTCCCTTTGTATGGTTTTCAATAAAAACCAGCTCGCTAGAAATCCCACAGGCATCCCCAATGGAAGTGACTAAGCGAGCTAGACATATTTCCAAAAGCATTCTGCAATAAAATCCCCACGGAGTATCACTTCCTTGGATGGGGCGACTTTCCAAAAGCATAAAAAAGATTTTCAAAATAAAGTGTCAGGCATCCAAGGCACTGAGATGTCTTTCATACCTCTAGGTGGGGTCTGACACAAAATCAAATAAGATCTGATGTCCCGCGGTTTCCCCAAAGACTATTAGATCTGAATGCCCACCAAAGTGCAATTAGTTTGGACTTCAGTGATAAAATGGTCATACTAAATGCTAATGTAAGGAATGATGATAGGCCAAAGTCTTGTAAGAAGAAACCGTTTAAGCAGTGGAAATAATGAATTTTAACCCAAGGTCGAAACCAAAAGATTGCATGGAAAAAGGTCACCCGCACATACCTACGCGCGGATATTTGCGTACCTTGATCAAGTCCAAGTCGGCGTAGTGAGTTTTCTGTAAGGCTATAGAAAGTGCAAGGCAACCAATCACTTTGATGATTAAGCAAAACAAGTACTCCCGGGGTGATCTGGAAAACAATGGACATTCCATTTCCAATCAATAAGGGGGTCCTCATGAGGCCGCAGAAATCGCAGGGGCACTATTGTACTTGCCTCTTCCGATGTTAGTATTGATCATGAGTGAAAGGGCTACAATTGGTCACCCGTAATTAGGGGTGCACACGGTTCAGTTCAGTCCGGTTTTGGGGTAAAACTGGAACCGAACCGTTACTAACGGTTCTAGGATTTTCAGAACCGGAACCAGACCGTTAGCATACTAGAACAGAACCAGAACCGGACAGGGAAAACCGGTTCGGTTCCACGGTTCTGGGTTTTTAAACAAAAGAAAAAAAGGTGGAAAAAATCATCTGGCGTAGCTTTGCTAAGTGTACAGGCGTGTGCAGTAGAGCTCATCTGCTCACCACACATGTACCATCATGCACATAAGTGCGAGATCCAATCCATCCATCAGGTTGGTCAGACCTTTTACGTGTTTCCCCAAGTAAAAATAATCTGGTCCTCTTAGCATGTGGGCCCCAATATTGCAAACAGAAGGATGAGTTGGAGCTGGACATTTGTTTTACAAAGGGTGGTTTGCCTGAGCAGTGGATCAACCCTGATGGTTGGGTTAGTCATCAGTGTAATCTGTCCTTTCTGATGGATGGAGTGGATCAGATTATCATGCCATGATGGCACGTGTGGCGTGTACATAAGCTTTTTGCCCACACGAGTGTGGTTAGCAAAACTCTTCATGCATGAATGAAAAATGTCATCTCAGGCATGGTACATGTGTATGCGTAATCAATGGTCCAAAACGTGGTCCTCATGCTAATAAACGGACGAGATTTAAGATTCTTAACCATCTTCATTTTAACTGCCCATTTGATGGTTAGCATTAAATGGTTCTAGATCAACGGTTCGGATCCAAGGTTCAAATCCACGGTTTAACGGATCGGTTCCACGGTTCGGGTCCACGGTTCGGTTAACGGTTCGGTTCGGTTTTACATGCCCCTAAACCGGATCCGAACCGTTCCTAACGGTTCTGGGATTTTTGGAACCAGAACTGGACAGTTAGCATACTAGAACCGGACCAAACCGGACCGATCCAACGGTTCCAATTCGGTTCCACGGTTCTACCGATTAAATGTGCACCCCTACCCGTAATGCCACAAAAAGCGCATGAACAACAATAACATTTTTTCCAAACCCTCGTGCATGTATGAGTTCTCTATTTCCAGGCAACTAACTGATACAAACACAAATGTGGGCAACGAATCTAAACCACAACTCGTGACTGACTAGTAAAGCTAGGGTGTCCACTTGCTTTGGTATTCGGTCACACGCAACCTCTGCCAAAGAGGGGCATCTGTAGACACCCCACCCTAGGCTGACAAGTTGATTATATTAGACCGTCTTGATGGCTAATCAACCCCTAATCCAACCCATGATCTAAATCATAAACCATAATCCTAACCCTAACCCAAGACTTTAAACCCTAGGAATCTCAAAACCCGACTCCCCAAGTTAGCTCACCGAGTCAACCCATTGAGTCATGCCAAGTCGAAATCCAGTCAACTCACCTTGTCAAACCAAGTCATAAGCCGATCCGAAACAAAGTCCAAACCCAAACCCATAGGCCTACCAGAGGTCTTAAGCAACTTCAGCAAATAAACCCCAAGAAAATCGGAGCTCTCACATGCTTGTGGGAGACCACTTGCCAAAGCAGGAGGCAGGCTATGGCCTAGGCGGCGGGTTACCCACCTCCTGCCATGTGGCACACCTCCTACCTTAGCAAGAGGTCTCTAACACATGCAAGGTTTCCCCTTTCCAACTGGTAAGCATATGGGGGTTGTGGAAAGTCCTTTGTACCCCTCATTCAGCCTAAAATTACGATTTTACCAGCCAATCCAACCATCTAAATCGTACCATGTGGCAATATGAAATTTCAGCCATCAAACCTTGTTCCAACGCTACCCCCCCCTTGTCAGGCCTATGTCCTAGTGACCATTTCGTTCCTTAGGGCCCCGCGGTCCTCCCGGTCGAATTTCGGCGACCGGTAACGCGTAGATAGCAATCGCGTACGACCCTGAGTCGCATCCTGTATATCCGAGTTGGCTTGACCCGAGACCTATACCATTGCGACCGCATTGTCACCGCGGTTCCAACGCCGCGTCTCATGCATCAATGCAATGCTTAGATCATAACATGTGGCCCGCGTATAATAATGGTCATGGACCACACTTTGCGAGACCCACCGACACCATTCCTTAGGTGGGTGATGTCATGCCCTTACACAAGTAATGATGGCCGCTCTTCATAAGTCAACCCTTCTTACATGTAATAATGACATCACTCTTCCTCAAGCAATGATTACCCTACCACAATCATTTCATTCTCTCTCTCTCTCTCTTTCTTCCCATTCTAACAACAAGAGCTCCCAACTTCCAAGCTTTCCTCCATTTTCCAGCCACCTTGAAGCTTCATACCCCATCATCTAACCTCTAAAATCCAATCTTAACCATTGATTCTTCTCCTTGGAGCTAGATCACCCTAGTGTGGAAGGAGTAGTTTTGAAGGTGGGTGCATTCAAGTTGTTGATTTCTCCTTTCTTCTTTGATCCTCTCTTTTCTTTTCATATGGGACATATGGGACCCACAAATCCATGGTAGGGATCCCATTTGATCCCTTAGATGTGGCCCTTGGCCCATTCTACATGCATGCATTATCCCATGATGGGGCCATTCTCCATGAACCCCATCATGACGTATCTCATGATCTCAACCATTCTAAGGTCATCTAGACCTTCATTTTATGGTGAGGATGGTATCCCCACCTTAGAAATTTTTATTGTGGGGTCTATGCATGCATGGACCCAAGATGTGAATATGTATGACTAGATCTTTATATGAGGGATCTTAGTGACGAAATCCCTTTGTGTATGGCCGGATTATCTCTCATTTCCTCTCTCTATTTCCCTATTTTCTCCCATTTTTGTTGATCAAGGTGGCCCACTTGATGTGTAAGGCACATCTAGCCGTCCACCCTTGTTGGACGTTTCCCCTTGTCCCATTTTCTGGATGAGGGAGATCCACCTTGCTGTCCACTTTTCCACGCAAGGTCCGAATCGTTTGGGGCCATGATCAGGGTGTGTGTGGCCCATCTAAGTGGCCCCACCTTGATGAACAAGAAAGATATGTTGTGGACTTTTTCTGTTTGGGCTGCAACATGCATTGCTGCCCAGATTTTTTTGGAGGCCCATGTTGTTAATTTTTGAGTGGTGTGTGGCCCACCTGATGTGTGTGCGTGTGGCCCACCATGACATGTTATATCCATGTTGTCCACATGATGGGGCCCACTTTACTGCCCGTCCAGCGGCAGGCCCACTACCTGTCCGTCTGGACAGGCCCAAACGAAGGCAAAAATACAAATATCAGCTTGATCTTACAAGCTGGTGTGTCCCACACGTGTGGACCCACCTTTATGTATGTGTTTCAGACCACACTGTCCATCTGTTGTGGGTCCAGATGCAGCAGCTGCTGCTGCCACTGATGTCAGCAAGTTCTGTGGGTCCCACCATGAGGCATGTGTACATATCCTTACCGTCAGTCCACCTTGCTAGACTGGTGGGTCCCACACCTGTGGACCCACCTTGGGTGTGGATTGGCTGGAGTACCTTCACGCAGCTATAGCTGCTGCTGCACTGACGCAGCAAGTTCCATGGTCCCATCATGAGGTATGGGTTATATCCCAACCGTTCGTCCTAAGGTGGGACGCACCATGATATATGGTTTCATCCAGCCGTCCATTGGCCAGGACGGTGGACTCCACCCTGATGCATTGTTATATCCAAATCGTCCATTCATTTGGAGGACGTGACCCACCCCTGCACGTGTGGGTGGGACCCACCTTGATGTATATATCATATATCCACACCGTCCATTTCTGGACGGTGCAGAGAGGGGCCACCGAGATGTATACAACCGTCCATCCGTTGGCAGCCGCCGTGGCACCAACATGATGTATATGTTTTATATACAAATCGTCCTTCCATTTGGAGGTGTGGGCCCACCCCACACGTGTGGCACGTGTGGGGGTGGGACCCACCTTGGTGAATGTATTGTATATCCACTACCGCTCATTTGTCCTTTGGTGTGGACCCCACCTTAATGTATGTGTTTATATTCACTGTCCAGCCATATTTTAAAATTGTGTGGGGCCCACCCCACATGTGCTTCACGTGTGGGATGTGACCCACCTTGATGTACGTGCCTTACATCCTAGCCGTCCATCCGTTTGGGGATGGTAGGATCCCCCTGCAATGTGTGTGTGTGTGTTGTGTGGCGCACACCTTGATGTATGTATGTGTTCACCATGCTGCCCATTCGTTTTTCTAGGGCGAGGCCCACCTTAATGTATGCGTTGCACATCAGCACCGTCCACCTGGACGTGCTGTGGGGCGCGCCGTGATGCATGTATTGTATATTTAGGATGTCCATTTGTGCAGCCCGCCATGATGCATGTATTGCCTTACATCCTAGCCGTCCATCCGTTTGGGGATGGTAGGATCCCCCTGCAATGTGTGTGTGTGTGTTGTGTGGCGCACACCTTGATGTATGTATGTGTTCACCATGCTGCCCATTCGTTTTTCTAGGGCGAGGCCCACCTTAATGTATGCGTTGCACATCAGCACCGTCCACCTGGACGTGCTGTGGGGCGCGCCGTGATGCATGTATTGTATATTTAGGATGTCCATTTGTGCAGCCCGCCATGATGCATGTATTGTATATCTAGGCTGTCCATTTGTGCGGCCCACCGTGATGTATGATTCTGGTTGCCCATCCATTTTTCCTAGATTATGGGCTGCCCCATTGGGCCCATTTTGGTGGTACATCAAGCCCCCCTTGAAGTATGCATTGTAGGCAATCTCTCCACCTAATTTTCTAGACTTATGGGCTGCTCAATTAGGCCCACCATGATGTACTTGTTGCGCCCACTAGTCATCCCTTGCGCCTAACCCATGAGCCCTTGTGTGTGGCCCAATATGATGTATTGGTGGCCCTTTTGTAAGGCCTATTATGATGTATGTGAGGCCCATGAGTAAGGCCCAATGGTATGTGTATAAGGCCTTTGTGTGTGGCTCAATATAATGTAATTATGGCCCATGAGTGGCACCCAATTTGATGTATATGAGGCCCTTATAATGAGACCCGATGTGTAGCATATGAGGCTCATATGATTAGGCCCGATATGATGTATGAGGCCCATTTGGTAAGGCCCAAAGTGATGCATATGTGACCCATGAGTGAGGCCTATTGTGATGTACATTAGGCCCTCATGTGAGGCCACGGGCACACTATATGTTTGACTCTATATGGGCCATCCTTAGGGAGAAATGTTGGTTAAATGTCCACATTGATGGGCAATGATGGTTAAATGTCCACATTGTGACCTTCCCTCATGTCTTGTTAGGCCCATTCTCATCATTCTCTTAGTAGGTTAACCCAAATCGTTGGGCCCCATCAATGTTGTATAGTCCATCATTACCGTAGACGGATGGATCTGTGCTATCAGATTGGTATATCCACGGTCGAGGGTCGATTTTATATTATGGTTTAGATCAGCGGATCATTTATGAATTCCGCCTTGCATATAGGCCAATTACCGACGCCGATTGTTGATGCCGATTATGAGTATGTGACAACACAACATTATGATACATGTCTATACGCATCATCTGCATGCTTGATATGAGATGTGGCTGATCATTGCATATGACATTGGGCAGGTTGTTATGGGACTCCCTGATAGGCGGAGTTGTCCCACATGAGCGCACGACATGCGCAGGATTGATGCATGACTGACTATGTGACTTATGCATTTTGCATTGTGTGATTGTGATTACCATTCGCCCTAGCGACATCAAGGCTGTAGCCTCCGCAGATATAGCGCGGACAGCAAGATTGGATACCGGAAATTCTATTTAAACACGAGGCCGCGTAAGATGTCCCAGGGTGAACGTCCTCAAACCCTTATGGTACCATGGAGGATACTCTAATGCCTAGACCAAGTGGATGTATGAGCGCGTGAGGGCCAAATACTAAGAGGCTGCGTCTCCCAATGTGTCGTAGTCGGTTGGAAGGGGGTGTGACCTTACCCACTTGAGTGAGGGGGCAATATCTAGGTTGAGTTTGACCGGCTTGAGAAATGGGTCCGCTATCAACGAGTCGGGCCCGATATTGGTAGGCGGATAATGAGGTCTCTTCCACTTACCTAGTTGTACGCTCAAATAGGGATGACAAGCTGTCGTAGAGCGTAATAGACCCCGGTGATATCCCATAGATGAGTTGTATGATTATGTGGATTCCGATGAGGATTGGTATGCTTAAGTTGCATCTTGCATTACATCATAGCCTTGCTATGGCCGATAGCATTCATACCTTGCATCGCATAGCCTTCGTACGTCTGTTAGTATTCATGGATTCACCAGCATATTACGCATTACTCTGATACTACATTCTGAGTACGCTCATATTGTGCAAACACTTTCACCACCCTCTAAGCTTTCTATAAGCTTATGCACGATGGATGCGTGCAGTGACGCAAGGATGCAGTCGTAGCTGAGTAGGAGCAGGAGCATGCCACAGAGCTTCAGGAGTTTTTTGTTATTATCACCATTGTATTTTCTCTTTATGCGCCTTGTACTCAAAATTTTTTTATCATAGTGAATTTTGTGATGGTGTTCTTGTGGTTATTTTTCATGGGTTATGCTATGGTTATGCTTATAGTGAAACAATCTTATGCTGAAAATTCTTCTTGTAGGATCCCAAGATAGGAACCTGGCAGATAGGTGTTAGGAGCCGAGAATGGGGTACTACAGAGTCTGTCGGCGCTGGATTCGGTGATCGAAAATTTTGTGAGACCCCCCCCCCCCCCCCCCCCCCTCATTTCCATCATCTAGTAAAGTTAATCATCCCTTATTACCCAATACAAATCTCCATCCTAGAAGATGTAGATCATCCAGTAACCTCAAAAAATCCAGTAGAGTTAGAAGCTCCTTAGCTTCTTCCCTCAAGCACTTCCATACCTCCACCAAATAGAGGTAAGAGCAATAGGATAGAGTCCAGCCTGGGCCAAGCCAATCAAGCCTAGTCTCTAGCCTCCTAAGCGACTAAGACCTTAATCTAAATCACAACTCAATCCTTGCATCACAACTGCCCACCCAATCGTCCAAGTTTTAATCAACTTCGTCTAATCTTAGCATCGACATTGTGCAACACTTATTCCTTTCTCAACCTCCTTGCATCGCATAGCACTACGGACTTAATTGACTTGAGTGTATGCTCTATGGCTTGCCGATATAATCATATCCTACCCGTTAGAAACTCTGGTTGATTAGTTCACGCTTTGGCGAGTGGAGAAGTTAGGGCAGATTTATCCAGCCCAAACCAAAGCTTGTTATGGGCATTGCATTTGGCACAACATCACACACATTATTGCATCATTATTGCGGAATGACTAATCATAATCCTCAAAAATTAGTCAGATCTAGTGAAGTAAAGACTATAAGTTTGTACGGGCACCTAATACCTTCCCTCTTTGTAGCCGTGGTCCCTTACCTAAATCTTTAGTCACAGATCAATGAATCATTTTAGGACTGAGAACCTCCAGATTCTCCATCCTAACATTTCTACAGGGTTTAGGGCTAGAGCTGGGCATCGAGTCGAGTCGGACTGAGTTAGGGCTGACCCGACTCAATCCGGTTTTGAAATAGGCCTGACCTGAACTCGACTCAACTCAGTACCGAGTCCATCATGCCTAAACCGATTCGAATCTGGGTCTGGCATGGACTAATCTGGACTGAGTCCGACCCAGTAAAAAGTACCAAGTTAGTTTGAGTTGGCACCGATTTGGATCCGATTCGAATTGAGAGATGAGGGAGGGAGGGAGTGGAGAGGAGAGTGAGAGGAGGGGGTGGGCTTGGAAGAGGAGGGGGGTGGGAGAGAGAGAGAGAGAGGAGAGGAGAGAGAGAGAGAGAGGAGAGAGAGAGGAGGGTGGTGATGGAGGTGGGTGGTTGCCAGAATTGGAAGAGGAGAGGATGAGGGAGGAAAAGAGAGTTTGGGATTGGGTCGGGATTTTTTAATATATATACCCAAATCTGAGTTGAGTCAGTTTCGGATCGAGTCGAGTCTGACCGGATCGAGTTTCGGGTCGAGTCAGGTTGAGTTACTGGGTAACTCGATCGAACTCGACTCGGTTTGAGTTCGGATTGGGAGAAGCTTACTCAGTTCGAACCGACTGACCCATTCGGTTTGGGTCGAGTCGGATGAATCGAGTTATGCGAGTCGAGTTGTCCCCGGCCCAGCTCTATAGCCGACTGTGGAATTGGAGCAATTGGCTAGTGGCAACTATAGTCAAATATAATATCATTTAACACTTAACCAAAGCCCTTGAAAAAGGCAACCCATGGAAAAGTGCGGTCCACCCGCGATCTAACATCCACAAGTCTACAAAAGTGTTAGATCAAGCTGATATTTGTGTTTTCCCTTCATCCAAGTATGTGTGACCTTATGATCAGGTTGGGTAACACATAAACATCCTAGTGGATCTTAGGAAGGTTTTAGTGGTGGGCATCATTGTCCCTACTACTTTTCTCTAGTATGGTTCACTTGAGCTTTGGATCTACCTCATTTTTTTAGTCATGCCCTAAAATGATATTACAAAACGGATGGACACATAACACATATCAAGGGTATCTAACTACGGTGAATACTTTACATGCATATCCATGGTTAGAAGTGGAGCTATGAGAGTAGCATTGTGTATGACAAATATCTTGTTTTACTGCCAACTACGGTGGTAATGATAATCATTAACCATTTACAACGCATTGCGGTTGTAATTGCTATATTGGTTTCACCAATTACCACCATAAAGTTAAGGAACGTGCAATTGTTGCAAATTATTTTACCCATCTCCTGACTACATCCGCCCATTTGACTACCAATTCTAGTGTTTGGTTTATCAACAGTAAAATCAAAATAATAGCATTTTTACATTACTTTAATATAAAATTATTACCGAAATGCACTTGTGTCACTATTTGGATTACAGACTTTCAAAGTAATGTCATGAAAAGTGCAATATTTACAATTTCCTTGTCTCTTGAATAGATCTCCATTTGATAACTTGATCAACAATTTCCATATTAGCGGTGGTAAAATCGTAATGATGACATATTTCTTTTATAATTTTAGGATATTTCTTTTATATTTTCAGGATAATTAGTGAAACAAACATACCTTAAGCTTGTACACGTGGCAGACAAATTTTGAATTAGACTTACTAAATTGTGAAATCATTGTGGCTCAAAAACAGTTCTAAAAGCGTATTGAATGAGCAATCCTAACTTCTAGTTTAAGGATGCTTATTTGTTGAAATGGGGCCTTTTTTTTTTTCGTTCACTATTCAGAAAATGTTCACTAATCCTAGAGTCAGGTAATCAAATAATCATAACTTTCATTTTTTCTTAAATGAAAGGATCGACCATTCATTCCTGCCAAACTCCTTTATACAAGAAGCCCACCCCAAAAAGGCCATCTACATCTTTTGGGCTTGCTACAGCTAAAGTAGGGCCCATGACTTGGACGCTTTAATTGGAATTAAGGAATTAATTGTATTCCAAGCATGCAATCGCTAAGTAATTTCTAAGTGTATGTGTATCATTCATCACACTCTACCAGAGTATGGAAGGAGAGTAATTTGATATTTTGGCGGGCTATGATGCTAGATTGGTTGAACATTTTTTTAAACTACGATTCATGGACACTTGTTTTTGAAATATGAACCATCAGATGTTTTCAATTTTAATCGTCTCGTAAATACGAACCGATCTAATAATTAAGGAACTACTTAAGATTAATTTTTGGTTTATTATAATCTCACCTGATGGACGGAGTGGACGTCATATTCGCAACATGATATTCAGCATACCTTTGATTGTCCATCCTTCCAACCATTGATTGGGTAGTTAAGATCATTATATCAAAATGTGATTTTTGAGACGGTCAAAAAGTGGGCCCCACATGGTGTATGGTACAAATCCATAATTGGCAAAAAATGAAGATGATGGTCTGATTGGGCTAATATTCAAGATCAATGGTTTGGTTGGATTGATATATTAAAAATCAACAGTTACAAGCTATCAATATCAAAGATAAACTGTCTGATTGGATGAAATTGGATATAGATAGTATGGTTAGGCCAATACTGATAATCAAATAGTCTAATTGGACCAGTCTTGAAGTTGAAACCAAACCACATAGCTACCACATATCAAACAGCTTTCTAACTCCATTCCCATTTCTGATCTGTAACCTTGACACTTTGGAGAGAATGGTCCCTACCCAAAAATGGGGTAAGGCGTGCAAACATGTCTAGGAAAAAAAAAAGGTCAATGGAAAAGAGAAGACAAATGATCCATACACGTGTGACTAGCTAATGAGTGGACCAGCCTCATTTTTGAGCCACAGCATTTGAAAGTTTTGAGGGGACCGCAGATTCTGTTTTTCAGTGAAATGATGATGTGCATTCCTTGAGCAGGTCCAGGGCTGTCAAAGGATGGGGTCCTATCATGGTTTGGGTCTCGTGGGTACATCAGGTCGTTTCCGGACCAGGTCATTATTCTTGAAAAACCAGAGATGGATCAGATCAGGTTCGGGCACCCACCGGGTCTTTGGTTCTAGGTCAAATGAGAGCATCTACATGGTTCGGCCCACCTGATTGATGGATTAGATCATACACACATGTGCCGCTTTGACACATGCTTAGTGTGTAAACATGCTCTCTTACGAGAGAGGGGATTAGTTGAGACCCCGACCTCACCCAAGAGGGTGAGGAGCCTACCATGGGGCCCACCTTGATGTATATATTATGTATCCAATCCGTCCATCCGTTTTTCCATATCATTTTAGGGGATTATCTCAAAAATGAAGCAATCCAATTATCAGGTGGACCATACCATAAGAAACAGTGGTGATTGACCGTCCTACCATTAAAAACTTCTTAGGGCGCACTGAATCTGCTGATTCGATATCACGGGATCAGTAGATGTCACAGAAGATGAACAATGCAGCTTGTGTCGCGAGAGATGCCCATCTGTAGGGCCCGGCCTGCTTCCCGCCTGAAAGAACCGCTCACTAGCTAGCCGGACTAGTGGGAGGGGACCGACCATAGAAAACCATGGGAGTTATTGGCTCGTCTGACCCAACAGCATTCACTGTCCCTCAGAGACAACGGAACCAAGGTCAAAAAGATTGAAAAAGTCAGTCATTCACCATAGTGTTTATTTACCATCCAATCTGTTGATAAGGTCACATAAAGCCTGGATGATGGGAAAAAACAAATATCAGCTTGATCCAAAACTTTTGTGGCCCATCAATGGTCAATCACAATTGTTTCTTATGGTATGGTCCACCTGATAATTGGATCTGCTTCATTTTTGGAATAATGCCCTAAAATGATTTGGAAAAATGGATGGACAGCATGGATACATAATACATACATCAAGGTGGGCCCCACGGTAAGGGCCACACCATCTTGGGTGAGGCCAGGGTCTCACCTAATCCATCTGGCTTAGGAAACCTCATTCCATAGCTAGAATGATCAGTATATGTTTAACACGTAATTTTGCAATAAAACTTTTACACACACACACATCACATGGGCACTCAAACCTATGACCTCAGTGTTGAAACGCACTATCTGCCGCTGAGCCATGGGTTGGAATCCATTTTGCAACAAAAAATAATTAGACATGAGCCAGACCTGACCCAATACGATTTTAATCGGGTCCAAGTTGATAATTTAACCAGGTCCAAAAGGTGATACCCAAACCTGACTTGATTTCTGAACAGTCGGAAAATTTGGATCTAGACTCATTAAAATCAGGTCAGGTATGTCCGGTACTCATTGATAGCCCTAAGTGGGTCATGAACAGGTAGGGGGGGCAATCGGGCATAAGAGCCCAGCAAAAAAAAGAAGAAGATGACATTAGACAAGAATCAATTGGAGATCGATTATCACACTATGATCGTAAAGATACAAAGAGGGTGAGGCCGCAGCAGTGTAATTCGGCTCTGCTAGTTTCTACAGGCAATGTGGTGGATCCCAGTAAGACTATTTAAATTTGAACCTACAAAATACTCTCCGTAATTAATGAAGAGAAAGCTTACGTCGCGTACCCTTCCGCCATGTCATAACGATCTGGTACTTCAGCATCTGTGCTCCTTGTTATCCGTTTATCCTCGAAGCTTCCCTCCATCTCTTCGCCTTTCCCATCTGAGGGCAGTTCATTGCAGTTGATGCTTTGCCATATGGGCCTCTCTTCTTGAAACATCCTGGTATGAGTTGATGAAGCTTATCATCAGGAAAATGAGAATACAAGGTACCAACAAATTTATTTATTTGCGTAGCATCAAGAATCGCTCTAGACAGGCCGGATCTTGGTCATGATCCAGATCTGACCTGATTGTGTCAGATCCCTGGACTTGGACCCAGATCCGACCTGATAGACCCAAATGTGGGTCCAAACCTGATATAAGTGAGACTAGGTCTGCCAGGTCATTCAGTCATCTAATCCATTGACAGAGAGAGATTGATTGTTATCGTGACCATAAATGGATCGGACCAGGGTCAACCTAGATCTGACCCAACTATCAATATGATCGTCGAATTTGGTCCAAGATATGACCTGATGGACCCAAATATAGATCCAAACTGGGGACCTAGTTGGACTAGATGCACAAGATCATCAGGGAAATCTGATGATTAGCAGCCCTAGCATTGGGACATAATGCCAGTTGGCAGGACATACAAGGAAACTGGGGGCATGAGTTTTGCTATTGTGGCTGTGGAAGATGGAAATTGCACTAATAATGACAAAAAATTTTTTAAAAAGAACCAGCGTTATGCAGGTTTTCTAATACAAGGGCATTTTCACACTAGGCTCGAGTGGGGTTGCCTGTGGGATGCAGGGGCACACTTGGAGTGGGCAGCCCATGTGAGGCGGGTGGCTCGTGTGAGGCGGTACCCATGTGATGTGGGGCCCGCGAGGGGGGTTCAACTGAGGTCCTAACCCATGCGATGTGGCGCATGGGCTATGAGATTAAGGGATTAATTCGGCATGCTCTATCAGTTCGAGCTTTTAGAGCAAGTGGTTAATTGTCCTGCATCATTTTCATTTTCCCACTTTTCCAGTCCCAAAACAAAACATGATAAGTATCAGCATAGTGACAAATTTCCTTCTCGACGACTTCTCAGAGCAGGAATTTCTTGGGATATTTTATAATTATGTTTCTCTCGCGATATAATCCGGAAAATCTTGCTGAAAATAAAATATTAAAATATTTATTATACTTAGTAAATGATTTTAAAATTTTATAAATTAAGGTATAAAATGGGGGGGGGGGGGGGTGGGCGCAGGTGAGCAAGCAAACAAAATAAAATGATTTATTTTAACTGTTAATATTTTTTCTTTAAATTTGCAATAAAATTGTGAAAAATTAAAACTGCCAACATCTTGAAAATCTCATGATATTATCCTTTGATCAAAATGTCACAAGAATATTGAGATATTTTTAAAAATATCAACGATATTTGTCACAATGGGTATGGGAAGGTCCTGAACAAGTCTCCTCCCTTGCATATTGGGACTAGCAAAGCATGTCAACCTCAGCAAATTGGAACTTCCAATGTACTTGCCACAATTTGAAGTTACAAGTCAGAAAGATGAAACCACTCTTTTCAGCAGGCATCAGGCTAAAATAAAAACAACTTCATGCTAGAAAAAAAAAAAAAAAAAAAACAACTTCATGCTACCATAAAATGTTTCCACTGATAGAATGGAATCAAAATAGCACAACATATACCCTACTTCAGTAATATTCCAGGCCTAACCAATGAAATATGTAACCTAGAAATGCCCCATTTTCAGAAAATAAAATGTAGTATCGAACAATTTTTCTCAGCCCGACAAACAGTACATTTGGGTCCACCTTCTGGTGACTGAAACTGCTCATGTGAGTAGCCACATTGTCGCTTGGATAATCCTAGCCTACCGATTAGCCCCCACTAAATATGGAATATCAGTGGTAATTGTACATCTGCTAGCCAACTATCAGATGGATCACCTGTCAGGGGGGATATTTGGGCATATAAAGATGAACGGTTTAGACTACAAAAAGGTGGGCCCAGCATGCTCCATTGCCAGGTCAAACAGAAATTGATATTTCTTTTCTCCAAAAAATTACATAACAGCTCCCCCATTTTGGCATTTTCCTTTTGTAGTGGTGCAACGGATCTGTTATTTTGAAGTCTTCACAACATTATATTGTGTCATTTGAAAGGATTATACATCAGTTTTGCAAAACTCATGTGCCATTTGAAACGATGATGATGCTTTCAGTTTCAGTAGCACCACAGTGACCAATCTTGTTTGTGGCCTGGAAATTTCTTGCACGATTTTCAAATCTTGATATTTTTCTATGGATATTATCTGGAAAATCTTGCCAAAAATAAAATATTTATTGTAAATTAATAAATATATTTAAAATTTTAAATATATATTTATATAACAATTTTTTGTGGTTTTTAGTATTTTTCATGATAATATAAATCTTCCGATATTTTGAAAATATCACAATCGTATCGTTTAGTGTATTTTTCATGATATTTGTCGTACTGAGTGCCTCTGGAAATTATGATATTTTGGTGGTCGCATTGGAAAACTCTAACACTATTACTTCTTATCATTCTTTTATTGGAAAATTACCTTTGCAAATGGAAAAGAATCCTTGAAATTTTTGGAAAAGGAGAGAGAGTGGAGATTTAAGGGTATCGGAACTTACGGGTGCTTGCAAAGCAAAGGGCAATGGATTGTGATTGCATACTTGCAAGTGGATATTTCTTTTATCGAACTGATCAAGAACCTTGGTTCTGAGCATACAAATCTAACCTGTGGAAGAAAGAAATTGGCATATAAAAAGTGTAACAGAAAGGCAAATCAAAGTAATTGGAACTGCATTTAATTTCTTTTATACCTCAGTCTCTCGAGGCTGATTTGTGAGGTCACAGATGGTTCCATTCGTGTGCACATGAGCATGATACCTATTAGAAAATTTTTGCAACTAATCAGTGTCCCACCGAACTCTACAAGCGGGTGGTGATGTGAGCACGTACCTTTGAGCAGCATCTTTTGAGCGAGGATCCTTCAATGTTGAAACGTCAGACCGGTTCTCACTGAAGGCAGCTGTGGCTTCGGGATCATACACACCCAAAACAAACTCTTGCACGATCTGCAACAAATACAATATAACAGATTTTATTTTATTTTTTCACTTGGTTATGGGTGCATACACATACACACATACAGAAAAATATGAACTCCGTTTCTTGCAAAATATTGTAGTGTTTGAATATTCAATTCAGGCTGTTCTCAGCAAAGTCGTCTGTTAAGTCAGTAGAATCCTAAGGCTCTAAATAGAGAGCAGGCAAATGAGTTGATGATCATCCAGCAGATGATAACACGAGTGCGCTTGGTGAGACTAGGATCTAGAATCCTACTCTCCCCTGCCTATGCATGTGAGATACAGGTCATTCATCAGGTGGCCCCCACTGTGTGCCATAGCCTGAAAATCAGGGAGGTCGATCAAGAGGTTGGCCGCATGTATTGTTGAATATGGACCATCTGTTATCAGGTGGGGTCACATGTACGTCGAATTCATAATGTTGGTCAATCCTTTTGAATTTCAATCTTTCCATACAGTGACCTGCCGGATGAATGGGCAGGCCTGATTTTTGGCCCATCACACATGCACAATGGGCCCAACATGATGAATAGCCAGAATCTCATGATCGAATGCCATTGGTCAATATGTCGAGTTCCCACCACATTCCCAACAACAAATAAGAGCAGCCACTGAAGTGATGTCAAAAGAGAAAATCTTCCAAAAAGAAAACGATCAGGCAACCATGTCATAAGATACGGTCTTCCTGAACACACTGATGAGGGCGAAATATAGGATCATAGACCTGAGGATATGCACAATATATTTGGGTTTCTGGCTTGTATGAGTGGGGCTGTTCAGTGAACTAGGACAATTGGTCTCCCTTGAGGCTCACAAAGGATGGACCATACCCCAAATATCTCCTTGAGAAAACAACCTACCCTTCAAACTTGTGTCCTACAAGTAGACAGTTAAGAAGAGAAACACAGTGACAGCTCATATTCAACATTAGTGTGACCTATGTAAATGGTCTATATTGCTGAACCATGGGCCCCACTCACCAGTCTGGAAACCCAAGTACACTGGCTATCTTCCGCTTGAGGAACATGTAATTACTCATTGATGAAAGATTCAGCACAAGCCAAGAAAATAATTTTGGCAAGGTTTTTATGGGAGACGTTTGTTTAGAAAATTAAAGTCAGCTTCCAAGAAAGCTACGTTTCAAACATAGTTTCCAAATTCATACGCTAAGAGAAAGTTGCTCCATGACCATCAGTACTGGTGGTGATAGTATGCACTAAAATGAAGGTTGCAATTGGTCAAAGCTCCAGCCATAAAAATTTTCTCTGTGATATGAATCATGTGGCTTGTTTTTGGTGTACAGGTGTAATCGCATCTGACCGAAGGGGTAATTTATAATGCCCTTTTGCATAATGGTTTAAAGCTTAATTCAAGAAATACACCAACATAGAGATTTAAATATAGAACAGACTATATTACTGAAACGGGACAGAATTCGAATATTTACTACTTTTTCTGGTTCAATTAAGGAAGTTGCATAAATCCTTCCATAAGATGCTAGTGAAAATGATGTGCAAGAAAGCAACTTCTTATGCAATTAATGATTGTATTTGGATGATGAGAGAATTAAATCATGATTGTTAGTTTAATTAAGTGGAGACTCCAAAAACTTATGATGTTTCATGGTATTCACAATGAGGAAGTTACATTTCCTTCAAGTCCGACTTTAAAAGTAACAAAATGGCAGTTGACATGTAATACCCTAACCGATGGCAATTCACATGCAATGCTACAACCCAGTCCGATGGATCATTTACAAGCAATAGTTGAAAGGACCCACTAAACAGACCATTGGTAAGTCACAAATTGGACGGTTGTGATTTGTCGTATCCATGGACCATGGACAGTTGGGATTGTCCTATCCATGTACATTTTGCTCGATGCCTCATTGATGGTGGAGCCCATCAGAGCTGCTCTGATCATTATGCAAGTCATTCTAGGAAGATCAGGGTGGGTTCTTCGTGCATGCATCATGTCCTTCTGCTAGTTGGACAAATAATTTCAATTCATTTCAATAATGCATCCAACACAATCTTAGTGAGAGAAGTGTTATCTAAGTTCCGGTGGTCAAAGAATGGGTTCATGAAAACTCATAACATTATAAAAATTACCTTCTCATCCTCCACATGAAGTTGTTTTAAGTGTTGCTTATAGCAAAATTCATAAGACCACCAACCCTCTTGCTGCATCAAAGTAATGTAAATCATTCAACAGCGAATGAAGTCAAAGAAACAGCTAGAATATTTAGGGAGATGATCCTCACTCTAAGTAAGCATCGGTCTGTTAGCACTTCCATTAGCTCATCCGGCGTTTTCAACTTTACCCGCCTGTCAGATTCCATGATCATGTTGCTCATGTTCTGTTGAGGGAATGGCTTTCCACTTTTAGTTTCCTCGACCATAGGCAAAAAACACAAAAAATTCTGCCCTTTCATATTGGTCATCACCAGCGACTCCTGGTCATCATCCTGTATAACAATTGCACCACCACCTTTCGTCATGCTAGTAGCTTGTATTGCCAACATGTCGTGGAACATCTAGAGAGAAATCTTTTAAAATATATATCTCCTAAATTATTTATCATGCTGAAAAGTATATAGGTGAGCCACACCAATGTTACCTAGACACATGGCACAAGTGCAAGTGTCATAGTGCCCTATAGTTTCTGCCATGGCAAGCTCCCAAAATCTAGCAACTTCCATACATAAATGACTTATTTTTAACAAATAAATTGAGAAACAAAGTAAAAACATCTCACAAAAAAAAAAAAAAAGGAGCAGAAAACAATAAAAACATAAAGGGATTGTTTGGGAGCGTGAATCAATATGAATCGTCGTGAATTGGTGGCAATTGGTGCATTTGGGAGGAGTGTTTTTTATGTGAAGTAGAATACAATTCACATCAAATACACCAATAGGCACTTTTTTGAAATCACAATAAAACCATATGATTCCATTTCACATGGATTCCAATCGCCAGCAATTCACAAGTCACAGTCATCTTTCTCACTCTCTCTTCCAAATACAAGCTGCCAAAAACAATTTGGTGATTCCGATTACCGGATTGCCGATTTCCAATGGATTTCGATTACAGGCTTCCAAACACTAGTGATTCCGATTACCAGATTGTCAGATTCTAGTGGAATCCGATTACAAGATGTCAAACACAACCAATGATTCCAATTCACATGGATACTCGTGGTAAGTGGTAACTACCAATGCATATCAAATACAAGCCACCAAACGACCCCAAATATCAAAGGGAAACATTTTTTGTCGTATTAAATAAAAAATAAAAAAATTAAAATTAAATAATAAATAATAAAAAAACAAATTTAAAAAGAACATGCACTTGGTTCTAATCAAAATCTAGTAGTCTAAACTATTAAAAACATCATTTAATTAACATTGAAAATCATCAATACTCATATCAAGAAATAACAATACAAATAATAATATGAACATCACTTGTTGTCTTAAAGATCCAGAAAACCCCAATAAAAGAACAAAAGAGCAAAATAATAAGACTTGTGATCTTTCCTTTAGTGGGACATGTATTTCTAATAAAAATAACAACCTAGAGTACTAGAGGGAGTCCAAATGAATAGTATCCTCAACACCAAGAAAAGTAGAGAAATGAGGCAAGCTTAAGGGCAAGGAGTGAGAAATCTTCAACTTGACCAAAAAAATTTACATATTAAAGAAATTGAAAAAGATGCAAGGAGGAATTAATAGAGAATATGATTTGTGTTTTAAGTATCGATGATATCAGGCGATATATCCCACAATATATCTTGTATACCACATGTGCGATACGAAATGTACAAGTAGTTGGATATATCCCATGTGTTCGATCTAGTGAGCATTTTCGATCAATGTCAAATTGTAACAAATCCATTATTTTTTCATGTTTTGCATGAAAAATCATGGATTAGGAGCTTCGATTTTGGGATTTGGAGGAGATGGGCCGAGTTGCTAAAAATTGAAAAAAATAAATAAAAAATCAAATTTCTCACAAATCGCAATCTCTGTGTCCAAACATAAAATCAAACATGTATGTAACATGATCTAGTGATTCTTCTTTTACTTTTGAATGTATTGCTTGTGTTTCCACACGTCTTCTTACATTTATAAATTATATGAATATATTTTAAATATACCTGTATCAATTCAATTAGACAGTGCATAGATTAGGACCCCATACAAAAACAAAAACAAAAAACCTATTATGTGCACTTGTTTTTTGTAATGCTTTGATTTATAAGTACGTATTGATGTCTTTTTTAACAATCATTGAAGTTTCATTGAAAAATTCGACCAATTTCCTAACGTTTCCAACAACAACGATGCATTACGTGATACAACTGATATATCCCATGCGATAACTAATATGTATCCGTATCCTAAGGGTGCGATACGTAACACAATACCAATATTTCAAAAATTGAATATGATTAAACACCATGGTTTTAAGACTCAGACAAGTCCAATACAACTTGTCCGAGTCTATTCAGATTTGGTACTAACCGATCCAATTCAATACCATGAGTCGCCCCCCACCCCCAAGTCACCCCAAGACTCGGGCGAGTTGCAACTCGACTCAAGACCAAACAAGTCAGTCCGAGTCGTCGAGCCTATAAACCATGCTAGACACATCACTTAAAAGCTTCCACCTCATAGCACTTTCCAAGACATCACTAGGAGTACATAAATTTTGAAGTCTTGTGTGTGACAAGAAGTGTTCGAGTGTTAAAATTGCTCGATATTGGTTTCCAAATGACCCTTGGTTGTGCTTTTGCTACATATCTATTTTAGTTTTACTGACAAAATTACATGTTGAACAAGTTAATAAAGAAAACGAAACTGATTAAGAATTGTTTCCTGAGAATATGAAACTAAAATACAAATTCTGCTAATAATCCACATGTTTAGACTCATGGTCCGTATGGCCCCTGTGATGGAATCTCTCTTGACCAACTAGATCTATGGCCATGTTATCTTTTTACGACCATGAGTATCAATGGTCAGATAGTATAATCAGTCCATAAATCATGACCAATGGATCTTACCAGATCGCTTCAAAGGAACAACTATCAACCAAATAGGCAATGGGACTTACCCTTCCAACTTCAGTGGAATAGTTTAGCTTGGGTAAACTGGGGAAGGGAGGGTAGGGGAGGGGGAGAAGGTTTTAAGAGTTCTTTCGGAGAAATTAGGCTATCACCTAATTTCTAGGAATTCACTATACCAACATCTAGTTCTCCAGGCCTTTTCGTCTCTTTCATGACTAGGCGGGACCACTTGCCGAACCAACTTGGACAGCAAATCGAGAGTTTGAGAGTCCAAAAGTAGAGTTTACATTTGTTCTTACTTCTTAGTTATTGTTGACAATAGGTGTCTAAACCAGTCCAAAAAGGAGTTGTACAGTTGGTTTGGCTTTACATAAGCATTGTAAGACACATGTTACAATTGATCTAACTATTTCATCATCATCTAAGCCTTATCCAAACTAATTGGGGTCCGTTACATGAGCCCTTTCCCGCCATTCCACTCTAACAAGGCCCTAACTTCAATTAGATCATAGGTCATCAAGTCTTAATCAATATTTTTAGTACCGGTATCGACGGATGTATCACGCACTTGGGATACGAAAACACATCGAGTATCGCAATGGGAAATATCAGATGTATCGCATAATATATCGCTATTTTGGGGAAACATTAGGAAACTGGTCGAATTTTCAACGAAACTTTAAGGGATGTTAAAAAAGACATCATTATACACTTAGAAATCAAAATATCACCCCAAAAAAAAATGTACATAATAAGTTTTCTTTATATAGGGTCCAAAAACCTCCGCCAATCGGTAGATCAGCCTCCAAACTGTCCAATCTAATTTTTCTATACTCTAATTGCAATTCAAATGGGTGAAATGGGAAATTTTTCAGATTTTCTCCAAATTCATAAATTAGAGTGTAACTGATATTAAGATCAACCAAAATTTACAAACACTTGCAAAGTAAGGCTAACTAACCATTTATCAATTTAGATTTTTTTTCTTTTTTTAACATTTTTAAAAAATTTTTAATTTAAAAATAATTTTAAAAATCCAAAAACTCTGTTAAGCTGTAAATCAGCCTCCAACATGTCCAATGTGATTCTTTTCATACTCTAATTGCAATGTAAAAGGGTAAAACGGAGGAAATTTTGAATTTTCCTCAATTTCCGCCATTTTCCCAAATCCCCAAATCAAAGGTTGATATCCATGATTGAGCATGCAAAACATGCAAAATCATGGACCCATCTAAGTTCTATGATTCCACTGATTTACAGCAAAAAATAAAGGACTAAAATAAAAATCTCATCATTTGAAAATTAGGCCCACTCGCTATCCAATCTTGATTTTTGCACAATAATCTAGTTGTGTCTCCAAAAAATAGAAGAGAATTGATTGGGATTAATTTAAGAATGGACAATAAGCAAAAGATTTGAGAAAAGGGGATTTTTTTAGAGTTTTTGAAAATTTTTTGAGAAAAAACAAAAGAGGGCTATCGCATGGGAAAGTACCGATGATACTATCAAATGTATTGTCAATACCAAATAGTATATAACATGCGATAATTTGAAAATATCACCTTGTACTGACATATTGCCGATACAATCCAATATTTGGTGATATTTTGTGAAATACCCGAAAGTCCATGACTTCTAGGCTGTTTCGTATCTGCCAACCTCGATAACGATATCAGCCACTACTATCAATATTGCAAATACTACTCTTAATTAATCTGATTATTTAATTAAGTAATTTTCTTTTATTAGAGAAAACTATTCTCTCCCAGGCCTAGTCATGCATCGAAACCTGGTCCATTTCTTTTCTTTTCTTATTTCTTTTTTTTTTTTTCCTTTTGATCGTCGCGACCTGGTCGATTTTCTCCCTATAATCTTGAGAAATCAATCTTTATTTCCTTCTTTTGGTTGTGCACCAGCCTTCCACACAACTTCCTTCTCTCTACATCACCCAGTAAGCATTTTCATTAAATATTATGGTAAGAATGTCAGTCCAGGTTCAACCAAGCTCTTCTTTGGTTTCAAGTTCATATGTAAAATTCAATAGGAATGACTGAGGTCTAGAAAGTCACAATTTCAAGTTCACAAAAGGACTTTTGTGGGTCTTTTAGTTGTCCCAAGTCATACAAGGCTGGTTTGTCCTGTGAAGAATCTCTCTCTCTCTCTCTCTCTCTCTTCTCTCTCTCCTCTCTCTCTCTCTTCTCTCTCTCTCTCTCTCTCTCTCTCTCTCTCTCTCTCTCTCTCTAAGCTAAACCAGCTTTTCCAAATCCAAATATAGTCCGTTCAGATTTCATTGTTGAATTAGCGAAAGAACTTGACAAAGCTAAAAAACCCTTCTGTCAATGTTCTTTCCAAAGAAACTCCTCAAGATTCCAATCTTGAAGATAACCACCAAAATCTTCGCCTCTCTTCTGCTACATCTGAAGATAAAGCATCTGAATCAGACTCAGCCGAGCTTGATACAGACTCTGACAGATCTACTTTAGAAAAGGTAAAAAATCAATTTCTTGAAATTCAGCAACCCCAAATCCAACTACCTCAAATCCAAAGCATAGTCAAGCCCACAAAACATTATTATCGCCGACCCACTCCTACTGATCTTCAAATAGAAGAACAACAAACTTTCTCTCGCCTTCATTTTGATGGAAATCATCTCTATGAATGGAATATTGATGGTATGACTGAATACCAAATTCTCCAAATTTGCAACCAAATGTTGATCTACCAAAATTCCTGTCTAATCTACCATCATTCTATCCTAAACAGCAATGGCCATAACACAAGGCTTTACTGGTCAGCTATACAGATGGTGGACTAACTATCTTTCTCAAAATCAGCGTGATGAAATACTCACAGCTATCAAACTTGATGCTAGAGGAACTCCAATTCTTGATGACCAAGGAAGGGAGATAGGTGATCAAGTCACTCTCCTTCTAGTAAACATCATCCAGCATTTTGTTGGACCTATCGATGATATCTCTAAGAAAAATAAAAAAGATTTACTAAATAGATTGCACAAAGCCAATCTATTTTCTAAATTTGACCTAAAATCTGGATTCTGGCAAATTCAAATTCACCCAAAAGATAGATACAAAACAGCTTTCACAGTTCCCTTCGGACATTTCGAATGGAATGTCATGCCTTTTGGTCTCAAAAATGCCCCTTCTGAATTCCAAAAAATTATGAATGATATCTTTAATCCCTATAAAGAATTCATTCTCACCTATATAGATGATATCCTCATCTATTCTCAAAATCTGAATCAACATTGGAAAAACTTAGAAATATTTAAAACAGTAATTGAAAGAAATGGTCTTGTACTTTCTTTAAGAAAGATAAAGCTCTTTCAAACTAAAATCCAATTTCTAGGTTTCAAAATTTGTCAAAATACAATTAAGCCAATCCAAAGAATAATAGATTTTGCAGACAAATTTCCTGAAAAAATTACTGACAAAAAACAACTTCAAAGATTCCTCGGATGTTTAAACTACATTTCCGACTTTTACCAAGATTTAGCCAAAGACAGAGCTCTTTTACAGAATCTTTTAACCAAAAATCTAAAATCTCCTTGGTCAGATGAACACACCAAAGCCTTCCAAAATATTAAAGCCAAAATAAGACACCTTCCTTGTCTTAATCTTTCTACTCCTGATTTTCCAAAAATCATCCAAACAGATGCCTCTGACTACGGTTATGGAGGTATTCTTTTACAAAAAATGCCAAAAGACGAAGAACAACTTGTTCGTTTTACTTCAAGTACTTGGAATCCCACTTAGCAAGATTATTCTACAATAAAAAAGGAAATTTTGTCAATGGTTTCTTGTATCCGAAAATTCCAAAGTGATGTTTTAAATCAAAAATTCCTTTTACGCGTAGATTGCCAAGCAGCAAAAGAAGTTTTAAAGAAAGATGTCAAAAACCTAGCTTCAAAACAGATTTTTGCACGATGGCAAGTATTTTATCTATTTTTTTATTTTGATATCGAATTTATTCCCGAAAAAAAAAAAGAAAAAAGAATTCTTTACCTGATTTTCTATCCCGCGAATTCTTACAGGGAAAGCTCAAAAATGCCGCCAAAAGCATATCAAACTCCAAAAGCCAAAAACAAAAGAAAAGAAAAAATGGAGATTGAAATCTCTAATACCCTCTTTCCCCTTCTCCAAACTCCAGAAAAGAACAGCCAAATCCCCCAAACCAGCCAAAACTGAAATTGTGTCAGCCAACTCAGCCAAATATGGAAGATTATCAGCCAAAAGAAAAAACATAGGGTTTTAACCCTAGACTCTGAACTTGCCAAATTACCAGAAAATCTTCTTATTCCCAAAATCTTCCTCCCTCAAAATCATTTTCATCCGAAACATCCTACCCTCTCCAGAAAATTCTATGAGGCTATTCTAGTCCAAACTCATAGTGCGATCTTTGAACACCGCACTAACAAAAACCAAACAGAATATTCCTTCTCCAAAATGAAAATAGTCAACATCATTTGCCAAAATGAATGGGGAAAATCTCTTTCACAATTTCAAAATGTCCAAAGTCCAAATGGTCAGTCTCATCATTTTTCTTACTAGGACTACATGGTAGCATGGAAATATGCTCTCCTTTTTCAAAATTCAGAAAATGGCCACTCATGGTTTTTAAATTTTTCTCGACCATATTCCAAAGAGATTCCGCCTTAGTTTTATACTCAATGGTGGATTCTATTTGGAGGCCAGACTTCAATCTTGCCAAATGAACTCCTCTCCCATTATGCCAAAATTGAAAAAATGCAAAATCCTGATTTCCTAGGTCATTTTGTTATGCAATACTTTGTCAAACACAGACTTCCGTGGATTTTAAAATGGAAGTATGAGGTTCTACCCTTTGAATACCAAAATGCAAAAGTTCTTTTTCAATCCACTTACATCAAATGGTGGAATAAATTTGATTGCGACATTGTTCTCGACGCAATAAAAAAGCAATCGACTGCCAAAAGAGAATTGTCAAAATCTTTTAAAGAAGTCATCTCGGCTCCCAAACCCGACGACACCGCCAAATTAAAGAAAGAATTAGCAGAGCTCAAATCTGTTTTCATTGCTCTTCAAGATCAAGTGTCAAGTCGACAGGAATCTACTTATGTTGAATAAGAAGAATCCTCAACGGCTGTCCCTGACACTAATCAGGACAAAGATGTTTTCTTCTAAAGATCAACGTTGCCAAACAGATCTCCGCCAAAATCTAACCAAAGCCAAAGTCGAAGCCATCAAGCACCGACAAAGCCAAAAGAAACACCGCCAAAAAACTGTCAAAAAGTCTACTGTAGCAACAAACGCCAAAACGTTGTAGCACTTTTACTGTTACCTTTCTACTGTAGCAAATAGTAAAAACCATACAGTAAAACCGCACAGTTTACAAACTGGGTACTGTTCGCCCACAACTTGTACCCACCGTTTTCGCACAGTTTTTGTAATAGTTCTTGTAAATCTCTATTTATAGAAATGTTTTCTTTAGGTTAGAGCAGAGTTCGACTAGCGAATTCAAAGTTTAGTCCTATAGAGTGATTGAATAGCAAGTAAAGTGTGTTTCCCTTCTGTTGTAAGTTTAAAGCTGTTTGCAAGCCGATCCAACCGATTTGGTATCAGAGCCAACTTGTAAGCAGTTTTCGTTTATTTCATTTGTATTTTCTGAATAGTATAAGTATTTGTGTGTTTTCTGTATTTGTTTCCCTGCGTACGAAACTACATCTGCCAGTTCTACTTAATTTCCAGATTTTGGTAAATCTTTTTGTACTAAATCTCGTTTCTGCGTTTATATTTCTTGATTAAAATTAAGAAGAGGTCCGAAGCTCCCTTGTCGTAATACCCTGTTGTCGTTAGCCAGTGGTGCATAAGGCCTTTGTAGGGATTTCTATTATTGACAAGCCACTCTTATTAATTTTAATTTAGCCAATATGGATTCAGGAAGAAGATCTGTTTTAGACTTGATTTAAGACGTTGATAGACGTCTTGCATTGAAGTTATCGCAATAGGTTTTTGAAAAGAAAAAGGTTTTTCTTTTTCTTTAGGATTTTCTTTTGGAAGATCTTGATGCAAAGCATGCTCAAGGGCTTTGGTTAAATATTTGGCCTTTTCGTCGGGATCTTGAACTTGATTTATGAGTTCAAGAATTAACTGTTCGTTGGCAGAGATTACCATGACATTGGGTTTGGAGGAAGAGGGATGATCGGAAGAATAATCAGATTCTTCGTCAGAAGAAAAGATACATTTGCATTTTGGATTATCTTTAAAAGACTGCTCGTCAGAGGAAGAATGTTACTCTGCAGCAATTTCTCTAACATGTCTTTTAGGATTAGACTTGAAACATCGATTGGCATAATGACTTGGAAGGCCACATTTATAGCATTTGGCAGTAGAAGGAGAAGCCCTTTTCTTTGTTTGATTATAGCGAGGTTTTGGCTTGGAGAATGTTTTTTGAGAAGTATATCGGGGTCTTCTTTTCATAAATGTTGGAGAATGTCTTTTCAAAAGTATATTGGGGCCTTCTTTTCATCGATTGGCATAATTTTATATTTCTTGATTAAAATTAAGAAGAGGTCCGAGGCTCCCTTGTTGTAATACCCTGTTGTCGTTAGCCAGTGGTGCATAAGACCTTTGTAGGGATTTCAATTATTGACAAGCCACTCTTATTAATTTTAATTTAGCCAATATGGATTCAGGAAGAAGATCTGTTTTAGAAAGATCTGCCAAATTCAAAAAATTAGACAGATCTGACAGTTCTGCTAGCCAAAATTCTGCCAAACCTCCCAAAAGTGTTATTTCTAAAGTAACCAAATGGTTTTCTACCCAAAGTAATTTTGATTCTCCAAAATCTACCATAGAATCAACAAGTATTGCCAAAGCCGCTGATGCTGAAACAATGTCAATCAAAAATCTTGAAGAAATTTGATATTCTGATATCGAACAATCCCTTCAAAATTAGAGTCTGCCAAAAGTTCCCACAGAAGAAATTTATAGAGAAGGTTCTTTCCAAAATGATGAATCTCTTAAATCTGACTTCATCATTAAAACTGTAGAACAAACTCTATCTATTTCTCATCAAAGTGAAGATCTGAACTTACTCTCTGTTCAAGAACTTCTTCGATCTTCTCACAAATATAATTACATTCATGCAAGGTTTGTGCAAGTTGCTATAAAACTGTTAACTCAATTGGGTTTACAGACTGCAACCCTTGTCACTCTGCGTAATCGCAAATTCAAAAAATTTAAAGACTCTCTAGTTGGAATGATTGAGGCTAGCCTTTCAGATGGTCCAGCCTATTTCATCTGTATTCCAAATTATTCGGTCGCCCTAACTAACACTCATTTGTCTAAATTCCTTCGATTAGGAGTTTATACAAAAGGATTTGATATGTACCCAGGAAGTGAAAATATTGCGGTTACTTACCACATATATTATAAACTGATGAAAACAGCTACTCATGGAACTGCATATGAAGATCGAATCAAAGGCTTAGCTACCTTGTTTCTGGCAAATCTTGCTCATAATGTCATAACACTAAAAAGAATTAAATGGGACGATGTTAATCTGTCCAATTGGCATCTTGAAGATGCTCAAGAAAAAACTCCAAAAGACTCTACAGAACCAGAACTTATTCAAACAAATGATGATGGCTATGTAGACATCATCTTTGCCGAATATACTCAAACAGAAACAAGTTCTTCTCAAACACTGCCAAATCCAAAGATAAACCCTCCAAACCTTGTTCCTACTCATATCTTTAGCCCTCGATATCAGAGGCAAGAAGACAATTATAATCCCTCTGAGAGTGATTTCCTCCCTCAAGTTAGCATGATTTCAGTCACTTGCCAAAATCCACCTAAATCCTTTGTTATAGATACTGAGTATCTAAAACGGGATTTTCAAAAACATCCCTTAACAAAATAGTACTTTAAACACATTCCTGAAGATATTAAAAATGATATCAAAGAAAAATGGTACCTTCACATGAACCAAAATTGGATAACTATTCCCTTTTTCAATTAGTTTAAAACTTTCAGTGAAATCCAGCCAAACAGTCCAAAAGCAATTCTTATGCTTCAAAATCTCACACGAAAATGGGAATCTCAAGCAGGAACTCAAATAAGCCAAACTTTTCTTCCGTTTCAATCCATCAAAGTTTCAGGTACTATTGCTTCTCCCATCAAACTTGCTGAAAAAATGAGTGCTGATAGGTCTGTCACTCCAAAAGACCTTGCTCCTATAGTTGAACAAAACAACTATACCAATATGTTTCTTCATACTCTCGGAGAACAAATGAATCTACAAAAGAAGTTATCTCCATCCTCTTCTTCAAATCAAAGAAAGACTTCTGCTTTCTTTCTTCCAAAAGAACAATCTAAACCAGCTTTTCCAAATCCAAATATAGTCCGTTCAGATTTCATTGCTGAATTACCGAAAGAACTTGACATAGCTAAAAACCCTTCTGTCAATGTTCTTTCGCTAATTCAGCAATGAAATCTGAACGGACTATATTTGGATTTGGAAAAGCTGGTTTAGCTTGTTCTTTTGGAAGAAAGAAAGCAGAAGTCTTTTGGGAGGTTTGGCAAAATTTGGGCTAGCAGAACTATTCAAGCACTCTCTAGGACTAAACTTTGAATTCGTTAGTCGAACTCTGCTCTAACCTAAAGAAAACATTTCTATAAATAGAGATTTACAAGAACTATTACAAAAACTGTGCGAAAACAGTAGGTACAAGCTGTGGGCGAACAGTACCCAGTTTGGAAACTGTGCGGTTTTACTGTATGGTTTTTACTATTTGCTACAGTAAAAAAAGGTAACATTAAAAGTGCTACAGTGTTTTGGTGTTTGTTGCTACAGTGGATTTGCTACAGTACACTTTTTGGCAGTTTCTTAGCGGTGTTTCTTTTGGCTTTGTCGGTGCTTGATGGCTTCGACTTTGGCTTTGGCTAGATTTTGGCGGAGATCTATTTGGCAACGTTGATCTTTAGAAGAAAACATCTTCTTCGTCCTGATTAGTGTCAGGGACAGCCGTTGAGGATTCTTCTGATTCAACATAAGTAGATTCCTGTCGACTTGACACTTGATCTTGAAGAGCAATGAAAGCAAATTTGAACTCTGCTAATTCTTTCTTTAATTTGGCGGTGTCGTCGGGTTTGGGAGCCGAGATGACTTCTTTAAAAGATTTTGGCAATTCTCTTTTGACAGTCGATTGCTTTTTTGTTGCGTCGAGGACAATGTCACAATCAAATTTATTCCACCATTTGATGTAAGTGGATTGAAAAAAAACTTTGACATTTTGGTATTCAGAGGGTAGAACCTCATACTTCCATTTTAAAATCCACAGAAGTCCGTGTTTGGCAAAGTATTGCATAACAAAATGACCTAGGAAATCAGGATTTTGCATTTTTTCAATTTTGGCATAATGGGAGAGGAATTCATTTGGCAAGATTGAAGTCTGGCCTCCAAATAGATCCATCATTAAGTATAAAACCAAGGCGGAATCTCTTTGGAACATGGTCGAGAAAAATTTAAAAACCATGAGTGGCCATTTTCTGAATTTTGAAAAAGGAGAGCATATTTCCATGCTAACATGTAGTCCCAGTAAGAAAAAGGATGAGACTGACCATTTGGACTTTGGACATTTTAGAATTGTGAAAGAAATTTTCCCCATTCATTTTTGCAAATGATGTTGACTATTTTCATTTTTGAGAAGGAATATTCTGTTTGGTTTTTGTTAGTGCGGTGTTCAAAGATCGCACTATTGAGTTTGGACAAGAATAGCCACAGAGAATTTTCTGGAGAGGGTAGGATGTTTAGGATGAAAATGATTTTGAGGGAGGAAGATTTTGGGAATAAGAAGATTTTCTGGTAATTTGGCAAGTTCAGAGTGTAGGGTTAAAACCCTATGTTTTTTCTTTTGGCTGATAATCTTCCATATTTGGCTGAGTTGGCTGACACAATTGCAGTTTTGGCTGGTTTGGGGGATTTGGTTGTTTCTTTTCTGGAGTTTGGAGAAGGGGAAAGAGGGTATTAGAGATTTCAATCTTCATTTTTTCTTTTCCTTTGTTTTTGGCTTTGGGAGTTTGATATGCTTTTGGCGGCATTTTTGAGCTTTCCCTATAAGAATTCGCGGGATAGAAAATCAGGTAAAGAATTCTTTTTTCCAGGAATAAATTCGATATCAAAATCAAAAATAGATAAAATAGCTTGCCATCGTGCAAAAATCTATTTTGAAGCTAGGTTTTTGACATCTTTCTTCATAACTTCTTTTGTTGCTTGGCAATCTACGCGTAAAAGGAATTTTTTATTTAAAACATCACTTTGGAATTTTTGGATACAAGAAACCATTGACAAAATTTCCTTTTTTATTGTAGAATAATTTTGCTGAGTGGGATTCCAAGTACCTGAAGTAAAACGAACAAGTTGTTCTTCGTCTTTTGGCGTTTTTTGTAAAAGAATACCTCCATAACCATAGTCAGAGGCATCTGTTTGGATGATTTTTGGAAAATCAAGAGTAGAAAGATTAAGACAAGGAAGGTGTCTTATTTCGGCTTTAATATTTTGGAAGGCTTTTGTAACGTCTCGGAAAAATCCGTACAAAGACCTGAGTACCACCTCAAGCAGAAATCACTCAGGATCAAATCTTTTAGAAATTAGATGAAATTATCTAAGCGCTAAACTAGATTATCTGTGAAATTAGCCCTAATCGCTTTAAATACGAACTGCAAGACCCAAAACGAGCAGGATCATTAACGCTACATTACCCTAGAATCTATGATCAATCTCAAAACCCAGTTGCTCTCGGGAGCACATTGAAACTTCGTATCGAACCTGGACCGCGCGTCGAAAGTCTGATGACCGCGAAGCTATACGGTTATGACCGCCTTACTGGGCTTGACAACCATCTCGGAAATCAAGTCCTAATGATACCCAGAAACGCACAACTTGAGCCTGGAGCGAAGTATGTGAGAAACATGAATATCTTTAGGAAATGAACTCAGATTTAAGTGATTTGGGCCGTTCGCTTGTGAGCCAAATTTAAGGTTTCAGACCGTCAGAATCTGACCCAATTACACCCTCGGATCAGGGAAAATTTCATACGCATGTCAGTGTACTTGTGGCCCTGATCAAGTATCGGTGACCGTTGAACTGAAACTGGTCCGCCGCGGTCGATCTGTAAATCCGATCGGACCGAAAACTTAACTCGACCTAGATCTAATGTCAGAGAGCTTAAGTCCGACCGCATGCAGAAAAGGGGCCTCCAGAAGTGCTCCGTTGAGCCGAAACAGATGGGTTTTGGCTATAACCTAAGTATACCATGGCCCTGGGGCCATTGAGCTCACGTTTGAGCCTATATAAGGGTCTTAAACCCTCTCTCTCCCTTCACATACGAATTTGCAAACCCTAGAGAGAGAAGAGAGAAAAGACAAGGAAAGAGAGAGAGTGTGGGAGATTGTTCTCGGGACTCAATCTCGCTGTTCCACGTACTTATCCACCATTCCTGTATCGCTATTCGGGCGATTCCGATCCCGTTCTTAGGTAAGAAAACCTAACCCTAATCTGTTTTAGGGTTTCAGATAGTGTAAGTGATGAAATAGCTAACCTAATTCATGTTATAGGTTGCCATTCTACTGTTGACAAAGACTTGGTGTCTAAACTGAATTCGTTACGCGTTTACCGGCGTAAAGTGCGGACTATAAACGTTTAGGTTATGGTTTTCAAGGCTTTCAATGCCGGTTAATAATTTATAACTGACGTGGGTGCCATTTCACATGCTAAATGCGATGCCTGATTCGCTTTACAGATATATATGAACTATGTTGAATATAGTGTATTCCATGTGTTTGTCGAATTGATTCAATGCGTGTAGAATTTGAATTCGTGTTTGACATGATTATCCATCGTGGATATAGGATCGTTGTATATGCGACAACTCCTTGGCGAAAGGATTTGCCCTAATACATGTTATGGTTAATATACATCATGTATGTTGTAGTGTGTAGCCTAAGTGTTTGTAGAAATGTCTGAATGAGTATGGAATTTGTATTCGTGCTTGCCATGTTTATCCCTCGTGGATACATGGTGGTTGCGTGCGTGACAACTCCTTGGTGAAAGGAGTTGCCCTAATACATATTGTGGTCGACATACGTCATGTATGTCGAAGTGTGTTGTCAAATGCGATCGCATATGGCATATGCGAATATGCGATCACATATGTGCATATTCTTGGAGGGATCGCATATGCGACAGTGGCATATGCGATCCTTGCACATGCGATCGCATATGCCACATGTGCCAGCATATGCGATGTATGCGATCGCATACTAGCCAATGGTCGGATTTCTGACTTTTTTTTTTTTTTTTAAATCCGGATTTTCTTTATAAATATGCATTCTAAGCATTCCTACATGCAAAAAAAGCTCAAACTCTCTCTCTCTCTCTCTCTCTCTCTCTCTCTCTCTCTCTCTCTCTTCTATTTCTCTTACTAGATCCTCTCTTACATATTTCTAACTCTAACTTCTAAGCACTCTACAATCTACATTCTACATCCACTCCTCTCCATCCATATTCCATTTCCATATTTCTTTTCTTTTCTTTCAACTTTCAAGAATCAAGAATCAAGGAAGGGTACAACTAAAAGAATCCAAGATACATGATATTGACCCATTGATACATCATTGATCATACCATCCAATCCAATCCATATTCAAGAATCAAGATTCAAGACAAGAGTCAAGAGACTCCTCACTCCTCTCCAATCTCCATCCACTAAGTTTTCTAACTTCTAACTTCTAACTTCTATTCTAATTTCTAATTCTAATTTCTAACACTTTTTCTATCATTTTATTATTATTATTTTGTTTGTTAATTGATTTGTTAGTTGTTACTTTGCTAGTTGTTAGCAACTTACAAGTTTGAAGTTACAACTTACAACTTACAAATGACAAGTTACATCTTACAAGTTACAACTTACAAGTACAAGTTACAACAAGAATTCAAGAACAATGAACAATACTCAAGTGAAGGGGCAAAGGTGAAGAGAAGACAAGTAGACAACTTAGACAAGAATTTTGGAAGTTGAAAGTTGGAAGTTGGGAACCTCTTTTAGATTTGTAATTTTTAATTATTTGTGTGTATCTCTCTCTCTCTCCTCTCTCTCTCTCTCTCTCTCGATCATCTCTCTCTCTCTCTCTCTCTCTCTCTCTCTCTTCTCTTTCTATCAGTATACTCTCAACTATCTCTTTCTTCTCTCATTTCTTCTTTTCTCTCTTCTCTCTCTTCTCTCTTACATCTAAGTGTTTGTGACTCTACTCTCTCTCTCCTCTTCTTCTCCTCTTCTCTAGTCTTCTACAGTGTGCAAGTGTGTAGTGTGTGTGTGTAATGTAAAGTGTGTAACTCTCTCTCTCTCTCTCCCCCAAGTCCCATCAAGTTTCTCTTTCTCTTAGGCTCTTAGTCTTTACTTACTCTTACATCTACTTTTTTCTTACTTCTTAGTTCTTCTTCTTAGTCTCTTACTTTACTTTAGTTTTCTTTTTATTTATAGTTTACTTTCTAGTTTCTAGTTAGTAGCTAGCTAGTTACTTTTTAGTGCTAATACACACACCACCATCCACCATCATGTCTTCTTCCCAATCTTCCTCTTTGAGGCCCAAGTTGAATGACCCGGGTTGGAAGTATGGGCACTACCGTAGTGCTACCGAAAAGACTCACATAGTATGTGATTTATGTGGATTTGTGAGTTCCGGTGGCATTGCAAGGCACAAGCAACGCCTTACACATTTATTTGGGTCAAATGCAAAAGCATGTGACAAGATTACTCCAGAAATCCGAAGGGAGATCGTGAAGTATATGAAAAAACAATCAAGAAAGAAATGCGATAGTGCCCTATGTCGGGAGGAATATATGGAACAAGATGCATATGAAGATATAAATGCAGTAGATGTCGATGAAGCTAGTCCCACTCCCCTTACTTCGACAGGCCGGTCTACACCACAAGTACAACCATCGAAAAAGCCCGGGGCATGGACCCTTAGATAGATGGTGTAGACCACACCCCGAGGATGTGGTCGACCAAGGGGTAGAGGGAAGGGTCGGCTCAAACAACTTTAGAAAACCGGTATAAAACAAAAAGATAGGAAACCACAATTCAAATATTGCTAAGTGGTTTTTACCAACCCGGCGTTGCTTTCAACGCCGTTAAATCGAAAAGCTTCAAAGTAATGATTGAGGCTATAGGTCAATTTGGACTTGGGCTTAAACCTCCTTCATATCATGAAATGAGGGAGACATACCTAAAAACTGAAGTTGAATATACACAATCCTTCATAGTTGAATATAGGGAATCATGGAAAATATATGGTTGTTCACTAATGGCCGATGGATGGACCGATAGATCCAGTCGGCCTCTCATTAACTTTTTGGTAAATTATCCAACTGGGACAATGTTCTTGAAGTCAGTGGATGTGTCGGGCCATTCACACACAGGAGAGTATTTGTTTAACTTACTAGATAGTGTAGTTGAAGAAATAGGTGAGGACTACGTTGTACAAGTAATTACAGACAACGCAGCCTCGTATGTAATGGTCGGTCGTCTTCTTATGGAGAAGAGGCGACGTTTATTTTGGACCCCCTATGCGGCCCATTGTATTGATCTTATGTTAGAAGATATAAGTAGATTATTTATAAATGTGATTGCAAGGGCTAGAAGAATCACGATCTTTATGTACAAACACGTCATTCTTCTCAGTCGAATGAGAAAACACATTGGGGGTAACTTGCTACGTCCAGCAGTCACCCGTTTCGCTACACCCTTTTTAACACTACAAAGGCTACATGTAAAGAAATCAAAACTTAGAAGCTTTGTAGTGTCTGCCAATTTTACAAGTGGGCCTTAATCAAAGAAGGCTGAAGGGAAATGGGTCCAACAAACAATTCTATCTCAAAGTTTTTGGACTCAAGTGGTAAAGGCACTTAAATCATTCGAGCCCTTAGTCACTGTGTTGTGATTGGTGGACGGGGATGAGAAGCCCGCAATGGGCTACATATATGATGCGATGGAGAGGGCGAAAAATAAGATCATGGACCATTTTAACTATAGAGACCGTGAATTACAGGCCAATTTTAGATATTATAGATAGAAGATGGGGCAGCCAAATGTCATCCCCATTGTATTCGGCTGCTTACATCCTTAACCCAGCCTGTTTATTCGCTTCTGCTAATCCAGCAGAAGCACTAACTATGCATATGGTTGGATTTATTGATGTCTTGGAAAGAATGATTCCAGATAGAGGAGAACAGGACAAGATCTCAACTTTGCTAGACTTCTACACAAAAAGTGAAGGGATATTTTCAAGAGATATCGTAGTAAGACATCGAACAATGAAATTACCCAGTAAGTACCTGTACTTCTAAGTTCTATGAATGAATGTTAGTGTACCGTCAACTGTGTACTGGACTCTAAGTCTAACCTATACTTCGACTGTTTTTCTCAGCTGACTGGTGGGCTGCCTATGGAGTGGACCCGAACAAGAAGGATCCAACTCCAAAGAAGCTGGCTATGAAGGTTCTTGGACTCACGTGTTCTGCCAGTGGTTACGAGCCCAATTGGAGCACGTTCGAGGCGGTAAGTTTACTTTAGACTGTTTACTGTTTAGTAATTGTTTTATTTTTTTGTAAACTTTAATTTTTTAGTGGCCTAAGTTAAATTAATTACCTAAATAGCTAATGTCAAATGCGCTTTCTTTCTTCCAGATTCATACCAAGAAAAAGAATTGCATTGAGCAAAAAAAGCTCAATGACTTGGCTTTCGTTCAATACAATCAAAGATTGCGAGAACGATTCCAAAGTAGGAAAGAAAAGCCCGGTTTCTTTGACCCTATCTGCTTAGATGAGTTGGATGTAGATAACGAGTGGCTCGTAGAGACGGAGGACCCGGTATTTGCTGGAGAGGAGCTGACATGGGCACAAGTTGAAGATGCCGCATATGGATCGACACCTGGTGAAGGTAGTAGTACCACTTGAAGGCGAAGGACGGGAGGGAGGCAGGGGGCGAGTAGTAGCCGTCAACCCGTTGATGACATTGAGGAGATTGAAGAAGAAGAAGGTGATAATGATGATCAAACTGAAGATCATCCACTATTGGATGTTGATGAAGTATTAGTACGTACAGATGATGAAGAAACGGAAGAAGAAGAAGTGTATGTGGAAGAAGGAGATGACTCGAATGATGATGATGATGATGATGGTAGTGGTGGTGGTGGACCTGGTGGTGATATGCCACAATGGATGCTAGATCAATGTATATGATAACAAATTTACAATGATTAGATAAATAAAATAATAAATACATAACTTCTTAATTTTGTTTAATGATTGTCTCATAAGTCTAAGTGTGTTGATGTTGATGTTGTTGAATGTGATAACTTGATATATTATATTATTAATATTATTATTATGTATTGTATTTATATGATTATATCACTATCATGTACATGTAGATGTGGTGTTGAAGTTGAATATGGAAATTTGATATTCGTATTTCATATTTGTTATTGTTAAATGTAAAGTAAAATGTTAATTGTTAAGATTCATTTAAGAAGTTAACTATATTGTAATTTGTAAATGTATCATTATCAATGTATGTAATTGGTTGGTTTTATTTTTTTTACTTAAATTAAATGTATTTCATGTCCCAATGACATATAATAATTTATTTTGATTTTTCTGATTTTTTTTGAATTTTTTCTGATTTTTCAGATTTTTTTCTGAATTTTTTGGAAAAATGCGAATATATATATGCGACCGCATATGCGATTGTGCGATCGCATATGCTATTTGACAACATTCTAAGTGTTTGTAAAAATGTCTATATGAGTAAGTATTTGGTAAATTATACTTTATATGGGTGTTGAGATAAGATTCTCAACTACCTTAACTGTGTGTATAAATCCCTCCATGCAACTTACATTATATTGTCCGTTTTACGTATGAAATGCATATGTGTGAAATCATGTTTATGTTACGTTTCATGAAATGCTCAAATGGTTGATATTACTTGAAGGATTAGTTTAATGCTGAGGTGCCTATTCATATATGATTCCTTGTTATGTTTAAGTGCGGTTGGGACTATGATATAGTCTAGGCAATCGGTAACAGTTTCTAATCGAGTGGCTGAGGTTGTCTCGCCACACAGGACGTGTTCGATGAATCCGAGCCGTACTTTGGTTGTCGGCAGTAATTAGGCCACATGGAGTGCTTACGCACTTCATGTCTATTAACTTGAGGTGTGCTCGTACCAGTCGAGCTCGTCAACTAACCCGATTGACCCGATGTATATTCACCATGTATGGACGCTACTGCCTGAACCTAAGGTACCAAACTCACCAGTGGAAACCCCATTAACCTTGGTACCTCGATCCGCTAAGACTCATGAGCCGGACATGGTGGTATGAGACACCGTGGTTGAGTTGTCAGCCTACACAGGGGTGACGAGCCCACCCGTAGTGACCAATGAGCAACCTAAGCTCGTGAGCCGAATACGGTGGTATGGGACGTTGTATTCGAGTTGTCGGCCTACGACTAGGTGACGAGCCATTCGTAGTGACCTCGAGCATACTCTGAGCCTACGTTAAGGCGACGAGCCTTTTGCGTAGCAACTAGAGTATAAGTTAGGCCTACATCGAGGTAACGAGCCCTTTGTAGTGACCTAGAATCGCAACACCGTATGAGATTTACTAGGACTGACGACCCTAGAATGGATCATTGTTTGGGAAATGATATAAGGGAGGTACCTTAGTTTCCCAATCCTGCTGTATGAAAATGATTAATAAGAACTTGGTAATCACGCTCATGCACCGCATTGCATGTGCCTTTGGCGTTGGAGTTGAGCACTGAGGAAGTGATTGCATGCCGCGACCGTGAGATGAAGTTCACAGAGAGAGTGCAGGTGAGGGCATGCATCATTAATACATATCATTCTTGCATTAATCAGAGTACTTAGGGATGCTTGATTCTATTGCTTTACCATTACTGCTTGACTGAAATGATAACATGTTAACCTTTTCTTTATAGCTCCACTGAGTTGATCACTCACTCCCACGTTCTGGGACGGTGTTTTAAACACCAACCAGACCCTATTGTAGTTTCAGATGATAGCGCAGTTTGCAAGGCGGAGCCAAACTTTGAGGATGATGAGGAGGCATTCTCATATATACAGTATTCAGGTGGGTTTATATAGACCGTTCTGATCGGCGAGGCTTCAGGGCTTATACTTTGTAGTGGACCACCACATTTTGACATTTTGTATTTTGAAACAATACTTGTAACTATTTGACCTGGCAACGCGTACATACTTGGGACCTACAGTGGTTTTTTACGTTCCATGTATTTCTCTCAGTCTTCCGCTTGCGTAATTCGACTGTCCCTGGAGTATGTTTTTGTGTTTTAGCTTAATCTCATTCATGTTTTTATGCACTAATACGACAACATTTAAATCATCATTATCTATGTTGCATAAGTGATGCGTTGGAACTCGGGAATTGGGCTCCTGCTCGACCCCCGATTTTCAAGACGTTACAGCTTTGGTGTGTTCATCTGACCAAGGAGATTTTGGATTTTTGGTTAAAAGATTCTGTAAAAGAGCTCTGTCTTTGGCTAAATCTTGGTAAAAGTCGGAAATGTAGTTTAAACATCCGAGGAATCTTTGAAGTTGTTTTTTGTCAGTAATTTTGTCAGGAAATTTGTCTGCAAAATCTATGACTCTTTGGATTGGCTTAATTGTATTTTGGCAAATTTTGAAACCTAGAAATTGGATTTCAATTTGAAACAGCTTGATCTTTCTTAAAGAAAGTACAAGACCATTTCTTTCAATTACTGTTTTAAATATTTCTAAGTGTTTCCAATGTTGATTCAGATTTTGAGAATAGATGAGGATATCATCTATATAGGTGAGAATGAATTCTTTATAGGGATTGAAGATATCATTCATAAATTTTTGTAATTCAGAAGAGGCATTTTTTAGACCAAAAGGCATGACATTTCATTCGAAATGTACGAAGGGAACCGTGAAAGCCGTTTTGTATCTATCTTTTGGGTGAATCTGAATTTGCCAGAATCCAGATTTTAGGTCAAATTTATAAAATAGATTGGCTTTGTGCAATCTATTTAGTAAATCTTTTTTATTTGGAATTGGATATCTTATGGTTTTTAAAACAATATTGAAAGGATTGTAGTTTATGACGAGCCTTGGGACCCCTCGTTTGAGTTTGGCAGCATTTTCAACATAAAAAGCTGCATAACTCCATTGAGATTTGGAAGGGCTTATGAGTCCTTTCAAGAGAAGAGATTTGATTTCTTCATCACATAGTTGAAGAAGTCTAGACTCTAAAGTCCATTTGGGAAGGACGAGCTTTGGTAGGTATTTGGCTTTCATTAAAGTCTTTTACATATGGTAGGGAGACTAAATGAGTTTTTCTATGCCAGAAGGCATTTGGTACGTCTGAACAAAGAGTTTCAAGCGTTTTTTGGAATTTCTTCAGATGATTTTGAAAGTTTGGCTGTTGGAGCTGTTTTTGGATTTGGAGGTGAGAAATTTCATTTCTCAGGAAGTTAATTTGAGTTTCTTTGTAAGAAACACAAGTAATAACTTCGGAGATTAAACTAGTTTGAGGTGGTTTAATAAATTCGAAGAATAAATTCACAGAATTAATTTTGGTTTGGAAGCCTTTACTTGTGGTGGTAAATGGTTGGATTTTGAGGATAAAAGGAGCGATGGCATCGTGTTGTAAATTTTTAACAATTATAAAAGAGAGTGGTAGGCATTCTCCGTTTTTACAAACATGAACATTTGGCAATTTATATTCAATGTGAGATTCTTGACTATTAGCAGTGTAAATCGTGCTATTAGTTTTTTCACATGAGTAGGAATTAATCCTTCGCGAAGACAATTTAACTCAGCACCAGAATCAATCAAAGCAATGACTTCTTTTTGGAATTTTGGCATTGCAAGCGTGATTGGAGTATACCATTTTTGGAACTGGAATGTAGTAAGAGAACTGACGTCAGTAGGAGCGAGATACTCACCAACCATATCTATATCCGGGCTAGCAAGTTGCAAGAGTTCTACGTCTCTTTTGAGAGTAGCAACTTCTCTTTTAAGGAGATTAACTTCCTTGTAGAGATCTTGCAAAGTAACTTGAGTTTCAGACTTAGATTTAAGACGTTGATAGACGTCTTGCATTGAAGTTATCGCAACAGGTTTTTGGAAAGAAAAAGGTTTTTCTTTTTCTTTAGGATTTTCTTTTGGAAGATCTTGATGCAAAGCATGCTCAAGGGCTTTGGTTAAATATTTGGCCTTTTCGTCGGGATCTTAAACTTGATTTATGAGTTCAAGAATAACTGTTCGTTGGCAGAGATTACCATGACATTGGGTTTGGAGGAAGAGGGATGATCGGAAGAATAATCAGATTCTTCGTCAAAAGAAAAGACACATTTGCATTTTGGATTATCTTTAAAAGACTACTGGTCAGAGGAAGAATGCTGCAGAATGCTGCTCTGCAGCAATTTCTCTGACACGTCTTTAGGATTAGATTTGAAACATCGATTGGCATAATGACCTGGAAGGCCACATTTATAGCATTTGGCAGTAGAAGGAGAAGCCCTTTTCTTTTTGTTTGATTATAGCGAGGTTTTGGCTTGGAGAATGTTTTTTGAGAAGTATATCGGGGTCTTCTTTTCATAAATGTTGGAGGAGGAGCATTGGATTTGGGATGCTTTCTTTTAGAAGGAGAAACGATTGGATCATATCCAAATTGATAGCAGAAATTTCCTAATTCTTTTCTACCATTGAATTGTTCTCTTTTTTAGATGTTTTTGGAGTTTCATTCGGTACAAATGCTTAATCCGACTTGGCAAATCACTTGCATTAATTCTCCAAAGGTATAGCGGTTGTAGTTTAAAATCCCGAAATTTGAATCTTTTAATTTGGATTTAACCTTTTTAGCAAAAAGGGGAGGAAGTCCTAAAATGAACTTTTCTTTCCAGATAACGTCATTACAAGATGTAATTTTGTAGAGTTTGGAAAGGAAAACATCTTTATACCAGCGAAAGTCTGTAAGAGTGCGACACCTGAGATTCATTAATTGTTCTTTATTTTTCTCAGAGATATCATCGATAGGTCCAACAAAATGTTGGATGATGTTTACTAGAAGGACAGTGACTTGATCACCTATCTCACTTCCTTGGTCATCAAGAATTGGAGTTCCTCTAGCATCAAGTTTGATAGCTGTGAGTATTTCATCACGTTGATTTTGAGAAAGATAGTCAGTCCACCATCCGTCTAGCTGACCAGTAAAGCCTTGTGTTATGGCCATTGCTATGTTTAGGATAGAATGATGGTAGATTAGACAGGAATTTTGGTAGATCAACATTTGGTTGCAAATTTGGAGAATTTGGTATTCAGTCATACCATCAATATTCCATTCATAAAAATGATTTCCATCAAAATGAAGGCGAGAGAAAGTTTGTTCTATTTCAAGATCAACAGGAGTGGATCGGCGATAATAATGTTTTGTGGGCTTGACTATGCTTTAGATTTGAGGTAGTTGGATTTGGGGTTGCTGAATTTCAAGAAATTGACTTTTTACCTTTTCTAAAGTAGATCTGTCAGAATCTGAATCAAGCTTGGCTGAGTCTGATTCAAATGCTTTATCTTCAGATGTAGCAGAAGAGAAGCGAAGATTTTGGAGGCTATCTTCAAGATTGGAATCTTGAGGAGTTTCTTTGGAAAGAACATTGACAGAAGGGTTTTTAGCTTTGTCAAGTTCTTTCGCTAATTCTAATTCAGCAAAGAAATCTGAATGGACTATATTTGGATTTGGAAAAGCTGGTTTAGCTTGTTCTTTTGGAAGAAAGAAAGTAGAAGTCTTTCTTTGATTTGAAGAAGAGGATGGAGATAACGACATCTTTTGTAGATTCATCTGTTCTCCGAGAGTATGAAGAAACATATTGGTATAGTTGCTTTGTTCAACTATAGGAGCAAGGTCTTTTGGAGTGACGGGCCTCTCAGCACTCATTGTTTCAGCAAGTTTGATTGGAGAAGCGATAGTACCCAAAACTTTGATGGATTGAAACGGAGGAAAAGTTTGGCTTATTTGAGTTCCTGCTTGAGATTCCCATTTTCGTGTGAGATTTTGAAGCATAAGAATTGCTTTTGGACTGTTTTGCTGGATTTCACTAAAAGTTTTAAACTAAGTGAAAAAGGGAATAGTTATCTGATTTTGGTTCATGTGAAGATACCATTTTTCTTTGAGATCCTTTTTAATATCTTCGGGAATGTGTTTAAAGTACCATTTTGTTAAGGGATGTTTTTGAAAATCCCGTTTTAGATACTCAGTATCTATAACAAAGGATTTAGGTGGATTTTGGCAGGTGACTGAAATCATGCTAACTTGAGGGAGGAAATCACTCTCAAAGAGATTATAATCATATTCTTGCCTCTAATATCGAGGGCTAAAGACATGAGTAGGAACAGACTTTGGAGGGTTTATCTTTGGATTTGGCAGTGTTTGAAAAGAACTTGTTTTTGTTTTAGTATATTTGGCAAAGGTGATGTCTACAGAACCATCATCATTTGTTTGAATAAGTTCTGGTTCTGTATAGTCTTTTAGAGTTTTTTCTTGAGCATCTTCAAGATGCCAATTGGACAGATTAACATTGTCCCATTTAATTCTTTTTGGTGTTATGACATTATGAGCAAGATTTGTCAGAAACAAGGTAGTTAAGCCTTTGATTCGATCTTCATATGCGGTTCCAGGAGTAACTGTTTTCATCAGTTTATAATATATGCGGTAAGTTACCGCAATATTTTCACTTCCTGGGTACATATCGAATCATTTTGTATAAACTCCTAATCGAAGGAATTTAGACAAATGAGTGTCAGTTAGGGCGATCGAATAATTTGAAATATAAATGAAATAGGCTGGACCA
>JAJHSJ010000011.1:43784646-43984646 GCA_021015155.1 Magnolia officinalis | reverse complement strand
CCATCATGTCAAGTACACATCACCTTTCACCCTTTCCCAAGCAACCCCAAAGTCAAAAGTTTCTTACAAACCCATACCTTTCTTACACCAAAAACCACAAAAGTCAAAAAGTTCTTACACCCATCACCCACCACATCCATCACTCCATCAACCATCTTTCTCTCTCTCTTTACAACCATCACTCTCTCATTTTCAAACTCACCTCCCAAGTAACCCAAGAGCACCATCCGTCCGAGCCTCTCCAAGCCCTCCCAAGCAACAAGGGTGGCCCACCTTTCCTACCCTTTCATCTCTCATCTTAACCATCCAAACCTCATCTCGTCCATTGGAATCGAAGCTAAGGAGCTAAGGAAGCCTAGGGTGCAAGAAGAAGCCGGTGGGTGATCTTGGATTTTTGTCTTCCATTCATTTGTTTGATTTAAGGGTCCATATACATGTGGGACCCATCTTGATGTAGGCTTTATATCAAAGAGGGGCCCATAGTGGCGGGGCTCCTCCATCTTTGCCGGTGTCTTTCTCTTTCTCTCTCTTTCTATGATCTTGGCCCACTTATGATGTGTGTATTTCATCCATGCCATCTACCGGTGGACCCCATCTATATGGGACACACCATGAAGTTTATATGTCATCCCAACCGTCCATGGGGGGCCCACCTTGATGTAGCTAGAGTGGGGTGTGGCTGTCAGTGGAGTGTGACCTGACGTGGGCCCACCCGGCTCCATAGCCCAAGTAGCAGACTGAGTGAAAGATGCATCGTTTCAACACTAGAGGTCTCTGTGGAGGTGGCTAACATGGAGCGTGGGTACTGACATGGGCGTACTCACGGCAGCAGCTAAAAAAAAAAAGGTTTTAGGTGGGCCGCTCATGCATGCCCCACCTTGATATACGTATTCAATCCGTGCCATCCCTCTTGTTCTTTGGCTCATTTTAGGCGTTGAGCCGAAAATTGAAGTCAATCCGATAATCAGATGGGCCACACGATAGAAAACTGTATTTTTCCTGCCGTTCAAAGCTATTAGGACCCACCTTGCTGTACCTACACACCAAACATGATGTATATTAGACTTGTTTGGTGTATTTCGAGCCCTAGAATCCATTGGACGGAGTGGATTCTCAGGTAGCGGGCCCCACATGTAATTTTTCACAAGAAAAAAAAGAAGAAGAAAGGAAGCAGCAGCGCTGCTGCTGCTGTTAGAAGGCAGCAGGCGCTGCTTGTGCTCGAGCGGCGGACAGACGGCAGCAACCCACGGCTCTAGCCGTGGGCCCCACCATGATGTATATTTGTCATCCAACCCGTTCACTAGGTGGGCCCCTCCCTGGAGTGGGCCCCCTCCAAAAATCAGGTCCATTCAACGCTCAGGTGGCCCACATCATAGGAAACAACGGCGATTGGACGACTGCCATTGAAACCCTTTTTGGGTCCACAGAAGTTTTGGATCAAGATGAAATTTGTTTTTCCTATTCGGCCAGGTCCGTGGGACCTTATCAACGGGTCAGATGGCTTATAAACATTACAGTGGGCCCCACGTAGGACCCACAATGATATATATGTTTTATTTTCACCGTCCGCCTGGACGGTGGAGCCCACAGTGGTGTATTTATTCTATCCCCACCGTCCAGGGGACGGTGGGTGTATGTGGGTGCATGCGTGTGTGTGCGTGTGTGTACGTGTGGGGTTGTGGATGTGTGTGTGTGTGTGTATATTATTGTATATATTATTTATATACATATATTATATTATATCATGTAATATAGCGCCCTGAAAATCGGGGGTCGAGTAGCAACTCAACTCCCGAGTTCGAAAACATCACTTATGCAACATATATGCTTATGATTAAAATGTTGTCTGTGTTAGTGCATTAATCATGAGTGAGATTATACTAAAACAGTAATTCATACTCCAGATCAATTTATACAACTAAAGCGGAAGACTGAAAGATGTATATAAACGTATATGAGCCCAAAAGGATCACTATCGGTCTCCAGAGTATGAACACATCACTGAGTCACCATATACATGTAATAGTTCAAGAGTCAAAATGTCAAAAATAGTTTAACTACAATGATAAGCCCTGTAGCCCCGTCGATCAGGACGGCCTAAGCGAAACCGCCGGAGAACTATATATACGAGAACGCAGCGAAATCGCCAGAGAACTGTATATACGAGAACACATCCTGATCGCCATCGTAATCCGGCTCTGCCTCCAGAGTCGCATCGTCATCTGCATCTAAGACAAAGTCTGGTGGGTGTTCAGAACACCGTTCCAGAACATGGGAGTGAGTGATCAACTCAGTGGAATCATAGAGCAAAGGTAACATGTTATCAACTCAGTCAAGCAGTAATGATAAAGTAGACATATCAGACATTCCTAGATACTCTTATTAATGTAAGGATGAAATGTATTCATGATGCATGCCCTCGCCTACACTCTCTCGTGCGACACCATCTTACGGTCGCGGCATGCTTTCTTCCCTCTGTGCTCTTCAACCCGGCGCACATGCAGTGTGATGTTATGAGCGTGATTACCAAGTTCTTATTAATCCTTTTCATACAGCAGGATTGAGAAACTAAGGTACCTCCCTTATATCATTTCCCAAACAATGATCCATTCCAGGGTCGTCAGTCCCAGCAAATCTCATACGATGTTACAGTTTTAGGTCACTACAAAGGGCTCGTCGCCTCGATGCAGTGTAGTCCTAGTTTATACTCTAGTTGCTACGTGTAACACCCCGTACCTTCAGTACACGGGTGTTACTTCTTAAACCTATACGAAACTAAAACCAATTTGGGTTAGCTGAGAACTTGAACTCGACATACACAGGATGGAGATTCCGATCGATGTTAAAAGCCATTCGACAAGGTTTCTAAGAGTCAGCACACGCCCTACAACAATCGGGAAGTAAGGCTACTCGCACACTCTAAGGTTGAAGCCATTATGCTTGTTAATATTGTTGTAAAACACTTGTCGCCTACACTTGAGAATTGGTCGGTAATAATTGAAACCTTCATCATAACTAATACCCTATATTAACCGTTGAAAAAGGTTATCAGGTCCACCTGATCAATAGATCGGGACATATGCGCCAATGATGGCCCAAAAATGTGTGTAAACGGGCCACCTGAGCCTCACCATCGACCTAAGGTGGGACAGGATCCCTGGGTAATGTTCCCTAATGCAAATGAACGGTGTAGATCATGGTAGTAACATTATGGTGGGCCCTTACACTATGCATGTGCACTGAGTGTGCTTGTGCACAAGGTGCACCAAAGCTATTGGCTCGGTTAAACCGTCATTGACCGAGCACATCCCAAATATCTTCCCGCCATCATCTCTCCCTATTTAAACCGACCCATTTCAAGCTCCTAGGTGACCCACCACGGTCACTTTCCGAGCGTTTTGAACCGTTCAAATCCCTCATGGGACCCGCACGATCATAACGGTATAGCCGTTTGATCATCCGATTTCGAACGAAGGAGATCGAACCCCACCGTCCAATCCATGCCAAAACAACCCGACCAAAGAGCCTGCGATGAGGAGAAAAAGAGACCGCCCTTCCTCTGGAGGAAGGACGAATTCCAGCCGTCCGTTGCAAGGGTAAATCCCAGCTGTTCTCTCTTTCTCACTCTCTCTACAAGACGGGCCCTGTAGCCCTAGAAATTTCACCGCAAGAGAAGAAAAGAAAAAAGAGTTTAAGTGAGGGTGAGAAACAGGGAGTCATCTCTCCTGTTGTAGTTCGAGGAGCATCCACCCACCTCAGGTAACCATTCCTCCTTTCATTCCCGTCCTTTTGTTCCAGTTAGGTTGGAAACCAGCCAAGTGATGGCTGCGTTCACTTATGTAGGTCCCTACTTCTGGTCAGGAACTGAGCCAAACGATGACTCTGTTTCAAACTGGGAGCCGGACCATGTCGATGCATTATTTCGGGTCTAGACCGGTCGATAAATGGCTGATTCATGGACCGGAACGATGGAAGAATGACTGGCTGAAAATCAGGCAGGTCACTAAGTGTTCAGTGGCTTAAAATAGATCAAATAAACAGCCATGTTTTCAGGCTAATGACGGACCGTCCATCAGGGCACTGAATGGCCCCGTTGAGAATTTCCCTTGAGCTGAAAACAGAGTGCTGGTTGAAACTTTTGGATTGGCCGAAGTCGGGTCGAATGGGTCCTGAACCGGATCTCATTCCAACAATAACAGGGCCCGCAAACAGTTCCAACGGCTGAGATTCTCAGCTCTAAGGGCAACCGAGATTGACTGCTGATAAGGGTGTGAGGCAAAGCGGAACTAATCCCTATTTCCATTTAAGTCGGAAACCAAACCGAAAACAAGGCCTGAAGCAGTCGTCTGGAGCTCTGTTTAGAACTGAAACTGAATGATCCGACCAGGCCATCGGACGACCCTGTTTGGATTGCTGTTTAAGGTGAGATTGGGCACCGATTCGAGCTCTCAAACGGGCCTCGGATCAACGTCAATCCAACCTCGAGGGCTGATTTGAATGAGGACCGTGAGTTGGTCCCAAACCAGACCTCGAACCATAGCAAACAAATCGAAGGAGAGGACGCTGCATGGTCAAGCGGGATTGTTCACGTGAAGCACTGGCGGGCTGCGTCATTCACGGGCCCTGCATAAAACGCAGGTGGGCCTCACCAACGTCTGTGGGCCGACCTTGAATGTGGGCCCTGCATCGACCATGGGCCCCACCAACTGTTGTGGGTTGCTCTAGTGTCAGGCCACCGTGGGCCAATTGAGTTGAACCGTCCATCAGGGACTCTATATCCAGCAAAGAGGCCCCTGGGCCGGACGTTCTGAAGTAACGTCCAGTGTTGGCATTAGTAGAAAAGAAAAAAAAAAGAAGAAGAAAGAGATATAATAATATATATACTTGCCAACTTATTTACGTGCAAAAATTTTGAGATCTCATCGTAGCTAATGAGTCTGGAAAATCTGACCGGTCCACATGGAGGAGAACCTCATAAAACCCCTTGGTTTCAAAGATTACTTTAAACTGAAATGTCGGTGGGCCATGAGGAATACAAACAGTTTCTTCTTTTGATTTGCAGTTATCTTTGTTATGGCCCACCTGAATCTTATATCAGAGTGAAAGTTCACCCCTTGGGGTTTCTTGAGATTACACATCTTATGGACAGTTCAGATTCAATACCCATGCTCATGTGGGACCCACCTGTGAAAAGAAATAAATATTGCATGCATGCATGAAAGTGTCCAGTAACGTCACCTGCCAATCAGTCCACGTGAAATTGAAAAATGTTGAGATCTCGTTATGACTAATGAGTTTGGAAGATCTGGGCGGTTCACGTGGAGCAGGACCTCATAAAAACCCTTGGTCCCAATTTCTACGTTGAACCAAAACTTCGGTGGGCCATGGGAAATGCAAACAGTTTCTTCCTTTGAGTTGAAATTATCTTTGTTATGGCCCACCGGAATCTCAGACCAGGGTGAAAATTTACGCCCTAAGGTTTCTTGTGATTCCACATATTTTGGACCGTTCAGATTCGTCACCCATGACGCATGTGTAAAGGTGCACACGTGCATAGGTGCATGGATGGCCTTGCCTAATATAATCCTGCATGGTGAGTCTAGCATGCGGAAGACCCACCTCTTACGTGTGTTTAACGTGTGGGCCGTCCAAGGTCTGGACGTAGTCCACCTTGTGCATATCCAGACCGTCCATCCATTTGGTTGGTGGATCACACGTGTGGGCCTCACATTGATATACATACCGCATATGTGTGGGCCCATGTGGAATCCACGCATGTGTGAAACCATGTTGTTATACGTGCATTAAAAATATACTATTTGCTACCATTATAACATACCATATAATGCCGATATGATATACATACTGTACACATAGGTATACTAGATGATATATCTTTAAATCTATACAATGTGTACGCACATACCATATAATGCCAAATACATAGATATACCGGCAATGTATACATCATATATAAAGTGTGCAAGCTCCTCTATAGGATGGTGGCCACATATGGGGGGCTCCACCACGAGGTATATATTTACTTACACGGTCTGTACAATAAATTTAACCAACTAGATAAAGTATATGTTGAGCCCACCTATTGAGGCAAATACCATCGGGCCTACACTCCTCTCAAATAAGCGCCCAAACCATCGTAATTGAGGTCATTCAACTAACCATGGCGTCTTAGAATCGTAGGATTTATCAGCTAATGCCAAAGATAATTTCTAGGAATCTGTTTAAGTGACGCAGAGACTCTAGCTTCTTAAGAGGGCTTACACCCAAGGACACCCTACAACGTATCTGGTGATGATTCTTTCCCCTTAAGCTTTCCACCCTTAACTAGACCAGAAATAACAGTTTTATTTAGTGAAAATGGTTAGCTAGATTAATGATAAACTGTATATGAGAATAAACCATATTTACTTGATTTATCTGTTTAACATAATAATTCTCATGCTTACTATTATTTAGATTCTTGATATTTCTGAACTGTCTAAGTAAATAGTCTAGTCATTTATGCCATGTAAACTCAGCTGTTGTATATTGATAGGAATACATGTATCATTCCTTATTCCCTTTTCATATTGTAATATATGTTGCTATGATACACATACTGATAAAATCTCTCCATGGAAAGTCTTAACAAAGGAGAGTCCGTGCTCAGGGTGTAACTAGATTGGTTATAACATAAGTAGGCCCCTGACATGGAGGTTTTGGTTGTGGTACTTGACCATGGGGTTTACCATCCATGTGTGGTTTCACCTAACTAACTGGGGGTGAAACTCATAACCTTTCTAAATACCGTCGTTTACTCATTTTTGAATCATTCATGCCGACATGCTTAAATCGCCACTTTTGGTGATTTCACCCCTAGTCGGCATTGGTGGTAGCCCCTTATGTTGAATTGATTAACCACATGTTAGTGGGTGCTACACACACCCTAAGACGGTAGTCTCATGGGCCGGGGATGGTGGTCATGGGACACTATGCTTGAGCCGTCGGCCTACGCTGGGCCACAAGCTCCCCGTAGTGACCGTGAGCTTATTTAAAATGGTTGAGTGTAATTGGATTAATAATGGATTGGCTAATCATGCATACATAGCACAGACCAGCATCTATTGCTATCGTACGTGGGGTACGTATTGTTTCCGACTGGATGATGTTTTCTAGGTTCGATGATTGCATGGGTGACAGCCCACTGTCCGCATGGATGAGCATCCCCGGGGCATGAACGCATTCCATACATCCATGCACCTAATAAGACTGCATCTACTGTGTTTTGGATTATCTGTATGTTTTCTTATGCTATTCTTTGTTTAGGGCGGCGGTGTGTAATCTTAGCGGGAGATCACACTGAGTTGGCCACTCATTCATCAATATTCAACCGTACAGAGGACATAGGGACAGAGGGAGTTGCAGAGGGGCCGGAGCTGATAGAGGTCGAGGAGGAGGCTTACAATGAGGAGCCGTACCAGGAGGCGGCTGCTTATTTTGGATTGAATCAGTAGTCTATTTAACTTATTAACGTTTTATTTCATGTTGAGAACTAAAGTTTGTATATGGGCCCCAGCTGAGTGGCCCAGGATATTATTACTGCTTGGGTTTATCTATACTACGCTTGATTCCATTAATCGCACTTTGATTAGGGTTTGATTATCTTTTTGTTTATCAGTTAACACCTGGGTTTTCGAGAAACGAGTGTTATATTCGGGTCTCGAAAACCGGGGCGTTACACTACGGAAAGGCTAGTCGCCTCAACGCAGACTCAGAGTATGCTCGAGGTCACTACAAAGGGCTCGTCACCTTATCAGTGTAGGCTGACAGCTCGAATACAGTGTCCCATACCACCGTATTCAGCTCACGAGGCAGTGTTACTCACTGGTCACTACAGGTAGACTCGTTGCCCCTGCGTAGGCCGACAACTCGACCACAGTGTCCCATACCACCATGTCCGGCTCATGAGTCTTAGCGGATCGAGGTACCAAGGTTAACGGGGTTTTCACTGGTAAGTTTAGTACCTTAGGTTCAAGCAGTAACGTCCAAACATGGTAAACATACATCGGGTCAATTGGGTTACTTGACGAGCCCGACTAGTATGAGCGCACAACGAGTTGATCGACATGAAGTGCGTAAGCACTCCGTGTGGCCTAACCACTATCGACAACTGTAGTACGGCTCGGGTTGTCAAACATGTCCTGCGTGGCAAATAAATCTCAGCCACGAACTCAAAGCCTGTTACCGATTGCCTGGACTATAACATAGCCCTAATCACATTCAATCCTTAACCAGTAAGCATGTGGAGTAGTCAAAGCAGAATTAACCAAGTAGTTCAAACATGTTAACAAGCATGTTATAAAATACAACTTAAACAGGAAATCCAAACACATACATTTCATAAGTAAAGCGATTAAACTAACTAAGGTAGTTGAGAATCCTATCTCACACCCACCCAAAGCACTATTTACTAAGTACTTATACAAGCATTTTTACAAACACTTAGACTACACGTATTAACATACATAACGTATGTTGGCCAAAACATGTATTAGGGCGAATCCTTTTGCCAAGGAGTTGTTACACATATAACAAGCATATACACACAGTAGTTAATCATGACAAACACACTTTCATATTTCGTACTATACGGTATTTTCTACAAATACACAGAATATGCTAAACTCCACAAATTTCATATATAACTGAAACGCAAAACAAACATTGCATTTTGCATGTGAAATAACATCCACATCAGTAATCTATCATTATCCGACATTGAAAGCTTTGAAAACCATAACCTATACGTCTATAGTCCGCACCTTACGCCGATAAACACGTAACGGAGTCATTTTAGATGTTAAGTCTTTGTCAACGGCGGATTTGCAACCTATAGCATGAGTTAGGTTAGCCATTTCATAACTAGCACTATCAGAAACCCTAAGCCAAATTAGGGTTAGGTTTCCTTACCCAAGTATAACGTCAAAATCGCCAAAATAGCGATGCAGGTAGGGTAGCTAAATGCGAGAAACGACGGGATTGAATCCCAGGAAGAATCCCCACTTCTCTCTCTCTCTCTCTCTCTCTTTCTCTCTCTTTTCTTTCTTCTCTTTCTTAGGGTTTAGAAAATTCGTGTGAAGTGAGAGGGAGAGGGTTTAAGGTCCTTATATAGGCCCAGAACTGATGGGAATGACCCCAGGGCCAAGGTATACGTAGGTTATGTCTAAAGAGCGTCTGTTTCAGCTCAACGGAGCACTTCTGGAGGCCCCTTTTCTGCGTGCGGTCGGACTTAAGCTCCTTGACCATGGATCTAGGTCATGCTAAGTTTTCTGTCCGATCAGATTTACAGATCGACCGTGGCAGACCAGTTTTAGTTCAACGGTCATCGCCACTCGATCAGGGCCACAAGTACACTGACATGTGTATAAAATTTCTCCTGATCCGAGGGTGTATTTGGGTCAGATTCTGACGGTCTGAATCCTTATATTTGGCTCGCAAGCGACACGACTCAGGTTACTTAAATTCGGATTTCATTTCTAAATATATTCATGTTTCTCACACACTTCGCTCTGGGCTCAAGTTGTCCTTTTCTGGATACTATCTGGATTTGATTTCCAAGATGGTTGTCAAGCTCAGCAAGGCGGTCTTAAACGTTTAGTCTCGTGGTCATCGGACTTTCGACGTATGGTCTAGGTCTAATGCGAAGTTTCAATGTGCTCTCGAGAGCAACAGGGTAATGAGATTGATCCTAGATTTCAGGGTAATGTAGCGTTAATGATTCTGCAAGTTCTGGGTCTTGCAGTTCGTATTTAAAGTGGATCAAGTAGATTTCATAGCTAATCTAGTTTAACACTTAGTTAATTTTATCTAATTTCTAAAGAATTCGGTCCTGAGTGATTTCTGCCTGAGGTGGTACTCGGGTCTTTGTACGAAATTTTCTGAGTCGTTACAATCTACCCCCCTTAAAGAAAAATTTCGTCTTCGAAATTAGTACCTTTTCGTACTCCTCGAGAAGCTGAGGGTAGTTCTTACGGACCTCGGCTTCTGTCTCCTAAGTAGCCTCTTCCTCAGTGTGATGCGTCCACAATACATTCACAAGTAGGATGACCTTGCTACGCAACACCTGCTCCTTCCTGTCTAGAATACGTGTCGGTCGTAGTATATAAGTAGCGTCCTCACTCAACTGCACCTGCTCCCACTTGATAATGTGGGAAGGATCAGGGACGTACTTTTTCAGCATGGAAACATGAAGTACGTTGTGTACACCAGCAAGTGGTGTGGGCAAAGCCAAGCGATAAGCTACCACACCCACTCGGTCTAATATCTGGAATGGGTCAATGAACCGCGACGTAAGTTTTCCCTTCTTGCCAAACCGAAAGACTCCCTTCATAGGGAAAACTCTAAGAAACACATGATCTCCAACTTCAAACTCCAGCGGTCGCTGCCTCGTATTGGCGTAGCTCTTCTGTCTGCTCTGCGCTGTAAGAAGTCGACGCCTGATAATGTCGATCTTCTCTGAGGTCGCCTGTACTAACTCTGGGCCAATCAAGCTGCGCTCGCCAACCTCTGCCTAGCAATACAGTGCTCGACAGGGACGCCCATACAAGGCCTCATATGAAGTCATGCCAATACTCGCTTGAAAGCTGTTATTGTAGGTGAACTCTGCATATGGAATACAATCATCCCAACTGTCCTTAAAGTCCAAAACACAAGCCCGTAGCATATCCTCCAAAATCTGGTTCACCCGTTCCGTCTGCCCGTCGGTCTGTGGGTGGAACGCGGTGCTAAACTTCAGCTTCACACCCATCACTTCCTGGATATGAGTCCAGAAGATAGATGTGAATCATGTGTCTCGGTCCGACACGATCTCCAAAGGAACTCCATGCAGACGTACAATCTCTCTGATATACAGCCTGGCCAACTCGTCTGTAGAATTTGTGACTTTAATCGGGAGGAAGTGAGCCAATTTCGTTAACCGGTCCACGATCACCTAAATAACCCTTCCTTGTTGTCGGTAGCCATGAGATGAAGTCCATAGAGATGAAGTCTCACTTCCATTCAGCTATGGGCATGGGCTGAGGGAGTCCAGGAGGTCGGCGATGCTCGGCCTTGACCTGATGGCACGTGAGACAACGTGATACATACTCTGCTATATGGGCCTTTATATTGTCCCACCAATACGACCTCTTTATGTCTTAGTACATTTCGTGCTACCTGGATGCATTGCTAACTTCGAATTATGCGTTGCCTCAAGAACTTCCTGTCTTAAATCATGAATGTCTGGAACACATAGGCGGCCAAGATAACGCAAGCCCCCATCCGTACCAACACTCCATTCCACATCCTCGTCTCCACTAGCCTTTGTCCTCATCTCCTCTAACCACTTATCTTCTCGCTGAGCCTCTCTGATTCTGTCATCAACCAGTGGCTGCACTCGAATATGCTCGATACTCTCAAACAATTCCTCTACCGTGAGCTTCTGCTCAAAGTCACGCATGAATTCCACCATGTGTCATTCCTCAACCATCAGCGAAGCCGTAAATGTTATCGCCTTCTTGCTGCTCAATGCGTCTGCCACAAGGTTAGCCTTGCTAAGATGGTAGGAAACCTCGAACTTAAAGTCCTTCAAGGTTTCCATCTATTGTCGTTGCCTCATGTTCAGGTCCCTCTGTGTGAATATGTACCTAAGGCTCTTGTGGTCGCAAAAGAGCTCGAACTCCTCTCCGTAGAGGTAATGTCTCCAGAGCTTCAATGCAAAAATGATGACCGCTAATTCCAAGTCATGCGTAGGGTAATTTTCCTCGTGTTTCCTCAACTGTTTCGAGGCATAAGCAATCACCCTGTCCTTCTGCATAAGGACACATCCTAAACCAACATGAGACGTGTCGGTATATATCGTATATTTAACTCCTTGCTCTGGCAATACTAGCACAGGGGCGGACGTCAACCTGTCCTTCAGCTCTTGAAAAGATGTTTCCACCTTCTCATTCCAGGAGAACTTCAGATCCTTCCGTGTCAACTGAGACAAAGGTCTGGCTATCTTTGAGAAGTCCCGAATGAATCGTCTATAGTAACCCGCCAGACGAAGAAAACTCCTCATCTCAGTAACCGAACCGGGCTGTTCCAAGTCCTGAACCACGACTACCTTAGCAAGGTCCACCGCTATGCCTTCCTTGGATACCACATGCCCCAGGAAGTTGACTTCCTCTTTCCAGAAGTCGCATTTCTTGTACTGTGCGAACAATTGGTTCTTCTTCAGAGTATCCAAGACTGCTCGTAGGTGTTCCTCGTGCTTTTCCCAACTCTTAGAGTATATCAGGATATCATCAATAAATATGATGACGAATCGGAATAGAAACGGTTGAAACACCCTGTTCATCAGGTCCATGAACACGACCGGTGCGTTCATAAGACCGAACGACATCACGTGAAACTCATAGTGCCCAAAACAAGTCCTGAAAGCTGTCTTTTGCACGTCCTCATCCCTAACGCGCAACTGATGATATCCTGACTGCAAGTCGATCTTCGTGAAATACTGCGCTCCTCTCAACTGATCAAACAAGTCATCTATTCTGGGCAAAGGGTACTTATTCTTCACCGTCACTTGGTTCAACCTGCGGTAATCAATACACAACCGCAGTGAACTGTCTTTCTTCTTTACGAACAACATAGGTGCTCCCCATGAAGACACGCTAGGTCGTATAAAGCCCGCATCTAACAGATCATCGATCTGTCTCCTCAGCTCCTCCATCTCACACAGAGGCATGCGATACATCGGGAGTGAAATGGGCGTCGCACCAGGCGCTAGATCAATGGTGCAATCAATCTCACGACGAGGAGGCAGCCCAGGTATCTTACCGAACACTTCCTCAAAATCCCGAACTACAGGCGTGTTTTCAAGTGTCGGGCCATCAACATTCTTCAATAAAGAAGTGTAACAAAGAAATCGAAAAGGGCAACTAACCTGCACGGGAAATGAAAAGGGCGTGCCCTCATGCTCGTAAGCTGTCACTAGACGGGTCTCGTAGTCAATCTCGGCCCTCACTTCAGTTAGCCAATCCATACCAAGGATGACGTTGAAATGGTATATCGTGGTGACAATCATGTCAATACATATCGTCCTGCTCCCTAGATCTATCAAGCAACCCTCACACATTTTGGTGGCATCTGTAAAAGTCCCTGGTGCCACGATAACTCACACTCCAACCATCGGGGTTGTATTCAACCCTAAGCGCTTGACTGCAGAACATGATATCACGGAAATAGTGGATCCCGTATCCACCAACAGAAATATAAGGGTACCTTCAATGTGGGCAGTGAGCTCGAAGGCCAAAGGTACGGTAGCTGTAGAATCAGGCACTTCAGCTGTAAGTGCATGGACGCGCGCCTGCTGAGATCGGTTAGGCTGAGGCGCCATAAGTCACCGAGGCGGCCTAAATCGAGGCGCAGGTGGCCTGAATGATGGATGAGCTGGTCGATAGAACCTGAGGGCGAGGGCGGTCGATTCTCTGCGGCGGCGAAAACCCACTGTCTCTCATAGGCACAAAGCAACTCTCTGCAGCGTGACCTGGTTTCCCACAGTACGTACAGGTCACACCAGGTCGCCTCATCGGAACTAGTGGCGTCACGATCCTGGGGGGAGAGTCGGTACGGGACCTCTTGCCGAGGAATGGCCTGCTCGGCATATCTGGTCGTGGCCTAGGATCATAGGCCCACGAGAACGTGTCAATCAATCCCCGTCCTGCTTTGCTCGCATAGACATGTGTACTAGCTCAGCATAGGAAGTATGCTAGCACAACACATCTTCGAGTGAATGTCAGGTCGCAGGCCCTCGAAAAAATGTCGCATCCGCATCTTCACGTTAGTAAGTATAGTAGGAGCATACCTGCCTGGCTCTGTAAACCGGTGTCGTACTCTACCACTGATATGCCTCCCTGCCTGAGGCGCAAGAACCCATTCTCCTTCTTGTGCCGGTACGTAAGGGGATAATACTTCTCGTGGAAGCGGGTCTCAAATGCTGCCCACTCTCATACATAATCAACTGCAACGGTCTGCAGGACACTATCCCACCACAAGCTGGCCTCCTTCTCAAACATAAAGGTGACCAACTCGACCTGCTCCGACTCTGTACAGTGTAGCATCCTCAGCATCTTGGAGATGCAGTCAATCCAATATTCGGCCTCCTCGGGTCTGTGAGAACCCACAAAGGTAGGAGGCCGCAAGCGCTGGAATCGCTCGAGGAGGCAACTAGTACCCAAGTTCCCCGTAGGGTATACAACAGGTGCATGTAAAGTCACACCCTCATCCTGAGCGGAAGGCCCTACAGTCTCCGTAGGGTGTACAGATGGTGCAGGTGGAGTCGCATTCCTACCCTGACCTAAGGCCCCTGCAATAGTGGCTAAGAGCTACTGCTGCTGGTGCTGGTGCTGCATCTGTTGCTGTTGGTTCTGTACCTACTGCTGGTGCATCATCATCAACATCAACTGCTTCAACCTATCCATAGGTGGGGCCGACTGAGGCATATGCTGCGTCGAAGAAGACGCACAGTTTTGCTCACGAACCGGTGGTGTGTAAGGTGGCGGCCCAACTGAGGGACCAGTAGAAGGCTGAGACTCAGGCATAGTCTTACGAACCGGGCCCGAACCAGGGTCCGTACGACCATCACTCTGGGGAGCTGCCTGGTCCATCGAATCAGTAAATGTGAGGCGTGCCGTGCTCCACGTGACCGCAGGTGGCATTCCCTATATGACATAAGGCACAACTTGTGTAAGATGTAGCATAGCAATACACAATCCTTCAAGCATTCCACACACTTCATAGAGAAAGAAACTGCATGCATTTCATTTACCAAAATTTGTCACAATACATGGAATACAGTTCTACATGAATCATGACAGGAACGCATGCGGCTATGAACTATTCAACCTAAACACACTTTCTACCTTCTACACTACTAAGCCATGAATCATTTAAACACAAACATCCTAAAGCAGCAACAAACAAGCTACAAGACAACGGTACGGAAGACTAGGTATCTGAATCTGATGATGGGGGAGGGGCACCCTTGTCCTGCAGACAGCACATGATAGTCTTCAAGGTGCGAGTCACCTTCTGGAACTTATGCTTCACAAGGGCCCGAAGATCATCAATATCCTATCGCAAGGTAGTCTGACCCTCCTCAAGTCGAGTTAAACGGGCATCCCTAGCAGTCCGATCAGTGTCATGATCCGGTGCCGTAGGAGGGGAGCTCTCCTCCGTGTCCTGAGCCTCCACTTCCTCTTCCTACTCCTCTATCTCTTCCCTGCTTTCCGCCTCGCTTTCATACTCCTCACTAGCCATCTCATCCTCACTCTCATCAAGTCAGGCTTGTCGCTGCCGGGGCCCGATTCCCATCTGATTGAGAGTAGTTTCGTTGATAAAATGTTGCGGCACCGGGATTTTTGCGCCAAGTCTGTAGCCGAACTCACGTGCAATCTTGCATATAAGCTGACCAAAGGGGAGTGAATCAGACGCCCTAGTAGAGCGCGCGGTAAGAACCATCTGACACAGAACATACGTAGGCACGCATAACTTCTCTCCCTGCCCCACCTGGTACAGGAAATCTACCATCAGATACATACACTCACTGCGATTGCCCCATCTGGGGTAGACGTTGAACGTGAAGATGTGATGAAGTAGGCAGAAGTCATCCGTCATATTAGATGCCAAGAGGCTATTGTTTGGCTACCAATGAACCAATCGGCCACACAAGAAATGCGTGCGGCAGTCCCTTTCACGCACGCTCTTCAGATTCGTCTCACTTGCGTGGACTTGGCCAAGCGGTATTTCCATGAGTTGAGCTATCAGGCCAGCGTCAGTTGTGGCCTCCCGATCTCTTCCCCCGAGATTCTTAAACTGTAATGGCTCCAACGTAGGCTCTTGAATGTGGGCATAGAAAGCTCGGATAGTGCCCACATTTGCGCTATACTTTCCTTCAAACACAGGGCCCCACCCGGTTTCCTCCAGGCGTTCCATCAACAGATATTCTCCGAAGAGCTTCTCGTTAACATGAGCTTCGAAAAGGACCCCACGGTCATGAAACCTACCATGAGACATCTCCGCCAGAAGAATCCTTTCAAGGGGAGCCTGGGGATCAAGCTCCCGCTTCGTCCGAATCTCCAAATCAATGCTTGGACTTGTGGTGGCGGTGACTTTCTTTTTCCTTGAACGAGTAGGGCGACTAGGCCCGGCTTCATCCACGGCGCCCTTTCTCTTTCCCATGAGAGAAAGAATGGTGGAAATGAAGAAGATGCCTGTCACAATCTCGAACAATGTCATGGAAAAAGAAAGAAAATGGGGAAATAGGAAGGATACTTGAGTTCCCACGAATTTAAGACACAAAGTGGGGCTCAAATGCTCAAATGAAAGGGGAATGAAGAAGGTAAACAGCTGTGGAGGGAGATTTTGAATGTGTGGTGAAGGTGGTGCACGAGAAGGGGCGGAGGAGCACTTAGAGGGGGAATTTGAGTGAGGATTTTGGTGTTTTCTTGAGAAAAGGAAAGCTTAGAGGGGTAGTTTGTGAAGGAGGGGCGACCTAGAAGGGGTTTTAATCAAAAACCCGTGCACAAGTGGGCCATACAATGCCCTAGAAACGATCGGCCCGCCCGGCCAAGCCCGCCTGGCGGCGAGGCCTTGCCGAACCGGCGAGGCCCTCGCCGGTCTCTAGACCTTCTGGCGAGGGCTCGCCCTTTAGGCGAGGTCCTCCTGCCCCCTGGACTTTAAATGTATGTGGGTCCCACCCTGGGTCTCCTGTTTGGCCCCCGACTCCGCTTTGAGTAATTTCGGGTCCTCTCGGGTGTGTTTCTAATGTACAGCTGCACCTGTACGATATTGAGGGCTGAGAAGAGGTGATTTACTGTCTAAATCTGTCGATAGACGGTCTAGGAAAGATCCAGGGTCGCCTCAAGTGATCACGGAGGTGTACGGACTCGATCTCGGCGATTGATATTGATGAACTTCGTCAATTGACGAAATCGGGAAAACCTAAGCTTGTTTCTACCTTTTCTTCGCACCCACCTATGTCGAAAAGCGTCAGCGTACGTCGTGTGACCATAACCCTCATCCAGTTTAATCCAAATCACGCTCTGATACCAACTTGTAACGCCCTGAAAATTAGGGGTTGAGTAGTAACTCAACTCCTGAGTTCTAAAACATCACTTATGCAACATATATGCTTATGATTAAAATGTTGTCTGTGTTAGTGCATTAATCATGAGTGGGATTATACCAAAATAGTAATTCATACTCCAGATAAATTTATACAACTCAAGCGGAAGACTGAAAGATGTATATAAACGTATATGAGCCCAAAAGGATCACTATCGGTCTCCAGAGTATGAACACATCACTGAGTCACCATATACATGTAATAGTTCAAGAGTCAAAATGTCAAAAATAGTTCAATTACAATGATAAGCCCTGTAGCCCCGTCGATCAGGACGGCCTAAGTGAAACCGCTAGAGAACTGTATATACGAGAACGCATCCTGATTGCCATCGTAATCTGGCTCTGCCTCCAGAGTCGCATCGTCATCTGCATCTAAGACAGAGTCTGGTGGGTGTTTAGAACACCGTCCCAGAATGTGGGAGTAAGTGATCAACTCAGTGGAATCATAGAGCAAAGGTTAACATGTTATCAACTCAGTCAAGTAGTAATGATAAAGTAGACATATCAGACATTCCTAGATACTCTTATTACTACAAGGATTAAATGTATTCATGATGCATGCCCTCGCCTACACTCCCTCATGCGACACCATCTTACGGTCACGGCATGCTTTCTTCCCTCTGTGCTCTTCAACCTGGGGCACATGCAGTGCGATGTTATGAGTGTGATTACTAAGTTCTTATTAGACCTTTTCATACAGCAGGATTGGTGTTGAGGGTCAAATATTACATATTAGACCCCACTTATTAGCTGGATTTACGAACATGATACTGTTTAACGCCCTATTTTAAACGTGTTTGTGCTGCAGGGTGAGTTTACGAGCCAAGATTGAAATAGGCGATTAAAAGCATGGATTTAATGCTCATGAATCACCAAGACAAGGGACAGACTCCTGGGGACCAAGATCGACGATTTTACATGGCCGAGATCCAAGAAGATCAAGAAACTGAAGCTCAAGTGGCCCGAAAAACTCCCAGATTGCAAGATCACAGGGTTTCCACCATCTGATCGGCTCGAAACTTCATATATGGCCTGAGGGCCATAAATTAACCGTACACATTAAATTTCAGCTCTTGTATCCTTCTAGAAATGGCCGAACTGACCAATCATCTCCTAAAATCACGATTTGCGGCCCATCTGATATCTGGATATGTTCCAAACTTGGTCTCAATGCATTAAATGCAGTGGCAAAGCGAATGGACGGAGCAGATTTCCCACGACCATCATGTTGGAGCCCACTTGTATGTTGCATGTACATGCTATAAGAGTACACCGGCCGTGCACTATTACAACCAAAGTCGGTCAACACAAGTTGACCGACTCATCCTTCTCAAATTCAGAAATTGCTACAGCGTCTTCATCGTTCATTTGCAATTTTTTTAGTAGGGCTCACTCCATCTTCAAATCATCGATCCGGGCCGTCTATTGTGTTTAGAAGGGAGATTTAACCGTTGCCAAAGTGGCAATTTGAAACCATGCAAGCTGTTGCACATCCTAACCGTCGAATATGAAATGGATGGCGAAGTAGACAGGCTCGTGTGCTACACCAATTTCGCTCCAAAAATACAGATTCCCGGATGGTTTTTCGTACTGACGACAATAGATGGAGTGGATTCTACACCTGAGACCGATCCTGGACCCACCGACTTTCCAGTGACGACACGGAAGCTCTGTTCCGCAACAGATCCTACGGTCCATCCTTGTGGGCCACCACCACAACTTGAAGGTTTGATCCGGGCCATCCATCAGAGTCTTACAAGACCATTAACCACGACCTAGGTGGCGATTTTCCAAGAAATAGCGTGTATCAGATCTCGATCGTTAAAACGTAAGATGGATGGTAAAAGGGAAAAGCGAGTGGGCTGTGTCAGAAGCAATCCAAACCGGTCCTCTCCAGCAAAAATTCTGTCACGAAGCTGTTAGATGGGGTGGATTTCTCAGAGAATCACAACAATGGGTCCCACCATCAACTTAGCACACGAGTAGGCGTCTGTATTTCCGGGTGCGTAAATACTACGCACGCTGCTTTGTAAAGGGAGTTTCCGCGCCGACTCAGCTAGGTGTACACGCAGCCACCATCTCTTGCCCCCTGCTGTTATAAAAAGAAAGAAAGGGCAGCGGATCGATCATGATGGAGCGTGTAGCCGTGGAGGCTTGGCTTGGGTTGGAACGTGAGAGAGATATCAGAGTTTGTTTTCTTTTATTTTATTTTTATTTTTATTTTGTTTTGTTTAAGGGATCCAGTCCATTAATGTTGGGCTGAACCTCTTGGCTAGGGCTAAGAGGTGAAGCTTGTGGCGTGATGGGACTGATTCTACGGCGTTGATTTATGGTTATGAACTGATGTTTGATTCTAGTTTGATTAATTGAAATATTTATAGTTTTTAATGATTTGTTGTGACTTAAATTACAATAGATCTGCGATGGCTTTGAGTATTTCCTTCTGCCTCATATTTTGATTGTGAAATCAAGAAACCCTGTTGTTCACCATTGCCCCTTGGACATGGTTGGATGATGGAATCCTTCCTAACACTCATACATCTTTTGATTGGTTATGGATTGGTCTAAGTTCTGTTGTTTATCTTATCTCTTAGGCATGGATTTGTGATGGAATCATACCTAATTCTTATATCTTTCATATCTTTGAAAACTAGATCAAAAGGAAGTTCAGATTGAGTTCATGAATCAATCGTAGATCTCCCTGATCTCTACAAGTGGATCCTCTGAATCCCTAGTTTCCTTTCTCTGAATTCTTTAAGTTTAGATAATTATTTCACCATTATTCCTCAAATCACAATTGGTTTAAATTACATCTTATCCTAGTTCTAATTCTAGTAATTTTCAGAATACGTACGAGTTTCAGTCCCCATGGATTCGACCTCGGTCTTACCGAGTTTTTTACTACATCACAACCCTGCACTTGGGGAGTGATCAATTGGGAAACTAAGGTACCTCCCTTATATCATTTTCCAAAAAATGATCCATTCTATGATCGTCAGTCCTAGCAAATCTCATACGATGTTACGGTTCTAGGTCACTACAAAGGGTTCGTCGCCTCGATGCAGTGTAGTCCTAGTTTATACTCTAGTTGCTACGGAAAGGCTAGTCGCCTCGACGCAGACTCAGAGTATGCTAGTGGTCACTACAAAGGGCTCGTCACCTTATCAGTGTAGGTCGATAGCTTGAATACAGTGTCTCATACCACCGTATTCGGCTCAGAGGCACTGTTGCTCACTGGTCACTATAGGTGGACTCGTCGCTTAAGCGTAGGCCGACAGCTCGACCACAGTGTCCCATAATACCATGTCCGGCTCATGAGTCTTAGCGGATTGAGGTACCAAGGTTAACGGGGTTTTCACTGGTGAGTTTGGTACCTTAGGTTCAAGTAGTAGCGTCCAAACATGATGAACATACATCGGGTCAATCAGGTTACTTGACGAGCCCGACTAGTACGAGCGCACAACGAGTTGATCGACATGAAGTGCGTAAGCACTCCGTGTGGCCTAACCACTGTCGACAACTGTAGTACGGCTCGGGTTTGTCAAACACGTCCTACGTGGTGAATAAATCTCAGCCACAAACTCAAAGCCTGTTACCGATTGCCTGGACTATAACATAGCCCTAATCATATTCAATCCTTAACCAGTAAGCATGTGAAGTAGTCAGAGCAGAATTAACCAAGTAGTTCAAACATGTTAACAAGCATGTTAAAAAATACAACTTAAACAAGAAATCCAAACACATACATTTCATAAGTAAAGTGATTAAACTAGCTAAGGTAGTTGAGAATCCTATCTCACACCCACCCAAAGCACTATTTACTAAGTACTTACTTATACAAGCATTTTTACAAACACTTAGACTACACATATTAACATACATAACATATGTTGGCCAAAACATGTATTAGGGCGAATCCTTTCGCCGAGGAGTTGTTACACATATAACAAGCATATACACACAGTAGTTACTCATGACAAACACACTTTCATATTTCGTACGTATATGGTATTTTTCTATACACAGAATACGCTAAACTCCACAAATTTCATATATAACTGAAATGCAAAACAAACATCGTATTTTGCATGTGAAATAACATCCACATCAGGAATCTATCATTATCCGACATTGAAAGCTTTGAAAACCATAACCTATACGTCTATAGTCCGCACCTTACGCCAATAAACGCGTTAAGGAGTCGTTTTAGACGTTAAGTCTTTGTCAACTGCAGATCTGCAACCTATAGCATGAGTTAGGTTAGCCATTTCATAACTAGCACTATCAAAAACCCTAAGCCAAATTAGGGTTAGGTTTCCTACCCAAGTGTAACGTCGAAATCGCCAGAATAGCGATGCAGGTAGGGTAGCTAAGTGCGAGAAACGACGGGATCGAATCCTAGGAAGAATCCCCACTTCTCTCGCTCTCTTTCTCTCTCTTTTCTTTATTCTCTTTCTTAGGGTTTAGAAAATTCATGTAAAGTGAGAGGGAGATGGTTTAAGGTCCTTATATAGGCCCAGAACTGATGGGAATAACCCCAGGGCTAAGGTATACTTAGGTTATGTCCAAAGAGCGTCTGTTTCAGCTCAACGGAGCACTTCTAGAGGCCCCTTTTCTGCGTGCAGTCGGACTTAAGCTACCTGATCATGGATCTAGGTCAGGCTAAGTTTTCGGTCCGATCGAATTTACAAATCGTCGTGGCAGACCAATTTCAGTTCAACGGTCATCGCCACTCGATCAGGGCCACAAGTACACTGACATGTGTATGAAATTTCTCCTGATCCAAGGGTGTATTTGGGTCAGATTCTGACGGTCTGAATCCTTATAATTGGCCCACAAGTGACATGACTTAGGTTATTTAAATTCGGATTTTATTTTTAAATATATTCACATTTCTCACACACTTCGCTCTGGGCTCAAGTTGTCCGTTTCTGGATACTATCTGGATTTGATTTCTGAGATGCTTGTCAAGCCCAGCAAGGCGGTCCTAAGCGTTTAGTCTTGTGGTCATCGGACTTTCGACGTGCGGTCCAGGTCCAATGCGAAGTTTTAATGTGCTCCTGAGAGCAACAGGGTAATGAGATTGATCCTAGATTTCAGGGTAATATAACATTAATGATTCTGCAAGTTCTGGGTCTTGCAGTTAGTATTTAAAGTGGATCAAGCGGATTTCACAGCTAATCTAGTTTAGCACTTAGTTAATTTTGTCTAATTTCTAAAGGATTCGGTCCTGAGAGATTTCTGCCGGAGGTGATACTCGGGTCTTTGTACGAAATTTTTCGAGTCGTTACATGTAATATACTTGATGGTGGGCTTTCATGGGGCCCACCATGATGCATGGGTTGCATCCAATTTGTCCATCCATTTTAAAAGCTCATTTTGTGGCATGAGTGAAAGAATGAGCCAGATCCATAGTTCAAGTTTGAGGGTAGCAACCCACGGCTCCAGCCGTGGGCCCCACCATGATGTATATTTGTCATCCAACCCGTTCACTAGGTGGGCCCCTCCCTGGAGTGGGCCCCCTCAAAAATTAGGTCCATTCAATGCTCAGGTGGCCCACATCATAGGAAACAACGACGATTGGACGGCTGCCATTGAAACCCTTTTTAGTTCCACAGAAGTTTTGGATCAAGATAAAATCTGTTTTTCCTATTCGGCCAGGTCCGTGGGACCTTATCAACAGGTCAGATGGCTTATAAACATTACAGTGGGCCCCACGTGGGACCCACAATGATATATATGTTTTATTTTCACCGTCCGCCTGGACGGTGGAGCCCACAGTGGTGTATTTATTCTATCCCCACCGTCCAGGGGACGGTGGGTGTATGCGGGTGCATGCGTGTGTGTACGTGTGGGGTTGTGCATGTGTGTATATATATATATATATATATATATATATTATTGTATATTGTAACGCCCTGAAATTCGGGGGTCGAGTATGAACTCAACTCCCGAGTTCCAACGCATCACTTATGCAACATACATAATGATGGTTAAATGTTGTTTGAGTTAGAGCAATAAACGGTATTATGGTTCGAGAGGCATCGCGAAGGCGTCGCAAAGGGCTCGTCACCCGTCAGCACGGATACAGATCTCACCGTATGCGGCTCAATTGCTGACCGTCAGCTCGTATACAGGTCTCACCATACACGGCTCAATCGCTGGCCGTCAGCTCGAATACAGGTCTCACCGTACTCGGCTCAACTCATACTCTAGTTGTTGTGAAGGGCTCGTCGCCAATCACAGACCTTGGAGTATACTCGAAGATACTACAGAGGACTCGTCGCCCGTCAGCACGAGTACAGGTCTCACCATACTCGGCTCTCGCCTTAAGTATCGACAGCTCGAATACAGTGTCCCATACCACCGTATTCGGCACACGAGTTTGGGTTGCTCAATGGTCAGTATGGGGAGGCATGTGGCCCCAGCATAGGCCGACAGCTCAGCCACGGAGTCCCATACCACCATGTTCGGCTCATGAGTCTTAGCGGATCGAGGTACCATGGTTAACGGGATTGCCACTGGTAAGTTTGGTACCCTAGGTTCAAACAGTAATGACCAAACATGGTGAACACACATTTGACATATCGGGTTACTTGACGAGCCTGACTAGCTCGAGCGCACAACAAGTTAGGCGATATGAAGCGCAAAAGCACTCCGTGTGGCCAACCACTATCGCCAATCGAAGTACGACTCGGGTTCGTCAGACACATCCCTTGTGGTGACATGAATCTCAGCCACAATCTCAAGTCTGGTACCGAATGTCTGGACTATAGACATAGTCCCAGACTCAATCAATTCTCATCCATAGCATGTGGAGTAAAGCATGATAAACAAAGTAATACAAGCATGCTGGTAGGCATGTCATAAGGCATGTTATAAAGCATGATAAAAAGCATGGTGTAAAGCATGTTATAGAACACTTATACAAATAGGGATACAAATACATATACATCACAAGTGAGTGGTTAATGTAAACAACCACATGGAGGGAATCATAAATGTCTCTAAGGTAGTTGAGAATTACATCTCAGCACCTACCTACGGTACTAACATCTAAGCATTTACTCTCACAAGCATTTACACAAATACTTAGAGTACACTATTTCAACATACATGACGTATGTTAGTGAAATATGTATTAGGGCTATCCTTTCGCCAAGCGAGTATTTTATTCGTGTATATCACAATCATACAGCAAATAATCATGACAATTGCATTTCCAAAATTTATACATATACGGTATCTTCTAGAATACACAATTTCAACATACTAGTGTTTACAAGCAAACATGTATTACGGCGATTCCTTTCGCCAAACAAGTATTTTATCTATATACCGTATAACCATACATCGAATAAACATGTCAAACACTTTTCCAAAAAAAATACGTATACGGTATTTCTACGTATACCTAGAGTATGTGAAATTCCATATTCTACAACTTTAATCGAAACATAAAACGGAAAGCACTTTGTACATGTGCAATTGCATGCAGATCATGAATCTATCATTATCTGACATTGAAAGCGTTGAAAACCGTAACCTATACACCTAAAGTCCTCACCTTGCTCCTTGAAATCTCAACGGATCAGCAAGGTTTGATGAGCTTCCGTATTCAGGAGTTTTCTAGCCTAAAGAGTGAAATCGGTTAGCTATTTCATAACCTATAGCCTATACACCTCAAAACAGATCTAGGGTTAGGGTTTCTCACCTTAAAACGGAGTTGGTATCGCCGAGAAAAGTGTCTGGAAAGAGGCGGTACAGCAGCCCGTGTGATGATCGAAAGCAGTAGGAGGAAGGTGCTCCCACAAATCCCAAGCTTTTCTCTCCTTTTTCTCTCTCACTCCTTAGGGTTTTATCCCAAATTCATATGGCTGTGAGAGGGGCTGGTCTAAGACCCTTATATAGCCTAAAACCTCTCCGGAATAGACTCCTGTTCAAGGGGTACTTCTATTATAAGCATTTCCGCGTTGTTCCATCTCAAAAGAGGGTTTCTGGCGGCCCTCCTTGAGCCAAACGTCAGACTTAAGCTCACAACTCATGGATCTACGTGGGATTACGTTTTCGTCTCAGTTGAATTCCCAGATCACACGTGGCGGACCATTTTCAGTTTAACGGTCAGTGGGCCACGATCCGAAATTCCAAGTACATGTAAATGTTCCTGAAATTTTTCCTGATCCGAGGGTGTAATTTGGTCTGATTCTGACGGTCTGGTTCTTAATACTGATGCGCAAGCGAGTGGTGCCAGATCACTATTCAAGATATTTATTTTGTAAAGAAAATAGTGGTTTTCACACTCCCTCGCTCCGGACTCAAACGAATGGCCATGGGACATCGTTTGGACTTGATTTTTGAGGTGGTTGTCAAGCCCAGCGAGGCGGTCCTAGTTCCTTAACTTCGTGTTAATCGGACTTCCGATGTGCGATCTAGACCTAATACGGAGTTTCAATTCATTCCCGAGAGTAGCCGGGTAATGAGTTTGATCCTAAACTTTAGGGTAACCTAGAGTCAATGATTTTGCAAGTTTTGGGTCTTGCAGATCGTATTTAAAGCGATTCCAACAAATTTCATGGCTAATCGAGTTTTGCACTTAGTTAACTTTGTTAAATTTCTAAAGGATTTAATCCTAATTGATTTCTGGTCGAGGTGGTACTCGAGCCATAGTACGGAAATTTACGGGTCATTACATATATATATATATATATTATATATACATATATTATATTATATTATGTAATATACCTGATGGTGGGCTTTCATGGGCCCCACCATGATGCATGGGTTGCATCCAATCTGTCCATCCATTTTAAAAGCTCATTTTATAACATGAGTTAAAGAATGAGCCAGATCCATAGTTCAAGTGGACCCCACCTTGGTATGTGGATGAGGCCCATCTTGATTTATCTGTGGTAGCCTATGGTTGAGGTCCACTTTGATATATATATAAGGCCCATGTTACGAGGCCCATTTTGATGCATTCTAAGGCCCACGGGTAATGGCCCATTGCAATGTACATAAGGCCCATTTGTGCGGCCCATTGATGTGGCCCACTTGATGAATATAAGGCCCATGTGATATGGCCCATTTAGTGTATTTAAGGCCCAATGGGATGTAGCTAAGGTCCATTGCAATGTGTGATCCTAACATGGTTTATGTAATGATGTGTACGAAGCCGTACCTTGGGAGCAATGTTGGTTGACGTCCATATTGTAAGAATAATGTTGGTTAAACGTCTGCATTATAATTCTCCCTAGGGCCCATTGTTAGGCCATACTTGTAAACCGTCTAGGCCCATCTTCGTTATGAACAACATCCATCACCATATAACATGTTTAGTATAGTTCCATGATTCATGATCATACGCATCATATGTATGCTTGATATGAGGAGTGACTGATCATAGCATATGCCTTCGGGAAGATTGTCTAGGGGCTCCCGGTTAGGCGGTGTTGCCTCACATGAGCGCACGATACGCGCAGAATTGCTGCATGACTGGATAGTGTGATTCATGTATTTCACATTGTGTGACATGGTTACCATACGCCCTAGCGACATCAGGGTCGTAGCCTCCACTTGCGTATCGTGGTTGGCAGGATTGGATATTGGAAATCTTGTTCTACATGGGGTGCTATAGATATCCCTAGGTGAAAGTCCCTAAACCCTTATGGTACCAAGAGGTTGCTCCAACGTCTAGACCGAGTGGATGCATGAGCGCCAAGTGCCGATTACCAGATGACAACATTTTCCACTGTGTCGTGGTCGGTTGGAAGGGGGTGCGGCCTTACCCACCCGAGAGGAGGGGGTAAAGCTAGGCTGAGTTTGACCAGCTAGAGAAATGGGTCCGCTATCGGCGAGCCGCACCCGATATTGGCAGGCGGATAGTGAGGTCTCTTCCACTTACCTTATTGCCCGCGATGGGGCGGCAATCTGGTTTAGAGTGTACTAGATCCCGGTGATATTCCAGATTTGAGTTGTATTGATATGTGGACTTAGATGAGGATTCGTATACTTGAGTTGTATCTCGCATTACATGGCCTTGGTATGGCCGATATCATTCACGCCTTGCATCGCATAGCCTTGGTACGGCTAACGGTATTCATGGATTCATCAGCATGTTCTACATTACTCTGATACTACATAATCATATTACTACCTTGCGCACACACTTTCACTGCCCTCTAAGCTTTCTATAAGCTTATGCACGACCATTGCGTGCAGGTGACGTTGGAGCGCAGCAGCACTGAGGCAGAAGCGCTTCGCAGATCATCTTGGAGCTTTTTGTTCATCATCATTGTATTTCCCTTTATACTCATTGTACTTATAAAGTTTTTGATCATAGTGAAAATGTGATGGAGTTTTTGGTTGTTGTTTGTAGGTTATGCCTTTGGTTATGCTTATTACGAATCAAACTGATGTTGAAAATCCTCCTTGTAGCATCCCAAGATCGGAACCTGGTGAATGGGCACTGGGAGCCGAGAATGGGGTTCTACGGAGGCTGTCGGTGCCGGATTCGGCGACCGGGAATTTTGTGAGCCCGGTTTCCGAGTTTGGGGCGTGACATAGTCATATTTCCATCCATTCATAATCAGAATCGCATGCCATCAGCGGAATCAGAAGATAAGTAAAGATAATCATACTTAAGATATGTAACACCCTAAATTTTTGCAGCCCGAATATACACTCTTGCTTGAGAATTTTGGATGTTGGTGAAGTACTAAATGAATGTTTCTTCAAATCACATCTCTTTTTTTTTTCTTTTATATTTCTCCTTCACATGGTATGCATCAAACAAAAGATAGATAAATTGAACTTTAAATTTCTAGTTCCAACATCACATACATCAACTATTTATCCACTTAGCTAGGGACTTATTATAATTTGAAATAATCAAAAGTTCTACTAAGTACAAATCTAACTACTCTAGTCAAGTATGAAAACTCCGACACTCAATCGATCCTTCAGGTGCAAAGTAACATTCTTGTACTCCTATATTACTTGGTCGGTGTTTTAAAACATCGAAAGTTTTCAACGTTGAAAGGGTGAGTGGCGAACTCAATGAAAACTCCCCCCAAGATTACACATCCATCAACAAGGGCAAGTATAGTTTATAATCATAAACCAAAACAAAACACACATCCTTAAATATGTGAATATTAGTTAATGCATGAATATATGAATGTACATCAGCTTGGGGATGCACATCCAGCCGGCACGTGTGAAACGAGAGATACTAAGGCCAATCATTAATTTCACAATGCAAAAGAACAACTGCACAATGACTCGGCAAACACTTGTTGTCAGATGCCTTCAATCTGATTCACTGTTTAATGACATCGAAACCATGCGATGCCATCGAAGCTACTCGATGCCATCGAGTATTTCTGGGTTTTTTTTTTTTAACTCCAGTCGCTGGACATTTATTGTCATTCTTCGATGACATCGAAGGTAGTTCGATGTCATCTAAGGTTTTATGCAGATTTTCTGTGGAAACGCATATTTTGCGAATTTTATTTCCTATTCCGTTTTAACTTCTCTCTAAACCTATAAATATGGATGTATATGGGACTGAGAGGTATTCTAAGAGAATTCTAAGGCATTTTAGGGTTTTTAAAAGGGTTCTAGGGTTTCAAGGGGTGGAGAAAAGGTGAGGTTTGAGGATTGCTCAAGCCGGGTAAGTCCTCTATCTGTGCCGTGGTTTTTTCTCGAAAGGGTTTTCCATGTTAAATCTTTGTGGTCTCTTGTGTTTGCTCGGTGCTCTTGGATTGCTATCCTAGATCCATCTCTGTGTGATTTCACAACATAATCCCCAACAAGTGGTATCAAAACTATCATTGGGGCACAGATCTGGATTTGCAGGATTAACATCAATGGGAAACACCAAGTTTAATATTGAGAAGTACTCAGGCAAAAATAATTTTGAGTTATGGAAGATTAAGATGATTAGTCTATTAACCAAGCAAGGTGAAGCTAAGGCTCTTGAAGAGTGTAAATCGACTATGAAAGATAAAGAATGGGATACTCTTGATAGTAATGTTTTAGACTCCATCCATTTATGTCTCACGGATGAGGTTCTCTATAATGTTTTGAGGGAGAAAACAACGGCTAGTTTATGGGAGAAGTTAGAAGATATTTATGTGAAAAAATCCTCAAAAAATTGCCTACACTTGAAGCTATAGTGGTATAACTTCAAGATGGCAGAGGGTGGAGATCTAGAGGGATACATTAGCAACTTTAAAAAATTGGTTTACAAACTGCTGGATATGGAGGAAGTGATTAAAGATGAGAAACAAGCATGTATATTGTTGAATTCTCTCCGGCATCGTATGAGTCATTCAAGGACACAATGTGCATCGCAAATAAAACCCTGAGTGTCTACACCGTTATCTCAGCCCTTCAAGGGAAGGCCATGAGAAAGTTAAACGGTGGCATGGGGACATCTTCTGATGTACTGCTTACGAGGGAAAGAAATACTGAGCGAGGTACAGGATCTTCAAGACCTAGATTCAAATCCAAGGGCAAAGACAAAGGAAAGTTAAAGTGCTAGAACTGTGGGATGACTGGACACATGAAAAAGGATTGTACTAATCCTAAAGTGAAGAAAGAAAATTCAGAAGCTTCTTCCAAGGAGGCCATTGTTGTCACATCTGATGAAGAGATAAGTGGTGGTGATGTTCTGTCTACGTCCATGATTGGTCACTTACACGACAATCATAAAGATGAATGGATCCTTGACACAGGAGCATCATATCATATGACTCCTCATCGGAGTTGGTTCGCCAACCACAATGAATGCGATAGTGGACAGGTTTTTACGGGCAATTACAATGCCTGTAATGTTGTGGCTATTGGTACTGTGAGCATCAAGATGTTTAATAGGATGGAGAGTACCCTAACTGATGTCACGCACGTTCTTGATATGAAGAAAAGTTTGATTTCTCTCGGTGCACTTGAGGCTATAGGGTGCAAGTTCATTGGTATTGATGGTCTCCTTAAAGTTTCAAAAGGGGCACTCGTGGTTATGAGATTACAAAGGTACAAAAACCTTTACAGGTTGATCAGGAGCACTTCAGTAGGTGAAGCGGCAGTAGCTATTGCAGATTCCACGTCTATACGTATGTAGCATGCTCGTCTGGGTTGAAATTGCGGTAATGACCGCTTTAGTTGAAGTGGGAATATGCCAATATGTCCTAGAGGGGAGTGAATAGGACTTTTTAGTATTTTATGATTTTTAAAATCCTATCAATCTTATCCTGAGTAAGTATGCATGCATCAGGATTTCTTCAGAGTAACTCTAATGGCTTCCAAGCCAAATAAAGGATCCAATCATAAAACTAATTGAAAGATACACAAGATGTAAATCATAGTTTATAATGGATGTGACTGTGTGCGTGAGATGTGATCTCAGATAATCAAATATAAAGGCATTTAAAGAAATCACACAAGTAATGGAAGACGATAGTAATCTCAAACATAGTCATTTTTATAGTGGTTCGACTACTTGTCTACTCCACTTCCGGCGGACGCACTCAACCCGTGAGTGTACCGAATCTCACTAAAGGAGGTTTCACAACAGGTTCATCTCAAACCGGAGGTTTTAAATCAGGTTCATCTCTAACCAATACAACTTACACTTATGCTGACACAACGTGTCTACACGACACACTTTATGCTCCCATGAGTAAGGGTCAACACACATCACCCGAGTTTATGCTCCTATGAGCAAGGGTCAACACAAAGCACCTAAGTTTTTAGACCACACAGGTCAAGGACCTACACAAGGACCTAAGAGTTTATGCTCTCCGCAGAGCAAGGGTTAACACAAAGCACCCACCACATACACTCCTGCCGGAGGCCTCCTGCGAGGGCTTGAAAGGGGTGAGAAACACCTTAGACCCAATCCTACAGAAGGAATGATCACAAGGGTCCTCTAGACTCTATTGACTTATAGATAAGTAGATGAGCCCCATTCAGCACGTTGTTGAAGATCTCCTCCTTTGATGACGAAGACTCTTCAGCTTCTTTGATCCGCAACTCAGAAGATATACTAATACATGGCGATGGGTTGGGTCAAGGATATAATAGAATCCTATTCTATCAAATGTTTTCCTATAAGGGTGATAGAGTGATTCCAATCATCTAAGCATTCAAGGCATCCCAGCTTAATGTTTTACCATTAAGGTAGTAGCTACAGAATCCTTGAATGCGGAAGTTCATTCCCCAATCCACTCTATTGAATGTCAATGATGAGGGTGGATTGGAGGATGAACTCCCATGAGAGAAAATGCTTTGGGTATATGATCTAAGGTTAAACACTCAAAAGCACTCTCTATTTTCTCTACCAACAACCAAGGGCAAGCTCTTATTAAATGGCAAAATATTCCAACGGATATAAAACGATCACATTTATGACAGAGTTTGATGTCATCGAGCAGGGTCGATATCATCGAGCATATACTCTCGATCGCATCGACTGGCCGCTCGATGACACGAACATAACTTTCAAACGCTTTTGAAAACTTTTGCCAACTAGTTGAGGTGATCAAGCGTGCGTCGATGTCATCGAATTTCGAACTCCGATTTCATTGACATGAGGTTCGATTCCTCAACATTTGAAAATGTGAGAGTGCTCCTTTGAAATATTTCAGGTATGGGATATGATCGAGCATCACTCGATATCATCGAAATTTGAATGTTGATGATATCGAGGGTATTATCGATTCATCAGTAATTCCAAGGAATTTTCCTATAAGCTTGCTGGACAGTTTTTATCCACTTTCGATGATATCGACCATGCCTCGATATGATCGATATTTGAATATCGATTTTATCGAGTGACTCTCGATCCAAGAGAAAATAACATGAAACTTGCCGGATAGATTTGTGTCCCAATCTGATATCATCGAAGGTCTTACGATATCATCAAGATTTGAATTTCGATGTTATCGAGGAGGTCTTCAATATATCGAGAATTACATTAATTGCCTTGGTAGCATATTGGACACAACAGACCTGATGTCGATTTTATCGAGTCGACTCGATGGACTCGAGATTCAAACTTCGACGATATCGATTAGTCCATCGATTCATCGATAATCCAGTCCAGATATCTTTATGGTTGCTGGACATCTTAGGTCCTCATTTCAATAAGATCGATTGAGTTTCGAGGACATCGACACCAGTGTTCGATTTCATCGAACTACTTTGTCGATAAATCGACACAGGCAGAAAACTTTAAGGATTTTTCTGTTATGTTGAAAAGTTTTCTAACCAAAAACCCTAGGATGTTCTAACTGATTTTAAAGGTTTTAATTACCTGGTGTTTTGGGACAAGGGATGTGAGGCCAAGATTTACCTGTGGCGAGTTCGGGCACACATCCAGTTGAGGCAGACGCTTGACCAATCTTCCTATGGGGCTCCTCTGTCCAGCTGACTCAACAATCACGCTAATTGACAAACCTGGGCACTTTCATGAGCCACATGAGCGAGCAGGGCATGAAGGTACTATCTGATCATTGTTTAATTCCAACTTTTAAAATTTCTAATTTAGATATATGCGAGCATTGTATATATGGTAAACAATCTAGATTATCTTTTAAAAGTAGAAAACATGTATGAAAGGGAGTGCTTGATTATGTGCACTCTGACGTATGGGGGCTATCGGTAGATGTTTTCGTTGGGGGGTCATCATGGTTTGTTTCATTCATTGACGACTACTCCCAAAAAGTTTGAGCTTACTTCATGAAATGTAAATCCGAAGTTTTTACCATATTTAAACAATGGAAGACAATTGTGAAAAAATAGTCAGGGCAAAAAATAAAGGTTTTAAGGATTGACAATAGTGGAGAATTTACTTCTACTGAGTTTAATGAACATTGCAAGGATAAAGGGATCATTAGACACGACACAGTGCGCCACACAACTGAACAAAATGGTGTGGCTGAGCGAATGAATCGAACTCTCTTGGAGAGGGCCCGATGCATGTTAAGTAATGTTGCATTGGGCAATGACTTATGGACTGAGGCCGTTAACACGACTTGCTATTTGGTGAACCGGTCTCCTTCTATAGCAATTGAATGTAAAATCCCAGAGGAAGTATAGAGTGGTCATAAGATGGACTACTCAGATTTGCGCATATTTGGTTGTGAGGCTTACTCTCATGTACCGTCAGTTGAGAGAGATAAGCTAGATCATAGAGCCAAAAAGTATATTTTTGTTGGCTATAGTGTTGGTGTGAAAGGTTACAGGTTATTCGACAAGGTCAGACACAAAGTCATCACTAGCCGAGACGTCAGATTCGATGAAATGATCAAGAGGAACCAGAAAGGTTGATCACAGACATCCAGATTGACACAGATAATACTCACGCAGAGACAGATGCGCGACAGAGGTACAAGATCAGGTGGAGCAGCCACCTGTGAGAAGAAACCCACCTCGTGATCACAGGTTACTGATAAGATATAGAGACAACTATAATATTGCATATGCCCTCGTTACAGATGAGGGAGACTCGTCTACTATTCAGGGCGCTCTCAATGAGCCTGATGCAGAAAAGTGGAAGGCGGCTATGGACGATGAGATGGACTCGTTGCACAAAAATCACACATGGGAACTGGTGGAGCTTCTAGTGAGCCGAAAATCGATCGATTGCAAGTGATTATTCAAAAGAAAATAGGATAGATACAAAGCTAGATTGGTAGCGAAGGGTTATGCTCAGAGAGAATGAATCGACTTCACAGAGATATTCACGCCAGTGGTTAAGCAGGTGTCTATTAGATTTGTATTGGCGCTAGTTGCCCAATACGATCTCGAGTTGTAACAAATGGATGTCAAGACTGCATTCCTGCATGGGGAGTTAGAAGAGCAGATCTACATGAAGTAATTAAAGGGCTACGAAGTTAAAGGGGTAGAGAAAAAAGTTTGCAGGTTAATGGGGTCATTGTATGGCCTGAAACAGTCGCCTAGGCAGTGGTATAAAAAATTTGATTCTTTCATGTTGAGTCAGAAATTTACTCGGAATGAATATGATCATTGTATCTATTACAAGACACTGAGTGATGAAAAATTCATCACCTAGTATTGTATGTTGATGATATGTTGATCGCTAGTCATGATATGTCTAAAATCAATGTACTGAAGACTCAGTTATCAGGGACATTCGAGATGAAAGATCTGGGAGCTGCAAAGAGGGTTCTCGTATTGATATTCATAGATACAGTAAGATGAGTAGACTTTAGTTATTACAGGCAGAATACCTTGAAAACGTTCTGATCAAGTATGGGATGGACCAAACAAAGCCAGTGAGCAATCCCCATGCGGCTCACTTCAAGCTTTCCTCAGAACAATGTCTTAAATCAAATGAGGAAAAACAAGTTATGTCTCATGTGTCTTATTCAAATGCGGTTGGTATTTTAATATATGTCATGGTCTGTACGATACCAGATATTTCATAGGCAGTCGGTGTTGTGAGCAGATATACGTCAAACTCCGGCAAGTAACATTGGAAAGCGGTGAAAAATGGCTACTTCGATACATTCGAGATAGAAAAGACCACGTCTTAACTTTTAAGAAGGCAGGAACAAAGTTGATAGGGTATGTGGATTCAGACTACGCAGGTAGTGTGGATTTCAGAAAGTCGACTTCAAGTTACTCATTTGTTCTAGCTGGTGGAGCAATCAGTTGGAAGTCTAAGCTTCAGTCTATGGTAGCTCTCTCCACAACAGAAGCAGAGTATATGGCAGTGACGGAAGCGTTTAAGGAAGTGTCTAGTTAAGAGGCATGATAAATCAGTTGGGACTTTAACAGGAGGTCGTGCCAGTTAATTATGATAGCGAGAGCGCTATCAATTTGGCTAAAAATTTTGTTTATCACTCTCGTATTAAACACATTGATGTTTGTCACTACTTTATCCGACAGTCGCTCGAAGGAGGCGTAACTCTTGAGAAGATTCACATTAGCATGAATCCAGCGGACATGCTCATTAAGGTCATTCCTAAGGAGAAGTTCAAGTTCTGTGCAACTTATCTGGGCTTGGCGATGGCATAAAAGGAGGACGGAGTGTGCACGAGAAGTGTTGATGAAGCTATGATGTGAGGTAGAGATAAGAAAAGAGGACAAGAAGGTACATATTTGAAGATTGAAGACATGATGGAGATTGTTGGTGTTAGATGCCATCAATCTGATTCATCGTTCGATGACATCGAGCAGGCTTCGATGTCATCGAAGCCAGCTCGATGACATCGAAGCTACTCGATGCCATCAAGTATTTTCGAGTTTTTTAGCTCCAGTCGCTGGACATATTTTGTCATTCTTTGATGACAACGAAGGAAGTTCAATGTCATAGAAGGTTTTATACAGATTTTCTGCAAAAACGCAGATTTTGCAAATTTTATTTCCTATTCCATTTTGGCTTCTTTCTAAACCTATAAATAGGGATGTATACGAGACTAGGAGATATTGTAAGGAAATTCTAAGGCATTCTAGGGTTTTTAAAAGGATTCTAGGGTTTCAGGGGGTGGAGAAAATGTGAGGTTTGAGGATTGCTCAAGCCGGGTAAGTCCTCTATCTTTGTAATTTGTGCTTTCATAGTGGAATTTTTTATTACTTTGTGCCGTGGTTTTTCTCGCAAGGGTTTTCCATGTTAAATCACTATGTTTCTTGTGATTGCTTGGTGCTCTTGGATTGCTATCCTAGATCCATATTTGTGTGATTCCGCAGTACAAATCCTAACAACACTAAGGCCAATCATTAATGTCACGACCCCATAAACACTAAGGTCAATCATCGACGTTAGCGGAGTTCCAAACATGCTATAGATGCATGATTAGTCCAACAATTATTATTCTGGTTTATAAAATAACCAATTATTAGAAAAACATTTACACTTAGGGCCTTTGAATCATCATACCATGCTTGATTTAATACACAATACAAAGGTAAGTCCGTTCATGGTCATAAATCAAGAGGGCCTGTCACCCATGCCACTTGGGCATCCAACAAGTCAAAAAGTGATGGTAGTATGACAAGAGAACATGGTATTAGATTCGTATCAATAAAAACTCATTAAGTTTCAAGGTACAGTTCAATAAAGTGTGGTTTCAATAAATCAACAAAGTGTTCCTTTCACTAGTTTTCCATACACGATCACTAGATGAAATGGGCCTCAAATTGGTCTTTGTTGATGGTAACCACACAATACGTCCCAAGGTTCATAAATCAGTCTATAGTTATTAATAAATTCCTACTTAGCATATGTTGTGCAATAAATTTCATAATGTAAACAATCAACACACATAACTTCAAATTAAAGTGAGAATCATAAACAAGAAGGTATGAAGCGTACCTAGATGATTCCTAGCTGCGTTAGTTCATGCAATAACTTATAAATTACAATAAATATGAAATAAAAGAATGGACATAAAATACTAAAATTCATAGTTATGGCTTTTCCATGATTCAGGTGAAAAGCTTAAAGGGAAATTCTAACCTTTTTATCGAATCACCTTCAAACGTTTGCTAGATGTTTGATTACGCACTTTAAGGTTGAAATCTAACATGTTTCATACAATCCATACAATTAGATCTCAACACCACATGATTTAAATAGCTAAGATCAAACCTAAGGTTTTAGTTTTATAGGTTTAGGGCTTCGTCTTATGATCTAAATCTAGGTTCTAATTAGGGATTATAAAATAGCATTTAAGATAAACAAATCTAATTTAATATGAACTGAAACAAAAAACCTTAAGAATTAACTCTCCTCAAGTGACAGACTTGGTTTGATTCAATAATTAAGTAATCCACACATTAAAACTAAAACTTAGGAAAACCAACCATTAGTTGAATCTTATAAAAGAAAATTGTATCGACCGATTTACCTTATTCTAGAAGATAAGCTATCGATGTCCTATTGGGGGTGAATAGGACAATACCAAATTCTTCCAAATAAAGTGGAATAAATAATCTCAATCGCACAAAGTATTGAGACATTGATTCCAAATAATTCGTAGGACAACATTCACCTAGTATTTTAGGCATGACAACTTTATATCATGATGTCTTTGAAAACAAACTTTCAAATTGGTAAGAGACAATGTAATAAATATAACATTTACCATAAAGAATAAAATAAATATAGCATTTACTACAAAGAATGAAATAAACAATCACCACATAGGCATAAGGGGTTATGGTGGTTCGGTGCTTAAATCCACTCCTACTCTACTCCCAAAATTACTACCCTTGTAATTTTGGCTTTTACTATACCAAGGTTTTCACATATCACCTTAACAACCTCTTACAGTTCTTGTGATTTTCACTGGCTATCACAATAAAATCCCTTTGTGATTTTTATGGGCTATCACTAATCAACCCAGAGATTACCAGGCTATCTAAAAAAAAATTCAAATAAAGAATATAATTGATAATTGCACTTATCTTCAAATGACGATTCGAAGATGTGGTCGAAGTTTGAAGCAACGATCTTCTTTCTTGAGTGTAGAGGAGGTAGTATACACCCAACCAGAAAGAATATAGGAATGTAATGTATTTTAAGGAATATAAACCCTAATGATGCAGATTCAATTATCCGTTTCTCGAGTATAGATTATTCTCTAATTGTATTTAAGATTAACTTGAGAAATGGAATTGAATAAGCTAAATAAAAATTATAAATACCGCCCAAATAGCTTGATGAGGACCTGAGCTTCTCTCTTACTGGTAGAAGGTTTTTGAGTAAATTTTGTTGTAAAATAGAATGAGAGAAGGTCCCTATTTATAGCCAAAGAATTTAGAAATTCAGTCAACCTAAGAATAAGTTCGTCTGGCCGGATTCCAACAATTTTGTTGCAGCGGCTATTGGATTGCGTGGGATAAGATTTATCTAAAATTCAACTAGCCGAATCTCCAATTTGGCTGGCCGAATTCTCTCGAAAATTTGAAAATTCTTACTAGAAATTGACCTGAACTTTCCTCGGGCTGGCTGAATTTTAAGTTAGACTGGCCGAACCCAAAGTTAGGTTGGTCGAATTTGTAATAGATTTTTCAAATTTTCAAATCTGAAAACTTAGCCAAAACTGAAGTTAGGTTAGTCGAAGTAAGTTGGGTTGGCTGAACCTAAAGTTAGGTTGGCCGAACTTCAGTTAACATACATTGTAGTTTACCCATTTTAATCAGTTTTCAAAAACACCTAACCTAAGGTCTTTTTAGGGTCATTCCACCTGGTGGTTCGCATATACAAAAATCTTTAATCTTGAAACTGAGCGACGTCGTTTAAGTGTTGAGATGTTGATCCGATCTTCATGAGATGCCATAGACTACTGTAGTATATTTGTGATCTGACCGGCGTCTTTGTCTATAAAATTTGACAAGTTTATGTGTGCTACAAATATAAGCACTTACATATTCATTGACTAACCTTAGCTTATCACAACCCAAAATTTATATGAATAACACTGCTGAATCGACTCAGTTCGACCCGACTCGTAGACGTTATACATATGATTATTTTGAAAATCAAAATTCGAAATTGAAACCTATCACCTATTAAGGAATTTAAGGGGGAAACCGACAGAGCAACTCACATATGGCACTTTGGATGCCTGAACTTGAATTTGGATCAAACCAGAGGCTCAGTGGTTCACTGCATCGACCCAGCAAGCTAAGGATCTCATACTCTCTCTCTCTCTCTCATAGGTGTTTGTATACGTTTGGTTCTCTCAACAAAGGTTTTTTCTCTAATGTGCTAGAAAGGGTGTGCATGAAGGACTCTATCATCGTCTTATAAAACACATGAGACAAGTTGCGTGCGATAACTTAGTGGCAGTTTAATTCAGATCCATTGTCCTAATTGTTGATTCAATCGTAGTTACTATTTTGATGAATAAACAATGATCAGGTGGCCCTCTTGATGAATGGATTGGATTTCTAAACAAAGTTCTCATTAGGTTTAACGACTACTATTGTTAATCGAAGAAGATGATGCATGTTATTGGCATTTTTCATTTCAAGGTTTTTTTATATCTGGCTCCTAATGGACGATGTTGAGGGTCACATATTACATATTATCCCCCATTTATTTCTTGGTTTTACAAACATAATATGGCTTAATGGTATATTTTACATGTGTTTGTGTTGCAAGGTGAATTTAAGAGCTTGGAATGAAAAGAATGCTAAAGGCATGGATTTAGTGCTCAAAAGCCACTAAAGTAAAGAATGGATCTTCAGAGACCAAGATTGAAGATTTCAAGACCCCAATATCCAAGAAAACCAAGTGGAGAAGGAATTCGCAAGAACAAGCGCATAAATCACAAAGACTGTGTCATCGAGAACCATTCGATGACATCGAAGATCTGTTCGATGACATCGAACTCTGGTCGATGACATCGAATTTATGAGGGAAAATCGAGTTGGTTGTTGGACATATTGGGTGTTTTTCTCGATAAATCAAATACATGCTCGATGACTCGAAGGAAAGTGCTCGATGACATCGAAGACTGCTCGATGACATTGAATTTATTGAAAGAAATTGAAGCAATTTGTTGGACTGTTTTGGAGACATTTTCGATGACTCAAAGACCCGTTCGATGGATCGAAGCTTCATTTAATGACATCAAAGGACGATTCGATGACACAGAGACTTACGTAGCACGAAAGAAGAAAAGGCGCGACTTTCGGATTCAAACCCCTTCGATGACATCGAAGGCGTTACGCAAGTCTGCGTAAATAAGATCTGGTTTTGCAATTTTGTAGAACTTTGCTTATAAATAGGGGTTTCTATGCACTTTTTAGGATATCTAGGGTTTAAAGGAGTAGAGAAAAAGGGCGGAACCGCTTCTCAAGAGTTCTTCCCCTCTCCTTAGTTTTCATGCTTTCTTCTAAGGCTTTTAATCCAATCATGTTTATGGTTGGCTAGATCCCTTAGATAGGACTAAGGGGTGAAGCTTATAGCGTGATTGAGATGTTTTTCTTGTTTGATTCTTGTTATTATTGAACTCCTTTGATTCTAGTTTGATATTTAAGGAATACTTATAGTGTTTAACGATTTGTTGTGACTTAAATTACAATAGATCTACAATAGCTTAAAGTATCTTCTTTTTCTGTTTGGAGTTTGTGAAAATAGAAATCCTATTGTTCTCCATCGTCCCTTGGGCATGGCTGAGTGATGGAATCCCTTCTATTCTTCACAATTCTCCCATGGTGGTTGTTGGATCGGTATATCCTGTTGTCTACCATTGTCTCCTGGGCATGGTTAGGTAATGGAATCACTTCCAATCTTCACAACTTTCATCCGTAGAGAATTAGGTCAATGGAAGTTCAGATCTGATCTTATTGAATATCTTCCAATTGGATAGGATAGGACTCCAATTCCAATTGAGTGCCTTGAATCGAATAAAGAAACATCCTAACGGCTGCAAGTGGATCCTTGGAATCCTTAATTTCCCACCTTTAAATTCTTAAGTTTCTAAATTCATCATCTCACAATTACTCCTTGCTTTCCTGATTTAGGTTAGAACTTTTCCTAGTTTTGATTCTAATTACTTTCAGAATAGACACATAAGATTTGACCTCGGTCTCACCGAGATTATTACTACATCGCGACCCTGCACTTGGGGTTGTGAACAAGTTTTTGGCACCGTTGCCGGGGACTAATGACTGTGTTTTTCTGAGATTGATTAGTTTTGGAAGTAGGTTACGGTTAGGATTTATTTACTTTCTATTTTTAGGATTAGGGTTTTTCTGAATTATTTTAGAAACTAACTTTTTGTCTTTTTAGAAACTTTCTATTTTCTAATTTTTAGAAACTTTCCTTTTTCGTTTTTAGAAACTAGGGCTTTCCTTATTTCTTTTTTAGAAACTAACTCATCTTTCTATTTCTATTTTTTAGTAACTTTCTAATTTTAGAATTTCTATTTATAGAAACTGATTTCTTTCTTTTTTTCTTTAACAGGATCCTAACATAGATCTCCTCAAATCTGGTAACTTCCTCCTAATTTCTCCTCTACTTACTTTCCATATTGTTGTAGGGTTTTTATTTTATTCTTTTTTTTTTTAAAAGATTAGATTCAGAGTTAGGGTTTCACCATGCAAGAGTGGGAACATCAATATGTTGAGATAGCTAAGAGATATTGGGAAGGGATGTCAGATGATTATGTTAGAAAACAACATATGTCTCAAAATTTTTCTAAAAACACCATCGAGAACTAATCGGAATACAATGCTCCATCGGTTAAGAAGTCCTTATGCGATCATATGCAGGAGAATAATTACACCCCACGGATTAAGAAAACAGTACGTAAGTGTTGGGGTTATCATAACTATGGGAGTGAGAATTATTATCAACCATCAGACAAGAAGAAAACAATAAGAGATTATATTATGGGTGATAATATGTATCACCAACCATCAGATTCTCTCACTTATGATCCGAATGACTATAATCAGTGGAAAATTAATATTGAGAAAATGTACCAACAATACATCATAGTGACAATTCCCTTGGGTCCTCTACCTTTGAAACCCAAACAGAAACAATCCAAGAGGAGTCACTTCAGGGTTTCACTAACAATTTTGTTGGCATCAGAAGAACGATAGAAGCGCTTGAATCGCGCCTCAATAAGTTAATGGAGGCTAGTTCACCCCAACCTCAACTCAATCCAATTCTTCATTCCCAACATTGGAGAGATGAACCGCCAATTGATTTTAATGACTACTCCCTTGGATTCACTACTTATGAGATTCAACCAGAAATAATCCAAGAGGAGTCAATTCAGAAACACATAGATGCTCAAGAACGATTCAACGAATATATCGTACAAGCAATCGCAAGTATGATGAGATCATTAGAGGCGATTGAACCTGCCCTTCAAGAACGTCAATTACATCTTAATGAGGAGGAAGAGGCTAGTTCATATCAACTTCAACCCGATCTAGAAACACAATGCGAGGAAAGTGATCCTAACTCATTTGTGAAGAGTATTGAAATTGAGAATGAAGAGTTGGATTGTGTTAATAAGCGCACAGTTCAGTTTTCAGAAGAGTCGATCTCGATGACTGTCCAAAGGAATGATCAAGAGACATTGTTAGTTTTCCGATATAATGATACTGACACGCCTAATTTCAACGATGAGGAAGATGTTAGTTTGTTTGAACCTCAATCCAATCTAGAAAAATAGTGTGAGGTAAGTGATCTCATCCCACTTGTGAATTATACCAAATTGAATGATGATAAGTATTGGGATGAGAATCATGAGAGTACGATTCACTGGAATCAACTTCAATTATGGTCTAGGAAGGTGATCACGAGGTACAGGAAGTTCTACTCCACCCATATGACATGTTTGATTCAAATGTGGAGGAAGAGTCTCTTCCAGGTGAATCACATGACTCTTTTGAGATATGTTTAGACCACCCCCCTGAATTAAATGCTGATATGATTCGGGAGTTGGACGAGTCAATCGATATGACTCTGGAATTTGAAACCATCCAGTTGAGGCCACCATCTGAGTTGTCAACCCTTGACAATCCAATGCCTTTATTGAGTAGTACCGATGAACAGAGTCTTCATATCAATTCTTCGCTTGTCGATCTTCAATCTACCTATGTAAGGCAATACAAGATACATCTGGTGACTATTTATTCTCACCATGATGAAGAGAAAGAGATCATGCTTCCATCCACTTCCAGAGATGATGGAATCCTTGGGCAGATCATCACAAACTTCAATGTAGAAAATGAGTCACTCTTAGCTAAATTTCTTAACTCTTTGGACGATTTCTTGGCACACTTTGTAATTCAAATGATCAAATAATAAAAGAAATAGTGGATGCCTTGCAAGACAATACCTCGGTAACTGTCACGGATCGAGAAAACCCTTATTCTGAAGCTCCTCCTTCCTCAGATCATAAATGTTTACCATTAAAGGAGGATGTAACGCCCCGAGTTTTCAGGACCCGAGTATATGACTCGTTTCCCAAAAACCCGAGTGTTAACCTTAAAGGATGGTCAAATTCGAGTGTACATTTTTTTTTTCTTCATCAGAGTAAGCGAATGATCATCAGAGTAAGCAAATGAGCGTAGTGTGGACAATTCGACATAAAGGATAATTTCATTATTATTCAAATATACAAGAAGCTGCCCATAATGACTTATACAAACCAATGTCTCAGAATTTAACAAGTACAAGATTTATAAAAATTTAATACATGAAGAATAGAAGAAAGCATATAAATATAAGCCGCAAGACCACGCAGCTCCTCCAGGCAAATACAGCCATGCATCCCTGGTGATCGTACCCTGCTCCTCATCAAGTCTGAACATGCATATCACTAAAGCCGCCTGTACTACCTGTACGGTTGTATATTTGATGGATGAGTGGCCAACTCAGTGTGAATTCCCCTCAAGATTACACACCGCCGCATTAGGTAAGCATAGTTATAAAACAACGAGGCAATCAAAATAATACATGATGCAGTCTTTTTAAATGCATGGATGCGTGAATGCACATCGACCTGGGGATGCACATCCAGTCGGACTTGGGCTCGTCGCCCATGCAAATCATCGACCTGGGAAAATCATACAGTCGGAACAGGGGTCGATAGTCGGTGGTCTGGGAGCTAGCGAAACGATACCCCAACAACTCTAGGGCATGTGCTACAGCATCCAGAATTAGCCACCCGTCATCGCCAATATGCTATGGATGCATGATTAGCCAAACCGTTATTAGTCCAGTTACAATCAACCAATTTAGGTAAGCTCAAGGTCACTACGGGGAGCGTATAGCCCAGCGTAGGCCGACAGCTCGGGCATAGTGTCCCATTACCACCATCCCCGGCTCATGAGACTACCACCTTAGGATGTTTAATGGAAAGCCGTCGACTAGTGGTCAATCATATTGCAACATATGGGGCTTACCATCTCGTGGTTGCACGATATAAAACGTTGAACCCATATAGGGCAAATACCAAAACAAACCACGTAGGCAGATATCAAAATAAGCCACATAGGGCGTGTATCAAAATATGCCACATAGGGCGAATATCAAAACCATACAATAAAGACCATCCTTGAAAACCATCGGACGCAACAACCTTGGATGGTAGGCCCACATCAATGATCTATCTAGACCACCACTCAATAACCACCAAGTCGAAGGTCCATTACAATCACAACTAGTCAAGTTACATCCCAAGTATGGGTGTACATTCATATGTGGGAATTTTCCACTAATGTACCAGTTTAAGTTCCATAAGCAATCCACAAAAGAATCCCCAAGCATAAACAATTATACAAGATAATCATAAAGCATGTAATACAACAATTCAACTTTCATCAGCTAACACATGTGATCAAAAAGGGAGATATCAATTATGAACTCAAATAAAAACTATAACTTAAGCTAATGAGAAGATGGGAAGCTCAAGGGGAAGAATCATCACCTGTATGGTAGTGTTCACGAACTTTTTCTGAGTCTCCTCGTGGCCCGGGGTTACTCAAGGAATCTCCTAAAAATTTACTTTCACGCTGGTCAGATATTGTTATGGCTTTGTACAAGAAGTTCAAAAGGATACAACAGCAAGGCCTTGAAGGTTTGCGTTTATCCGATCAAGGTGGTCTGTCAAGGCTCTAGCTCACCCTTACCGGTGGTTAGACAGGTCCCTACGTGTTTTGTTTTACACACAAGGAAATTCCTTCAATGGTTGTAAGTGTAATGCGCGTGTCCCGGTACACCACTGTTTATGGTCATGTGTAGCCCAGTGTTGTAGTTCATGTGTGTTGGCATCTGCCTAAATGATCCCATCATTGTCCAGCATTTCCTGGCACCGCGTGGATGGTGTGGATAAATTGGATCTAACATAATCATCATATACAGGGTCCTTACAGGCTGCTGGCGACATTAGTCAGTTATGTAACTGGTGCGAGGTAAGTCAGTCAAGCACATGCATCCACCGTCCCACACTATTGGACGCCATGGGCATTTACATATATCATAGTGGGGGTACATGCCCATGGCACATTGCCATAAGCACAGGCTCGATAAATGAATAGGCGGTCAGGATGGAACACATGCTCTTGGTGGGTCTATACACTAAAATATATCCCTACAAATGTATATCTTTATTTTAAAACGCCCAGGGACCAGACATTCCCTAATGGACGGCATGTATGTAGCTCATCCATACCATGCGCTTGGAAGGAAGCATATATATATATAAAGGTGGGCCACATCCAGACCTTGGACGGTCCGGATCTAACATAGGTATCAGGTGGGTCCCACCTGGACCACCTCATACGGCAAGTATGCATAATGTTATATCACCCTCTTACGTACTCGGTACATAATTGAATATTACAGATCACATGCATCATATATGTATTTAGTTGGCATACATCACATGCATCATATATGTGTACATCACATGCATCACATATGTACTTAGTTAGCATACATCACATGCACCACATATGTACTTAGTTAGCATACATCACATGCACCCTTCATGTATTATTTCAACGTGGGTCCCACATGGGGCCCACCTCATGTATTTAACATCATATCACGCCATATGTACCTGATATATGTATATACATGTTACGTATTCATGCACCTACTATATATTAACGTCACATGCATTGTATATATATATATATATATATATATATATATATATATAATATTATTTCTTCCATGCATCTAATATCATGTCACGCGGGTTCCACATGTGCCTAACATGCATATATACCATATATGTATATTACTTCAATGTGGGTTCCACATGGGGCCCACCGCATATAGCATTGTATTTAGCAATATGCCATTTTCTGTAAACCCATACAGTAACCGTCCAACACTGCTTATCTATGGATGGCCAGGATGAGATAAGTAGGTGCTGTTTTGAAATGGATGGACGGCCAGGATGAAATCCCTATACACTATGCTGCGTCAAGTAGGGGTATTTTATATAATATAATATTATTAAAGCTTGCATGTACGTACAGATGCATGCATACATGTTAGTATATATATTTTTTTGTTTTTCTTTAAAGCCAGACGTCCAGAGCCTGGTCGTCAGTGACGGACGGCCTGGACGTCCATGTCATCAAGGTGGGTCCACTTACGTGGCCCACCTGAACTCGTACAGGGCCCAACCTCTAGGCGGCTCACGTGTTTGGGTAAGGCCCACCTGCATTTGTGCAGGGCCCACCAGCATTTTTGGCAGAGCCCACAAGCAGCCCATCACGATTGCAACGTGCTGGCAGCCCTTTTCAACGTTCAAAAATGGCCTGAAATTCTGGTTTGATTTTCGGACTGATTTTAGGCTGTTCTCCAGCAGTTGGCTGAGGCCCTCTGAAGGTTTGTTCCTCCTCCAAACGGGGCATGTCCCTAGGCCGAGTTTGGTCTTCTTTCAGTCAGATGAACGGCCCTGATGGTGGCCCGTCCCAGGGCCATTTCCAGTTCGATTTCAGGCGCATCAAAGGCCCTGTTTTCAGCCCAGGGATAGTCCGAGTTTGGCTGAGATGGGACGCCCCATCCAGAGGCTGATCTCAGCCCTGTTTACTGCCTGCTTTACTGGCCCAAACATGGCGTTCGTGAGAGAGAAAAAAAAAATAAAAAAAAAATTAAAAAAAAAAAAATGAAGAAGAAAGTGGGAGAGGAAGACCTGTTTCCTCCCTAGCCGAACCGACGCCCACACACCCCACTCTACCCTTCTTTCTCTCTTTTTTTCTTTCTTTCCTTCCCTTTCCTTTCTATGTGGAAATCAAGAGAGTTGAGGTGCCATTTATAGGCAAGGGAGAGGAAAGCGGATGATAGGTAATAATGCGGCCTCGGGAGACAGCGGCTGCGTCGCCGCCCTCCCCAACCTAAAAAAAAGAGAAGCTTCAGGCGTTCTGCCAAGCCTCATGATGAGGGAATGGACGGTCCATATTCGTCTCACTTGTTCCTATGAGTGGGTCCAAGATCTTATAAGGTTTTTCTCAGTGGGTCTACGTGACTAAAATGAACGGATTGGATCGTCCGGGAAGTTCCCTGGATGGCCCACTTTGGGCCCCGAAGTTTGTTAGTTTCAAATTTTAAAATGGGCGGGAACCCACATCTTTTGCAAATAAGCATCGTCCAATGGCCTGTTGACCGCGGCTAGATCCAGTGCACGTCGTGCACATTACTTAGAAGGTGTATATGCACCATGTGAGGCCCTATGTGTGCTGGTGGTGATTCATCCATCCCGTTCAATCACTCCATGGGTCCTATTAGGGCGTCCCGACCCACTTGGACCGTTGATGAGGCCCAGGTGGGCCGTAGGGGTCGATTCCTAGCTCCAACGGTGGTTTACCATTGACCTGAGGGTCGGATCATTTTGAAATTGAATGTTAGTGGTTAAAAGGGCCCTAAGAATTTATTTAGATGATTAGGACCCCTGTTTTGTAAATTTAGACTAATAAATATTATTTTTAGAATAATTTCAACATTTATCTTTATTATTATTTTTATTATCATCATTATTTTTGGATTTAAAATTGTAGGGTCTCATTTTAAGGTGGTCATGTAGACATGTGGGCCGCAAAAGGATTTAATTAAAATCCCTAATAGTTGGTTACACGTCTTTGAAATCCTATGGTCTGTTGGCCTATATATAAATCCAATGGTTGGATTGACCCTGATTCGACTATCGATGGTCTTAGGAGTTTCTAAATCATGTGACCACTTGGTGGGTTCCGTCTAATGATATGTTATGGGTCTAATGGGCGGATCAGATCCTCTTCTTGATCAGTGAAAGTGTAACATGGGTGTGATGGACACGACGAATGGTGGATCTCGTGTCTGATCTCTAACTTACGATTAAGGTTCTAAAAAAAATAAGATTTATTTATTTATTTATTTACTTATTTATTTAAGTTCAAGGTCAGTAAAATCTTGCTGCGATAGTCAAATGGATAAATCAATCTCAAGTCTTATTATTGCGTCATGAGTTTTCATAATCCAAAATCGGATGTTTGAAGGGTCATTAGGGATACAGGATATATTGAACTTAGATCTTAGAAGTCTGGTTGTCATAGTCAAAGTCAACGGCTAAAATATATTGAGGGCGATTGCTCAAGTAAGCTAGGTTGGCGCTCATACTAAGTTAGGTTATATGGTAACACCCGAGTACTGAAAGTACGGAGTGTTACAATCTACCCCCCTTAAAGAGAATTTCGTCCCCGAAATTCAGTACTCATATGATTGGGGACGATGATAATATTCGTGGTGGTCTTAAACGTTCATTAATTTCCTATATGTATCAACGTATATCACTAGGCACCCGAAACCGATGTCGTTACTATCTACCCCCCTTAAAGAGAAATAAACAACATACTACATCGAGATTTAATGATTCACGTATCAATTATTAATAGTACGAGTGGTTCATTTATCTTAGATACGTACCCTATATCTACGTATAAAATCTCAACGAGTTTTATCTTAGTTCCTCACAACCTGTAACTTTCTCGTCTAGCAACCAACTAAGGTGTCTAAGCCCTACTAAGGTTAGCAATCATCCTAAATCTAATGAACCGTTTTAATGCTTAACAATATTTCATACATTTCTCTTGCTTTTCTTTTCCCTTTAATGATAGTTCCCCACTATCTAAAGTATGACACAATCTTTTAGTTTTTAGTATTCGAGTTGTCACGGATAGATGATTATAGTGGGTTTGAGCCCGATACCTTGATCCTTTGCCTACGTATAGCAGGGGATTTGGGTATCAACTCCTAATCCTATTAAATCTCGGTCCTTTGCTTGATCAGGGCATCGGAATCATTGAGATTTGCTAGGACTTAGAACTTGAGTCAAACCGTGAAACTTCACTTAAATATGGTTCCATCAATCCGTGATCCCAATTATTCTGGACTCCTGGGGAATATCATGTAATCTTACATCCTCAAGTCTATGCGGCCCATTACGTTTCCACTGCATGCTCTGATCTCCTAATGCACTACTTGGAAGTTTTAAGACCAAGATTTCTGTATGGAACCTGAGTTTGAAATTTTGGTAATTTATCTAAGATTTCAAATCTAGTTCTATTATGCTTAGTCTCAGGTTGAAAATTTACTCAGAATTCTATAACTTCGTCACTAATTAATCTTTAGTGTTGAGATTCATGAAAACTCGTCTCTAATTAACGAGATGCATTAGGGAATTTAACTATAGCCCCTACTATAATTCTTCAAGTTTGGGGAACATTCACGACTGACCCAGTGTACACAATGTGGTGAGTAATGGGATTTTCTTACAATGTCTAAGGTTGTTTCATTCCCCGGAGACAACAACATGATTTCTAACTACAAAATCTTTAAAGAAGTTCAAATTTCTAGATTTATAAAATTTGTTCACCAAGGGCCTAATCCAAGGAATATTCTCGTTGGATCTCAAATACGTCATGGTGGGTATTTGTCCTTCCACAGTACCTAAGTTTAACTTCTAGTTCAAATGACCTAACATGAGATTTTCAAGTGAATCTAAGTTCCATTCCTAAGTTCTTCAGTCCTCCAAACAATTTCTAAGGGGCCTAAAATTTTGAGTTCCTATATTCTCAAATTTCTCCTAACTACAGGGGGAAATTCACAGAAGTTCAAATGGTTACTCTAATAATTGCTAAAGGGACATAAGTTTGGGTTTCTACGTTCCCCAAATTTTCTCAAGTCTAGGGGAGATTCACCTAAGTTCAAATTTCTACTTTCAACATCCTAACTTGAGACATTTAAAGTTTGTATAAGGTCATTTCCCAAGGCCAAGTTTGTCCAAACTATGCTCTGATACCAACTGTAACGCCCCGAGTTTTCAGGACCCGAGTATATGACTCGTTTCCCAAAAACCCGAGTGTTAACCTTAAAGGATGGTCAAATTCGAGTGTACATTTTTTTTTTCATCAGAGTAAGCGAATGATCATCAGAGTAAGCAAATGAGCGTAGTGTGGACAATTCGACATAAAAGATAATTTCATTATTATTCAAATATACAAGAAGCTGCCCATAATGACTTATACAAACCAATGTCTCAGAATTTAACAAGTACAAGATTTATAAAAATTTAATACATGAAGAATAGAAGAAAGCATATAAATATAAGCCGCAAGACCACGCAGCTCCTCCAGGCAAATACAGCCATGCATCCCTGGTGATCGTACCCTGCTCCTCATCAAGTCTGAACATGCATATCACTAAAGCCGCCTGTACTACCTGTACGGTTGTATATTTGATGGATGAGTGGCCAACTCAGTGTGAATTCCCCTCAAGATTACACACCGCCGCATTAGGTAAGCATAGTTATAAAACAACGAGGCAATCAAAATAATACATGATGCAGTCTTTTTAAATGCATGGATGCGTGAATGCACATCGACCTGGGGATGCACATCCAGTCGGACTTGGGCTCGTCGCCCATGCAAATCATCGACCTGGGAAAATCATACAGTCGGAACAGGGGTCGATAGTCGGTGGTCTGGGAGCTAGCGAAACGATACCCCAACAACTCTAGGGCATGTGCTACAGCATCCAGAATTAGCCACCCGTCATCGCCAATATGCTATGGATGCATGATTAGCCAAACCGTTATTAGTCCAGTTACAATCAACCAATTTAGGTAAGCTCAAGGTCACTACGGGGAGCGTATAGCCCAGCGTAGGCCGACAGCTCGGGCATAGTGTCCCATTACCACCATCCCCGGCTCATGAGACTACCACCTTAGGATGTTTAATGGAAAGCCGTCGACTAGTGGTCAATCATATTGCAACATATGGGGCTTACCATCTCGTGGTTGCACGATATAAAACGTTGAACCCATATAGGGCAAATACCAAAACAAACCACGTAGGCAGATATCAAAATAAGCCACATAGGGCGTGTATCAAAATATGCCACATAGGGCGAATATCAAAACCATACAATAAAGACCATCCTTGAAAACCATCGGACGCAACAACCTTGGATGGTAGGCCCACATCAATGATCTATCTAGACCACCACTCAATAACCACCAAGTCGAAGGTCCATTACAATCACAACTAGTCAAGTTACATCCCAAGTATGGGTGTACATTCATATGTGGGAATTTTCCACTAATGTACCAGTTTAAGTTCCATAAGCAATCCACAAAAGAATCCCCAAGCATAAACAATTATACAAGATAATCATAAAGCATGTAATACAACAATTCAACTTTCATCAGCTAACACATGTGATCAAAAAGGGAGATATCAATTATGAACTCAAATAAAAACTATAACTTAAGCTAATGAGAAGATGGGAAGCTCAAGGGGAAGAATCATCACCTGTATGGTAGTGTTCACGAACTTTTTCTGAGTCTCCTCGTGGCCCGGGGTTACTCAAGGAATCTCCTAAAAATTTACTTTCACGCTGGTCAGATATTGTTATGGCTTTGTACAAGAAGTTCAAAAGGATACAACAGCAAGGCCTTGAAGGTTTGCGTTTATCCGATCAAGGTGGTCTGTCAAGGCTCTAGCTCACCCTTACCGGTGGTTAGACAGGTCCCTACGTGTTTTGTTTTACACACAAGGAAATTCCTTCAATGGTTGTAAGTGTAATGCGCGTGTCCCGGTACACCACTGTTTATGGTCATGTGTAGCCCAGTGTTGTAGTTCATGTGTGTTGGCATCTGCCTAAATGATCCCATCATTGTCCAGCATTTCCTGGCACCGCGTGGATGGTGTGGATAAATTGGATCTAACATAATCATCATATACAGGGTCCTTACAGGCTGCTGGCGACATTAGTCAGTTATGTAACTGGTGCGAGGTAAGTCAGTCAAGCACATGCATCCACCGTCCCACACTATTGGACGCCATGGGCATTTACATATATCATAGTGGGGGTACATGCCCATGGCACATTGCCATAAGCACAGGCTCGATAAATGAATAGGCGGTCAGGATGGAACACATGCTCTTGGTGGGTCTATACACTAAAATATATCCCTACAAATGTATATCTTTATTTTAAAACGCCCAGGGACCAGACATTCCCTAATGGACGGCATGTATGTAGCTCATCCATACCATGCGCTTGGAAGGAAGCATATATATATATATAAAGGTGGGCCACATCCAGACCTTGGACGGTCCGGATCTAACATAGGTATCAGGTGGGTCCCACCTGGACCACCTCATACGGCAAGTATGCATAATGTTATATCACCCTCTTACGTACTCGGTACATAATTGAATATTACAGATCACATGCATCATATATGTATTTAGTTGGCATACATCACATGCATCATATATGTGTACATCACATGCATCACATATGTACTTAGTTAGCATACATCACATGCACCACATATGTACTTAGTTAGCATACATCACATGCACCCTTCATGTATTATTTCAACGTGGGTCCCACATGGGGCCCACCTCATGTATTTAACATCATATCACGCCATATGTACCTGATATATGTATATACATGTTACGTATTCATGCACCTACTATATATTAACGTCACATGCATTGTATATATATATATATATATATATATATATATATATATATTATTTCTTCCATGCATCTAATATCATGTCACGCGGGTTCCACATGTGCCTAACATGCATATATACCATATATGTATATTACTTCAATGTGGGTTCCACATGGGGCCCACCGCATATAGCATTGTATTTAGCAATATGCCATTTTCTGTAAACCCATACAGTAACCGTCCAACACTGCTTATCTATGGATGGCCAGGATGAGATAAGTAGGTGCTGTTTTGAAATGGATGGACGGCCAGGATGAAATCCCTATACACTATGCTGCGTCAAGTAGGGGTATTTTATATAATATAATATTATTAAAGCTTGCATGTACGTACAGATGCATGCATACATGTTAGTATATATATTTTTTGTTTTTCTTTAAAGCCAGACGTCCAGAGCCTGGTCGTCAGTGACGGACGGCCTGGACGTCCATGTCATCAAGGTGGGTCCACTTACGTGGCCCACCTGAACTCGTACAGGGCCCAACCTCTAGGCGGCTCACGTGTTTGGGTAAGGCCCACCTGCATTTGTGCAGGGCCCACCAGCATTTTTGGCAGAGCCCACAAGCAGCCCATCACGATTGCAACGTGCTGGCAGCCCTTTTCAACGTTCAAAAATGGCCTGAAATTCTGGTTTGATTTTCGGACTGATTTTAGGCTGTTCTCCAGCAGTTGGCTGAGGCCCTCTGAAGGTTTGTTCCTCCTCCAAACGGGGCATGTCCCTAGGCCGAGTTTGGTCTTCTTTCAGTCAGATGAACGGCCCTGATGGTGGCCCGTCCCAGGGCCATTTCCAGTTCGATTTCAGGCGCATCAAAGGCCCTGTTTTCAGCCCAGGGATAGTCCGAGTTTGGCTGAGATGGGACGCCCCATCCAGAGGCTGATCTCAGCCCTGTTTACTGCCTGCTTTACTGGCCCAAACATGGCGTTCGTGAGAGAGAAAAAAAAATAAAAAAAAAATTAAAAAAAAAAAAATGAAGAAGAAAGTGGGAGAGGAAGACCTGTTTCCTCCCTAGCCGAACCGACGCCCACACACCCCACTCTACCCTTCTTTCTCTCTTTTTTTCTTTCTTTCCTTCCCTTTCCTTTCTGTGTGGAAATCAAGAGAGTTGAGGTGCCATTTATAGGCAAGGGAGAGGAAAGCGGATGATAGGTAATAATGCGGCCTCGGGAGACAGCGGCTGCGTCGCCGCCCTCCCCAACCTAAAAAAAAGAGAAGCTTCAGGCGTTCTGCCAAGCCTCATGATGAGGGAATGGACGGTCCATATTCGTCTCACTTGTTCCTATGAGTGGGTCCAAGATCTTATAAGGTTTTTCTCAGTGGGTCTACGTGACTAAAATGAACGGATTGGATCGTCCGGGAAGTTCCCTGGATGGCCCACTTTGGGCCCCGAAGTTTGTTAGTTTCAAATTTTAAAATGGGCGGGAACCCACATCTTTTGCAAATAAGCATCGTCCAATGGCCTGTTGACCGCGGCTAGATCCAGTGCACGTCGTGCACATTACTTAGAAGGTGTATATGCACCATGTGAGGCCCTATGTGTGCTGGTGGTGATTCATCCATCCCGTTCAATCACTCCATGGGTCCTATTAGGGCGTCCCGACCCACTTGGACCGTTGATGAGGCCCAGGTGGGCCGTAGGGGTCGATTCCTAGCTCCAACGGTGGTTTACCATTGACCTGAGGGTCGGATCATTTTGAAATTGAATGTTAGTGGTTAAAAGGGCCCTAAGAATTTATTTAGATGATTAGGACCCCTGTTTTGTAAATTTAGACTAATAAATATTATTTTTAGAATAATTTCAACATTTATCTTTATTATTATTTTTATTATCATCATTATTTTTGGATTTAAAATTGTAGGGTCTCATTTTAAGGTGGTCATGTAGACATGTGGGCCGCAAAAGGATTTAATTAAAATCCCTAATAGTTGGTTACACGTCTTTGAAATCCTATGGTCTGTTGGCCTATATATAAATCCAATGGTTGGATTGACCCTGATTCGACTATCGATGGTCTTAGGAGTTTCTAAATCATGTGACCACTTGGTGGGTTCCGTTTAATGATATGTTATGGGTCTAATGGGCGGATCAGATCCTCTTCTTGATCAGTGAAAGTGTAACATGGGTGTGATGGACACGACGAATGGTGGATCTCGTGTCTGATCTCTAACTTACGATTAAGGTTCTAAAAAAAATAAGATTTATTTATTTATTTATTTACTTATTTATTTAAGTTCAAGGTCAGTAAAATCTTGCTGCGATAGTCAAATGGATAAATCAATCTCAAGTCTTATTATTGCGTCATGAGTTTTCATAATCCAAAATCGGATGTTTGAAGGGTCATTAGGGATACAGGATATATTGAACTTAGATCTTAGAAGTCTGGTTGTCATAGTCAAAGTCAACGGCTAAAATATATTGAGGGCGATTGCTCAAGTAAGCTAGGTTGGCGCTCATACTAAGTTAGGTTATATGGTAACACCCGAGTACTGAAAGTACGGAGTGTTACAGAGGAGGAGCTGAAACTTGAACCGGAGTCTGAAACTTTGGAATGTGTCGAGACTACATCACTTTCTGAGAATTTTTCTGAATTTCATCTATGTGTAGTACCTGATTCACTATGTTATGCTAAAATTGAAACTTTTTCTATCACAGGAGAATCGTATATACTTTGGACACCTCAGGAGATTAAAAAGAAACCTTATATTGAGGTCCATAAATTTCTCTGGAAATTCATGATCCAGGACATCCGAGCCTATTGCAAAAAGGGCTTTTGGATGATCTTGTTGAAAAACCTACTGAAAAATTTATCAAGATATTGGTTGGAGGAGGAACCTCGCGGCATGACTGAGTAGATCTTCCCTTGCTTTCCTAGTTTAGGATTAGTTTATCGCTTTCATAGGATTATGATAGTTTGCTTATACTCTATTGAGTTTTGTTGTGTGTTAACCCATTTTTATGTTGAGATCCGTAGAAAAGCTTCAAATTTCCTTCCTCCAATTATTATCTTTCCATCACCATTCCCTTTCTTTTTGTTGCCTCATTTGCATTACATGATTATTTCTTATACATTGAGGACAATGTAGATTTTTGTGGGGGCTGTGGGGATTAGGTAACCTAATCAGTATTTTTCTTAGTTTCGAGCAAATTTTTTAAAAATTTTTCAATATTTCGAGTTGAACTCTATTTGGAAGGCAAGAAATTGTGTAATTAAGAATGCTTTGAGTATGATGAGATGAGAGATTGGATTTTAAATTATTGGAACTTGATCATTTAAAGTAAATTATCACCTAAGGTTCTTGAATGAATAACAAGAAATTTGTATATCATGTTAATTTAAATCAAAAAACACGTTCAAGTTACATCCTTAGGATATGCTGGGGTTTCTAATTGTTAGTATGAGAATCATTGATAGATGTCGAGAATCGAGTTTGGAGAATTTTATCTACATTAAAAGATGAAAAACCAGTAAAAAAAATAGGAAATCGACAAAAAGGCCATGAAAAGTAAAAAGTTGACAACATTGTTGAGGAGAATGAAAAAGGTCTCTAAAAAAGATGAATTGCCCAAAATAAGAAGTAGTTGTCGATAAAAAAATTTGAAACTGGGGAAAGAAGAAAAGGGGGGTATATTTAGAATCAGTACTTGAATTTTCGACTTATTTTGATATGATAAACATGACTAACATTATGAAACACTAGTACTCCCATGGGAAGTAAGTTGACATACAGTGGAAAACTTGATATTTGAATTTCTATTCCGATTTAAGTAATATACTTGATTAATTGCATGTTTGATTCAACTCTAAGTTTTCAAAATCTCACTTTCTTGTCTTGTCCCTATTCATTCATACTTGATTGCACAAAAGATTATTTTCTGAAAAAGGTTTTGAACTTGAGTTTGAAGATTATTTCTCGCATATTTTGCTCGGGACTAGCAAAATGCTGGTTGGGGGTTGTGTTGAGGGTCAAATATTGCATATTATCTCCCATTTATTTCTTGATTTTACAAACATAATATGGCTTAATGGTATATTTTACATGTGTTTGTGTTGCAATGTGAATTTAAGAGCTTGGAATGAAAAGAAAGCTAAAAGCATGGATTTAGTGCTCAAAAGGTACCAAAGTAAAGAATGGATCTTCGGAGACTAAGATTGAAGATTTCAAGACCCCAAGATCCAAGAAAACCAAGTGGAGAAGGAAGGAAGTTGAAAGAACAAGCACAGAAATCATAAAGACCGTGTCATCAAGAATCGTTCGATGACATCGAATTTATTAGGGAAAATTGAGTTAGTTGCTGGACATATTGGGTGCTTTTCTCGATTAATCAAATACATGTTCGATGACTCGAAGGAAGGTACTCGATGACATCGAAGATTGCTCAATGACATCGAATTTATTGAAACAAATTGAACCAACTTGCTAGACTGTTTTGGACACATTTTCGATGGCTCGAAGACCCATTCGATGGATCGAAGCTTTGTTCGATGACATCGAAGGACGATTCGATACACAGAGACTTACGCAGCGCAAAAGAAGAAAAGACGCGACTTTCAGATTCAAACCCCTTCGATGGCATCGAAGGGTGTTCGATGACATCGAAGGCGTTACACAGTCTGCTTAAGTAAGATCCGGTTTTGCGATTTTGCGGAACTTTGCTTATAAATTGGGTTTCTAGGCACTTTTTAGAATATCTAGGGTTTGGAGGAGCAGAGCAAAAGGGTGGAGCCGCTTCACAAGAGTTCTTCTTCCCTTCTTCATAGTTTTTCATGCTTTCTTATAGGGTTTTTAATCCAATCATGTCTATGGTTGGCTAGATCCCTTAGCTAGGACTAAGGGGTGAAGCTTGTAGCGTGATTAGGATGTTTTTCTTATTTGATTCTTGTTATTGTTGAACTCCTTTGATTCTAGTTTGATATTTAAGGAATACTTTTAGTGTTTAATGGTTTGTTGTGACTTAAATTACAATAGCTTGAAGTATCTTCTTTTCCTGTTTGGAGTTTGTGAAAATAGAAATCCTATTATTCTCCATGTAACGCCTTGAAATTCGAGGGTCGAGTAGCAACTTAACTCTCGAGTTCCAAAACATCACTTATGCAACATAGAGAATGATGATTGAATGTTGGCTTTGTTAGTACAATAAACATGAGTGAGATTATACCAAAACAGTAATTCATACTCCAGATCCATGTATAAATGCAAGCGGAAGACTGAAAGATGTATATAGATATGTATAAAACAAAATAATCTCGATCTCAAGAGTATGAATACCAACTGAGTCACCATATACATGTATTTGTTCCTGAATCAAAATATCAAAATGGTACAACTATAATCATAAACCTTGTAGCCCCATAAATCTAGATAGCCTACGCGAAGCCTCCAGCAAACTGTATGAAGGAAAACTCATCTTGATCATCATAATAATCAGGCTCAACCTCCTGAGTATCATCGGCACCTGCATCTAAGACATAGTCTGGTGGGTGTCCAGAACACCGTCCCGTAACGTGGGAGTGAGTAGCTAACTCAGTGGAACAATAAAGCATAGGTTAACATGTTATCAAATCAGTCAAGCAATAATGATAAAGTAGTACAATCAACAATCTTAAGTACTCTTGTTAATGCAAGTATGAAGTGCAGTCGTGATGCATGCCCCTCACCAATGTTCCCTCATACGGCACCATCTTACATCCGTGGCATGCGTTCATTCCTTAGTGCTCCACATCTTCTAGGCACATGCAGTGCGATGATGAGCATGATTACCGAGTTGTTATTAATACCTTTCAAACAACAGGATTGGGAAACTAAGGTACCTTCCTTGTATCATTCCCAAACAAAGATCCATTCTAGGGTCATCAATCCTAGATAATCTCATACGATGTGTGGTTCTAGGTCGCTGCAAGGGCTGTCAGGGCTGTTACACGAAATCGTTGCACCACTCTCCCATCACCTTATCAATACAGGCCTAGTTTTGTACTCTTATTGCTACGCAAGGGTCGTCGCCTCCACGTAAACTCAGAGTACGCTCGAGGTCACTACAAAGGGCTGCCAGGGCTGTTACACGGAATCGTTGCACTACTCCCCCATCACCTTATCAGTGTAGGCTGACAGCTCGAATATAGTGTCCCATACCACCATAATCAGCTCACGAGTCTGGTTGCTCAATGGTCACTACGGGGAGGATCGTGGCCCCAGCGTAGGCAGACAACTCGACCACGGTGTCCCATACCACCATGCCCGGCTCATGAGTCTTAGCGGATCGAGGTACCACGGTTAACGGGATTCCACTGGTAAGGTTAGTACCTTAGGTTCAAACAGAGGCATCCAAACATGGTGAACATACATAAGACAGATCGGGTTACTTGACGAGCTCGGCTAGCTCGAGTGCATAACAAGTTGAACGATATGAAGCGCATAAGCACTTTCTCTCTCTTTTCTCTCTTTTCTCTCCTATGGTTTTTCTCAAATTCGTATGGGCTGAATGAGAGAGGGTTGAAGGTCCTTATATAGCCTAAAACCTCACCGAAATAGACCTAAGGCCAAGGTATACTTAGGTTATAACCAAAGCGAAGCCGTTCTGTCTCAACGGAGCACTTCTGGAGCCTCCTTTTCAGTGTGCGGTCGGACTTAAGCTCACCAACACTGGATTTAGGTACAATTAAGTTTTTGTTCTAGTCGGGTTCCCAGATCACACGTGGTGGACCAGTTTCAGTTCAACGGTCACTGAAACTCGATCGGGGATTTCAAGTACATTGCCATGTATATGAAATTTCTCCTGATCCGAGGGTGTACTTGGGTCAGATTCTGACGGTCTGATTGCTTATATCAGGCTCGCAAGTAACAAGTCTCGGATTACTTAAATGAGATTTGATTTCTAAAGAAAACCAAGTGTTCTCACACTCCTCGCTACGGGCTCAAGCGAATAGCCATGAAACACTATCTGGGTTTGATCTCCTAGATGGTTATCAAGCCCAGCAAGGCGGTCCTAAGTCTATAATTTTGTATTATTCAAACTTTCGATGTGCGGTCCAAATTCGATACGGAGTTTCAATGTGCTCCCGAGTGCAGTTGGGTAATGAGATTGATCCTAGATTTTAGGGTAACCTAGCGTTAATGATTCTACAAGTTTTGGGTCTTGCAGATCATATTTAAAGTGATTAGTGCAGATTTCATGGCTTATCTAGTTTAACACTTGGTTAACTTTGTCTAATTTCTGAAGGATTTGATCCTAAGTGATTTCTGCCTGAGGTGGTACTCGGGCCATTGTACGGAATTTTCTGAGTCTTACAATCAACCCCCCTTAAAGAAAAATTTTGTCCTCGAAATTAGTACATTTTCGTACTCCTCGAGAAGCTGAGGGTAGTTCTTTCGAACCTCGGCTTCTGTCTTCCAAGTAGCTTCTTCCTCAGTGTGATGCGTCCATAATACCTTCACAAGTGGGATGACCTTGCTACGCAACACCTGCTCCTTCCTGTCAAGGATAAGCGTCGGGAGCAGCACATACGTAGCATCCTCGCTCAACTGTACCTGCTCCCATATGATAATATGTGAAGGATCAGGAACGTATTTCTTCAGCATAGATACATAAAATACGTTGTGTACACCTGCAAGTGGAGTGGGCAAAGTAAGACGGTATACCACCGCTCCCACTCGATCAAGTATCTAAAATGGGCCAATGAATCGCGGCGTAAGCTTCCCCTTCTTCCTAAACCGAAGGACTCCCTTCATAAGAAAAACTCTAAGGAATACATGATCTCCAACCTCAAACTCGAGCGGTAGCTGCCTCGTATCAGCGTTGCTCTTCTGTCTACTCTGTGCTGTAAGAAGTCGATGCCTGATAATGTCGATCTTCTCTGAGGTCGCTTGTACTAATTTCAGCCCAATCAAACTGCTCTCGCCAACCTCAGCCCAGTAATGCGGCGCTCTGCAAGGACGACCATACAAGGCCTCATATGGAGCCATACCTATACTCGCCTGAAAGCTGTTGTTGTACGCGAACTCTGCATAAGGAAGACAGTCATCCCAACTGTCCCTGAAATCCAAGACACAGGCCCATAACATGTCCTTGAAAATCTGATTCACCCGCTCTGTTTGCCCGTCGGTCTGAGGGTGAAACGCAATACTGAACTTCAGCTTCACACCCATCGCTTCCTGGATACGAGTCCAGAAGATAGATGTGAGTTGCGTGTCTCGGTTCGACACGATCTCTAAAGGAACTCCATGCAGACGCACTATTTTTTTGATGTATAACTTAGCCAAGTCGTCTGCAGAGTTTGTCACTCTGATAGGGAGAAAATGAGCCGATTTGGTCAACCGATCCACGATCACCCAAATAGAGTCATAACCCTTTCTCGTCTTCGGTAACCCCGAGATGAAATCCATAGAGATGAAGTCCCACTTCCATTCAGCTATGGGCATGGGCTCGTATCAGTGTATATAACTTAAGGCTCTTGTGGTCGCAGAAAAGCTCGAACTCCTCTCCATAGAGGTAATGTCTCCAGAGCTTCAATGCGAATATGATCGCTGCTAATTCAAGGTCGTGCGTAGGGTAATTCTCCTCATGCTTCCTTAATTGTCTCGAGGCATACGCAATCACCCTGTCCTTCTGCATAAGGACATAGCCCAAACCAATGCGAGATGCATCAGTGTACATAGTGTACTTGACCCCTTGCTCTGGCAATACTACCACAGGGGCGGACATCAACTTGTCCTTCAGTTCCTGAAAAGCTGCTTCCGCCTTCTCATTCCAGGCGAACTTCAGATCCTTCCGTGTCAACTGAGACAACGGTCTAGCAATCTTCGAGAAGTCCCGAATGAATCGTCGGTAATAGCCTGCCAGACCAAGGAAACTCTTCACCTCAGTAACCGAACCAGGCTACTTCCAGTCCTGAACTGCGACTACCTTAGCAAGGTCCACTGCAATCCCATCCTTGGACACCACATGTCCCAGAAACTTGACTTTCTCCTGCCAGAAGTCGCACTTCTTATACTGCGCGAACAACTGGTTCTTCCTCAGAGTATCTAGCACCGCTCTCAGGTGCTCCTCGTGCTCTTCCCGACTCCTAGAATATATCAAGATATCATCGATAAACAAGATGACGAATCGGTATAGGAATGGCCGAAATACCCGGTTCATCAAGTCCATGAACACTGCCGGTGCGTTCGTAAGACCAAACGACATCACAAGGAACTCATAGTGCCCAAAGCAAGTCCCGAAAGCCGTCTTTTGCACATCCTCATCCCTGACGCGCAACTGATGATACCCTGACTGCAGATCAATCTTCGAAAAATACTTCGTCCCCCTCAACTGATCAAACAGATCATCTATCCTAGGCAAATGGTACTTGTTCTTCACCGTGACTTAGTTCAATCTGCGGTAATCAATACACAATCGCTGAGAACCATCCTTCTTTCTGACAAATAACACAGGTGCACCCTAAGGGGACACACTAGGTCAAATGAAACCCTTCTCTAGCAACCCGTCAATCTGTTTCCTCAAATTCTCCATCTCACATGGAGGCATACGATAAGTCGGCAATGAGATAAGTGTCGTACCAGGTGTAAGATCAATGGTGAAGTCAATCTCGTGCCGAGGAGGCAAACCAGGAATCGTCGCAAACACACCTGCAAAATTCTAAACCATAGACGTATTTCCCAATGTCAGACCATCAACCTGCTCTAATAGGGTAGCGTAGCTACTGATGCGGTAATACCAACTGACCTGCACTGGAAAAGTAAAGACCGTGCCATCAGCTCCACATGCTGTCAAGATCCGAGTATCGCAATTGATCTCGGCCTTCATCTCCATAAGCCAGTCCATGCCGAGAATCACATCATAATGATGGAGTGGTGTGACCAACAGGTCGACAGTCACTGTCCTGCTCCCTAGGTCTATCGAACAACCTCTACACATCGTAGTGGAGTCTGAGAAAGTCCATGTGGCAGTAAGGAGTCTCAACCCAATCATAGGACTAGTCGCCAACCCTATTCGCTTGACCGCAACACATGATACAATAGGATAGTAGACCCGGTGTCCACCAATAGAAAGACTGGAATACCTTGTACATGTGCAGTGACCTCAAAGGCCATCGGTGTTATGCCTAATGCCTCAGGTGACTCAGCTGCGAGTGAGTGCACCCGAGCCTGCTGCTGACGGTTCTGCAGTGGAACCATGGGCCGTTGAGGCGACCTGAAATGAGATGCAGGAGGTCGGAAGGAAGGATGAGCAGGAGCAGTCCGTAGAGGTGGAGCCGATATATCCTGTGGGCGAGGGCGATCAATCCTCTGTGGTGGAGAAAATCCGTTATCCCTCATCCGAGCAAAGCAGCTCTCTGCAGGGTGACCCGGTCTCCCGCAGTATGTACAGGTCACACCTGGACGCCTCATCGGAACTACTGGCGCCGTGGTCCTAGGGGGAGAGTTGATGAGAGGTCTCTTGCCGAGGAAAGGCCTGCTCTGAATATCTGGTCGTGGTCTTGTAACCATAGTACCACGAGAACGTGTCGGGCTGATCAACATCCTGCTCTGTCCTCATAGACATATGTATCAGCTCGGCATAGGAGGGTATACTGACGCAACACATCTTTGACCGGATGTTAGGTCGCAAGCCCTCAGAAAAACGTTTAATCCGCATCTGCTCATCAGCAAGTATAGTCGGAACAAAATGGCCCAACTCGGTGAAGTGATGCTCATACTCGGTAACTGACATGCCTCCCTGCCTGAGGCGCAAAAACTCGTTCTCCCTCTCGTGTCGGTAGGTCTGAGGGTAGTATTTCTCATGGAAACGGAAGTCAAAAGCCGCCCAAGTCCATGTGTATCCGACTGCCACAGTCCATAGGATACTGTCCCACCATAAGCTAGCCTCCTTCTCAAACATGAAGGTGGCTAGCTCAACCTACTCCTGCTCCGTACAATGGAGCATCCGTAGCATCTTGGAGATGCGGTCTAACCAGTACTCAGCCTCCTCGGGTCTGTGAAAACCCGTGAAAGTAGGAGGCCTCAAGCGCTGGAATCGCTCGAGAACACCGCGAGTACCCACGTCCCCCGTAGGGTACGCAGCAGGTGCCGGTGGAGGCACATCCTCGGCCTGAGCAGGAGGCTCTGTAGTCTCAGCAGGACGTGTAGATGGTGAAGGTGGGGTCGCACTTCCACCCCGAGATAAGGCCCCTGCAATAGTGACCATAAGCTGTTGGTGGTACTGCTGTTGCATCTGCTGCATCATCATCATCAACTGCTCAAACCTATCAGTAGGTGGAGCAGCCTGGGCTCATACTGTATCGAAGAGGATGCCTGGTTCTGATCGCGAACCAGTGGTGTAAAAGGTGGCAGTCCAGCTGCGGGACCAGTGGAAGGCTGAGACATAGGTCTAGTCTCACGATCCGGGCCCAAGCCAGGGTCCGTACGACCATCTCCGTAGGAAGGAGCCTGGTCCATCGTGTCAGTGAGTAGGAGGTGTGCCGTGCTCCACGTGTATTTCTGTGGCATACCCTATACAACACAGGGTGCAACGTATGTGAGATGAAGCATAGCAACACAATACACAATCACTTAAGCATTCCACACACTTCATAGCAAAAGAGGCTGTATGCATTTCATTACCAAAATTGTCATAATACATGGAATACAGAGTTACATGAATCATGACAGGAGATGCATGGGAGCTAATCACAACCAAAGCCTCAAACATCCAAAACGTTCTACCAACTGCTACACCCAACAACATGAAAACATAAGTATCTTAAGGCGGTAACCAAAGCAAAATACGAGACAAAAGTATGGATGACTACGCATCCGAGTCCGGCGATGGAGGAGGGGCATCCTTGTCTTGTACACAGCACAGGATAGTCCTTAATGTGCGAGACACCTTCTTAAAATTCCGTTTCATGAAGGTTTCGGTCTCCTCAAGCTTGACTCGAATCTCACCAAGCTCGGCCCGAACCTACCCAATCTCTTACCGCAGGGCGGTTTGTCCATGCCCAATGCGAACCATACGAGTATCCCTCGCAGCCTAAACCGCGTCCTGCTCTGGTGGCGTAGGAGGGGAACTCTCCTCGGTATCCTGAGCCTCTGGTTCCTCTTCTTCTTCTTCTATTTCAGCTTCACTCCCTTCTTCACTCTCTTCTTCTTCGCTCTCCGCCTCATCCTCACTCTTCTCATGTCGGGCTCGTCGTCACTGTGCCCCGAGTTCCATCTGATGGAGAGTACTCTCATAGATTTGGTGAATCGGTGCCAGCCTTTCCATCCCCAGACTGTAGCCAAACTCCCGTGCAATCTTGCATATGAGGTGGCCGAAGGGAAGCTAATCAGAGCTTCTAGTGGAGCGTGCAATACTCACTATCTGTCGCAACACGAATGTAGGCACGCACAAGTTTGCCCTCTGCCCCACTTGGTACAGAAAGTCTACCATGAGTCGCGTACACTCGCTGTGATTACTGTGTCTGGGGTAGAGGTTGTATGTGAAGATGTGATGTAGTAGGTGGAAGTCGTCTGTCATATAGGACGCTAGCAGACTCTTATTTGGCTGCCACTCAACCAGTCGGCCACCAAAAAGGAAACGTGTGCGACGATCCCTTTCACGTACAGTCATCAGATTCAGCTCGCTAGCATGCACATCGCCAGGGGCACATTCAGAAGCCGAGATATCAACCTGACATCAACTGTGGCCAACCGATCCACTCCACATGAGAGCCAGAACTGCAAAGGTTCCAGTGTAGGCTCGTGAATGTTGGCGTAGAAGGCTTGGACAGTACCTGCATTGTCGCGACCTCTGACCTCAAATAGCGGACCCCAATGGGCCGCCTCCAATTGCTCGAACAAGTAGTATTCACTGAAGAGTCGCCCATCCACCTGGGCTTCAAAGAGAACCCTATAGTCCTCATAAATTCCAAGAGGTAGTGCCGCCAACTGAGCTCTCATAGCAGGAACTCGGAGATCGAGATCCCACTTCGTCTGCAACTCCCGATCAATGCTCATGCTAGCGGCGGTGCCTCTTGGTCGCCTTGAACGTGTAGGGCGACTAGGCCTAGCCTCATCCACAGCACTCTTTCTCTTTCCCATAAGAGAAAGGATGGTGAAGATGGAGAAAATGGCTGAAACACTGGCAAAGAAAGCCATGGAAAGTGAAGGAAAAGAAAGAAAAAGGGCTGGAGGGTTGGTTCTCCACGGACTTGGGTCTCAACAGGGGTTGTAGAGGCCCAACTGACAATGAGTAAAGAAGGGAAACGAAGAGAAGGGATGGGTCAGTGGCTTACATGATTTGGAGCCACGAATGGGAGGTGTAATGGCTCAAATGAGAGAGAATCCAGTGAGTAGGGAGGTATGGATTGCTGGAAATGTTGGAAGAGAATGGGTTGTGGTCGAAAATGGTAGATTGGACGATTGGAAGGGAGATTTGAGAGAGAGGATAGCAAGTTTAGAGAGAAAAGAGAGCTTGGAGGTGGGTTTTGTGAAGGAAGTAGGGCTTTGAAATGGTTGCAATTGACGGCCCACATACCAGGGGGGTCCTAATACCCCCAAACACGATCGGCCCTCGCCGACCGGCGAGGGCCTCGCCACTCCCTGGACCAATCGGCGAGGGCTCTCCATTTTGGCGAGGCCCTCTTGTCCCCTAGGCCCCAAAACATGTGGGTCCCACCTTGGGTACCCCTAGATTAGCGTGGGTAGGCCCATGACTCCGTTTCGCTCCGTTTCGGGTCAGTTCGGGTGCTTTCTGGTACATATCAGCATTTACTGATTTTTAAACGCTGGGATGGGATGAATTATGGTCTAGACCCGTCGTGTGACGGTCTAGAAGTGGTTTGGGGTGGCCTCGTGCGGTCACGGATGAGTACGGACTCAATCAAAGTGATCAATTTCGATGAACTTCGCCAAATGGCGAAATCGGGGAAATCTAGGGCTGTTTCTACATTTTTCTCGCACTCACCTAGGTCAAAATGCGTCAGGGTAGGTCGTGGGACCATAACTCAGGTCCGGTTTAATCCAAATCATGCTTTGATACCAACTTGTAACGCCCTGAAATTCAAGGGTCGAGTAGCAACTCAACTCTCGAGTTCCAAAACATCACTTATGCAACATAGAGAATGATGATTGAATGTTGGCTGTGTTAGTGCAATAAACATGAGTGAGATTATACCAAAACAGTAATTCATACTCCAGATCCATGTATAAACGCAAGCGGAAGATTGAAAGATGTATATAGATGTGTATAAAACAAAACAGTCTCGATCTCAAGAGTATGAATACCAACTGAGTCACCATATACATGTATTTGTTCCTAAATCAAAATGTCAAAATGGTACAACTATAATCATAAACCCTGTAGCCCCGTAAATCTGGATAGCCTACGCGAAGCCTCCAGCGAACTGCATGAAGGAAAACTCATCCTGATCATCATAATAATCAAGCTCAGCCTCCTGAGTATCATCGGTACCTGCATCTAAGACAGAGTCTGGTGGATGTACAGAACACCGTCCTGTAACGTGAGAGTGAGTAGCTAACTCAGTGGAACAATAAAGCATAGGTTAACATGTTATCAAATCAGTCAAGCAGTAATGATAAAGCAGTACAATCAACAATCATAAGTACTCTTGTTAATGCAAGTATGAAGTGCAGTCATGATGCATGCCCCTCACTAATGCTCCCTCATACGGCACCATCTTACGTCCACGGCATGCGTTCATCCCTCAGTGCTCCACATCTTCCAGGCACATGCAGTGCGATGATGAGCATGATTACCGAGTTGTTATTAATACCTTTCAAGCAGCAGGATTGGGAAACTAAGGTACCTTCCTTGTATCATTCCCAAACAAAGATCCATTCTAGGGTCATCAATCCTAGATAATCTTATACGATGTGTGGTTCTAGGTCGCTGCAAGGGCTGTCAGGGCTGTTATACGGAATCGTTGCACCACTCCCCCATCACCTTATCAATACAGGCCTAGTTTTGTACTCTTGTTGCTACGGAAGGGTCGTCGCCTCCACGTAGACTCAGAGTACACTCGAGGTCACTACAAAGGGCTGCCAGGGCTGTTACACGGAATCGTTGCACCACTCCCCCATCACCTTATCAGTGTAGGCCGACAGCTCGAATATAGTGTCACATACCACCATAATCGGCTCACGAGTCTGGTTGCTCAATGGTCACTACGGGGAGGCTCGTGGCCCCAGCGTAGGCCAATAACTCGACCACGGTGTCCCATACCACCATGCCCGGCTCATGAGTCTTAGCGGATCGAGGTACCACGGTTAACGGGATTCCACTGGTAAGGTTAGTACCTTAGGTTCAAACAGAGGCGTCCAAACATGGTGAACATACATAAGACAGATTGGGTTACTTGACGAGCTCGGCTAGCTCGAGTGCACAACAAGTTGAACGATATGAAGCGCATAAGCACTTCGTGTGGCCAGCCACTATCGTCAACCGAAGTACAACTCGGGTTCGTCGAACACATCTAACGTGACGAATGAATCTCAGTCACGAATTCCATTCCGTTACCGATCGCCTGAACAACTCTTAGTCCCAAACTTAATCCACTCATCAAGTAATCATGTGAGTCAACAAGACAGTAATGCATTTCATAAGTCATGAAGTTTACAATCACATAAGCATATAATGAAATACAAATAATCATGATTTTGCACACAATCATTCTATAAGTGAAACAGACCATACATTAGAGCATACCTATAGAAATCATTCACACATATTAAGGTAACCGAGATTTATCTCTCGATCCTCATACAAGGTGTACTAGGTGATTGCTAGCACATTCAAACATTTTCACAAACACATAGACTACATACCTCATCATACATGACGTATGATGATTACACATAAGCTAGACCAAATCCTTCCACTAGGGAGTTGCCCCGTATATCACGTGCTTGTACCCATGGCAGATGATCATGGCATGCATGGATACAGGTTCAATGTTTATTGAAACATTTTCACACATTTCAACATATGCATAGATTAGGCTATATCCTACATCTTTCACGCATTTTGCATGTGAAATAGCACCCTTGTCAGTTATAAATCATTAACCGACATTGAAAGCCTTGAAAACCATAACCTATACACCTAAAGTCCGCACCTTACGCAGTAGAAGCGTAATAAATTTAGTAGGAATGCTACGTCTCCTTCTACGACAGTATAAAGACCTAAAGCACAAGTAGTGTTAGCTATTTCGCTAATTGAATCAATTGAAACCCTAAATCAGATTAGGGTTAGGGTTTTCTTACCTAAAAATGAAGTCGGAATTGCCAGGAAAGTGATTAAAATGGTGTGGTTAAGCTTGTAGAGTGGCAGGGTAAAATAGCAGGGAGATTCTTTCACTTCTCTCACACTTTCTCTCTCTTTTCTCTCTTCTCTCTCTTAGGATTTTTCTCAAATTCGTATGGGCTGAATGAGAGAGGGTTGAAGGTCCTTATATAGCCTAAAACCTCACCAAAATAGACCTAAGGCCAAGGTATACTTAGGTTATAACCAAAGTGAAGCTGTTCCGTCTTAACGGAGCACTTCTGAAGCCCCCTTTTCAGTGTGCGGTCGGACTTAAGCTCACAAACACTGGATCTAGGTACAATTAAGTTTTCGTTCTAGTCGGGTTCCCAGATCACACGTGGCAGACCAGTTTCAGTTCAACGGTCACTGAAACTCGATCGGGGATTTCAAGTACACTGCCATGTATATGAAATTTCTCCTGATCCGAGGGTGTATTTGGGTCAGATTCTGACGGTATGATTGCTTATATAAGGCCTGCAAGTAACAAGTCTCAGATTACTTAAATGAGATTTGATTTCTAAAGAAAACCAAGTGTTCTCACACTCCTCGCTACGGGCTCAAGCGAATAGCCATGGAACACTATCTGGGTTTGATCTTCTAGATGGTTATCAAGCCCAACAAGGCGGTCCTAAGTCTATAATTTTGTATTATTCGGACCTTCGATGTGTAGTCCAGATTCGATACGGAGTTTCAATGTGCTCCCGAGTGCAGCTGGGTAATGAGATTGATCCTAGATTTTAGGGTAACCTAGCGTTAATGATTCTACCAGTTTTGGGTCTGGCAGATCGTATTTAAAGTGATTAGTGTGAATTTCATGGCTAATCTAGTTTAGCACTTGGTTAACTTTGTCTAATTTCTGAAGGATTTGATCCTAAGTGATTTCTGCCTAAGGTGGTACTCGGGCCATTGTACGGAATTTTCCGAGTCATTACACTCCATCGTCCCTTGGGCATGGCTGAGTGATGGAATCCCTTCTATTCTTCACAATTCTCCCATGGTGGTTTTTAGTTCGGTATATCCTGTTGTCTATCATTGACTCCTAGGCATGGTTGGTGATGGAATCACTTTCAATCTTCACAACTTTCATCCATTGAGAATTAGGTCAATGGATGTTTAGATCTGATCTTCTTGAATATCTTCCGATTGGCTAGGATAGGACTCTAATTCCAATTGAGTGTCTTGAATCGAATAAGGAAACATCCTACGGCTGCAAGTGGATCCCTGGAATCCCTAGTTTCCCACCTTTAAATTCTTAAGTTTCTAAATTCATCATCTCACAGTTACTCGTTACTTTCTTGATTTAGGTTAGATCTTTTCCTATTTTTTATTCTAATTACTTTCAGAATAGACACACAAGATTAGTCCTCATGGATTCGACCTCAGTCTCACCGAGATTATTACTACATCGCGACCCTGCACTTAGGGTTGTGAATAGACGACTCATATGGGACTTATAAAGCTTGCGGACCCCTAAGATCAAAGATCAGAGGTTGATCAGTTTGTGGGTTAAAAGAAAGATGGATTCATCCGATTTCCATATGCATACGCAATAATTCTGAAAAAATGTTAGAAAGATTTCGATCAAAGCTAGTTCTTGGTTCTTCTTGTAATTCTAGTGGAATTCGAAAGTCATCCAAGGCCGTGTGACGGTTTGAATTTACATTAGTTGGTGGTTTCTAATTTTAAATCTGAGTTTCTGTTCAGAATAACTCAGCGGGGAGAAAACTGCATGCAAAGATCAACTCTAGCTATATTTCGATTTGGATGAGATCAATGGATAGTTAAGGTATGCTATATTGGTGACCTACACATGTAAATACTAAATTAAATTTCATGGCAACACCCGAGGACTTTCAATACTCGAGTATTGAAAAGTTCGGAGTGTTAAAAGATATCAGGCTAATTATCAACACCAACAAATCCAAAAGGATACACCCAGATGGGGACTATATAAACCACAATATGAAGAAAATGTATAGGATATATAACTATATATAAAAAAAAAAGAAAGGCTAGCCAACTACTGGCTGAGCTCGTAGATCTCAGCCATGCTAATATAATCTCCTCATCGCCATGATCCTCTCCAGCCTCCGCCGGAACCCCATGGGTCTATATCTGCATCATTTAGTTGTGTTTCAATAGTATTAATGGCTATCATAGTGAGATATCCTCCACCAAAATTACACCCATAACATATTAGCCAAGTATAGTTCCCAAATAGAAGTAATAATTCACAACATACATATCATACATCTGGCAAAAAAGGACGCCCAAGGAGAACTAGCCAAGGTACACCCAAAGAGAACTAACCACCTGGAAAAGTAATCCAATTATGATAAATCATTGCAACTAGTGGCCCCTCTAAATTGATAGTAACATGATAGATTAAACACACACATTCTATCAAAAGTTTAATTATGGATACAACAAAGGGTTAACCTACAAACCACTTAGGCAACAAAGTTTTTTCAAGGATGCCACAAAGGGTCTAAGCCGACAAGTCATTTCGGGAACAAAGTCCATTCAATGACACAACAAGGGTTCATCCTAACAAGTCACTTAGGCAACAAAGTCCATTCAAGGACACAACAAGGGTTCGTCCCAACAAGCTACTTAGACAAGAATTGTATAAAAAGATGAAACTCATTAATTAGATTTTTCATAACTTCCATATGGCAAGGCTACTAATCCAATGTGTGTTTCCATTGATTCATAAAAGTGGCGATTTAAACCACATAAACAATTCATAAGTGGCAATCTAAACCACGTACACAATTCATTATCTTCTACAGATTTCACAACAAGGTTCCAAGAGTGGCATTTCTAAGAATTTAAGCATATTTACGATCTAGCACTTGTAATTTATATGTTAGCATGCCAAAATTTATATTCAAGTGAAGTATATAAAAATTTCACAAGTAAACATGGATTTCAAGAGCTACATACGATTTCATAATTTAAAGAAATGATACAAGGCTTATACAAAAACTAATAGCGTCAGGGAAAGCTTGAGGGAAAATTCTTACATTCGAATCAAGGTTCTGTTGGGGGCCTTGCACAAAACCTTAAGATCTAGCCCTCCAGAACAAACCAGAATTATGGATAATAAAACAATGAAAATAATCAATGCATTAATCACACACCACAGAAGAGATTTTTACGTGGAAAACCTCAAAGAGGTAAAAACCACGGGACCTCGTCCAGATCAACAATCCACTATGAAGTAGAACATTACAAACTTCTTCAATCATGCAGAGTGGATAAACAATGAGAAACACAGAAAATGGAGAGATCTCACCGATTACGAGGACATAGAAGCGCTGAGATATAGATTGCACAATAGATAACCTCCACGAACAGAACCTCCCTTTTATAAGCTTCCTCTCTCTCTTTTCTTCTCTCTCTCACCTTTGATACCCCTAAACCCTTAAGCAAATTCCTTGTAAAGCTTTAGGAAACCCTCTTGTCATGTCCTAGAAACCCTAGGAACTCTTATTTATAGTTTTAGGAAACTCCCTTCCGCATCCCAGTTGTGAAAGGACTTGCGACACTAAATTCGCGCAAAATCGCAGAACAAATCTGCGTAACCTTGACTGGTCGAACCGAGTCCACTACCGGTCGAGAGCCACCTTCGACCGGTCGAGCACCTCCTTCGACTGGTCGAGTACCCCGGAGAAAAATAGTCCACAGTTACTGGACTTGGGTCGTGCCATGACTCGTCTTCCACGACTAGTCGAGCACAGCCTTCGACCGGTTGAGCGAGGCTCACGACCGGTTGATGACGGGTCAAAAAACCATCAAATCTCTCCCTTTTTGACCCAGGAGGGATCCTCCTTCTTCAAGCCAACCAGGTTTCTACAAACCTCAAACTTGCCCTTGAGCAAAGCCTTGGTCATCATGTCTGACCCATTATCGTCCATGTGGACCTTCTCAAGCTGTAACACCTTTGTTCCAAAGTATCTCTGATCCAGTGATACCGAATCTCTATGTGTTTTGACTTGGAATGCTGACTTGGATTCTTGCTCAAGTGTATAGCACTCTGACTATCGCAATAGACCACGTGCTCATCTTGCTTCAGGCTAAGTTCCTGTAGGAACCTCTTCATCCAAAGCATTTCTTTACATGCCTCTGTGACTGCAATGTACTCGGCCTTTGTCGTCGACAATGCTACGACCTTCTGTATCTTGCTCTGCTAGGAGACCGCTCCCCCTGCAAACATGAACATAAACCCCGATGTAGACTTCCCGGAGTCTATGTCACCTGCCATATCTGCATCTGTGTAGCCCTCTAACACAGGTTTACTGTCACCATAGCATAGGCTTAACCTGAATGAGCCTCTTAGATACCGCAGTATCCACTTCACCGCTGCCCAATGCTCTTTGCCCAGATTGGCAAGATACCGGCTGACAACCACCAACCGCATATGCTATGTCTGGGCGTGTACACACCATAGCATACATCAAACTTCCTACTGCTGACGCGTAGGTATCTTCTGCATCTCTTCCACTTCTGCCTTCGTCTTGGGACACTGTCTGTCGCTCAATCTGAAGTGACCATCTAGTGGAGTACTGACCAGCTTCGTTGCATTCATATTGAACCGCTCTAGGACTTTCTCAATATACCGCTCTTGTGACAGCCAGAGCTTCCTGCTGCTTCTGTCATGAGTTATTTCCATTCCTAGGATCTGTCTAGCTGGGCCCAAGTCTTTCATCGTAAAAGACTTATCCAACTCCTGTTTCAGCTTATCGATCTTCTTGATGTCTTTTCCCGTGATGAGCATGTCATCAACGTATAAAATAGAACTAAGAAATCACCATCTGAGAACTTGCGCGTGAACACACAGTGGTCCGACTCTATTCTGTCATACCCATGTTTTAACATAAACGAGTCGAACTTTTTGTACCATTGCCGTGGAGCTTGTTTCAGCTCATACAAGCTCTTCCTCAGCCTACACACCATATGCTCCTTGCCCTTGACTTCGAACCCCTCTGGTTGGTGCATGTAGATCTCTTCTTCCAGGTCACCATGGAGAAAGACAGTTTTAACATCTAATTGCTCTATCTCCAGATTCATGCTAGCCGTCAACCCAAGAACACCCGTATAGATGTCATCTTCACCACTTGTGAGAATATCTCCTTGAAGTCTATGCCTTTCCTCTGACCAAACCCTTTCACCACAAGTCTGGCCTTGAACCTCGTCTGTGAATTCTTCTGCTCAATCTTCTTTATGAACACCCACTTGTTGCTCAAAGCTTTCTTGCCCTTAGGCAATTTCACCATATCATAGGTGTGGTTCTTATGCAAGGATTCCATCTCCTCTTGCATAGCTTTCAACCACTCCCCCTTATGCTTGTCGGGTAGGGCCTTAGAATAATCTTCTGGCTCTCCCCCATCAGTCAGCATAATGTACTCATGTGACGAATACCTCTTGGATGACTGTCTGTCCCTAATGACCTCCTCACCTGTGGCTCAAGGGTGGATCAAGTGGGGGCTGCTCCCCTGGTCCATCTTCTGAAGGAACTCCCTCGTCCTCTGCACCTTGCTGTACTCCCCCGTCATCAGGCATCACGAGAGGAGTAACCGGATCCATGTCCTTTAGTTTACCTGAACTAGGCTGGTTCTTCTCTGGCTTACCAATGTCTTCTATACACTGATCTTCGAAGAAAACACATCTCTGCTCCTGACGAGCTTCCTCTCGGTCGGATCCCACAATCTATAACCGAACTTTTCATCACCGTACCCTAAGAACACACACTGCCTAATCTTCATATCGAGCTTGGACCTCTCGTCCTTTAGTACGTGAACGGATGCTCTGCATCCAAACACCCTAAGATGACTGTACGATGGATCATGTCCAGTCCACACCTTCTCAGGCACTTCTCCATTCAACGGGGCTGATGGAGTCCTGTTTATCAAATACACCACCGTGTGCATTGCTTCTCCCCAGAACGTCTGGGCAATTTCGCATGGGATAACATGCATCTGATTCTCTCAACAATGGTGTGATTCATTCGCTCAGCTACACCATTATGCTGGGGGGTCTTGGAACCATCTGTTCATGCCGTATACCCAGGGACTTACAGTACTTATGAAAGTCGCCAATGTATTCACCACCATTGTCAGTGTGGATGCACTTCAATGATCTACCTGTCTCTCTCTCGACCATAGCATGAAACAATTTAAACACCCAAAGAATCATCCTTGGATTTCAAAGCATAAACCCAAACCCTCCTAGATACATCATCTATAAAAGTGAGAAAATACAATGCCCCACCCAAGGTTTTTGTCCTCATAGACCAAAAATCAGAATAAACCAAATCTAATGCATGCACTTTATTAACTGAGAAGCAGATTTAATAAATGAAACTCTATGCTGTTTTCCTGATAAACAATCAAGACAGGTTTTAGAGGTATACCTGTCACGTCTAAAATGAGCCACTTCTTTGCTAGTACTGAGCCCTTTTTCACTCATGTGGCCTAGACGCCTTGTCCACATGTCAATAGCTGAATCTTCCGCTACATTCAATGCACCCTTGCACATACTGACACTTACCTTATAAAGGGTGCAACACTTCTTTTTCCTCTGGCCATGATCATGAACCCTTGATGAGCTTCCATCGCCCACCAGCAAACCGACTTTCATAGCCATCATCATCCAACCTTCCCGTCGACATCAAGTTAAGGCGAATGTCTGAGATATGTCTCACATCCCTGAGAACCAATGTGCAGCCCACATCGGTCTTCACACAAATATCACCAACTCCCACGATTTTTGATACGCCAGAATTTTCCATCTTCACAGTCCCATAGTCACATGACTTATAGCTTGTGAAGAAGTCTCTGTGTGGAGTCGCATGAAAAGAAGCTCCTGAGTCTATCACCCAGTCGGTGTCCTGACTCGTAGCCGTGAGACATACATCATGATTTGCAGAAAGAATAACTACAACATCGCCATCTGAAGCGACCGTAGTGGAATCTGATTCATCTTCCTTCCCTTTTCCTTTCTTGTCGTTCTTCTTACCACGACATTCATGCTTGTAGTGGCCCTTCTTGGCACAATTTCAGCATTCAACATCTTTTCTGTTACTTGACTTGCCTCTTGATTTATCTCTGGCCTTCCCGCCCTTCTGTTCTTTCCTCTCCTCCATTCTTGTGTTACAAGGGCCTCTTGCTGAGTAGACCCCTGAGACTTCCTCATTGTCCCTTTATTGAAGAGACAGCTAGTTACCTGTTCCATGGATATCTTTCCATCTGGCGCGGAGTTACTTAGAGACACCACCAATGTCTCCCAACTGTCAGGCAATGAACTAAGCAAAAGTAAAGCCTGCAATTCATCATCCAGGACCATCTTCATAGAGGTGAGTTGGTTCACTATATTGTTGACCTCATTCATGTGCTCGACCACAGAACCACCATCCTTGAACTTAAGATTCACAAGTCGCCTTATCAAAAATTTTTTATTACCGGCTGTCTTCCTCTCATACAGTCCTTGTAATTTCAGCCATAGGCTAGCGGCTGAGGTTTTCGTACACACATGGTGGAACACAGAATCATCTAACCATTGTCTAATAAACCCCCCCGCCTTTCGGTCCATCTTCTTCCAATCATCATCAGTCATATCCTTGGATTTTGCTGATATGCATAAAATTGGAGAATATAGGTCATTGCAATAAAGCAAGTCCTCCATCTTAGCCTTCCATATGGTCCAGTTAGAACCATTGAGGGTATCAAAGCTAAGTTCATTGAACGGGTAGGATCGGTTTTGAATTATCAAAGGTGGCTCTCAACCGGTCGTGGACTCGGTTCGATCAGTCGAGGTTATGCAGATTCGTTCCGCGATTTTGCGCGGATTTCGTGTCGCAAGTCCTTTCGCAACTGGGATGCGGAAGGGAGTTTCCTAAAACTATAAATAGGAGTTCCCGAGGTTTCTAGGACATGACAAGAGGGTTTCCTAAAGCTTTACAAGGATTTGCTAAAGGGTTTAGGCTATCAAAGGTGAGAGAGAGAAGAAAGAGAGAGAGAGGAAACTTATAGAAGGGAGGTTCTGCTCGTGGAGGTTATCTACTGTGCAATCTATATCTCAGCGCTTCTATGTCCTCGTAATCGGTGAGATCTCTCCGTTTTCTTTGTTTCTCTCATTGTTTATCCACTGCGTGAGTGAAGAAGTTTGTAACGTTCTACTTCATAGTGGATTGTTGATTTGGACGAGGTCCTGTGGTTTTTACCTCTTGAGGGTTTTTCACGTAAAAATCTCTTGTGTGGTGTGTGATTGATGCATTGATTATTTTCATTGCTTTATTATCCATAATTCTGGTTTGTTCTGGAGGGCTAGATCCTAAGGTTTTGTGCAAGGCCCCCAACAGGTTCCTTGGCTCAATGCACGCTAGTATACAATTTTGGGAGAAATTCCAATGGCCTATAATCAATTCCAGATTTAATTCAATTAATTCAAAGTTGATTTCTAATTAACTTCTCAAATAGCATGAATTTGGGGATGGACTCACTCCAAGCCTGGGTTGATTTTATACCACTCAAATGCCCCCATTCGGACTTGAATCACTCCAACAAGAATACCTACACATGGGTATTCCATATCAGCAAGATTAGGTAAAGATTGAAACTCACTAACTCAAATTAGGACTACTAGTAGGGTGTTTACTCACAAGTGGTGTGACTCGCTTGGACTTAACTCAGTGAGTTGCTCTTAACTATCAGTCAGAATCCCATAAACCTGAATATGTGCAAGGCATCGGGTCAAAATTCCAAACCAGGTAGAATAAGGAAGATAACTCACCTAGCCAACTTTGTCATACCATCAAGCTGGTGGAGACATGTGGAACAACATGCAGCTTTGGTTAGTAGACATGCAACATGCATGCACTAGTTAGTGGATGTGCAACATGCATGCATTGATTGGAGGACATTCGGGACGACTTACCTGACCTACACTCGGTGAAGAATGGCCAAGACAACCCAACCGGGGACGCATGCTACAGACGAGCTCAATTGACAGCCCCCAACTTCTAATTCCTTCTTCTCCTCGGCCCACAACAGAATCTGGTCTCGACTAGACCTGACGAGACTCTGCCCACAGTGCCTCAGAGCAGTAAGATCTGCTCCCCCCCCCCCCCTCTCTCTCTCTCTCTCTCTCTCTCACACACACACACACACCCTCTCTTTCTTAGGTGCTGGAAGAAAAGAAAAAAAAAATGAAAAATAAGTATTTATAGTTTTAACTTCTTGATTTTGGTGGTTCGTGGGTGAACGCTTAGGCAATTTAACATAGTTTGTCAGTCGGATTGATAGGAACCGATAGATCCCAAATTCATCTAGTGTTAAGTTTTTCACAGGTGGGTTGAACCAACAGGCTTGTAGGTCGGACCGACAGAGCATCACTCGTCTTATAATGGATTTATCAATTAATTTAGTATCGATGGCTCAATCTAGTGCGATTAAGGGAGGATTTTGGACTGACTAGACTTTGAGGAGTTGATGGATGGTGGATCAAGTGATTCATGTCCCTCGATCAATTTCGAATGGTTTGATTTTCTTACATGCGAAGTTTAATTGAGTTTTGAATTTTTTGAAATAAAGTTTCACTTACAATTCCTAAGTTTTCGAGTTTCAACGTGTGTTCACCTGCGATTGCATGGTTATTCGAAAAAAATTATAGTGACACCTGAGGACATCCTATACTCTAAGTATTTGAGGGCAAGGATGCTCCATAGTCTTAGCTTAGTTTTGCTACTATCCAACACATTATTCTAGTACGAATGTATGAGTAGTTTAAATATCTATAATTCAATTGCCATATCTCTAGATTACTGGGGTTTTACTTAGTACATCTCTAGTCACGTCCTACTGATCTTACACTACTCCTATCTCATAACCATCTAAGTCCAAAGTATTGTCGAGATCATGGTCATTTTCTCCAGCATAGACCACCACGAGCATTTTTCTTCTATTTGCCAATTATACTGCTTCAATATTTTGATTGAGTTGACGATCGAACCTTCATTTTTAATTTGTCTTTCTTTATTGTTTTACTGAGAAACACGATCTAATTTATTACTATTAAAAGAAAAAGTTCTTGTCTTTAATGTAGAAAAATCTCATTCATGAGGATGAACCCTCCCCTTTTAAAATCTCCTGATCACTATAACAATTGGTGGTTGAATAGTTATGACAATTTTTCATAGATTAGCCTAATTTGGCACCTGGGGTCTTAACCATTCAGTTTGATTTGGGTCGAACACAACTCTGCACACTTGCCACCTCATCTAATCACATACGTCCAATCAAAATCAAGTTGTTTTTTTTATACATGTTGCCATATGTCTGGTTTGAAAAACCAAAAACTCAACATATACCTAATAAATAGTTTAACCCACTTTCCACGAGGCATGGCAATAGGCAAGCTAAGGTTGGCCCAGCTTAACCCTAGCAAAGTTCCGGTACTTTTTAAGCCCTAGTGCTAGCCCTAATCAGGTTGAAAAGGCCATGCTTTAACCCTAGCCCTCTGAGGTTGGGCCGTACTAAGCTTTATATGAAAAAGCATAAAGCAATCAAGATTTTCAAATTATAGGTTTAATTCAATATTTTTTAATATCTTCCATCCACGATAGATATTACATAAAATGGTTGGATGTAAAGCAATCAAGATTTTCAAATAGGTTTAATTGAAGATTTTTTATTTTTATTTATTATTTTTTTTTAAAATATCTTCCATAAACAGTAGATCTTACCTAAAATGGCTGGATGGTTGAAACATGACCCTGATTCCAACTATTGCCTTTAGCCACGTGTTTCTAATGAAAACCATTGAAAAGTGTCTTTCAAACCATTGTGAGGATAGCTCACTTAATGAATGAATCAGGCCATTAGGCCATCAGGCATAGCCAAGCCTTTCATCATTGACCCTGGATTGGGAACAGGCTTATATTTTAAGCCCAGGCTTATCTATTAGTATCCATACCATCCAAATTGTGGGTTCCAATGTGAATGGATTGTGTCATTGTGTACGGTTGAAAAGTCGTGACATTGATTTAAATGAGTGGTAAACTAACATAAAGCTTCAAATGGCAACTTACACTCACTCCTACACTTAATCATACACACTTACACAAGTACACTCACACTGCCCATTTACCAACACACCCAATTCACCAAGATCTGCTACCTGTTTGGAATGATCCTGAAGATGAATGGTCTAGTTTAACTAATCTCCAAGATGAGTGGTTTGGTCTGATGGATGTCAAAGATTAAAAGCTTTATTTAATCAATTTTGAAGATGAACATGTTGGGGGCCTTGCACAAAACCTTAGGATCTAGCCTCCCAAAAACAAAATCAAATATGGAATAAAATGCATGAATAAATCAAAGCATAAACCACGCGACACAAGAAATTTTTATGTGGAAAACCCTTAAAGAGGTAAAAACAACGGGACCTCATCCAGATCAACAATTCACTATGAAGTAGAACGTTACAACCTTCTTCACTCACGTAGGAGTGGATAAACAATAAGAGAAACAAAAAAAATGGAGAGATCTCACCGATCACGAGGATGCAGAAGCGCTGAGACGTGATCTGTGAAGTAAATCACCTCTACGAGCAGAATCTCCCTTCCACAAGGTTCCTCTTTTTTTCTTTCTTCTTTTTCTTCTCTCTCTCACCTTTGATAGCCCTAAGCTCTCCTAGAAAACCTTTAGGAAACCTTTTGAATCTAAAATAGAATATCCTAATCCCGTTTTGGAACCCCTTAAATAGATAACCGTTGGAATTAGAGTCACATAAGGAAACTGCGCATAAGCGGAGGAATTAGAGTCCAATAAAGAAACTGCGTTACCTCTCCTCTGATGAAAACCCCATCAGAACAATCTAACTGGATTGACCTTGAAGATTGATAGTCTAATTAGAATTATGTTAAAAATCAAACATATGATTGGGCTAATCTCAAAGATGAACAATTTAATTCATCGATTTTGAAGATGATAATTGGACCACTTTCAGAGATGAATAGTTTGATTGGACTAATCTTGAAGATCAATGGTACAATTGGATCGATCGCAAAGATCAATGGTATAATTTCACACTAACTCAAAGATTAACAATTTGATTGTACTGATCTCTGAGGTTATATTTATATTTTGACCTATCATGAAGATCAATAATATTATTGGATCGTTCTCAAAGATGAACAATCTAATTTCACCAAATATTTCAAAGATAAACAGTTTAATTAGATTGATCTTGAAGACAAAACGAGGTGGTTGGATGAATGTTGATTATCAATAGCCTGTTGGACCCATCTTGGAGATGAACAATCTGATTTCACCGATATGAAGAATTCAATTGGATTGATGTAGATGATCAAAAGGCTAATTGTACCACTCTTGAAGATCAATGATTTGATTATACCAATCTTGAAGTTCAATAGTATAATGGGTAATCAAACCATTAATCTTCAAATCTAGGCCTAACAGATCATTCATCTTCTAATTTAATCAAATCAGACTATTCATTTTCAAAGTGGGTCTATTCAGATGTTGATCTTCGAGATCCATCCAATCAAGCCATTTATCATTGAGATCAATCAAATCCGACGTTCATCTTCCAAATAGGTGAAATCAGCCTGTTTATCTTTGCAGTCAAACAATCAGACAACTCATCTTTAAAATAGGTGAAATTAGACTGGCAGGTCCAATTAAATTGTTGACCTTCATGATTGGTCCACTCAGATTGTTCATCTCCGAAACTAGTTGAATCAAAGTGTTCGTCTTCATACTTCATATCTATCTTCTAAATCAGTTAAATTATAGTTGCTCTTCAATATTTGTCCAATTTAACCATTCACATCTTTGATCAGGCTTATTCAACCATTCAATTTTGAAATCAGTGATATTAATTTATTCATCTTCAAGATCAGCCTAATTAAACAGCTGATCTTTGAGATCGGTCTAATCAATTTGATCATCGTAGAGTTTGGTCTAGTTTGACCATTCATCTTCAAAATTGGTCAAATCAAATAGTGCATCATTTTGAGATAGATCAAATTAAATCATTAATCTTTGAGACCGATCCAATCAGACGGTTAATCTTGGTGTAACCATAGTTAGCAAAACTCCATTTTAAACATCATATTTTGAAGAAAAAGAAAAGTTTGTATGATTTCTTGAACATTTAAAATTATGTACAATTCAAAAGATAGGGAAAAAATCTCTTTGTAAGCAAACCAAATTGATTAATTTTTCAAGAAACACAATTTTTTAAAATAAATTTTTATAGGTGATTTAAAAATAGAGATTGGTTATTTCTAAGCTATACACGAGTCGAGCTAGCTCAGTCATCTCACTCGACTCAATTCGGAAAAGTTTGACTCACCTCGGCTTGAAACTAGATTCAGATGAAGTCATAAAATGCCTTAACGAAGTGTTGTTTCTTGGACTACCCTCATATCAGGGTACTTTCAAAATAGGTATTCAAGGGAAGATCAAAGAAAAAAAAAACTTTAAGGCATAAAGATCTTGATGCTACTCACCGAGTGTTTGATGAAATGTCATAAAGTGTTGTTACTAATTTGTATTCAAAGTGTGGGAGATTGAATGTATAATTTATGCATTTGAGAAAATGTTGTATATGCTTGAACTCGGCTCGAGCTGGCCCAAGCTGTTGACCAGACCGAGCTAAGCTAGCCAATAAGGCTCGAGGTACGAACCAAGCCGAGTTCGAGCTGAGGTTGACCACTAGTCATGCCAAGTTGAGCTGTACCAAGCTTGACTCGGTTCAACTGGTGTACAGCTCTAGTGGTTACCATTTGCTTAATAGAATATAATAGAAAGTAAAATTATTATTTTTAAAGTGGAGATAGATAGTTTATGTAAGGATTACTCAAAATTTTTTTATTACCTATTATATGATTACCACATGTATTGAAATCTATATATTTTAGTTGAAGTTTTGTATTTTAAACTTATTTATTTACAACACGTCCCAGGTCCAACAGGTTGGACGACAAGGTATGGTCCACTCTATAACTTCGAACTTGTTAAATGCATGTAAAATCTAATCCTTCTAACAACTTTTATCTACTAATCACATGGACCACACCATGAAAACAATACATACCCATTGATAAATACCAAAATAAAAATGTGTGCCTTCACGAGCGATGCTGAATACCTCTGTAGGACGCCGATTTTCGAGAAAGCCTTTCGCAGGAAGTGGAAGTTCCTGCCCATGATTCTGCATGGCCCACTACGATGTTTGTAAGAAAGCCACTCCGTCTGTCCATTTTTCGAGTTCATTTTAGGACATGCGATAAAAAATGAAGAGGATCAAAAACTCAAGTGGGCCACACGAGAGGAAATAGTGGCGATTAGTAACCACCTTTGAAACATTTATATGGCCACAAAAGTTTTGTATCGGTTTAATTTCTTAGTTTTTTCACTTTATCTCAGTGAAAATGACTTTATAAATGGTTTGGATGGAATATAAACATCAAAGTGGATCCTGGGAAGGTTCCAACGGTAGGAATTCCTTTCCCCACTGTTTCATCTCGAATGGCATACTTGAGTTTTGGATCCTCATCATTTTAGGTCTCATGTGCTAAAATAATCTCGAAAAATGGATCGATGGATTAGATTTCTAACAAACATCACAGTGGGCCCCACCATCTTGCAAGAGGCTTTCGTAAGAAATCTGGTCCACTTCTGTACAAGGTGATTCTCGTGGTTGAGATTGGATGCGGATTTCCTGCAAAAGCCTTTCGCAGGAAGTTCCAACGCTGGAAACTTGGGTGGGGCTCAAGATGATGTTTTTGAGAAATCCACTCTGTACATCCATTTTTCGGAGCTCATTTTAGAACTTGAGAATGATCCAATACTCAAGTGGGCTGCACTACAGTAAAAGGTGGGTTGGAAAATTCTCACCGTTGAAAACTTTTTGAGGTAGAAAGTGATGTTTACATGACATCCATACGGTTAATAACGTCATTTCTACTGGGATAAACTGAAAACACAAATATTAGCATGACATCCATACTGTTAATAACATCATTTCTACTGGGATGAACTGAAAACACAAATATTAGCCTAATTCAAAACTTATGTGGCCCCACAATATTTCAACTGTGTATATTCAATACTTAAATTTTAGGCCAACTTGAGTATTGGATACAGTTCATTTTTACTTATTATCTTAAAAATATATCGGAAAATAGATGGCCAGGTGGATTTCCCAAAAACATCACATTGGGCACCACCTAAGCTTCCAGCACAGGAACTTCCTGAGAAAGGCTTTCGTAGGAAATCCGCATCCGATGAGATTGCTTAGTGGACAAGTTAGCTATTTTACACCCACATGAAAAGTTGATAGTTATCTATACACATATATTAAAGCTAAGGTCCCCACCTTTACCCAATATTAGCCATCACATGAGTCCCACCATGCAGATCCAAATCTTCCATCCACCATGTAGATCCAAGCCATCCATCAAATAAATTCCACATCTAGATGCACTTTACCAAAATTTTGGCTGGGCCATTCACTACGTAAGCTACATTTATGGAGTAAATGGATGGATAAAGAAGGAAAGGCAAGGTTCCAAGCCGGCATTTCCAACCCACTTTCCTGCGGTGTGGCTCACTTCTGTTTTGGATCTGTTTTTTCTTTTATTTATTTATTTATTTATTTATATTATCTTGCATGGTAAAATGACATGGAGAAATTGACCGAGCAGATGTAACATGCTCATCATCGTGGGCCCCACGGAGCTTTGGGTTGTAGGGGCTCAATAGAACAGGAGTTACATGCGACTGGCCCATACAATGCACCGAGAATTTAAGGCTTGTTCGGTTTTCAAATTTCTTATAAAGTATAAAATGCAAAGTAAATAAGCTATCATTATTATTTTTAAATGTTAGTTTGTCATAAAATCAAGATTTAAATATACTCTCCCAGGAAATAGGTAAAGTAAATTATAATTATTAAAATTTTATATTAAAACTATCATTTTTTATAGTGATTTGTGGGTGAATAGTAAAATCATCATCATAGTCAAATGTAAGTGATGTCATCACAGAATAACAAGAGTAAATAATTATTACCCATTTTCTGTCATTTATTGTTATAATTAGATAACCAAATGAGCCCTAACCATATATTCACTTTTGAGAGATGATACGGTACAAAGCGGATTAGGTGCAGCCCGGCCTCGCTTAAGACGGTATGGCCGTATAGTGGGGCCAACATGGATGTATGCATTTTATAATGACACCCTCCATCATTTTTTCCATTAATTTTATGGCATGAGCTCAAGAAAAAAAAAGTAGATCCAAATCTCAAGTGGACCATAACAAAGGAAATAACAGTGATTAGCCATTAAAAATTTCAGATCAAATTAATATTTGTATTTTCCCATTCAACGAGGTTTTTTTTTAACTTTATCAATAGGTTGGATGGAAAATAAAATTACACCCTAGAAAGTTTTTAATGGTGGAGCCTTCAATGACCACTATTATCTATATTATGGTCCTACTTACATGTGGATTTGCTTCATGTTTGGACTCGTTACGTAAAATTGGCTGCCTCATGTCTCATTACCTAAAATGGAAGGACGGTATGGATATAAAATAGATACATAAGGGGGCGTTGGACGCATGGGTTTAAATGGGATTAGGTGGGAGTGGGTTTTAAGATCCATGGATGGTTGCAATGTCCTGTTTGGGACTCACGTAATGTATGAGTTGTGAAGCCCCTTCTTGGAATCAGCGCCTGGGGCAAGGGTTTTTGTAATCTTACTTTGGGTTTCGTGTGGTTAGTGGTCGGTGCTATGTGGACCCCACCATGATGTATGTGTTTTATCCATGTCATCCATCCATTTTGAAATATAATTTTAGGGCTTAATCCCAAAAATGAGGTAGATATAAATCTCAGGTGGACCACACCAAGGGAAAACAATAGTGATTGAATTACACCATTAAAAACCTCCTAGGGCCAATTGTGCGGTCCACTTGAGATTTGGATCAAACTCATTTTTAGGCTCATACCATAAAATGACATGGAAGAATGGGTGAACGGCATGGATGAAACACATACATTATAGTGGGGCCCACAGAGTACCGACCGATGGTGGCAAACGAGAAGCCAATCCATTTCCCAAACATGAAGTGGGATGGCCTCCAAGCCATGGGATTAGATGACAATCGCAAAGACAGTGTAATCATTACATTTTGGTAATTCCATCCCACTTAAACCCATCTAATCCCATGCTCCAAACACCCCTTAGAGGTGGCCCCATGGTAATGACCATGGCCCCACCGTGGATTGCATCATATCATGCTGTCACTAGCTCGGAACGGGCAGTATATAGGTTGGCTCTAGGGCTATACATCGAGCCGAGTCAAGTCGAGGTGGGCCAAGCTTGGCTTGATTCGTGCATGCTATACTCGAGTTCGAGCTCGAGCTCGCGCTCGCCCTCGAGCTCGACATTGAAGCTTGGCTTGTTTGCCAAAGCTTTCGAGTTGAGTTCGAGTCGAGCTAGTGGTTCGAGTCGAGTCGAGTTTATCTTGAGTTGAGTCGAGTTTAGCTCGGTAGGGTAAGGGAAAGAAAAAGAGAGAATGGGGTCGGGTAAGGTTTTTTAGTAAAAACTTTTAATTTTTAACTTCTTTTTTAAAACTTATATTATATATATATTATATATATATATATATATTATATATATATATATATATATATAATATATATATATATATATATATATATATTACTCGAGTCGAGTCGAGCTTGAGCTCGAGCTTCGACTCAAGACAAGTTCGAGTGGAGTCGAGTTAAAATACACCATGGTCGAAATTAGATTGAACTCAACTCGAGCTTCAATAAACAAGCTCCACTCGCTTTGAGTGGCCTTTCAAGCCGAGTGGATCTGAGTAGAGTCGAGCTGAGTCGAGCGAGCTTTTCTAGCTAGCTTGACTGTTGTACAGCCCTAGTTGGCTCCAGCTGTTCATCCCTTTTTCTCATGTCGTTTTAAGCATGAGCATAAAAATGAGGGCCCAGTGGATCGTATCACAATTTATCTGACATTTAATGTTTTGTACATTTAATGCAACCAAGCTTATTATTGGGTGTGATATAATTGAGCATTGGATTTACTTCATTTTTGTGTTCATAACTTAAAATAATACGATGGATGGCATATGCTTGAAGAGCCCAACCTCATGACTAACCTTTATATCGCTTTCTTCAATATTCCCCGCTGAATGCTCGTCACTTACTTAATTTCATATTCTACCGTTGCTTGAAGGACCACCAAATAGATGTATAAAATTGTCCAATAAATTCTATTATTGAAACATAAGCCATCCATTTTATATACTCATTGATGAACGGACAAGATTCATACATATCTCTGCCACGTATTTTATAGACAGGTAGATCTACCAATGAGGTGTCTAGCCCCACCGTAGATTTCTGCTCTTCCAGATGTTCCTTCCACGCGATATCAACCCAAACGATTCCAAACACGCAAAGGCCGACAAAAGCTGAACTCCAGCTGCTGCACGTGATTGGATTCGCTTCTCACATATAGCAACAAGCTACACATTTAAAAAGATCCAAGCCGATCATCAGCGATATACCGTTGGATACTTGCATTATCTAAAAACTTACACTGATCGGATTTACATATGGGCTGTAAAAAATGTATTAGATATTGACCATTGGCCAGTTTCTTTCAGCCCTCCATTTATTTTAAATGCGTTGGCTGCCCCAGATTGATTTTTGAGACAACGGATGTACATGTGGAGTCCGTCTGACGAATCGATTGGATCTGTCAGACGTGGCGACGTTGATGCTGTGAGTGGAGAGCGTCAAGACACCTGACTCGTTCTTCAACAACTTCGGATAATTGCTTTTATCGAACTGCCTTTTTAGCACCCACCGTGACGTTTCTTTGTCATCCATGCCATCATAAGTGTTTAGCATCAGTTAATATATATTTCTCTCTATTTATATTTTGGTTTCATGAATATAATAATACTTTATGGATATATTTTATACATATTTTATTGTAAAATGAATCTAAAAACTTGGATTAAAAAGAATGTTAAAAGTATGAATTTGATGCTCAAGAATCACAAAAGCAAAGGATGGATCTTAGAATGTCAAGATTGAAGATTTCAAGACCCCAAGATTCAAGGACCAAGTGAATAAAGAAGGAAGTCAAAAGTGCAAAGTGCAAAAATTCACAGAATCTAAACTTCACTGTCTATGTCTTGGACCACCGTTTGATGACATCGAAGCCAGTATTTGATGACATCGAACACGGGTCGATGACATCGAATAATTACATAAAAATTGAGTTTAGTCGCTGGACAAATTGGATGCATTTCTCGATGACATCGAAGTCATGTTCGATTGCTCGAAGACCGGTTCAATGACATTAAAGGAGTTCAATGATATCGAGAGTTTTGTGAATTTTTGGAGCAACTCGTTGGAAAATTCTGCACATATTCTCAATTACTCGAACACCATTTGATGACATCGAAGGCAGTTCGATGATATCGAAGGTATGTTCGATGACATGAAAAGTTACGCAGTGTAAAAAGGCGCGACTTTTGGATTCAAGTTATGCTCGATGACATCGAAGGCGATACGCAGAGTGCGTAAATTTAAGGCGGTTTATAAAGACGGCAGGATAAAGGCTATAAATATGGGTTCTTTGAGGAGTTCTAAAGAGAGAATTAAGTTTTCAGAAGCAGAGGCAAAGGGTGAAGCAGCCTCCCAAGAGTTTTTCTTCATTCCTTCTTTATTTTTAATGTTTTCTTTAAGGGTTTTAGTTTCAATCAAGTTTATGATTAACTAAACCTCTTAGCTAAGGGTAAGAAGTGAAGCTTGTAGCATGTTGGGATGATTTTCTTGATTTAATTCTTATTTTTCTTTAACCTCATTGATTTCTAGTTTGAATTTAAGGAATTTTTTAGTTTTCTATAATTTATTGCGACTCAAATTACAATAGATGTTGTGATAGCTTTGAATATCTTCTTTCCTGTTTTAAGATTGTGAGATTGGTAAATCCTGTTGCTCATCATTGTCTCCTGGGCATGGTGGGATAATAGAATCTCTTCCAATCATCACAATACTCCTTCATTAAGGACTAGGTCCATGAAAAGTTCAAAGATTTGATTTTCCAATTGGATAGGACAGGACTCCAATTCCAATTGAGTTTCCTGAATCAAGTGAGGTAGTATCCTGATAGCTACAAGTGGATCCTTGGCACCCAAGTTCCCCTTTCAATTGATAGTTTTAATCAATATCATTCACAATTACTCCCTTTTATTCCAGATTTATGTTTAGATCTTTTTCTTTTTCTAATTCTAGTTATTTTTAGAATACGTACAAGTTTAGTCCATATGGATTTGACCTCGGTCTCACCAAATTATTACTACATCGCGACCCTGCACTTGGGGCTGTGAATAAGTTTTTGGCGCCGTAGCCGGGGACTACAGCTACATTCTTCTAAGATTAATTAGCATTGGAATTAGGTTAAAATTATGTTTTGTAGAATCCTAACATAGCAACTCTAATCGGGTAACTTCTCTCCAACTTTATCTTATCTTTTTAGATTTCTTATTTACTATAGTTCTTAGTTTTCCTTTTTAGTTTTTAGTCGTTTAGAATTGTAGGGATGCGAGTGTTTCATGCCCAATTGGGTTCATGATAACACTCTCCGTCTCTTGAGTGAAGGAGGATTAGTTGAAGGGTTGTCTATCCATCACCGAATTAGACACCACTTAAGATCCTCTGAGTCAGTATAAGTTATGACTGCACATCAACCTCAACACCCAGTTGAGGAGGCCCAGGATGAGAATGAGATGCATCATGCACCCTTGCCTCGTACTCTACGAGATTATTTACAACCAGTGGGGGTGAGTACACCTTCTTGCATGATATTCTCATTGAATGTAGGAACTGTGAATGTTAAACCGGGGGTGATTCAAATCATTCCTAAGTTTCATGGACTAGAATCTGAAAGTCCATACTTGCATATGAAAAAGTTTGATGAGATAATATCTACATTACACTTCCCAAATGTGTCTGAGGGCACAATTAGACTGAAATTGTTCCCTTTCTCCTTGAAAGAAAAGGCTAAGTCGTGGTTACATTCCTTAAGACCACAGTCTATTGGCACATGGGCTAAGATGACAAGGGAGTTCCTTAAAAAGTTCTTCCCGTATCATAAAACAAATACCTTAAGGAAAGCAATCATGAATTTTGCACAAAAAAAGGACGAGACATTCTTCCAATGTTGGGAGCGATATAAGGATCTCATAAATTCATGTCCACAACATGGCTGCAAAACATGGCGAATAACAAGCTTCTTCTATGAAGGATTGACCTCACCCATGCGTCAATTTGTGGAGATGATGTGTAATGAGGAATTCATGAACAAGGAAGACGATAATGCATGGGATTATTTTGATAAACTTGTTGAAAACGCTCAATCGTGGGATACCTCTTCAAGAACCACCACTTCTAAGCCTACTCAATCAAAGGAAATGAGAGAAATTTATATTTTAAAAGAGGAAGATTATACAAATGCAAGAGTGGTCAATCTCACAAGAAAAGTCGAGGCCATGAAACTTAAGAAGACAGAACATATCAAACCCGGTAAGGTTGTGGAAGTTGTTTGTGGTATTTGTGCTTGCAACATACATACAACTGAAAATTGTCCAACAATTCCTACTTTTTAAGAAATATTGAATAAGTAATTGAATGTCGTGACCAAAGACCTTTTAGTGGATGCACCTCTAATATATACAATTCTAGCTAGAGGAACCATCCAAATTTCAGTTGGAGGAACGGAAAAATGGCCAATCCGCAAGAGGCCTTTACTCAAATTCTTAATCAAAGTAAACCTCGAGAGGATACGATTCTAAACCATATCCAAAATCAAGAGCTCTTCAATCAAGGCATATTACAAGCATTCCAAGACCTTACTAAGGTCATACAAAAGATTTAGTCACACTTAACAATTAGGGAGAAATGGACTTTTCTAGCCCAACCTCTCCCCAATCCGAAGCCACAATGTGAAATCAGTAACCCGATCTCTTCCAATCAACATGTGGAACAAGCCAAATCCATTACCACTCTTAGAAGTTGAAAGAAAATTGATAAAATCATCCCGACAAAGGCTAAGAAGCCTAAAGACCTGGAAGAATCTGAGAAGGATGATGGACATAGCGACATCTCACATGAGATAGAACCAGACTCCCAAAATAAACTGATTGCGCCATTCCCACAACGGTTGATTACACCAAAACCTCTAATTAACTCTCAGGATATTTTAGAGGTGCTTAAGCAAGTGAAGGTCAACATCCTTTACTGTATGTCGTTAAACAAATCCCTTCATATGTCAAATTTTTGAAAGATCTATGCACTAATAAAAGACGGCAAAACATACAAAAGAAAATCTTTTTGACAGAAAAAAGTGAGTGTCATCCTCAAGCAAGATGTGCCACAAAAATACAAAGATCCCGGTACCCCAACTATCATTTGTGTAATTGGGAATCATCGGATTGACCATGCACTTCTTGACTTGGGGGCAAGTGTAAATCTAATCCCTTACTCGGTTTACGAACAATTGGGTCTAGGTGAATTAAAACTCACCCGGACCACATTACAACTTGCCGATGGATCAGTTCGTGTACTGAGACGGATGATTGAAGATGTGTTGGTCTAGGTTGATAAATTCTACTATCTAGTAGATTTTATTATTCTGGATACTCAACTCATCATAGAGGTGAGCACTCAGATACCCATCATTCTTGGTCGCTTATTCCTTATTACATCAAATGCCATCATTAATTATAGGAATGAAATTATGAATTTATCTTTTGGAAATATGACATTGGAGTTCAATATATTTTTCGATTTGAGCAAACAGTCAAAGGATGAGGACGATACCCACGACATTAATATGATTGATACTTTCGTGGAAGATAAAGAACTTCAACTCTATACTCTGACCCTCTAGAGACGCGCTTGGCCCACTCCCTTGATTTAGATGATAAAATGATTAGGGAGGTGGATGCCTTGCTTGATGTTGCACCGGTACTTAAAGTTAACTGGTGGAAGCCACAATTTAAGAAATTGCCCCAAACCGATGTAATGCCTCTACCGTCTAGCCTCAAAGCACCGAAGCTTGACCTAAAACCTTTGCCCACTAATCTTAAATATGTCTATTTAGGTCAAAATGAGACATACCCGGTGGTGATTTCTTCCCACCTTGAGAAAGAACAAGAGAGTATGCTTATTTCTACTCTTATCGAGCATAAAGGAGCCCTTGGATGGTCGATTGCGGACCTCAAGGGAATTGACACTTTGATTTGTACTCACTGCATTCATCTTAAGGATAATGCGAAAACCTCCCAACAACCACAATGTCGATTAAATCCAAATATGAAGGAAGTAGTTAAGGTTGAGGTACTTAAGTTGTTGGGTGTGGGTATCATAATGAACTCGTACCAACTAGAGTTATTATTGGTTGGAAAATGTGCATTGAATACAGAAAATTAAATATTGTCACAAGGAACGACCACTTTCCTTTGCCCTTCATTGATCAAATTTTGGAAAGGCTAGCTGGTCACTCTTATTATTGTTTCCTTGACGGCTATTCGGGCTACAATTAGATAGAGATAGCCTATGAAGATTAGGAAAAGACCACATTCACATGTCTGTTTGGCACTTTTGTTTACCGAAGGATGCCATTCGGACTGTGTAATGCCCCATCACTTTTCAGCGATGCATGTTGAGTATATTTTTAAACATGGTGGGGCAATATTTAGAAGTCTTCATAAACGACTTCTCTGTTTTTGATCCATCCTTCAACGAGTGTTTGAAAAATTTTAAATGTGTGTTGACACGATGTGAGGAGAAGAATTTAGTTTTGAATTGGGAGAAATACCATTTCATGTTCCCAAGGGAATAGTGCTTGGACATATAATTTCATCCAATGGAATCGAGGTAAACAAGGCTAAAATTGACCTTATGTCTTACCTACCTCCACCCAAAAGCATACGTAACGTACGATCCTTCTTAGGACATGCGAATTCTATAGACAATTCATAAAGGACTTTAGCCATCTTTCTCGTCCTTTATATAATCTTATTCAAAAGAATATACCATACGAGTGGACTGAGCAATGCCAAGATGCTTTCACTAAGCTCAAGGCTATGTTGACTACTGCTCCTATTATGAAGCCACCCAATTGGAGCATCCCTTTTGAGATTATGTTCAATGCATCTAACTATGCTATTGAGGTGGTGTTAGGCCAGAGAAAAGAGAAGAAGCCCTATGTAATTCACTATGCGAGTAAAACTCTAAATTCTGCCCAAGTGAACTACTCTACTACGGAGAAGGAGCTCTTAGCCGTAGTGTTCGTTTTGGACAAATTTAGGTCATACTTGATCGGATCCAAGATCATCATTTACACTGATCATACGGCGCTGAAGTACCTTCTTTCTAATAATGATGTTAAGCCCGCTGGATAAGATGGATCCTCCTACTCTAAGAGTTCGACACAGAAATACGAGACAAAAAGGGAGTGAACGTAGTGGTTGACCATCTCTCTAGGCTTGATCTTTCCGATTCCCTTGAACCAACACCGATAAACGACATGTTCCCTGATGAAGAATTGTTTAAACTCTCCTAATTATCTTGGTTTGTTGACATTGCGAATTATCTTGCCATAAGTTTCACGCTAACATATTGGACTATGCAAGATAAGAAGAAATTCTTCGCTAAGGTATGTAAGTTTTTCTGCGATGATCCTTATCTATTTAAATATTGCCTGAACTAAATTTTAAGGAGATGTGTGCCAGACAATGAACATCAAAGTGTTATCTCCTTTTGTCACTCTCAGGCCTGTGGTGATCACTTTTCTGCTAAAAAGACAATGGCCAAAATTCTGCAGTGTGGCTTTTAGGCTTATATAAAACTTTTGTGGACATATAAATATTTCAACGATGGTCACTAAATCCTCACTGTTTCCTCTCATGTGACCCATTTAAGTTTTGGATACACCTCATTTTGTACTGCATGTACTAAAATGAGCTCAAAAAATGGATGGACTGGATGGATTTCTCAAAAGAATAGTAGTGGGCACCACCCTGAATCCTTGCACAGGAACTCGAGAAAGCCGAAGTCCACATCCTTAGTAGGGCCCAACTTTATGTGTATATTATATGTCTACACCATCCATCTATTCTTCTAATCATTTTAGATTGAACAACGTACCATTAAAAATTTCTAAGGGCACACCTTAATGTTTTCATATATTTTATTTGCCATCCAATCTGTTAACAATAAGTCTGAATGAAAGATATAAACAATTATCAGCCTGATCTAAAACTCATGGCCCACTAATGGTCAATCAACATTGTTTCTTATGGTATGGTCCACCGGATATCAGTTTTTGGATAATGTCCTAAAATGATCTTTAAAAAAATAGATGAAGAGGGTGGATAATGAATACACACATTAGGCACATTGCAGGTAAATAGAAGAAAACCAGAAGTATTGACATATAGAGCTTCCATGGTCCCATGCACCGTGATGTATATGTCTTATCCACGATCGTACATCTATTTTGAAAAATAATTTTAGTGCATGAGCTAAAAAATGAGGCAAATTGAAGGTTCAAGTAGACCACACCACATGAAGTAGTTGGGATTGAAAGCTTACCATTGAAAACCTCTTGGGACCCTGGAAGTTTTGGATCAAACTGACATTTATTTTTTCCCTTCACACAGGCCTGTGTGGTCATAAGTAGGGCTAAAAGTCGAGCGGGTTCAACCCGACCGACCTATGGTCGACCCGATATTGGGTTGGGCTTGGGCAGAATGCATCGGGTTTGGTCTTGCACTTGGGCTATACAAACACCAACCCGATAAAACTTGGGTGTCGTCACGAGTTGAGGTCTCGGGTTGCCCAATCCAACATAAACCTGATTGATGTATAAGTTACTTAAAAATTATAATTGAGCGCGGATCGACTGTATCGAAGGCACATGAGATTCCAGTGTTGCTGGGTCTCATCAGTCCACGTCATTTCCGATGACTCAATGTTGAGGGTCAAATATTGCATATCAGACCCCAGTTATTTCCTAGATTTACGAACATGGTACTGTTTAACGGCCCGATTTAATCGTGTTTGTGATGCAAGGTGTATTTACGAGCTTGGACTGAAAATTGGTATTAAAAGCATGGATTTGATGCTCTGAAGCCACCAAGGCAAGGGACGGACCACAGGAGACCGAGATCGATAGATTTACACTCCAAAGATTCGAGAAAATCAAGAAATTGAAGTTCAAGTGGCCTAAAAAGGGTCCAGAATGCGAGATCACGGGGTTCTCACCATCCGTTTAGCTCGAAACTTTACAAACGGCCTGAAGACCATAAACTAACCGTACACGTCAAATTTCAGCCATTGAATCCCTCTGGAAGTGACCCAACGGACAGATCAGCCCCCATATTAGCAATCTGGGGCCCACCTGATCGCTGGATACGCTTCAATTTTGGACTCAACGTCTTAAATGAGCTGGCGAAACGGATGGATGGAGCGGATTCCATATATACATCAAGGTGGGACCCGCTTTACATAAGTGGAGTGCACAAAGATTGTGCACTCGTCGTGCACCAAGCAAGTGAAGTCGGTCAACATGGTGTTGACCGACTACAGTTCAAAAATGGCAGTTGTCGTTCTCTGTTTGAAATAGGGGCATCTGTTGAACGTCAGTGAGCCACCATCATCATCTAGATTGATGATCCGAACCGTTCAATGCATCCAAGGGGGGGCGTCGACCATAGCCATGGCGACCATTTGCATCAATGCACGCGCATACAGGAAGAGAGCATTCAAATAGAAATAGACGTTGTAATAAATTAATATGTGGGCCACACCAAATCCAACCAAAAACTGACTATTCCCGACTGATTTTTTGAGGGGCATTCGATGGACGAAGTGGATTTCTCATACGCCGAAGAAAGTGGGCCCCACCAAGCATCAGCGAGCCCCCTACGTAAAGCCTCGCACGCTCGAGAAATCAGGACATTCCGGGCGGTTGTGCGTCCGAGGGCTGGTTATGGCCTTGATCTGAACCGTCTAAATGATAGAGAGAGAAGCTTCATCTACTTCTACGCTGGTAGAATTGATCGAAAGATGAACAGCAGGCTACACGAAGTTTCTGATCACAGGGCGCATAAGCTAAACCACCTCTTTCGTTGCCGGGAAAGGCAGGCAGTTCTCATGCTGCGTAAGGAGATCTTCTCCACGCACTGACTCCAGCCCTTACTCCCTCCCAACCAACATCAGCTATAAAAGAAAGAGGAGAAGTAAGAGAAAGGGAAGCCTTGGACGTGAAGTGCAATAGAGAGAGAGAGAGAGTTATTAGTTTAGATTTTTCTTTTTGTTTTCCTGTTTTTCTTTTTCCTTGATTTCTTTTCCTAAGAGAATTTAGCTAATCCTAGTTATGGCTAGCTAAACCTCATAGCTAGGGCTAAGATGTGAAGCTTGTAGCGTGATTGGGGGTGTTAGTTTTGTTTTGATTTATGTTTATTGAACTCTCATGAATTCTAGTTTGCTTATAAGGAATGTTTTTAGTTTTAATGGTTTATTGTGACTCAAATTACAGTAGATCTACGATAGCTTGAGATATTCTCTTTTCATGCATTGAGATTGTGAACTTAGGAAACCCATTGTTCACCATCGTCTCATGGGCATGGTTGGGTGATGGAACCCTTCGTAACTTTCACAATTCTCTCATGATTGGCTGTGAGATTGGTAAATTGTTGTTGTTTGCCATAGTCTCCTGGGCATGGTTAGGTGACGGAATCACTTCCAAATCTTCGCCAATCTTATCTGTTGATGATTAGATTTGTGAGAAGTTCAGAGATCTGACAAATCTCTTCTTACCAATTGGATAGGACATGACTCTGACTCTAATTGTGTCCTTGAATTATGCAATGTATCTTCCCAATTGCTACAAGTGGATCCTCGACACCCTAGTTTCCTACCTCTAATTTCTCTAAGTTTTAAATAAATATTTCACCATTATTCCCTCAATTTCATTCGATTTAGATTTCATCTTAGTCTAGTTCTACTTAATTTCAGATTACGTACATGTTTCAGTCCCTTGGGATTCGACCTCGGTCTCACCGAGTTTATTACTACATCACAACCCTATACTTGGGGAGTGAACAAGTTTTTGGCGCCGTTGCCGGGGATTGACGGCTATGATTCTCTGAAATTAATTGGTTTTAGAATTAGTTTAAGATTAGGATTTTACTAACTTTAGTTTTAAAATTTTCTTTCTATTTGATTTTTAGAACTAACTTTCCTATTTTGTAGGGTTGTTGATAGATCTTCTAAATTGGTAACTTTGTCCTAACTTCTCTACTTTCTTTATTTTTTAGATTAGGTCTTATCTCCTAGATACTAACTTGGTTTGTTTTGTTTTACAGGATCTTAACATAGGAACTTCTAATTTGGTAACATCCTTCTAACTTCTCCTCTGCTAACTTTCCATATTGCCGTAGGATTTTTCTTTTATTCTAAGATTAGACTCAGAGTTAGGGTTCTACCATGGAAGCGTGGGTACATGTATATGCTGAGATGGATAAGAGATATTGGGGAATGCTTGAGGGTTGTGGAATTCAACTTGTATCTCAAGATTTTTCTCCATCGAGAATTGACATTGAAAACCGACTAGAACGTTATGCTCCATCGATTAATAAGTCCATATGCGATCATAATTATGAGAATGTGGATTATTATCAACCATCATATTCTCCCACGTATGATCCATATGACTATAACTAGTGGAAACATCGAGATTGGGAAGATGAACCAGCAACATGTTATAATGATTATTCTCTTGGATCCCCTACCTTTGAGATCCAACCAGAAACAATTTAAGAGAATTCAATTTAAAATTTCTTCCAAAATCTAGAACTCAGCCAGCAAAATACACACCAAAGACTACAAGAACTTATAAAAGATATTCAACATGGGAGTTCACATGATGCGATTGTGGAAAACTCTGGAATTTGGAATGATGAGTTGGATTCCATTAATGCGCATACGGTTCAATTTCCCGATGAGTCAATCTCGATGACTGTCCAAAGGAATGGCCAAGAGATGTGGGTGTCTTTCAAATATAATGATGATGACACACTTCACTCACATAACACACTCAAGTTCAATGATGAGGAAGAGGTTAGTTTATGTGAACCTCAACCCAATATGGGAATAGATATGAGGAAAGCGATTCCATCCCAAGTATGCACTGCACTGAATTAGATTATGATGAGTATTGGGATCACGATCATGAACGTGCAGCCCCAGTTCCCCTGGAATTTATCTCAAGTTTGGTCCAGGTCAATGATCAGGAAGTACACGAAGTGAGCGGTCATAATGAGCTACTCCACTCACCTGACATGTATGATTTCAAAGTGGATGAGCTCCTTACAACTGACCCTTCTATCTCTTATGAGACATGTTTGGACCACTCCCCTGAATTGAATGATGATATGATCGGGAGATGGATGAGTTGCTCGATACGACTTTGGAATTTGAAACCACCCAGTTGAGGCCACCATCTGAATTTAATGATTCAATGCCTCTTCTGAGTAGTATCAATGAACAGAGTCCTCACATCAATACTTCGTCTACTGACCTTCAATCTGTTTGTGCAGGGCAAGAACAAGAGAGCATGCGTCTATCCACTTTCAGAGATGATGGAATCCTTGGGGAGATCATCATAAGCTTCAATGTGGAAAATAAGTCACTCTCAGCCGAATTCCCCAACTCGTTAGATGATTGCTTGGCACACTTTGTAGATTCAAATGATCCCATGATAAGAGGCATAGTGAATGCCTTGCAAGACAACATCTCGGTAGTCATCACTGACCGAGAGAACCCTTACTCTGAAGCCCCTTCTTCCACAGATCCTGAATGTTTACCATTAAGGGAGGAGGAGCTGAAAAAATTGAACCGAAGTCTGACACTTCGGAATGTGTCGAGGCTACATCACTTCCTGGAAATCTTTCAGAATTTTATATACTTGTAGTCTCTGATTCCCCATGGGAATTGAATCATATATACTTTGGATACCTCAGGCGAATCAACGACAATTTTTTGCTGAGGTAATTAAGTTTCTCTGGACATTCAGGCTCCAGGGCATCCAAGCTTGTTACAAAAAGGGCTTTTGGATGATCCTGTTAAGAAATCTACTGAGAAATTTATCCAGATATTGGTTGGAAGAGGAACCTTGCGACATGACTGAGTAGCTTTTCCCTTGTTTTCATATGACTAGGGTAGTTTGCTTTATGTCGTTCTAGGATAGTCAACTTTATGCCGTTAAGTTGGTTTGCTTTCTAAGTTGTTTTAGGATAAGTTGTTTTCGTTGGTTTCACTCTTGTGCTGACCCACTCTCACGCTGATATCTCTTTGGAAAAAGCCTCTTGAGTCCTTCGTCTAGGTACTATCTTTCCATCACTTCTCTTTGTTCACTCCCCAAGTATAGGGTTGTGATGTAGTAATAAACTCAATGAGATCGAGGTCAAATCCCAAGGGACTGAAACTTGCACGTAATCTGAAACTAAGTAGAAAAAGAACTAGACTAAGATGAAATCTAAATCGATTGAATTTGAGGGAATAATAGTGAATTATTAATATAAAATTTAGAGAAATCAGAGGTAGGAAACTAGGGATTCAGAGGATCACTTGTAGAGATCAGGGAGATCTTATGCTTGGTTCAAGAACTCAACTAGACTTAGAGTCCCATCTTCATCCAATTAAAGGGTGTAACCATGAAAATCAAAATTGAACTTCCTTTGATCTAGTTTTCAAGAGATGAAAGGTACAAGAATTAGAATGGATTCCATCACCAAACCATGCCCAGGAGACAAAGCAAACAACATAATTAAACTAATTGGCAACCAATCATCGATGTATGAAGGTTAGGAAGGGTACCGTCATCCGACCATGCCTAGGAGACGATGGTGAACAACACGCCTTCCCGACATCATAATCATAAAAAGGAAAGGAACGTGCTCAAAGCTATCGTAGACCCATTGTAATTTTAGTCATAACAGACCATTAAAAACTAAAATCATTCCCCTAATTAAACCAAAATCAACATCGGTTCAGTCTAAACAAAAGCATAAGCAAAAAGTCCCCCATCATGCTATAAGCTTCACCTCTTAGCCCAAGCTAAGAGATTTAGCCCATCACAGATATGGTGGACCAAAGACTCTTAAATAAACAAAACAACTAAAGAAAAAAAGAGGGAAGAAAAGAAAACTCTGGTGCCAAGCCTCCAAGGCTACCTTGATCCCCGATCTGATCCCCTCCTTCCTCTCTCAAACTCCCTTTTATAGCCACCAGGCGGTGGCTGCGTCGGTGGAAGTGGCTGTTGTAACAGAGTCGGAATCCCTCTGCTTACGCAGCGGAATCAAAAGAGAGGATCTACTCATCTATGATGATTGGTGGGCCCGAGATTGATGTCAGACAAGAAATCCACTCCGTCTAGTGGGTTCACGTCGTATTTTTTGTCTGAAATGGACCGATTAGGCTTGAATTCGGCATGGCCCATGAGATTTATGCTTCTACCGTTCGTCCTCTTTTTAGACAGTTAACAACAGATCTCTGTTGTTTCTTACAATTTATCACCTAGGCTTAGATAAGAGGACCCTTGGTCTCCTACTGGACGGTCCGGATTAGATCGTTAATGTCCGATGGTGGCCCACAGCACTTCGTCCGACGCCCAATGCGAAACAGAGCCACGTTGGCCTTTTCGTTATTGTCGTTGAGGCCATGATCGACGTAATCGCAGGGATCCAGTCCTTCCATTAGAATACTCATGAAAAACCATTCGGAAATGGATTGTTGGCTTAGATTAGGTGTGGTCCATCGTTCTGTTCATTTCACCGTCAATCTTCCATTCGGCTGAGATGCTCGCACGATTGCTTGCATGGTGGAGAAGGGACACCTAGGCGCGGGTTGTGGCTGCCCCACGGGACGAATGGACGGTTCTGATCATCAGAATACGTGATGGGTGGGGCCCACAAGCCAAAAATGGCCGGCGTGCATTAGACGCTATGCCTTTCTTGATTTGGAAGAAGAGAGTCGGTCGCTGACCGACCTTTTAGGTTCTAGTACGATGCAGGAATGCACCGCACCGCGCACACGCACCCCTACAGGTGGGCTCCACTGTGATGTTTAATAGAAATCCACTCTGACCATTCGTTTTTTATCAGCTCATTTAATGAGTTGAAACCAAAATTGAAGCATAACCAAATATCAGGTGGGCCCCAAATCGATAATTCATGGGCTGATCTGACCGTTGGGCCACTTTCACAAGGATCCAGGAGCTGAAATTTGACGTGTACGGTTCATTTATGGTCCTCAGGCCATGTATGAAGTTTCGAATCGAACAGATGCCTGTGATCTTGCATTCTGGCTGATTTTTGGGCTACTTGAGCTTCAATTTCTCAGTTTTCTCGGATCTCTGGTGTGTAAATCCATTGATCTTGGTCCCCTAGGGTCCGTCCATTGCCTTGGTAAATTCTGAACGTAAATCCATGCTTTTAGCGTCCTATTTCAATCCAAGCTTGTAAATACACCCTGCATCATAAACACGATGAAATCGGGCCGTTAAACAGTACCATGTTCGTAAATCCAGGCAATAGCTGGGGTCTGATATGCAATATTTGACCTCAACACAACCCCCAACCAGCATCTTGCTAGTCCCAAGCAAAGTATGCAAAAAATACGTTGAGAATTAAAGGTCGATTTCGATAAACTCGAGTGATTTTTGAGAAATAATTCAGATCCTAGAATTCTAAGATTCATGAATGTTGGGCATTATTTTCTCCTGGGCTCAAGCGCACGGTAAACTTCATAGTCCAGTTTAAAGCATTAATCCATCCATTAGAGAAAGTCTAAACATTGAGTTCCATGGGTGTATAGTGTAATTTCGGTTTACCATCATTAAGAGTCCAATTGTCAATTTCCATGATACATTGATGATTGAATGAGCATTCAGGACAACTAAAACCTAAATCAGAACTTGCCTTACAGTTCTTATTCTTTTTTTTCATTCTTCCAGCTTTTGATTTTTCCATCGAGGGGGAGGGGAATCGAATCCGCACCTATAGGGAGCAAACCTATGGTGAAGATCGTACACCCAACCCTTTCCTGATGACAACTGTTTTTTAGTTGGGTATTCTTTTTCTTTCATTCTTTCTTTCTTTCTTTTCTCTTTTTTTTTTCTTTTTTTTTTCAAAAACTTCTTTTTTTTTTTCTATATTCTTCTTATTGAACATGATGGATAAATTCCCTAGGTTGGTTCCTTCTATGCTTAATGATCACCAGGTTACAATTCAATATCAAACTGAAACCTTAATGTGCAAGCGAGATGTGTCTTGTGAAATCATGGCTCAATTAATGTTTAAAACTTCTAATCATGGATTAACAATTCAAACTTAACTGTGAAATCTGACAGATAACTGAATCCAAGAGTCATAAATTACCAACATCATGTATCTTGAAATTCTAAGTCTAAGATGGCCGTCAAAGTCACTTCAAATTCACAAGAAATTCAGAAAAATTTAAAAATTTTCACAATTTTTGCTCAAGACCAAGAAAACACTGATTGGGACACCTAATCTCCTACCCCCAACCTAAAATCTACATTGTCCTTAATGTAAAGGAAATAAGCATGCAATACACATGGGACAATGAAAGTAAAAGAGGAGTGATGGAAAGATAGTACCTGGATGAAAAAAAATCACGAGGCCTTCCAAAGATATCAGAGTGAGAGCGGGTTAGTACAAGAGAGAAACCAACAAAAGCAATCTATCCTAAAACAATGTAGGAAGTAAACTAACCTAATGGCATAAAATCGTCTATCCTATAACAGCATAAAGCAAACTACCCTAGTCCTATGAAAGCAGGAAAAAACTACTCGATCATGCCGCAAGGTTCCTCTTCCGGCCAATATCTTGATAAGTTTCTCAGTAAGTTCCTCAACAGGATCATCCAAAAGCCCTTTTTGTAATAAGCTTGGACGCCTTGGAGCATGACTTTCCAGAGGAACTTATGTACCTCATTAAAAAAATTTGTTGAATTGCTTGAGGTATCCAAAGTATATATGATTCACCTGTGACAGAAGAAAGTTTTAACGTTGGTATCCCATGGTGAATCAGAAACTACAAGTAAATAAAGTTTAGAAAACTTCGCAAGAAATGATGTAGTCTCAACACATTCCGAAGTATCAGACTTCGGTTCTATTGTCAGCTCTTCCTCCTTTAATGGTAAACATTCAGGGTCTGGGGAAGGGGGGCTTCAGAATGAGCATTCTCTTAGTCCATGACATCTATCGAGGTATTGTCTTGCGAGGCATCCACTTTGTCTTTTGAGATGGGATCGTTTGAATCTGCAAAGTGTGTCAAGCAATCATCCAAAGAGTTAGGAAGTTCAGCTGAGCGTGACTTATTTTCCACATTGGAGCTTGTGATGATCTGCCCAAGGAATCCATCGTCCTTGAAAGTGGATGGAGGTACGCTCTCTTACTCTAGTCCTGCATAGACAGATTGAAAATCAATAGGGGAAGCATTGATGTGATCACTCTGTTCATTGAAACTACTCAATCGAGGCATTGAATTGTCGAACGTGTACAGCTCAGATGGTGGCCTCAACTGAGTGGTTTCAAATTCCAAGGTCGTAACGAGCAACTCGTCCTTCTCTCAAATCTCATCATCATTCGATTCAGAGGAGTTGTCCAAACATGTTTCATAAGAGTTAAAAGGGTCGGTTGTAAGAGGCTCATCCTCCACTTTTAAATCAGACATGTCAGGTGAGGGGAGTGGCTCACTATGACCAACCACTTCGCGTACGTCTTGATCCTTGACCTAGACCAAACTTGAGATTAATTATAGGGGATTTGGGTTGCACGTTCATAATAGTCATCCCAATACGCATCATTGTCTAATTCTGTCCAGTAGTGCACACTTGGGATGGGATCGCTTTCCTCACATTCTATTCCCAGATTGGGTTCAGATTCACATAAACTAACCTCTTCCTTATTATTAAACTCGACTGTGTCATCATCATTATATTTGAAAGACACCCATGTCTCTTCACCATTCTTTTGAACAATCATCGAGATCGACTCATCGGAAAATTGAACCGTATGCTCATTAATGGAATCCAACTCTTCATTCCAAATTCCAGAGTTCTCCACAATCGCATCATGTGAACTCCCCTGTTGAATATCTTTTATAAGTTCTTGTAGTTTTTGGAGTGTATTTTTTTGGCTGAGCTCTAGAGTTTGGAAGGAATTTTGAATTGAATTCTCTTGAATTGTTTCTGGTTGAATTTTAAAGGTAGAGGACCTAAGAGAATTATCGCTTGAAGTAAGTGCTTCCAAAGTTGTTATAGTTTTCGCAAAACAGGCCATGTTATGCTCAAATGAATCCTCTTGGATCGTTTAGTTGGATCTCACTGGTAGGGTATCCAAGAGAATAATCATTATAACATGTTGATGGTTCATCTTCTCAATTTTGATGTTTCCAGTGATTATAGATATATGGATCATAGGTGGGAGAATCTGATGGTTGGTAATACATATTATCACTCATAATATAATCACGCATTGTTTTCTTTTTATCGGATGGGTGATAATAATTCTCACTCCCATAGTTATGATAACCCCAACACTCATGTACTGTTTTATTAATCCGTGGGGTGTAATTGTTCTCCTGCATATGATCACATAAGGACTTCTTAACCGGTGGATCTTTATATTTCGGTCGGGACTTCTTAACTGGTGGATCTTTATATTCCGATCGGGACTTCTTAACCGGTGGATCTTTATATTCCGGTCGGTTCTCGATGATAGTTTCAGAAAAGTTTTAAGACATTGGTTGATTTCTATCATAATCATCATCCCAATATATGTTATTCTTCTCAACATATTGACGTTCCCACTCGTGCATATACATGGTGAAACCCTAACCTTAAATCTAATTCTAAAGGAAAAATCCTACAGCAATATAGAAAGTAAGTAGAGGAGAAGTTAGAAAGAAGTTACCAGATTGGAGTTCCTACGTTAAAATCCTGCAAAAGGAAATAAAAGAAATTAGTTTCTACAAATAGAAATCCTAAAATTAGAAAGTTTCTAAAATAATTAGGAAAGTTCTTAACCTAAAAGTAGAAAGTATGTTAATTTCTAAAAACAGAAGAAATCCTAGAATTAGAAAGTTACTGAAAATAGAAAAGTAAAGAAAAGATGAGTTAGTTTCTAAAATAAAAAAAGAAAATTTTCTAAAACTAAAACCCTAATTCTAAAAATAGAAAAAGTAGAGAATTTAGAAAGGGATTACCAAACTAGACGTTTATGTTAGGATCCTACAAAACAGGAAAATAGGTTAGTTTCTATAAATCAAACAGAAAAATTCTAACCTAAAATTAGAAAAATTCTAATCTTAAACTAATCCTAAAACCAATTAATTTTAGAAAATCCTAGCCTTCAGTCCTCGGCAACGGCACCAAAAATTTGTTCACTCCCCAAGTATAGGGTTGTGATGTAGTAATAAACTCGATGAGACCGAGGTCGAATCCCAAGGGACTGAAACTTGTACGTAATCTGAAACTAAGTAGAAATAGAAATAGACTAAGATGAAATCTAAGTCAATTGAGTTTGAGGGAATAATAGTGAATTATTAATCTAAAATTTAGAGAAATTAGAGGTAGGAAACTAGGGATTCAGAGGATCCACTTGTAGAGATCAAGGAGATCTTATGCTTGGTTCAAGAACTCAACTGGACTTAGAGTCCCATCTTCATCCAGTTAAAGGGTGTAACCATGAAAATCAAAATTGAACTTCCTTTGATCTAGTTTTCAAGAGATGAAAGATATAAGAATCAGAATGGATTCCATCACCAAACCATGCCCAGGAGACAAAGCAAACAACATAATTAAACTAATTGGCAACCAATCATCGATGTATAAAGGTTAGGAAGGGTACCGTCATCCGACCATGCCCAAAAGACAATGGTCAATAACAGGGCTTCCTGATGTCATAATTATAAAAGGAAAGGAACATGCTCAAAGCTATCGCAAACCCATTGTAATTTTAGTCACAACAGACCATTAAAAACTAAAATCATTCCCTTAATTAAACCAAAATCAACATCAGTTCAGTTTAAACAAAAGCACAAGCAAAAAGTCCCCCATCACGCTACAAGCTTCACCTCTTAGCCCTAGCTAAGAGGTTTAGCCCATCACAGACATGGTGGACCAAAGACTCTTAAATAAACAAAACAACTAAAGAAAAAAAAAGAGGGAAGAAAAGAAAACTCTGGTGCTCCACACGTCCAAGCCTCCACGGCTGCCTTGATCCCTGATCTGATCCCCTCCTTCCTCTCTCAAACTCCCTTGTATAGCCAGCAGGCAGTGGCTGCATCGATTAAAGCGGCTGTTGTAACAGAGTCGGATACCCTCTGTTTACGCAGCGGAATCAAAAGAGAGGATCTTACGCATTTATGATGATTGGTGGGCCCAGAATTGACGTCAGATAAGAAATCCACTTCGTCCATTGGGTTCACGTCAGATTTTTTGTCTGAAATGGACCGATTAGGCTTGAATTCGGCATGGTCCATGAGATTTATGCTTCTACCATTCGTCCTCTTTTTAGACAGTTAACAATGGATCTCCGTTGTTTCTTACAATTTATCACCTAGGCTTAGATAAGAGGACCCTTGGTCTCCTACTGGATGGTCCGGATTGGACCGTTGATGTCCAATGGTGGCCCACAGCACTTCATCCGACGCCCAGTGCGAAACAAAGCCACGTTGGCCTTTTCGTTATTATCGTTGAGGCCATGATCGACGTAATCGCAGGGATCCAGTCCTTCCATTAGAATACTCTTGAAAAACCATTCGGAAATGGATTGTTCGGCTTGGATTAGGTGTGGTCCATCGTTCTGTTCATTTCACCGTCAATCTTTCGTTCAGCTGAGACGCTCGCACGATTGCTTGCATGGTGGAGAAGGGACACCTAGGCGCGGGTTGTGGTTGCCCCACAGGACGAATGGACGGTTCTGATCATCAGAATATGTGATGGGTGGGGCCCACAAGCCAAAAAATGGTCGACGTCGTTAGACGTTGTGCCTTTCTTGATTTGGAAGAAGTGAGTCGATCAGCTTGCGCTGACCGACCTTTTAGGTTCTAGTGCGATGCGGGAATGCACCGCACCGCTCGCATGCACCCCCACAGTTGGGGTCCACTATGATGTTTAATAGAAATCCGCTCTGACCATTCGTTTTCTTAGCTCATTTAATGAGTTGAAACAAAAATTGAAGTATATCCAGATATCAGGTGGGCCCCAAATTGATAATTCATGGGCTGATCTGACCATTGGGCCACTTCCACAGGAATCTAGGAGCTGAAATTCGACGTGTACGGTTCATTTATGGTCCTCAGGCCATGTATGAAATTTCGAGTCGAACAGATGGTGGGAACCCTGTGATCTTACATTCTGGCTGATTTTTGGGCTATTTGAGCTTCAGTTTCTCAGTTTTCTCGGATCTCTGGCGTGTAAATCCATTAATCTTGGTCCCATGGGGTCCCGTCCATTGCCTTGGTGAATTCTGAGCATAAATCCATGCTTTTAGCGTCCTATTTCAATCCAAGCTCGTAAATACACTCTGCATCACAAACACGATCAAATGGGGCCGTTAAACAGTACCTTGTTTGTAAATTCAGGCAATAGCTGGGGTCTGATATGCAATATTTGACCCTCAACACTCTTTCAATTTCATTTCTCATGTGCATTGCATGCTCATATCTTTTACATTGAGGACAATATAGATTTTAGGTTGGGGGTGGGCGATTAGGCCACCTAATCAGTGTTTTTTGGTCTTGAGCAGAAATTTGTGAAAAGTTTTGAAAATTTTTCTGGAATTTCTTGTAAATTCGAAGTAATTTTGACGGCCGTCGTTGATTTCGAATTATAAGATACGTAATGTTGGTGATTTATGACTCTTGGATTCAATTATCTGTTAGATTTCACAGTTAAGTTCGAATTGTTAAACCATGATTAGAAGTTTTAAACATTGATTGAGTCATGATTTCACAAGACACATCTCGCTTGAACATTAAGGTTTCAATTCGATATTGAATTGTAACTTGGTGATCATTAAGCATGGAAGGAACCAACCTGGGAAATTTGTCCATCATTCAATAAGAAGAATATAGAAAAGAAAAGAAGTTTCTGAAAAAAAAAAAAAAAAAAAAAAAGAGAAAGAAAGAATGAAAGAAAAAAGAATACCCAGCTAAAAAAATAGTTGTCATCAGAAAAGGGTTGGGTGTATGATTTTCACCATAGGTTTGCTCCCTACACGTGTAGATTCGATTCCCCTCCCCCTCGATGGAAAAATCAAAAGCTGGAAGAAAGGAAGAAGAACTGTAAGGCAAGTTCTGGTTTAGGTTTTGGTTGTCCTAAATGCTCTTTTGATCGTCAAGGTTATCATGGAAATTGACGATTGGATCTCTTAATGATGGTGAGTCGGGATTACACTATACACCCATGAACTCAATGTTTAGAATTTTTTCTAATTGATGGATTAATACTTTGAACTCGATTATGAAATTTACCGTGCGCTTGAGTCCAGGAAAAAGTAGTGCCCAACATTCATGAATCTTAGAATTCTCATATCTAGATTGTTTTTCATAAATCACTCGAGTTTATAAAAATTCTCTTGTAATTCTCAATGTACTTTTCGCATCCTTTGCTCGGGACTAGCAAGATGCTGGTTGGGGGTTGTGTTGAGGGTCAAATATTGTATATCAGACCCCAAATATTACCTGGATTTACGAACATGGTACTATTTAACGGCCCGATTTATCGTGTTTATGATGCAAGGTGCATTTACGAGCTTGAACTGAAAATTGGTACTAAAAGCGTGGATTTGATGCTCTGAATCCACCAAGGCAAGGGGCAGACCCCGGGGGACCGAGATCGATAGATTTACACGCCAGAGATCCGAGAAAATCGAGAAACTGAAGCTCAAGTGGCCTAAAAAGGATTTAGAATGCGAGATCATAGGGTTCTGACCATCCGTTCGGCTCGAAACTTTACAAACAGCCTTAAGACCATAAATTAACCGTACAGTCAAATATCAGCCATTGGATCCCTCTGGAAGTGGCCCGATGGACAGATCAACCCCCATATCAGCAATTTGGGGCCCACCTGATCACTAGATATGCTTCAATTTTGGACTCGATGTCTTAAATGAGCTGGCAAAATGGATGGACAGAGCGGATTCTGCATATACGTCAAGGTGGGACCCACTTTACATAAGTTGAGTGCACAGAGACTGTGCACTCGCCGTACACCAAGCAAGTGGTGTTGACCGACTATAATTCAAAAATGGCAGTTGTCATTCTCTGTTTGAAATAGGGGCATCGGTTGAACGTCAGTGGACCACCATCATCATCCAGATTGATGATCTGAACCGTCCAATGCATCCAAGGGGGGCATCGACCATAGCCATGGTGACCATTTGCATCAATGCACACGCATATAGGAAGAGAGCATTCAAATAGAAAATAGACGGTGTAATAAATTAATCTGTGGGCCACACCGAATCCAACCCAAAACTGACTATTCCCGACTGATTTTTCAAGGGGCATTCGATGGACGGAGTGGATTTCTCAGACGCCGAAGAAAGTGGGCCCCACCAAGCATCAGCGCAGCCCCCTGCGTAATGCCTCGCACGTCCGAGAAATCCGGATATTCTAAGCAGTTGTGCATCCGAGGGCTGGGTTATGGCCTTGATCTGAACTGTCTAAACGATAGAGAGGGAAAATTCATCCACTTCCACGTTGGCAGAATTGATCAAAAGATGAACAGCAGGCCGCACGAAGTTCTAATCATTGGTTGCATAAGCTAAACCGCCTCTTTCTTTGCTGTGAAAGGTAGGCGGTTCTCATGCTGCGTAAGGAGATCTTCTCCATGCACCGACTCCAGCCCTTACGCACTCCCAACCGACATCAACTATAAAATAAAGAGGAGAAGTAAGAGAAAGGGAAGCCTTGGACGTGAAGTGCAATAGAGAGAGAGTTATTAGTTTAGATTTTGCTTTTTGTTTTCCCGTTTTTCTTTTTCCTTGATTTCTTTTCCTAAGAGAATTTAGCTAATCCTAGTTATGGCTAGCTAAACCTCTTAGCTAAGGCTAAGAGGTGAAGCTTGTAGCGTGATTGGGGGTGTTAGCTTTGCTTTGATTTATGTTTATTGAACTCTCATGAATTCTAGTTTGCTTATAAGGAATGTTTTTAGTTTTAATGGTTTGTTGTGACTCAAATTACAATAGATCTGTGATAGCTTGAGATATTCTCTTTTCATGTATTGAGATTGTGAACTTAGGAACCCTATTGTTCACCATCATCTCATGGGCATGGTTGGGTGATGGAACCCTTCCTAACTTTCACAATTCTCTCATGATTGGTTGTGAGATTGGTAAATTGTTGTTGTTTGCCATAGTCTCCTGGGCATGGTTAGGTGATGGAATCACTTTCAAATCTTCATCAATCTTATCTGTTGATGATTAGATTCATGAAAGTTCAGAGATCTGACAAATCTTTTCTTACCAATTCATGATGATATCAGATGTTCTGACTCTTGTTCTTCCAATTGTGTCTCTCTCTGATCCGGTAATCTTAGTATCTTCCCAATTGCTACAAGTGGATCCTCGGTACCTTAGTTTCCTACCTCTGATTTCTCTAAGTTTTAGATAAATATTTCACCATTATTCTCTCAATTTCATTTGATTTAGATTTCATCTTCGTCTAGTTCTAGTTCTACTTAATTTCATATTACGTACAGGTTTCAGTCCCTTAGGATTCGACCTCGGTCTCACCGAGTTTATTACTACATCACAACCCTATACTTGGGGAGTGAACACTCAAGCTAACAAGATATGTTGAATTTCTCTCTCCCAAATAGATTGTGTGCTATACAACATGACTTTTAAAGGAGTAGTTGTCCTATATTTTAGCTTGTTTATTTAGAAAAAATGAAGTTCTTTACGATAAATAATTACATATAATTAATAAAATCCTAGGTGTAAAAACTAAGATGTGTATTGAAATATAATAGACTAATGTAATAACAAAAATATTAGCATGTATCAACCCGACCGAGCTCGCTTGGGTTGGGCTTAGGTTGAGAATTCCCAACTCGAGGTTGGGTTGGGTTGGGTTAGGATTGAGGTATAAGTACCTTGGGTTGGGCTAGGGTTGGCCACCAACCCGACCTAACCCCCCGACTTTCAGCCCTAGCCATAAGAAAAGGTTGGATGGCAAATAATCATCAAGTTAGGCCTTAGGAAGCCTTAGGAAGTTTCGACAGTAGGAATTCAATCTCCACTACTTCCTCTATTGTGGTCCATTTGGTCCTTCAATCTTCCTTCTTCTTAGGCTCATGCCATTAAACAATTAGCGTGATCTAAAACTTTTGTGGCCTACAAAAGGTTTTTAATAGTCAATACCATTGTTTCCTATGGTGGCCTACAAAAGGTACCATATAGTGTTGGTCTGAGATAACTGTGACATTTGTACAAGTGGGACTCATGATCTACTGATCAGAAGCGTTTGTTTGACGGGACATCCACCAATATGCCTAAGAACTTTGCATCCAACACTTTCATTCTTATAAATATGTTAACTTGGAGAACATTCAAAGAGATGAAAAAAAAAAATGTTTGAACTTTTTAAGATGATGGATAACTTTTGTTTATTTCATGTATTTATTTAATTCAATGGTACCCAGTGCTTAATATTGTCGAAGGATTATAATTATTCTATCAAGAAGAGTATATTACATGGCCCATTAACGGAGAGGTCATGTTTGAGAGATGTATGTGGATAGGGCATAGGTTTGCCAAATTTGATGGAGATGGATAGTTTATATAAGGATTACTTGAAAAAAAATTTATTACCTATGATATAATTACCACACGTATTGAAATCTATATATTTTAGTTGAAGTTGCGTATTTTAATCTTATTTATATACAACACATGTCTCATGTCTAACAGGTTGGACCACAAGGTATGGTCCACTCAGCGGATAACTTCAAACTTGTTAAATGCATGTAAAATCTGATCATTCTAATAAATTGAGCCCATTGTCGGGATTTCCTAGTGTAAAATCAACTTTTATTTACTAATCACGTGGACAACACCATGAAAACAATATGTACCCATTGATAAATAACAAAATAAAAATGTGTGCCTTCATGAGCAATACTGTGTTCTTTTGCACAAGGTGATTCTTGTTGTTGGGACGACTTATTGTACAAGTAGTTATTATACACACATGTAGTGGAATCGGTATATTTATGTGTACATTGTTCCATGGTGAGGGTCTCTATTTGTAATCCCTTGACATCACTTATGTATGGCAATGAATATGCTGGATAGTTATGTATCACAAAGTGAATCTGTCTCTAAGTATATCACGCCTTTGTCGGTGTGATCCTCGGCGAAGATCTTAAAGGGAAATCTTATCTTTATATATTGTAAGAATATTTCTATTCCAAGGTAGTGGTCGATATCTAAGGTCGAGATTAGTACCCGAGGCCAAGGTTGGTATCCGAGGCCGAGGTTGGTATCTGAGGCCTGGTTGGTATTGGAGGTCGAGGTCGTCCCTTGAGACTGATATCAATACCCAAGGAGCAAAATGACATATGAGACTGAGGTAGAAAGTAGTCGATACCAAAGGTCGGGGTGATTTTTCGACCCTCAAGCAATCCATAGCCATCGAGTCTAGCTACTTGGCCCATTTATCTCATACATTTATTTAGCTTCGTTTTAACCATAACAGTAGCCCCCCTACTTCCGAGCTCTATACTTTATGAGCACGAAAAGTAACTTTTGAACTAATGTATGAGAAGGTGAACTTGTTACTTGTATGTTCCTCGATTTTATTACCTTTATGTGTGGGTGTTTGTATATGATGACTTAATAGATACGATAGTCAAGCATGTAGTGATAGGTCCTGACGGTAGAATCAATAGGTCGACCGTCAAATAGTAGACGTAGTAGTAAGCCGAGAACTAAGAAGAACTTTCTTCCCTTAAATTGAGGGAAGTCTTTGTGGTCGATCGTAGAGCTCGGATAGTCGAGATTTGAAAGAAATTTTCTTCCCCTAAATTGGGGAAGTTCTTTCCTTATAGAATTCGTAAAATAGTAGAGGAGAAACAATAGCAGTATCACAAGTACCTTTTTCACTTTTATAAATGGGCGGTCACTCATAGTCAAACATATAGATAAAATAGTAAAAATAAAGGGGAGAACCTTCTTTCCTTTAACTGAGGGAGGTTTCACGTAGTTGAACACGAGTAGTTTCTACCAAGGGGATCAATTAAGCACAGTTGTTTAACCCGTCGGAGTTCCTCATGGGTAGTAAATTTTTAGATGATCGGTGTTCCATGCATGAGGAAAGATCTTACCCTCCATGTCTTCTAGTCAGTATGTCACGCCCCAAACTTGGAAACCGGGCTCACAAAATTCCCGATCGCCGAATCCAGCGCCGACAACCTCCGTAGAACCCCATTCTCGGCTCCCAGCGCCCATACGCCAGGTTCCGATCCTGGGATGCTACAAGGAGGATTTTCAACATCAGTTTAATTCGTAATAAGCATAACCAAAGGCATAACCCACAAACAACAACCAAAAACTCCATCACATTTCCACTATGATAAAAAACTTTACAAGTACAATGTGCATAAAGGGAATTACAATGATAATGGACAAAAGCTCCAAAATGATCTGCTCTGCGCTCCTGCCTCAGCACTGCTCGTCCCAACGTCACCTACACGCAACGGTCGTGCATAAGCTTATAGAAAGCTTAGAAGGTGGTGAAAGTGTGTGCGCAAGGTAGTAATGCAATCATGCAGTATCAGAGTAATGCGAAACATGCTGATGAATCCATGAATACCACTAGCCATACCAAGGCTATGCAATGCAAGGCATGAATGATGTCAGCCATACGATGCGAGATGCAACTCAAGCATACAAATCATCATCTATATCCACATATCAATACAACTCAAATCTAGGATATCACCGGGGTCTAGTACACTCTAAACCAGATTGCCGCCCCATCGCGCCAATAAGATAAGTGAAAGAGACCTCACTACCCACCTGCCAATATCGGGCTCGACTCGTCGGTAGCGGACACATTCCTTGAGCTGGGCAAACTCAGCCTAGCTTTGCCCCCTCCTCTCGAGCGGGTAAGGCCGCACCCCCTTCCAACCGACCACGACACAGTGGAAAGCGCAGTCATCTGGTAGTTGGCACTCGGCGCTCCTGCACCCACTCGGTCTAAACGTTAGATCAACCTCTTGGTACCATAAGGGTTTAGGGACTTTCACCCAGGGATATCTATAGTACCCCATGTAGAACAAGATTTTCGGTATCCAATCCTGCTGTAACACCCTGAAAATCGGGGGTCGAGTATAAACTCAGTTCCCGAGTTCCAACGCATCACTTATGCAACAAAATGAATGATGATTGAATGTTGTCTGTATTAGTGCATTGAACAAGAGTGAGATTAAGCCAAAACAGCATATCATACTCCAGAGACAAGTGAGATTGCAAGCGGAAGACTGTGATAGATATATAAAATATAAAAAAACTATGGCAAGTCTCCAGAGTGTGATAAGGTTACCAGGTTAATGAATTACAAGTACGATTTCAAATTATACCAAAGATGTCGTGTTATCTAGTCAACATCCCTGTAATCCCGTCGATCAAGACACGGCTCACTTGAAGCCGTCAACATACAGCATATACGAACAAGCATCATTGTCATCATAAAGGTCCGGCTCCGCCTCAGGAGTAGCGTCGCCATCTGCAATCAGACAAAGTTTAGTGGGTGTTCGGAACACCGTCCCGTAACGTGGGAGTGATGATCAACTCAGTGGAACAATAAAGCATAGGTTAACATGTTATCAATGGAGCCAAGCAGTAATGATAAAGCAATATAATCAAACACTCCTAACCACTCTTATTAATGCAAGTATGAATGACATGATGAATGCCCTTGCCAAACCACCCTCATGCGACACCATCTTACATTCGCAACATGCGTTCATCCCTCAGTGCTCCACATCTACACATGCAGTGTGATGATGAGCATGATTACCGAGTAGTTATTAGTCCTTTCAAACAGCAGGATTGGGAAACTAAGGTACCTCCCTTGTATCATTCTCAAACATGATCCATTCTAGGGTCGTCAATCCTAGATAATCTCATACGACAGTATATTTCTAGGTCACTGCAAAGGCTATCAGGGCTGTTACACGCAACCGTTACATCACTCCCCCATCACCTTTTTAACTGTTCACCACTAAATTGATACAGGCCTAATTCATACTCTATTTACTGTGGCAAAACTCGTCGCCTCACCATAGATTTAGAGTATACTCGCGGTCACTACAAAGAGTTGTCAGGGCTGTTGCTCGCAATCGTTGCACCACTCCCCCATCACCTTTTCAATGTAGGCTGACAGCACGAATATAGTGTCCCATACCACCATAATCGGCTCACGAGTCTGGTTGCTCATTGGTCACTACGGGGAAGCACGTGGCCCTAGCGTAGGCCGACAGCTGGACCACGGTGTCCCATAGCACCATGCCCGGCTCATAAGTCCTAGCAGATCGAGGTACCATGGTTATTTAAAAGGATTTCACTGGTAAGTTTGGTACCCTAAGTTCAAGCAGTAGCGTCCAAACATGGTGAACATACATAAGACAGATCGGGTTGCGTGACAAGCTCGGGTAGCTCGAGCGCACGACAAGTTGGATGACATGAAGTGCATAAGCACTTCGCGTGGCCAACCACTATCGCCAACTGAAGTACGACTCAGGTTCGTCGAACACATCTCACATGGCAAATGAATCTCAGTCACGCATTCATTTTCATTTCGATTGCCTGAACTATAATCATAACCCCAAACACAATCAATCCATGACCAGAAGCATGTAGAGTAAAGAAGAATAAACAAAGTAATTTAAGCATGTCATAAGACATGTAATAAAGCACAATATAAACAGGAAATACAAACACCTATATTTCATAAGTAAGCAGTTAAATTAAACAAGCAACATGGAGGAAATCATATACATCTCTAAGGTAGCTGAGAATCCTATCTCAACACCCTTATACATTACAATTTACTAACTACCACTCATTCAGACATTTCAACAAACACTTTAACTGCATACATCAACATACATGACGTATGTTGATCACATAATTATAAGGCCAAATCCTTTCACTAGGGAGTTGCCCCAATTATAACACGCGTGCATCCATGACGGATAGTCATGGCAAGCAGGAATCCAAGTTCCATGTTCATTTAGTCATTTCCACAAACACTTGGGCTACATGTTTTAGCATATATAGTGTATATCGGCCGTGGCGTGATTTAGGGCAAATTCTTTCGTCAAAGGGGTATCGCCAATACAACAATCATATATCCATGACAATTAGTCATGGCGAGCACGAATGAGAATTCTATACTCATTCAGTCATTTTCACAAACACTTAGAATACACTCTTTTCAACATACATAGTGTGCATTAGCAAAACATGTATTAGGGCGAGTCCTTTCGCCAAACAAGTATTTTGTCCATATATAATATATCAATACAGCAAATAATCATGGCAAACACATTTCCAAAATTTATACATATACGGTACTTTCTACAAATACCTAGAGTATGTAAAATTCCATATTCTTCATCTTTAATCGAAACGGAAAACAGACAGCACTTTGTACATGTGCAATTGCATGCAGATCATGAATCTATCATTATCTGACATTGAAAGCGTTGAAAACCATAACCTATACACCTAAAGTCCGCACTTTTTGTCGTAGAATCGGAAAGAACTCGATAGATTTGCTAGGCTTTCGTATATGGCAGTTTAGCGACCTATAGAACGAAATAGGTTAGCTATTTCATAACCTACAACTATCAAAATCCCAAAACAGATTAGGGTTAAGGTTTCTTACCTAGAAATGGAGCTGAAATCGCTGGTAAAGCGATTAGAAATGAGTGGTGTAGCTTGTGTAGCGGCAGGGTAAAGTGGCAGGGAGATTCCCCCACTTCTCTCACACTTTATCTCTCTTTTCTCTCTTCTCTCTCTAGGGTTTCTCTCAAATTCGTATGGCTATGAGAGAGAGGGTTTTAAGGTCCTTATATAGCCTAAAAAGTCTTCAAAATAGACTCCAGGTCAATGTATACTTAGGTTATATCCAAAGTGAGTCAGTTTCAGCTCAACGGAGGACTTCTGGCGGGCCTCCTTGAGCCAAAGGTCAGACTTAAGCTCACTATCACTGAATCTAGGTACCATTAAGTTTTTGTTCCAGTAGGGTTCTCAGATCACGCGTGGCGGACCAGTTTCAGTTCAACGGTCAGCGGATCTCAATCGGAGATTCCGAGTACATGAATATGTTTGAGGAAATATCCCTGATCTGAGGGTGTAATTTGGTCTGATTCTGACGGTCTGGTTGCTTAATACTGATCCGTAAGTGAGAGGTGCCAGATTTCATAAATTTCTATTTTATTTTGAATTAATTTCACATTTCTCACACTCTTCACTCCGGGCTCAAGCGAATTACACTGGAACACTATCTGGATTTGATTTCTGAGATGGTTGTCAAGCCCAGCAAGACGGTCCTAATTCCTTAACTTCGTGTTAATCGGACTTCCGACGTGCGGTCTAGATCTGATACGGAGTTTCGTGATGCTCCGAGAGCAAACGGGTAATGAGATTGATCCTAGATTTTAGGGTAATGTAGCGTCAATGATTCTACAAGTTTTGGGTCTTGCAAATCGTATTTAAAGTGATTAGTGCTAATTTCACAGGTACTCTAGTTTAACACTGGCTAATTCTCGCCTAATTTCTAAAGGATTTAGTCCTGAGTAATTTCTGTCTGAGGTGGTACCTGAGCCTTTGTAGTTTGTATATAAAGTAATCTAAGTTATACTACTTAGCTAGTTTAAGATAGTGTCTAGGGTGAAAGTGCTTAGAAAAATTGAAGAATAAGGTAGTGAAGGGTGGTATTTGTGAAGGAAATGGGTTCAAAAGCGGTTTTAGACTTTGGGATTGAGTTCTGACAAGTTAATAAGGTATTAGGATCGACCCATTGCCTAAGGACGTCTAATTCCAGGTTGACAAAAATCCGGGATGTTACACCTGCCAACCACGATATGCCTGTGGAGGCTACTGCCCTGATGTCGTTAGGGCGTACAGTAACCGTATCACACAATGCGAATGCATGAATCATACTATTTAGTCATGTAGCAATCCTACGCGTATCGTGCGCTCATGTAGGGCAACACCGCCTATCCGGGAGCCCCTAAACAATCTGCCCGAAGGCATATGCTATGATCAGTCACTTCTCATATCAAGCATACATATGATGCGTATGATCATGAATCATGAAACTATACTAAACATGTTATATGGGATAAATGCTGTTCATATCAAAGATGGGCCTAGACGGCCTACAAGTATGGGCCTAACAATGGGCCCTAGGGAGAATCATAATGCGGACATTTAACCAACATTATTCTACAATGTGGACATCAAACCAACATTGCTCCCAAGGCATGGCCCGCCTAATATCAGCACACAAGCCATGGGGAAATCACACATTGCAATGGACCCTAAGGACACCCCGTTGGGCCTCGACCCATGGGCCTTGGATACATCAAATGGGCCGCATCATATGGCCTTATGTACATTGGAATGGACCATAACCCCTGGGCCTTTGAGTACATTACAATGGACCTCGTAACATGGCCTTATATATCAAAGTGGGCCTCAACCACAGGCCATAAATTTATCAAATGGGCCTCATAACATGGGCCTTTCATTCACATCCAAGCGGGTCTCAACAACGGGCCATAATTATGACAAGGTGGGCCTAATCGCTTGGGCCTTATGTATACCAAGGTGGGGTCCACTTGAACCATAAATCTATCTTATTTTTAGTCTCAAGCTGTTAAGATAAGCTCACCAAGTAGTTGGACAGATCGGAGGCAACACATGCATCATGGTGGGGGTCCACATGAGGGCCCACCATAATATAATATATATATATATACATAATATATAAAATATATATATATATAATATATACAATATAATATATATATATATATACACACACTCACAGCCACACGTGTACACACACCACACGCACGCACACGCATGCACCCACCGTACACACACTCACACACACACGCCTGCACACACACGACATACACCCACCGTCCCTAGGACGGTGGGGATAGAAAAATGCATCACAGTAGGCTCCACCGTCTAGGCGGACGGTGTGGAATTAAAACACATAAATCATTGTAGGTCCCACGTGGGGCCCACCTAAATGTTTACATGCAATCCAAACCGTCCATAAGGTCACGCAAACCTAGATAGATGGGAAAAACAAATTTCACCTTGATCCAAAACTTCTGTAGGCCCCAAAAAGGTTCCAATGGCAGACAATTCAATTCACACTGTTTCCTTTGATGTGGGCCACCAGAGCACTGAATGAGCCTGTTTTTGGAGGGGACCCACCTAGTGAACGGGTTGGATGACAGATATACATCATGGTGGGGCCCACGGCTGGAGCAGTGCGTGGCTGCTCGCCCGTCCGTCAGGCAGTGCAGGCGCTACCTGCGCCCTCTACCAAATGACAGCGGTAGCAGCAGACACTGCTTCCCTTCTATTTATTTATTTATTTATTTTTAAAAGTTTTTCTGCGGAAAATCTCATGTGGGGCCCGCTACTTGAGAATCCACTCTGCCCAATAGATTTTAGGGCTCGAAATACACCAAACAAGTCCAATATCCATCATGTTTGGTGTGTAGGTGCAGCAAGGTGGGTCCTAACAGCTTTGAACGGCATGAAACGAAGTTTTCTATGGTATGGCCCGCCTGATTATCAGATCAGCCTCATTTTTCGGCTCAACGCCTAAGATGAGTTGGGAAAAAGGATGAACAGCATGGATTGAATCAGTACATCAGGGTGGGGCCTGTACACGTGACCCACCCCAAAAGCCCAAAGGCCTGCTGTGCGCTGACGGTCCACACCTAGTACACAAACCCATAATAGCCACCTCCACTGGTCTGATGCTAAGACCTCCAGTGTAAAACGAGGTATCTCCACCTGGTCTGCCACTTGGGCCGTGGATCTGGGTGGGTCCAGCGATGAAACGGGGTATCTTTCACTCGGCCTACCACGTGAGCCGTGGAGTTGGGGCCCACTTCAGATCACACTCCACTGGTAGCCACACCCACTAATAACCACCTCAAAGATGGGCCCCCAATGGGTGGTTGGGATGGCACATAAACATCATGGTGTGTCTCACATAGATGGGGCCCACCGGTAGATGGCATGGATGAAATACACACATCATGGGTGGCCAAGATCATAGAAAGAGAGAGGGAGAGAGAGACACCGGCAAAGATGGAGGGGCCCCGCCACTATGGGCCCCTCTTTGATACAAAACCTACATCAAGATAGGTCCTACATGTATATGGACCCTTAAATCAAACAATGAATGGAAGGCAAAAATCCAAGATCACCCACTGCCTTCTTCTTGCTCCCTTGGGTTCCTATGCTCCTTAACTTCGATTCCAACGGAGGAGATGAGGTTTGGATGGTGGAGATGGGAGATGAGAGGGTGGGCCACACTTGTGGTTCTTGGGAGAGATGGGGAAGCTTGGACGTATGGGGTGTTTGGGTTGCTTGGAATGAGTTTGAAAATGAAGGGAAGAGAGAGTTGTAAAAAGAGAGAGAGTGATGGGTGATGGAGTGATGGATGTGGTGAGTGATGGGTGTGTAAGAGATTTTTGACTTTTGTGGCAAGTGGTGTAAGAAAAGTATGGGCTTTGTAAGAACTTTTTGACTTTTGGGGCTTGTTTAGGAAAAGGTGAAAGGTGATGTATACCTGACATGTACTTGACATGTTGAGATTCATGGATTGATGTGACAAGTCGTAGAGATTCTTTTGGGTTTTGCAACTTACGGCATTTTTCTCGCACCGAACGCTGGCCCACATCTCCTGACCAGGGTATCGCATCGGCACGAGAGTCGCGGCATTTGAACCGCGGCAACGGTGCGGTTGCTAAGGTACAAGTCTCGGTTTGAGTCGACTCGGGTTGACTACGTATGAATCGGTGTCGAATCAAGGTACGTAGGTAAGGGACGAAAGTTGCCGGAATTCGACCGGGAAGACTGCAGAAGTCTACGGAATGGTACAGTTTAGGATACGGGGCTTACAGCTCTCCCCTCCTAATAAAAATTTCGTCCTCGAAATTTACACAATGATCGCAACTAGATATAACTCATGAGGGAGAAGAAACATAACATCACTATATAAAATCAGGGATAACATACAAAATACAACACATAATCAGTCATAAAAGAGATGGGGATAACTCTCTCGAATCTCAGCCTCGCACTCCCAAGAAGCCTCCTCAACAGAATGGTGACCCCGCTGAACCTACACCAACAGAACGACCTTGGTCCGGAGGACCTGCTCCTTCCGATCAAGGATACAAACTGGCTGCTCAATATAGGAAGCGTCCTCACGAACCTCTAACGGTTGCCAATCAATAACAGGGACGATGTCTGACCCACACTTCCTCAACATAGAGACATGGAAAACGTTGTGGATGCTAGACAACTGAGATGGCAAGGCAAGGCAAGCCGATAGGCCACGGCGCCAATGCGCCCAATGATCTTAAAAGGTCCTATGAATCTCGGGGCAAGCTTGCCCTATGCTCCAAATCGAACTACGCCCTTCATGGGCGAGACCTTGAAATACACATGGTCCCCTACATTAAACTCCAAGGGACGACGCCGACGATCAGCAAAACTCTTCTACCGGCTCAAAGTTGTGCTCATCCTCTGCCTGATAATATCAATCGCCTCTGATGTCTCCTGCACAAGCTCAGGACCTAGAAAACGGCGCTCTCCAACCTCTATCCAACAACTCGGTGATCTGCATAGTCTGCCATATAGTGCCTCAAAAGGAGCCATGCCGATGGTCGCCTGATAGCTATTGTTGTATACGAACTCAGCCAATCACAGATGCTCATCCTAGCTATCCCCGAAATCAATCGTGCAAGCCCAAAGCATATCCTCAAGGATCTGGTTGACCCTCTCGGTCTAGCCATCGGTCTGCGGATGGTACGCGGTGCTGAGCTGTAAATCAGTCCCCATCGCTCTCTAGAAGTTCCACTAAAACTGAGACGTGAACCTCGGGTCTCGGTCAGAAATGATCGAAACTAGAACGTCATGCAGTCTCACAATCTACTCAACGAACAATCTCGCAAGCCGATCTAAAGGCCAACTCGTACGAATCGGAAGAAAATGTGCCGACTTCGTCAGACGATCCATAACAACCCAAATGGCGTCATGACCGTGCTGAGTCCTCGACAAACCCATAATAAAATCTGTCGACACGTGCTCCCACTTCCACATCGGGACACTCAACGGCTGCAATAGACCAGGGGGTCTCTAATGATCGGCCTTGACACGCTGGCACGTGTCACACTTGGCCACAAAACTAGCGATCCGGCGCTTCATCCTCGCCCAAAAATATTGTCGCCTCATGTCACGGTACATCTTCGTCGAGCCAGGGTGGATAGAAAATCGCGATCGATGTGCCTCGGTCATAAGATCTCTACATAATTCAAGAATATCCAGGACACATAATCGGCCTCTGAAGCGAAGTCCACCGTCTGAAACCAATCTGCAATCTACCTGACTCTCAGATGCCGCCTCAGCTATATAACTCTGCAACGACTCATCAGCCTGCTGAGCCTCGATCACCCTTGCGACAAGAGAGGGTTGAATCGACAGGCTCGATAACTGCACGATAGAAGACTGCAGGCCGAACTCAAAATCATACTCTGCGATATCCTCAAGCATCCTCCACTCTCGGATCATCATATGCACCACCAGGCCTCGTGGCTGACGGCTGAGGGCATCTGCTACCACGTTCGCCTTGCCCGGGTGGTACTGAAGATCGAAATAGTAGTCTTTCAGGAGCTCCATCCAGCGCCTCTGCCTCATGTTCAACTCAGACTGCGAGAAGAGGTACTTTAAGCTCTGGTGGTCGGAGAAGAGCTCGAACCTGACCCCATAGAGATAGTGCCTCCACACCTTCAGTGCGAAGACAACTGCAGCCAACTCCAAATCGTGTGTGGGGTAGTTTAGCTCATGAATCTTGAGCTGGTGAGACGCGAAGGCCACTGGTCTCCCGTGCTGCATCAGGATAGCACCCAAACCAATATGTGAGGCATCGGTGAATACAATAAATCCGTCACTCCCAGAGGGAAGAGTGAGGACAGGAGCGGACGTGAGGCGGTCTTCTTTAACTCCATAAATACTCGCTCGCAAGCATCGCTCCAAATAAACTCTGCGTCATTCCGAGTCAACCTGGTCAGCGGGGCTGCAATATGGGAGAAGCCCTCAATAAAACGCCGGTAATAGCCCGCTAAACCAAGGAAACTGTGGATCTCGGACGCAGTCGTGGGCTGGCCCTACTGACGCACTGCCTCAACCTTCGAGGGGTCCACTGCGACACCCTCCCTCATCACCACGTGACCGAGGAACTTCACCTCCTCCTGCCAAAACTCACACTTCTCCAGCTTCGCATACAGTTGGTGCACGCGGAGGGTCTACAATGTAACCTCCAAATACTGCTCGTGCTCCTCACGGGTCCTCGAATAGATCAGAATGTCATCGATGAAGACTACAACAAACTGATCGAGATAAGAGCGGAAGACCTCGTTCATCAACTGCATGAACACCGCGGGTGCATTGGTCAGTCCGAAGGACATGACCTGAAACTCAAAATGACCGTAGCGCATCCTGAATGCCGTCTTCGGAATGTCCTCCTCTCGGACCCGAATCTGATGATAACCGGAACGCAAGTCAATCTTCGAAAAGAACTGTGCACCCTGCAGCTGATCAAACAAATCATCAATCCTCAGGAGCGGGTACTTGTTCTTGATTGTGACCTTGTTGAGCTCGCGGTAGTCCACGCAGAGCCTCAACGAGCCATCCTTCTCCTTCACGAAGAGTACCGGCGCTCCCCACGGTGAACTGCTCAGACGAATGAACCCCAACTCGCGCAACTCGTCCAACTGCTTCTGCAGTTCCCGCAACTCTAACGGTGTCATACGATACGGGGCTTTCGAAATAGGCGCGGTACCGGGCACGAGATTAATCTGAAACTCGGTGAGTTGGCGAGGCGGTAATCCCAGAATCTCCTGAAACACATCGGAAAAATCACAAACAATCGGTAACTGGTCAATACAAGCGGCAACAGGCTCCTCAATGGTACAGGACATCAAGCAAGACAACGGCTCTCCTCCGGGCTCTGCAACGAACTGAAACTACGGCAAGCCTGGTATACAGAAAGTGACGATCCTCACGGAGCAGTCCAAGATGGCGTGATACTCGGCAAGTCAATCCATGCCTAAGATAACATCGAAGTCTTACATCGGCAGCACGTACAAGTCGGCAGGCAAGAAAATCTCTCCTACTAGCACGGGGCAAGACGAACAGAAGCGGCCTAATACTATAGTCTTCCCCAAGGACGTCGATACGGTCAACTCCTCTCGAGCAGACTCTATCAGTAATCCAGTCGAACGACAGAATCCCTCGGACATAAACGAGTGCAAAGCACCAGAATCAAATAAAACTCGAACGATGCATGCAAAGACTGGAAGTATACCCTTGACGACTCCTCCAGATGACTGAGGATCCTGCTGAGCAGCATAGAACCTAGCCTGAGCCGACTGGGGAGGTACCTGTCCCCTCTGCGCGTGCTGCTGCTGCTGCTGAGGTCGCTGAGGAGGTCGAGACTACTGCCTCTGCTGTTGCAGCCTCGGAGGCTGGTGCTGGTGCTGCTGCTGAGGTGGTCTCAGTGGTGGGGGCTGTCGTCGCTGCTGCTGTAGGGGTCTCTGCTGCTGTGGTGGAGGCTGTTGTGGATCTCTCAGCTGCTGCTGCTGCTGTGGGGGCCTCTGCTGCTACTGCTAGGAGCGGGGACACTCTCATATATGGTGCCCCGTCGCGCCGCACCCAAAACAGGTGCCGGTGAGCTGCCTCGGAGGTGATGCTGGAGGTGCTGCTGGCGCTCGGAAGGCTGGGTGACTTGTGCGCCTCTGCTGCTACAGTCGACGCTGCTCCGAGTCACCGGAAGGAGCGTGCCTCTTTCGGTCTCTGCTCTGACCACGATCAGACTGAGAATCGGCCCACTTAGCCTCAAAAATCTGGGCCTTCCGTACCACCCCCTCAAAAGTCGGGAGCTCGTGCCCAATAACACGGCCTCGAAGACTGTAACGCAAACCGTCCTCGAATCGGCGGGCTCTCCGCTCCTCATCATCTACCAAGTATGGTGCGAATTTGGATAGCGCTGCAAAACGAGCGGCATATTAAGCCACCGTCATATCATCCTATACAAGGGCCTCGAACTCCAACGCTCGCTGTCGTCGAATGTGATCAGGAAAGTGCTGCCGGTCAAACCGATCCACAAAATCCTCCCAGGTCCATACAAAATCGGCACCCGTGCTCGGGAGACTGACGTCAACCAGTGCTCAACCTCACCATGGAGAAGAAATACGGCTAATCGGACTCGCGCTCGGTCATGCATCCCATCGTATCAAATATCTTCTCCACATCGGCGCGCCATCTCTCAGTTGCCGTCGAGTCTGGCTCGCCATATGGTGGGGATCCACATGAGGGCCCACTATAATGTATATATATTACATAATATAATATATATATATATATACATAATATAATATATATATATATATATTTACACACAGCCACACGTGTACACACACCACACGCACGCACACGCATGCACCCACCGTACACACACTCACACACACATGCTTGCACACACACGACATACACCCACCGTCCCCAGGATGGTGGGGATAGAAAAATGCATCACAGTAGGCTCCACCGTCCAAGCGAACGGTGGAATTAAAACACATAAATCATTGTGGGCCCCACGTGGGGCCCACCTAAATGTTTACATGCAATCCAAACCGTCCATAAGGTCACGTAGACCTAGATAGAGGGGAAAACAAATTTCACCTTGATCCAAAACTTCTGTGGGCCCAAAAAAGGTTCCAATGGCAGACAATTCAATTCACACTGTTTCCTTTGATGTGGGCCACCAGAGCACCGGATGGGCCTGATTTTTGGAGGGGACCCACTCCAGGGAGGGGCCCACCTAGTGAACGGGTTGGATGACAGATATACATCATGGTGGGGCCCACGGCTGGAGCCGTGGTGGCTGCTCACACGTCCATCAGGTAGCGCAGGCGCTGCCTGCGAGTATGTCCCTCAATACCCGATGTCGAGGTTGAGGTTGGCTGATGAGCCTTATTACCAAACTTGGTTGATTAATTCAGCTCGGTCACTAGGTTTCCTTGCTCAGCCCAGCCTCCTTAAGTACCTACTCTAGCTTGGTGTTCAAGGGAGTGTACTTATGTAAGCGACTTTTTCGAATGTCGATTGGTACACTAGGCTCAGTTTTGATCATCCTCATTTCTTTAAGCATTAGTGGCAAAGGGCTCCCCTTCTTCCCTCTGCTTCCTGTCATTAGCCGAGTTGTTTCCTTCTCAAGTAGCTCTTTGTGACTAAAGAACTCCTCAGCATTGAAATATTTTTGAGCTCGGTTAAGTAGGTCGGTGAGGGTATTCAGGGGTTCATACCAATAGAGAAAATGAACTTTCTTTGTTTAAGGCTGACTACCATGGCAGTCAGAGCTATCTGGTCAGAGTAATCGTCGACCTGCACTGCTTCCACGTTGAATCAGATGATATAATCCCTTAATAGCTCATCCCCCCTCTTTGCGATTGTGAGAAGATGAGTTGATGGATTTCTTTTACCTTTCTCATCGATGAACTGTGCGATGAAGGCTTTGCTTAGTTAGTGAAGGAGCTGATGGACTTCAGCTTTAATCGCCTGTACCATTTTTGTACAGTCCCCGACAAGTCAGGAAAAATGCTCTGCACATCACGAACTCAGAGGCGCCGTAAAGTTCCATCCAAGCTCTGAAGGATTATAGGTGTTCGACCGAGTCCCCAGATCCAGAGTAGGGGTGATATGGGGCATTCGGAACTTAGACGATAGCTGATATCTCATGATTTCATCAGTAAATGAGGGATCGACTTCTTCGAGCATGGCTTCAACGAAGGCCGGAGCTTTTTCTCGGCCTGCCCGCTAGATGTTCCCAAGTTGATCTTGGATATGTTTCAGTTATGCCCCCCACGGGACCTCGCTCTCTGCGACGACCTCATGAGTCTTCCCACGCCTTCTCGTCTCTAGAGCGTGATGTAGGTCGGACTTGGTGAGCTCGGTTGTTCCATTTATTTGCGTGGGGACTCGCACGCACCGCGCTGGTCGGTCCTTTACCGCATACTAACTATGAGGTACCTGTGAAGGTTGAGATTGCTCGGTTATTGCCTCTACTTTCATGCCTTGGTCGAGAAATGGTTGTTGTCTCTCCAATATCTGCATTATTCGATGCACGTTGCCGGTCAGGGTCTCGATTTGATTCTTCAGGGAGATTAGTCGACCAACTCTATTGTGAGGCCTACCCAAGGCCACTGCTAGAATATGGTCGATATGATGTTCCGAAGGCGATTCCTCATGTTGCTCATTTGGTGAGGGGTTTGGGGCGGTAATGGCAGCTAAAACCCGCTTTCTTCCTTTAACCATTATTGACCAAACATGGCTAACGATTCTTTTGATGTAAAGGGAACTTCTAAGGTGGCTTTGCTGTTGTTACCACATATGGCGTCAAACTGTTGATGCAAAATCTGATCGATCCTACCTAGGGCTGAAAGTTGGGCGGGTTCAACCCCACCGACCCGTGACCGACCTGACATTGGGTTGGGCTCGGGCAAGATATATCGGGTCCGATCTTAAGCTTGGGCTATACAAACACCAACCCGATAAAACTTGGGTTGGGCTCAAGTTGAGGTCTCGGGTTGCCCGACCCAACCCGAACCCAATCAATATATATGTTACTTATAAATTATAATTGAGTGTGGATCGTTTGTGTCAAAGGCACACTAGTGATGTCGGTTCTCATTTGACCACGTCATTTCCAATGACTCGAGCTAACAAGATATGCCGGATTTCTCTCTCCCAAATAGATTGCTTGCTATGCTACATGACTTTTAAAGGAGTAGTTGTCCTATATTTTAGTTGTTTTTTAAAGAAAAAAAATGAAGTTCTTTATGACGAATAATCACATATATAATTAATAAAATCATAGATACAAAAAATAAACCTTATATTGAAATATAATAAACTAACGTAATAACGAAAATATTAACATATATACCCGATCAACCTGACCGAGCCCGCTTGTGATGGGCTTGGGTTGAGAATTCCCAACCAGAGGTTGGGTTGGGTTGGGTTAAGGTTGAGGTATAGGAACCTTGGGTTGGGTTAGGATTGAGCACCAACCCGACCCAACCCGCCCGACTTTCAGCCCTAATCCTACCTCACCACCTGCGACCCGTTGAGTGCCTGCAATTAATGGAGAATCGAAGAATGCATTAGAGGTGCCAGTTAAGGTTGGGGACCCTCCGATGCCTAAGTCAGGTGTATTGACTCACAGTAGGTATAATGGAATCGGTACATTTGTGTGTAGCTTGTTCCATGGCGAGGGTCTCTATTTATAATTCTTTGATGTCACTTACGTATATGGCAATGAATCTACTAGATAGTTACGTATCAAAATATTCTTGTCAACATTTAAAATTGCTAAGATTATCCTTTCACATATTCAAAACGTTGTAGGATTTTTTCACCAAATCTTTCTGTTGAGGACAAAATCTGGATCACCCTCCACTCTTCGGGATGCTCTTAGGATGGACCCTGGTCCTGCACAAAAGGTTAGCACAAGAGACCCTGGCTAAGCCGGGGGACCCTCCGATGCCTAAGTCAGGTCAAGGGAAGCAGGGTCTAAGTTGAAAGGTAGAGGGAGAGTGCGAGATATTGCGTACCTATAGCGATGGGGTCCTCATGTATTTATACCTGACTGTCAGATAATCTGGGTCCGTTAATCTCGGCACGATTCACTCAATCAGGGAGATTTTTGGATCGTGGAGATACTGCACGCAATCCAAGGATCATGTAGTATATCATGCACATCGTGCGTATCGGTGAGCGAGGTAACCGGCCACGTCCACTTATAGTAGTTTCTAAGCCTAGCTCATGGAGCGCTCACTTCGGGATCTAGACTCGGCTCGACCCAGTTGGCAGATGAGGCCTCAGTCGAAATGATTACAAGCCTTCGTTGAGAAGCGATCACGTTCATAGTCTGAGTCGACCCGGTGGGCTTGACCTCTTACTAGTTGTGCATTCCGAGGGACTTCTTCCACGAGGTCCAAGGCGGGATCGTGTCTACTTTACTGAGTCAAGTTTCATCCTTATCGTCTCAGGGTCGAGGCGCCTCTACGACTCACTCAGCCATGGGCGTCACATGTACTTATCAGTCCGATGACATCAGTCCTCGGGATTATAAGGGGCTCGAATCTTCCCATAACAGAAGCTCCCTACTCTTCGAGGTTTGCTAAAGACTCGGAGAGTAAGCATACAGAAGATCAATCGCCTCATCCGTCAATTCTTCTCCGCATTATGTTTTGGAACATCACGCTCTCAGGGTTTCCCGCCTTCGGGCTCACACCCAGTGGACGCATGGCGATAGTTAAGATTTTGAATTACTGTCCGCCTATGACCAGTCGCCACGTATACCTGGAAAAATGTTTTGGACGGAACCTTTCCTTATTCGGGCATTGTTTCGTTTATCCGAAGCACGTCGCTCGATGTCAGAGGCGTACTGCCCGACAGAACCTGAGCCAATGGTATGTGGCCACGTCAACTCCGGGGTCGGCTCACGACGATTCGGCTGCGGCCATCATTGCTAGTCATTAATGCAGGGATTTGATGAGGTCTATATAAACCCTCCTTCAAAGATTTCTTTTCACTTTTATACTACATTCGACCTGATACCGGAGGAAGTGATTTCCGACAAAGGCGATTCCGGCCGGTCAAGATATTCTGACGGGCAATTTTGATAGATCAGGCACCTTCGGCAGGAGCGATTCCCGGTGAGTCTCCTTGTCTTTTCATATTCCTTCTTCTTAAGATGTCATCTGACCTAGAGACTGTTCGGGATTATGATGATGACTCTGAGTCGGGGAGCTCTGACAATGGGAGGGGGAGCCTCTAAGGGCCCTTATGAAGCTGTACCTTTATACCCTCCGCCCTGAATGTAAAAGGAGACGGGGGCTCGGACTAGTAGGGCTGGCAAAAAGAAGGCCACTCGAGCCCCCCGGACCGTGACTGCCGAGGCTCCAGAGATGTCAGCGAGTGGACGGGCCTCAGAGGTAGTCCCAAGAGGCTCCGTGCTTTCGGAGTCTCAAATGGAGTGGATCTGTTTGGAGTTTCAGATCCCAAACTCAGTACTGATAAGGGCCCCTGAGACCCTTGACACCGCCGGCGCACCTGCTGAGGGTGAGGTGGCCATTTTTCTTTGTACACTGTAATGTGGGTTCCGACTTCCTCTACATCCCTTCGTTCGACCCACTACAGCCTACCTCGGACTGGCTCCTAGGCAATTCACCCCCAATGCCTGGAGGGTTTTGATGTCTTCCTCTATTATCTGGCGTCAAGTCGGGAACTCAGAGCTGACCCCAGAGGAGCTAATGAGCTTGTACCTGGTCAAGCACGATAGTTAAGAACCATGTACTACTTTGTGACCCGAGGCGGTAAGGGGTCGGGGCTAGTAATAAACTTTCCGTCCTCTAACAAGGATTAGAAGAATAAATGGTTATGAGTTGCGGGCGAATGGGAGGCACCGGCGGCTGAAGTCAGGACTCTGACAACTCGGGTTCCCACCCAATTTTCGAAGCCAGGTTGGATTAATCATTCCCGTTTTTCCTGATGTCCTTTTTGTTGCCCCATTCAAATTGAACTAGAGCTTTCTGTCTTTGTAGATTTCGTAAGGGGCATTCCCCTCCTTGATTCGGCTCAGAAAAATCGCATATCCAATTCTAAGGCGCGGTCGGGAGAGCTTCGCTCCTAGTCGGACCTGATCACCGCTTCCAACCTTCATTGGTCTAGGCTTCGCAAGTCGGCACCTCTCCCGACATCCTTCAGTAAGTTCTTCTTCCACCTCCTTTGAAGGGATCAGACTTGCTCATTTAGTTACTAATTTGTTGCTTTTCACACAAGCATGGTCGAGGCATCTAGTTCTCGGAGGAGGAAGGCTGATCCAACGGTGGAGGAATTATTAAGGGGCGAGTCCCGGACGAAGACCACCATTCGGAGGAGGTAAGCAACTCCTCGTGGAGAGGGGCCCTCTGGCCCAGCTTCTGTTGTTGCAACTTCGGCTGCGGTGCTTTCCAATACGCAAGCGGCTCCCACTGCAGTGCTTGCCTATACACGGGCGGCTCCGACTACGATGTTTGTCGATACGCGAGCGGCTCCGGCTGCGGTGCTTGCCGATGCGCGGACAGCTTTGACTGCGGTGCTTGGCGATACGTGGGAGGCAGCAACCATCCCCCCCACTTCAGTAACCATGATTCCTCCCGCTCAGCCCTCCATCGTTCCTCCCATCGAAAGGGCTCACCCTTCGGCCCCCTACATAGCTATCCCTTCATCATCCGAGCGGGAGGAGGCCGTTCGGATGGCCGACACCATCATTACTCCTCCCGAGGCTGGAGATGACCTCGTGGCCGAGGCTCAGGCCTCGGCCGGTAGCAGGACCGATTTTGCAGAAGCAGCAGACTCGGCCCACGTAGGGACGAGCGGTGGGAAGTTCGCGCCGAGTTACCACTTGTCCTGTCTGACGCCTTCGGCAGCCAAACATGCCCCAGAGGAGAGCATAGTCCACCTTCTTAGCATTGGGGGTGGGACAGCTCCTTTCTGAATGACATGGCTTCCGCCTTTTACATGGTATCTGTTGACTTTCCTCATTTTTTTGTACTTACTGCTTTCAAGTGCTCATTCTTTTATTTTTGTGCAGTTTGTCCTGAAGCTTCTTTCAGCTCGAGAGAGGGCACGGGAGTCGAAAAAGAGAGAGAGGCTGAGGTGGAGGCCCTTGTCACGCCCTAAACTCGGAAACCGGGCTCACAAAATTCTCGATCGCCGAATCCGGCGCCGACAGCCTCCGTAGTACCCCATTCTCGGCTCCCAGCGCCCATACGCCAGATTCCGATTCTGGGATCCTACAAGGAGGATTTTCAGCATGATTTTTTTTTGTAATAGAGCATAACCACAAGCATAACCAAGACACAAAACATCAACACCACATATCCACTATATCAAAAACTTTTAAGTACAATGCGGGAAGGAAAATACAATGTAATGATATCAAAGAAAACTCCAAAAGAAAACTCCAGGAGACTATTGCACGCTCCGAGCTCAACGCTGCTGCAACCTAACGCCACCTGCACGCATCTATCGTGCATAAGCTTACAAAAGCTTAGAGGGTGGTGAAAGTGTGTGTAAGGCGAGTGCCAAGTGTACAATATCAGAGTAATGCGGAAATATGCGGTAAGTCCATGAATGCTATCAGCTATACTAAAGCTATGTAATGCAAGGCATGAATGCTGTCGGTCATACCAATACCATGTGATGAGAGGCCTATGTAGCCAAATGTCATATGCGAGATGCAAAGTAAGCGTGCCAGTACTCATAAGTACACATCAGTATAGTTCCTCTCTGGATATCACCGGGGTCCAATACACTACACCTCACACTGACTGCCTCCTCCCTAGCTGCACAGTCAATCAAGTGGAAGAGACCATACTATCCACCTGACCAGTAGTCTGCCAATACCTACCCGGCTCGTCGATAGCAGACACATTTGCGAGCTGGTCAAACTCAGCCTAGCTTATAGCCCCCTCACTCAGGTGGATAAGGTCACACCCCCTTCCAACCGACCACGACACAGTGGGAGACGCGGCCTACTGGTATTCGGCACTCGGGCGCTCGTGTATCCACTCGGTCTAGACGTTGGAGCACCTCCTGGTACCAAAAAGGTTATGGGATTTTCACCCAAGGACATCCTAAGTGCCCACAGTGCTAGAACAAAGTATTTCCGGTATCCGATACGGCCATCCACGATGTGCCTGTGGAGGCTACGGCCCTGATGTCGCTAGGGCGTGCAGTGATCAAGTCACACATATGCGAGATGCATGAGTCACACCATACAAACATGCAGCAATCTCACGCGTACCACGCGATCATGTGGGGCACTCCGTCTCATAAGGAGTCCCGTAAATGTCTCAGCTCAACGGCTTATGCTATGATCAACATTCCTCATATCAAGCATACAAATGATGCGTATGGGTATGAATCATAGAGCTATACTAAGCATGTTATAAAGTGGTGAACTATCAACAAATGTGGGCCTACTAATGGGCCCTAGGGAGAGTTATAATGCGGACATTAAACCAACATTATTCTACAATGTGGACGTCAAACCAACATTGCTCCCAAGGCATAGCCCGCTATAAGACATCATTACACAAACCATGGGGAAATCATATATTGCAATGGACCCTAAGGACCTCCCGTTGGGCCTCGACCTATGGGCCTTGGATACATCAAGTGGGCCGCATCATATGGGCCTTATATAAATCAAGTGGGCCACATTAATGGACCTTAGGTACATTGCAATGGGCCATATCCCATGGGCCTTTGAAACGTCACAATAGGCCTTGTAACATGTGCCACAAATACATTGAATGAGCCTAAACACATGGGCCATGTATACATCAAGGTGGGCCTCAACAACGGGCCACAAATACATCCAGATGGGCCTAATCACATGGGCCTTACATGTATACCAAGGTGGGCCTCAACAATGGCCACAAATACACAAGATGGGCCTCACAACATGGGCCGTATACATATCAAATGGGCCACATCAATGGGCCGCACCAATGTAAGTGGTGATAAAGAATTCCACCATTAAAATTCCTAGGGCCCATCATAACATTTATTTCTCATACAATCTGTTCATAGGGTCACCAAGAACTTGGTGACCCAAGGGTCTAATGGTGGACGTTCAATCGTCACTATACAGTGTGGTCCACATGATAACTAGATCTATCTTATTTTTGGCCCCAAGCCTTAATACAAGCTTGCCAAATGGTGGACTGTTTGGATTCAACACAAGTATCATGGTGGGGCCCACATGAAGGCCCACCATCCCTTATAATATAAATAATATAACATATAATTTATATATAATATATATATACAATATTATATATGATATAATATTATATATACATATATATACACATACATATATATATATAGATATATATATATGTACACACATACACACACACGTCACACACTCACACACACACACACGCACGCATGCACCCACCCACACACGTGCACACACATGCACAGGGCCCCACCGTCCGTCTGGACGGTGGGATAGAACACATACATTGCAGCAGGCTCCCACCGTCCGCTGGACGGTGGGATTAAGACACATACATCACTGTGGGCTCCATGTGGGGCCCACCATAATGTTTATTTTCCATCCAACCCGTTCATAAGGTCACGTGGACCTAGATGAAGGGTGAAAACAAATTTCACCTTGATCCGAAACTTCTGTGATGCCCAGAAGAGTTTTCAAGGGTAATCATTCAATCACACTGTTTCTTGTGATGTGGGCTACCTGAGCCATGGATGTGGCTGAAACTTGATGGGGGCCCACTTCAAGAAGGGGCTCATCATATCAACGGTTTGGATGACAAATATACATCACTGTGGGGCCCATGGCTGGGGCCGTGGGTCACACCCACATCACGTCAATGTCCCTGACACAGCAGCATGCTGCTGTGTTTGGTCTTAAAAAAAAAATATTTCTTTCTTTTATTTAAATTGCGTATTTCCACGGTTTTTCATGTGTGGGGGCCACATCAACAAAATCCACCACTGCCATTGGTTTTTATTTCTCAAGACCAACCTATCAAGCCCAATATTCGATATATTTCGGCGTACCGAAGTATCAGGTGGTTTTTCAACGGTAATAATCATAATTTTCTAAGATATGGCCCGCCTGGATCTTGGATCAACCTCATCTTTTGGCTCAACGCCTAAAATGAGTTAGGAAAAGGGGTGGACGGCTTGGATTGGATATAAACATCAAGGTGGGTCCTATGCAAATGACCCACTTCCAATGCCTTGAAAAGGCTAAGGTTTGTATTTTTCCTTCAAACGTCCAGAGAGTCCCTGGACTCTCTTTTCTTCTTTTTTTTTTTGCTTAGGCATGCAATGCCTTTAATGTGCATCCTTTGTAGGTGGTCACCACATGGTGAGGTGGTGTGGTCACCATACATATGTAAAGTGGGCCCCACCTTTAGATGGTTTGGATCCAATACATGCTCCATTGTCGGGTCCATTCAAGTGGGCCATACAATCATATCATCACAAGGAAAGGAGGAGAAAGAAAAGGAAGGGAAAGAGAGAGAAAAAGAGTGGGACACACGTGTGATGGAGGGACCCCGACACTATGGGCCCTCCCTTGCATTTAACCGTACATCAAATGAAAATCAAGTGGGCCATCGGCCACATCTTAGGGTCCCAAGTGAGATCCATACCATTGATCGGTAGGTCTCACTTGGCCCATCATAAAAACATAGAAATCTATCCTATCAAAGCACCCACCGGTTGATCTCTTTGGTCCGTTGGAAAGTCTATCTCCTTGTGCTTCACTTTGATGGTGGAAGATGGGGGATGGATGGCTAGGGTGATGGGTTTTTGGAATGGGAAAGGTGGGCCACACAAACTCTCTCTTCTCTCACTTGGGAGCTTGGACGTGGGAGTGCTCTTGCTTGGAATGGTGATGAGAAATGAAGGAGAGAGAGTGTGTAGTAAAGAGAGGAAGAGTGTAGCTTAGGTAGGCCATGATTGTTTGTAAGAGAGGGTGGCTTGTAATAAATGGTTGTAAGAGGCTAAGGGTAGGGTGGCTAGTCATAAGTACTTGTAAGAAGGCTAGGGGGTAGGGTGGCTATAGCTTGGTTAGGGTGGCTATAGCTAGGCTAGGGTGATGTCATCCATCACTCTCATCATTACCTAGGGATTTGTGCCACATGGGATGGGTGGGTCCCGCAATGTGCGGTCCACGGTTATTATAATGTATGGTCCGCATCTTATGATCTAAGCGTCGGATTGGCGCATGAGATGCGGCGTTGGAATCGCGGTGACGGCACGGTCACAACGGTATAGGTCTCGGATTAAACCGACTCGAATTTAAAGGATACGACTTACGGTCGTGCGCAACGTCAATTATCAGTCACGGACTGCCGGACTTCGACGGAAAGGATGGCAGGATTCATCGAAACAGTACGAACTAGGATACGGGTTTTACAGCCCTCAAGACCTAAGTGGGAGTCTTGCGAGATAAAGGCACATTTCTCCATCTCGAGCAGGGTGAACTGCATCGGCAGCTCGAAGACAGGAAGGCCAGGGAGCTTTGGTTACAAGGGGTTATAGCTGACCTCAAAGTTAGGGAGCTACGACTGCAAGGAGTCACAGATGACTTCAAAGCCTGGTACGATGCTGCGACCGCCGAGCTGACCCGGGCCAGGGCTCATGCGGACTCGCTGGCTCAGGAGAACGCTCGACTGGGTGAAGCCCTTGAGTGAGCTAAGGTTGAGGCAGCAGAAGAGCAGACTCGAGCTGTCGCCCAGGCGAGGGAGACTTAACAGGGTGAGGACAGAGCTTCTCTAGCCGAGGTGGTAGTCGTAGCGGTAGAAGCCTTCAAAACTTCAAAGGAGAGGAACGCCGAGGCTGCCAAGTTTTACAACCACGGCTTCGATGATTGTATCGGGGAAGTCCAGGACATGTACCCGAACCTTAACCTCGAATCCTTATTGTCTGAAAACGCTGAAGACGTGCCTCCAGAAGATATCCTCCCGGATCAAGCCCCCAACGCTCAAGCTCCTCCTCCGACTACATAGATCGGATTATTTTCTTTTTTTCTTTTTAGAAACTTAGCCTAAACTTTTCTTTCTGATTGCTTTTTGACCTTCTAATGAAGGTCCGTGGATGATGATTTTTTACCCTCTAGAGAGGGCGTATGAATGATGATTTTCTTTATATATTAACCCGCAGTTGATTTTTGAATGTTGACTGTAGATTAGTTGATCGTCGACCTGATTCACTGATAGATCAATTTTTTTTAAGACATGGCTGAGCCAACCCTATAATGGGCCAGTTCCTTCCAATACCGTCTCATATAGCTTTTAGAGCCTTTATGGCCCATTCGTCGAGACCGGACCCATAGAGGGTCGGCTCGTCCCACAATTGGCGAGGACCTTTTGCTTCATCCTTTAATTCGTGACCAGACTCCTACGTTGGGGGAGTCAGGTCAGCTTTTGGGCTTTTCCCCTGATTTAGAGGGGATGCCGTGTAGAATTTTTGTGAGATAATGTATTAACCCCTTCTTTAAGGGATTAATCCATTAAGTCCGCCCCTACATATGAGAGGCAACTTTTCCTTAGTAGATGGTTCGTTCGTGTAGATGAGAAGAGGCGAATTTTATTAAGAGCCTTAAAGGTCTGTCGCTCGAGGGCGACATTTATTGAGAGCCTTAAAGGCTATTTCATCACGGGTAGTAAACTTTCAGGTGCTCGGCATTCTAAGGATGGGGGAGCTGACGGCCCTCAAGGTCTTCCAAGTGGTAGGAGCCCGGTTTGGTCAATCAGACGACCTAATAAGGCCCTTCCCAATTAGGCTCGAGTGTCCCAACTCCCGGCTCAGCGGTGTTCTGTAATACCCGGCAAATGACCAAGTCCCCTGGTCGGAACCACCTGGTCTTGACCTTCGAATTATAGAATCGTGCCACTTGTTGATGCCGAGCAGCGACTCGGAGCCTTGAGATATCTCTGACTTCTTCGAGCAAATCCAGGTTGGCTGCGATTTGTTTAAAATTCTGGTTTTCTCGGTAGTTCTTGACTTGAGCCATAGGGAGACCGATTTCAACTTGCACCATCGCCTCCGAGCCGTAGGAGAATGAGAATGGAGTTTCTCCAGTTGAGGACTGAGTTGTGGTCCTATAGGCCCAGAGAACAAACGGAAGTTCCTCAGCCCAATAGTCTTTTGCTTTTTCCAACTTCATCTTGAGATGGTGTTTGATAACTTTATTGACTGCCTACACTTGTCCGTTAGACTGGAGATGTCGAGGAGAAGAATATGCGTTTGTGATGCCGAGTCCTTGAAACATGCTTCAAAATTTGTCGTTGTCGAACTGCCGAACATTGTCCGACACGATAGTGCGCGAAATTCTGAACTAACAAATGATGTTTTTTCAGACAAAGTTGATTAAATTTAGTTCAGTGATTTTGGCCACGGGCTCGGCCTCGGCCCACTTGGTGAAGTAATCGACAGCTACGATGGCGAACTTGACTTGCCCTTTTCTCGTAGGCAGAGGGCCGATGATATCGATTCCCCACTGAGCGAACGGCCGAGGGCCGCTCATAAGAGTCATTTCTTCAATGGGTTGTCTCGGCACGGCCGTGAAGCGCTGGCATTTGTCACATTTTCAAATATAGTCCTTGGAGTCCTCCCTGATAGTCGGCCAGAGCCAGGGCTCAGCTGCCGGAATGATTTTCACAGATTCCTTCATGGATCTCCCGAATGACATATTCTGCCTCGTCGGGCCGGAGACACCTGAGGTAGGGCTAGGAATGTCCTTTCTTGTATAAGATGCCATCAAGGATGGTATATCGAGCTGCTCGGACCCTCAGTCGCCTGATTTCCAACCTATCCGAGGGGATCTCGCCAGACCTGAGGTAGTTAAAGATTGGGTCCATCTAGCTCGGACTATCATGAACCGGATTGACTTTCTTCCTTTTCGACTTGTCGATGCTTAGATTCTCTATGAATTAATGGGTATGACTCAAGAGATCTTTCCATCTGCAGCTGAGGCAAGTCGTGTTAAGGTGTCGGCCCATGAATTTTCCGCTCTCAGGATTTGATGGATAATGCAATTCCAAAATCTTTCGATCAATTTCCTCACCTCGTCAAGATAAGCGATCATCCTTGTTTCCTTGGCCTCGTACTCGGTAGAGATGTGATTTACCACCAGCTGAGAGTCGCATCTGACTTGAAGAGATTGAACACCCAGACTCACCGCCAATCTGAGTCCGACCAGTAAAGCCTCGTATTCCGCTTCATTGTTTGAGGCATTGAACTTAAGTCTGATCGCATATTGGATAACCGTGGAATCCGGCGCGATCAGGACGATTCCGGATCTGGCTCCTTTGATATTAGACGACCCGTCCACGTAGAGAACTAATCCAAGGTCCGACATCGCATTTTGGTCATCTTGGGGGACGGGCGGAGTTGTTTCGACTTCAGTATTAATCTCTTCTGCGTTCGGAGTGGTGAATTCGGCAATGAAGTCAGCCACAACTTGGCCCTTGATTGTCGTCTTCAGAGGAAACTAGATGTCGAACTCACCAAGTTCGATGGCCCTGAAGAACTTGTCTGAAAGGGGATTCTGTCAACACAACTATGGAATGAGCTTGGAAGTATGAACGTAACCTCCGAGCTGACACAATGAGGCTGAGCGCCAGCTTCTCCAGGGGCGAATATCTCGTTTTTGCAGGTATCATAACCTTACTCACGTAATACACCTGGTATTGCTTGCCTCCGACCTCCCTGATCAGGGTCGAGCTGACAGCTGAGCTTGAGACCGCGAGGTAGAGGAACAGGGGCTCACCCTCTTCTGGTTTGGACACCAAAGGGGGGGAAACCAGATACTGCTTCAGTTGTTGAAAGGCTTGTTCGCACTCCGACGTTCATTCTGCCTTCTTATGACCCTTCAACTGTTGGAAGATGGGGAGGCATTTATCCATTGCTCTGGATATGAAACGTCCGAGCGCCACGAATCGCCCCGTGAGGTATTGTATTTCCTTGACAGTCCGAGGAAAACACATGTCGAGGATTGCTTTGATCTTGTCGGGGTTCGCCTCGATACCTCTCTGACTAACTTGAAACCCAAGAAATTTTCCTGAACCGACTCCGAAAGCACACTTTGTGAGATCCGTCAGGTGATCGAATGCCTTAATACCTTTCACTAACATGTCATCGATATATACTTCCATAGTGCATCCGATCTGTTTGGAGAACATCTGATTCACTAACCTTTGATATGTGGCCCTAGCATTTTTCAGGCCAAATGGCATGACCCGGTAACAGTAAAGTCTATTGTTTGTGACAAAGGTAGTCTTCAGCCTATCTGGGGGGTGCATCGCGATCTGATTATATCCAGAGTATGCATCCAGGAAAGAAAGTAATTCATGCCCCGTGGTGCTATCCACCAGCTGGTCAATCCGAGGAAAAAGGAAACTATCTTTCGGACAAGCTTTGTTTAAATCTAAGTAATCTACGCAGACCCACCACTTCCCGTTGGCTTTCTTCACAAGGACCACATTTGCGATCCAATTGGGATAATACACTTCTTCTATAAATTCAACTTCGAGCATAATGGAGACTTTATCGGCTATTGCTTCGTATCGCTCGGCATCAAATGACCTTCTCTTCTGCTTGACGGGTTTGTGATCTGGATCCATATTCAGCCTGTGGACCATTACGTCCGGAGAAATTTTAGGCATATCTTAGTGGGACCACGCAAAGACATCCATATGTTGTCACCAAAATGTTAAGATTTTGAGCCGTTGCTCAGGATTCAATGATAGCCCGAGCTGAACGGTCCTGCACGGATCAACCTCATCGAGCGGTACTTTCTTCAAGTCTTCCACAGATGAGCCTTCCACAGGCCCTTTAGGGTCTAAAACGTTGATGGTGAGCACTTGCTTAATTGACCCCTTTTTTATTGTCATTGCATAACATCTTCGGGCCTCTCGCTGATCGCCTCGGAGGTAGCCTATCCCGCCCTCGGCGGGGAATTGAAAAGGCCAAGCAATATGTCCTAGAAGGGGGGGTGAATAGGACTATGCCAAATTAAAATAAAATCAGCGGAAATAAAATAAACCAATATCCTTACAATTATAAATCAATTCACAATGCTGAAATCAAATCACCTTGATAAATAAGTATTGAGAGATTGATACAAATTCAGTTCTAAGAACAACCTTACACCATAATAAACAAGGGCTTATGGTAGGACAACCTTATTTCTAGAACATCTTTTGGATCAAGGACTCAATTTTAATAAAAATAAATGAATAGCAAGGAATTGAAATTAAATGCAGAAATATAGATCTAAATTATTACAACAATCCCCACACTTGCTTGAAATGTAAATAGTTACAACATTCACATCCACTTGTACATTCCACACAATTGAATGATAAAAGATATGAAAATTGAGAAAGCATTTAATCCACAAGACAAAGAGTTATAGTGGTTCGCCTGTGTGTACACCAACTGTCTTTCAACAGCCACACAGAATGTTACTCCACTCCTAATATCCTCACACAGGGGATATTAGCGTTCACTATCAAATAGGTTTTCACAGGTTCACCCAAAACCTTTACAATTGTCTTTTTCACTCGGGCTTACACAATTCAAAAACCCCTCTTTTCTGAGTTTTCTGGCTCTCCTCAGATAACCAATACAATGAGATTTTTCTGGCTTAACCTCAAACAAAACCAAAAGGAATGAAATTTTACAGAATTGTAAAATACCTGGATTTCTCCTTTTCGTAGCAGCCCGGTAGAACCAATCGGAGTAGATGATTGAATGTCAAAGTTCAATTTCCAATACTCACTTTAATATGGTTCTAAATTCTAATAGATTTTAGATTTTAACTAGTTGGGCGTAGCTATATTTGATTTTGATTCCAAGAAGAAGGAATAAGGTAATTCCTCTTTTCAAATAAGATTGGAATACATAAACAAAATCAAATTAAATAAGCTAGCAAAAAGGAATTTTAAATAAGCACAACATAGCTTAAAATAAACACAGACTTATCTCAGAGTGATCACTTGAAGTTTCTTGAATTGAATCGAGTTGAATTATAAAAACTCTGAATTTCGTGTTCAATTTATAGAAACAAAAATCGCATCTACGACTGGTCTTAGAAACCTTCGACTGGTCGTAGCTCTAACAAATATTTGAAATATTGAGCGCGATCTTTGCAAGTCTTTCCACGACTAGTCGTGGGAAGCCCACAACTAGTTGTGGGTCACCTACGACTGGTCGTATCTCTCTACGACTGGTCTTAGGACCATAGATTAGCTTGCTGGACTTTGAGTCATAGTCTTACGACTGGTTGAGAACGAGTCGAAGACACTCCTACGACCGGTCGAAGGACCTCCAGGACTGGTCGTAGGTGTACAAAAAAATTTTGAAAATCTTCAACAACTTAGGACTGGTCGTGGAATTTCTTGGACTAGTCGAACCAATGCTAGGACTGGTCGAACAGGAGCTAGGACTGGTCATAGAATAGACCAAACTTATGTAAAATAAACATTTGATTTATGTATCCAAAGTGACCTACTTATAAGGTCAACCTAAGGTCAGTCAAACCTGAAACATGTCGTGTGGACATTGAACTTCAACCATTCAACGAATGTAAATATTTGAACCATATCAAGCTTGAGATCTTGAACTTGTTGTAGCTTTAATCTTGAGATCTTCATCAGTGTGAAAACTACTTCATGCATTGCTTATGAGTCTTGAAGTCATTTCTTGAGTCTTGAAGTTGTTTCTTGAGACTTGAACTTCAACATTGTAGCTTTAAACATTGATAGGATGATGAAGTACACTTTGTATTTCTTAAAGACATCCAACGTCATGAAGTGTTTATGCAGTGTCTTGAATATATATAAATCACCATACAAACATAAGACACAGATAGACGTTTTGACACAACAAAATTTGACAACCAAAGGAGCATGAGACCATAGCACTTACAATCTCCCCCTTATCAAATTTGTGACAAAACACCCAAATAATAATACTTCCAATAGAAATAAGAGAAGTACAGGCACAACAGGTTCAAATAGAGAATCATGCACCAGTTATATAGACATCATAAGCAATATCGAGCATAACTCCCCCTAAGAAGCTTAACTCCCCCTGAGTAATAGCAGCACATCCATATTTAAATAGACATGAATGAAACTAATCATAATCATTAAATCCAACCAAAGCCAAAGCCTCCCAAAACTTCTCCCCCTTTTTGACACAAAATGACAAAGGAAGAAGGGCAGCAAGGATAAGGAAAATAGGAGATGGAATATAGATGCAAGAGAGCATAGTGCATAATTCAACAAAAAGTCAGTAAGCAAGCAAAGTTCAGACTAAAAGCAAAGAAAAATATTAGTTATTACAGACCAAATAAAAATTCAGTCAGAATCAGAAGAGGGAGCAGGATTAGATGGATCACTTTTGTGTAAACCCCTAGCAACTCGCCTCATATATTTGCGTAAATAAGAAAATTGAGTGTCTTGGGTAACACGAATTTGAGCCACCTGTTCTTGAAGAGAATTCAACCTCTCATCAAAATCAGAAGGCTGAAAGTCAGGATCATCAGCCGAGTCTGACTCAAGTTCTTCAAATAAATCATCCATATTTACGTCTCCAGGAAGATCACCAGCTTGATCTGCATTTCCTGCTTCAGCACCACTGCTACCAGCATCCACTTGGCCAGGAGTCAATTCTAAATTCATCTTGTTAATATTGGAATTATTAAAAGGGAGATGATGGATGGGTTTTTCTCTAACAGGCATAGCCACGAGCATATGATTGGCGAGCATAGTCATTAAATAATCAAAGGGAATATCACTATGACCTGGATGGTGACGAGACAAAAGAATGGAGTGACAAATTAACGAAGGTAGACAGATTTTCACACCAGAGATGACAGAATGCAAAACACGAACCATGAATGCAGTGAGTTCGGTTTTATTACCAGAACGCATATAGATTGGAGATGAAAATCCTGTGAAGCACTCTGTGTCTGGGTAACAAGTACTTAAGGGAAATGCATGACCTTTATGAGTCCAGTGAACATCCAAATTACACAAATCTCTAGTAAGCATTTGTTGTTCAGATTCTGAGAATTTGTCATGTAATATATTAATCGGAATGCCCTCATCATTGACAGGAATTTTCATAAGGTGAGCTATCAAATGTCGATCCACTGAAAATAAGCCTTCTTGAGTATCAATTTTAAAGGTTAAATTCTCAAGAGAAGAATCACAAATACATGCAGACATGGATTGGGCAATGGACTGGTATGCAGCTCCACCCCAATGTAAGATGTTATCCCATCTCACAGATTGCAATAGAGGAAGGATACCAAAGGAAGCAATGTGATTAACATTATCAGGACGTTCAACTATAATATTGCGCATACGCAAATCCCGTGCATCTGAAGGATCATTTTCGGGAGAGCGAAGATGACGTTGCGTAATAGATGCTGATCTAGATGAAGAGGGACCACGTGTAGTTTTCTTTTTACCCCTAGCATCCATTTTCAAAGGAGGAATCAAGGAAACTATAAGATGCAAGAAAGAAGAAGTGGGGTTTTGATAGAACGGATTTTTCAAGAGAAAATCCCAAACTTGCAATGAAAGAGCAAATAGATTCTACAAGAGTGAAATTTGAAACACCAATAACAAGAATCTGCAAGAAAATTGTAAAAGAACCACTAACCTTGAAGTATCATGAAGGTGGGTTCGACCGGTCGAGGCTAGGCTCGTTGAGAGAGACAAAAGGAAATGAAGAAGAAGAGCCAAATCCCCAAATAAAGTGAATTCACGAGTTTCACGACCGATCGTGGATGTGTTCGACCGGTCGTATTACGACCGATCGTGTACACTCACGACTGGTCGAGTACCGACTAAAATTTGCAATTTTTCAAATGATTTCCAAATTTAAGCAAATAAAACATCAAACATATGTACATTATGATACACCAAAGCATGCAAATTCAATTTAAATTGCACATACCGAGATCAAACTTTAATTTATTAAACCCGCTTTTGTCGAGCGGTTTAGTGAAAATGTCCGCAAGTTGAGTCTCGATTGGAATGTAATCCAAATATATTAATTTTTCTTCCACTAATTCACAAATGTAATGAAATCTAATGTCAATATGCTTAGTACGTGAATGCTAAACCGGATTTTTTGAAATATTTATTGCACTGAAATTATCACAAAACAAAATCATAGAATCCTGTGTAATTCCATAATCGCTTAACATACGTTTCATCCAAACAAGCTGAGTACATGCTTTTCCAGCAGCAATGTATTCAGCCTCAGCTATTGATAGTGACATAGAACTTTGCTTCTTGCTAAACCAAGAAATAAGACAATTTCCAATGTAGAAACAACCACCACTGGTTGATTTCCTATCATCAATGTTTCTAGCCCAGTCAGCATCTGAGTACCCGGCTAATTGAACACTAGTCTCATGTGGATACCAGAGACCCAGTTTAGCAGAACTTGCGACATATCGCATAATCCGCTTAACAGCAGTTAAGTGAGATTCTTTAGGATTTGATTGATAACGAGCACAAATACCAACACTCAAAGCGATATCTGGTCTACTTGCAGTCAAATAAAGCAAACTACCAATCAAACTACGATACAATTTAGGATCCACATCATTACCTGTAGAGTCTTTTGAGAGTCTCAAAGTTGTACTCATAGGATTATCAAAATTTTTACCATTCTCAAATCCAAATTTCTTAATTAAGTTCAGAGCATATTTGGTTTGAGAGATAAAAATTCCATCAGGTTGTTGTTTTACTTGCAACCCTAGGAAATAATTTAATTCTCCAACCATGCTCATTTCGAATTTAGACTTCATTAAATCTGCAAACTCAACAGTCATGTTAGTACAGGTTGATCCATAAATAATATCGTCAACATATATTTAAACCATTAGAATATCATCGTTATGTTTCTTAACAAAGAGCGTCTTATCAACACATCCCATCTGAAAATTATGACTCAGTAAAAACTTAGTCAGTTTTTCGTACCATGCTCTGGGAGCTTGTTTCAGACCATAGAGAGCCTTCTTAAGACGATACACATGATCAGTAAATTAGGATCTTCAAACCCTGTAGGTTGTTCAACATATACCTCTTCATGTAAATCACCATTCAAAAAGGCACTTTTTACATCCATTTGGTAATTTTAATCTTCCTAAAACAAGCAATGGAGATAAAAAGTCTGATTGATTCAAGACGAGCTACAGGGGCAAATGTTTCATTATAGTCAATACCTTCAATTTGTGTATACCCCTGTACAATTAGCCTTGCTTTATTTCGAATAATATTTCCAAGTTCATCAGATTTGTTTTTGAAAATCCATTTTGTTCCAATAATATGTTTATCTTTAGGTCTAGGAACAAGGTACCAGACATCATTTCTGACAAACTGATTAAGTTCTTCCTACATCGCAACTATCCAGTTTTCATCCGAAAGTGCTTCTTTCACGTTAACCGGTTCTATCTGGGATGTAAAGCATACGTAGTTACATATGTCCTCTAATTGTCTACGAGTGTGCACACTAGTGAGAGGGTTTCCAAGTATTTGAAAAGTTGGATGATCTTTAACAGTCCTTAATTCAGAATTAGTTTCACTTGATGAAGTTTCTTGTTTTTCAAGTATAAGAACTTCATCATTATCTGAACTAGGGACAAGTGTATTCAAATGATCGTCAATCACAACATTTATTGACTCTTGAATCACACCAGTCCTGTTGTTCAGAACACGATATGCACGACTGTTTAAAGAATATCCTAAAAAGATCCCTTCATCACTTTTAGTGTCGAACTTTCCCAAATTTTCACGGTCACGCAAAATATAGCACTTGCTGCCAAAAACTCGAAAGTATTTGACAGAAGGCTTTTTCTCAAATGACATTTCATAAGCCGTTTTATTATTAGATTTGCAAATATAAACACGGTTAATAATGTAGCAGGCAGTATTTACTGCTTCAGCCCAGAGATTCCTAGGGAGCTTCATGCTATTTAACATAACATTTCCCATTTCTTGAAGCACTCTATTTTTCCTCTCGACAATTCCATTTTGTTGAGGAGTCTTAGGTGCAGAGAATTCATGCGATATTCCCTGATCGCTACAGAATTTCTTAAAACTCGCTATTTTCAAATTCGGATCCATGATCACTACGGATCTTGTTGACTTGAGAACATTTTTCAGTTTGAATCCGTTTTTATAATCTTTTTCACTTCATTAAGGGTTTCTGATTTGTCCCAAAGAATGAAACCAAGTGTATCTTTTATAATCATCTACGATAACTAAGATGTATTTTTTGCCACCTCGACTTTCCGTTCTTGTTGGCCTATAAGATCCATGTGGAGAAGCTCGAGTGGTCTTGTGGTGGTATTGGAGTTCACCTTTTTGTGAGAGCTCCTAGTTTGTTTACCATACTGGCATTCACCACAAATCTTGTCTACTTTTTGCATCTTAGGTAGACCTCTAATTAGTTCTCCTTTGCTCAATCTGTATAAATTTCGGTAGTGTACATGTCTGAGGCGTTTATGCCATAATTCTGTCTCATCGGTATGGACCATGTAGCACGTTTGTTTAGATGAGCTACCATCGCTTACTATATAGCAGTTTTCAGAAGTTCTGCGACCAGTTAATATTACAGAACCCTTTTCGTTTATAATTTCACAACCTTGATTAGAAAATTTAACACTATGGTTGTTATCGCATATTTGAGATATGCTCAACAGGTTATGTTTTAAACCCTCAACATATAAAACATTTTTAAATAAGGGAAGGTTATAGAGTTGGACCGTATCTTTGCCAATTATCTTGCAGTTGCTACCATCACCAAATGTGACTGACCCATCAGTCATATCTTTAAGATCGGTGAATAGCGCCTTGTCGCCTGTCATATGTCTGGAGCATCCACTATCTAGGTACCATTTTGAAAGGCTTAGCTTGAAAGCAGTGTGAGCAACCAAACAGGCAACCTTAGGAACCATTTTAGAACTGTTTTGGGTTTAGGAGAATAGTTGGTCTTCTTTTGTTTACAGTTGTAAGAGTGACCTACTGAGTTAGATTTTAATAGCTCCTAAGTAAATCAACAATTTTTTCAGCTAGTGGGTTTCGAATCTGATTTTTGAAATTTATAGCTACTTTGGGTTTTTGAAAAGTTTTTGTATTTTTAGAAAAAACTTGACTAGTACCTTTTCCTTTTGAGTTAGAAGTCTCTCCTTTCACAAAATTGGAAGGAGTATTCTTTTGTTTAGGAGACGTGTTTTTATCATAGCCCAACCCGGATCGATCGCCACATTTTCTTGATCCGGATAATAATTTTTCTAATTTTGGATCACCTTAGGCATATCTCCATGTGTCCTTCAAACTCAGAAGAGAAGATACTTCATTTTTAAGTTTCTCATTTTCAGATTTCAAATTTTCAATCAGGGAGGTTTTGAATTCCAGATCACACTTTGATTTTTCAAAGCAATCTGAAATTTGGGATTTTTCTAAAACAAGGGTTTCAAAACATTCTTTGAGTTTAAAAAACTTTTCTTTTTGAAGTTTAAGTTTGACAGCAATTTTACAACTTTTCTTATATAAGGCATTGTAAGCATCTTGAAGATCTTCATCATTTTCATGATCACTATCCAAATTTTCTTCACTTGTTGACTCATCGTGATCTGAAAAAGTAAACTTGGCTAGAGTCATAAGGGTCTTAAGTTCACTGCCCGACTCGGTTTCTGAATTTTCTGATTCAGAAGAGGCTTCAGAATCAGACGATTCATCCCAAGTAGCCAACATACCCTTCCTTTTGGATCTGTCCTTTTTAGGACATTTGTTTGCTAAATGCCCATATTCTTGACAGTTGTAACATTGACTATCTTTCAAAGACTTCCAAGTTTTAGACTTAGGTTTAGAACGTTTCTTTTCATTTGCCTTTTGAAAGTCGACTCTTTTCTTACTTTTGAAAATCTTATAAAACTTTTTCGCCAAAAGGGCCATATCATCTTCAGAATTTTCTGAATCTGAATTTTCTTGAGTAATACCTTTAGATGACTTCAAAGCAATAGATTTACCTTTAGGAGCTTTAAAACTTAATTCATAGGTTTGTAAAGAACCAACTAATTCTTCTACCCTTATATTATCCGTATCACGAAGTTCCTGGATTGCGGTTACCTTAGAATTGAACCGTTCAAGAAGAGAGCGTAGTATTTTTGCACACACTTTACTTTCTGGGATCTTATCGCCAAGACCCCACATTGAGTTTACAATGTCATTCAATCTAGTGTAAAAGTCCATAAACATTTCATTTTCCTCCATATGAATTTCTTCAAATTTAGTTGTGAGGAGTTGGACTTTAGATTTCTTAACAATTGATGTACCTTCGTGTGTCATTTCTAATATATCCCAGACTTGTTTTGCAGTATCACAGGATATGATTCTTTTGAACTCATCCGGTGATAGTGCGCAAGTGATTGCATTTAGTGCTTTAGCAATTGCACTACTCTCATTTTTCTGAAGTGTGGTCCATTGGAAATACGGTGTAATTTTCATAGATTTTGAACCATCAACACCAGTTACTTCCATGATAGGAGGATTCATTCAGTCACTGTGGCTTGCCACACACTTTTATCCATTGATTTGAGGAAGATCCTCATTCTGGCTTTCCAATAGGCATAGTTGGAGCCATCAAAGGGTGGAGGCCTAGTAACTGAAAGGCTATCAAAATTTGACATCTTTTTATATAGCTTAGATCGTTAGCTCAGGAAATAAATCCAAATAAAAAGCAACAAAAATGAGCTATTAGGCTCTGATACCACTTGAAAAGGCCAAGCAATATGTCCTAGAAGGGGGGGTGAATAGGACTATGCCAAATTAAAATAAAATCAGCGGAAATAAAATAAACCAATAGCCTTACAATTATAAATCAATTCACAATGCTGAAATCAAATCACCTTGATAAATAAGTATTGAGAGATTGATACAAATTCAGTTCTAAGGACAACCTTACACCATAATAAACAAGGGCTTATGGTAGGACAACCTTATTTCTAGAACATCTTTTGGATCAAGGACTCAATTTTAATAGAAATAAATGAATAGCAAGGAATTGAAATTAAATGCAGAATATAGATCTAAATTATTACAACAATCCCCACACTTGCTTGAAATGTAAATAGTTACAACATTCACATCCACTTGTACATTCCACACAATTGAATGATAAAAGATATGAAAATTAAGCAAGCATTCAATCCACAAGACAAAGAGTTATAGTGGTTCGCCTGTGTGTACACCAACTGTCTTTCAACAGCCCACACAGAATGCTACTCCACTCCTAATATCCTCACACAGGGGATATTAGCGTTCACTATCAAATAGGTTTTCACAGGTTCACCCAAAACCTTTACAATTGTGTCTTTTTCACTCGGGCTTACACAATTCAAAAACCCCTCTTTTCTGAGTTTTCTGGCTCTCCTCAGATAACCAATACAATGAGATTTTTCTGGCTTAACCTCAAACAAAACCAAAAGGAATGAAATTTTACAGAATTGTAAAATACCTGGATTTCTCCTTTTCGTAGCAGCCCGGTAGAACCAATCGGAGTAGATGATTGAATGTCAAAGTTCAATTTCCAATACTCACTTTAATATGGTTCTAAATTCTAATAGATTTTAGATTTTAACTAGTTGGACGTAGCTATATTTGATTTTGATTCCAAGAAAAAGGAATAAGGTAATTCCTCTTTTCAAATAAGATTGGAATACAGAAACAAAATCAAATTAAATAAGCTAGCAAAAAGGAATATTAAATAAGCACAACGTAGCTTAAAATAAACACAGACTTATCTCAGAGTGATCACTTGAAGTTTCTTGAATTGAATCGAGTTGAATTATAAAAATTCTGAATTTTGTGTTCAATTTATAGAAACAAAAATCGCGTCTACGACTGGTCTTAGAAACCTTCGACTGGTCGTAGCTCTAACGGATATTTGAAATATTGAGCGCGATCTTTGCAAGTCTTTCCACGACTGGTCGTAGGAAGCCTACGACTGGTCGTGGGTCACCTACGACTGGTCGTATCTCTCTACGACTGGTCTTAGAACCATAGATTAGCTTGCTGGACTTTGAGTCGTAGCCTTACGACTGGTCGAGAACGAGTCGAAGACACTCCTACGACCGGTCGATGGACCTCCAGGACTGGTCGTAGGTGTACAAAAAAATTCTGAAAATCTTCAACAACTTAGGACTGGTCGTGGAATTTCTTGGACTAGTCGAACCAATGCTAGGACTGGTCGAACAGGAGCTAGGACTGGTCGTAGAATAGACCAAACTTATGTAAAATAAACATTTGATTTATGTATCCAAAGTGACTTACTTATAAGGTCAACCTAAGGTCAGTCAAACCTGAAACATGTCGTATGGACATTGAACTTCAACCATTCAACGAATGTAGATATTTGAACCATATCAAGCTTGAGATCTTAAACTTGTTGTAGCTTTAATCTTGAGATCTTCATCAGCGTGAAAACACTACTTCATGCGTTGCTTATGAGTCTTGAAGTCATTTCTTGAGTCTTGAAGTTGTTTCTTGAGACTTGAACTTCAACATTGTAGCTTTAAACATTGATAGGATGATGAAGTACACTTTGTATTTCTTAAAGACATCCAACGTCATGAAGTGTTTATGCAGTGTCTTGAATATATAAATCACCATACAAACACAAGACACAGATAGATGTTTTGACACAACAAAATTTGACAACCAAAGGAGCATGAGACCATAGCACTTACAGGAATTTCATCATCAGGTGATAGGTGGAGATGACTGCTCTCATCGCATTAAGGGAAGGTCTGCCCAGGATGACGTTGTGTACTAATGGTACATTAACAACTAGGAAGTCTACCATAAGTGTGACTTGATGTTGTCCTTCTCCTGCAGTCACAATGGGGGAGATGGCTCCCTCGGAGATCACTCTTTCCCCAGCAAAGCCGTGCAGGGGGTCTTCACGGGTCTGAGATGAGACCTCGGAATCTCCATTCTTTCAAAGGCCTCGGAGTATATCAGGTCGGCCGAGCTCCCGATGTCTACCAAGATGTTGTATACCTTTCGGTTCGTTATAGTCATGGTAACTACTAGAGCGTCATCGTGTGGGTGCTGGATTCCACGTGCATCTTCTTCTGTGAAGGTCAGAGTGCATAGGCTGACCCGAAGTTCCTTGCTCGGCCGCTCAGTTAAGTGGACGTAATGTTCCAGTTCAGACTTCCGAGAGTGAGCCTTTCGTGCCCTGTTTGAATCTCCTCCACCGGATGAGCCCCTGAAGATGGTACGGATTTCGGCGGGCTCCTCCATGGCATTATTTGGCTGCTCTCGCTCTCTTTCTTCTTTCCGAACAGTTTTTCCTTCCCTGGTATATCGATCCAGGTGTCCCTTCCGAATAAGGGTCTCGATCTCATCTTTGAGATCTACATAGTCAGTCATATTGTGATCGTGGTCTCGATGGAAGCGGTAGTACTTGCGCTTGTCTCGGTGATCTAAATCGGCTCTCATGCAAACAGGTCAATTTAGCAGCTTTTCTCCTCGGATGTCCAATAAAATCTGCTCGGTGGACATGTTAAGGGGGGAGTAGGAACGGAACTTTCTCTCCGGCCTTCTACTCGGACGACGATCGCGAGGGGCGCGGTCATCGGTCCCTTTTTTAGACGGTTGGGTTCCTCGTTCCTAGGCCTCTTCCCTTTACCATTCAGCTCTGTCCTTTGGACATTTTTACAGGCATTAGAGAATTCCTCCACGTTGGTGTACTTCTGATCTCTGGCGACAAGTTCACCTAGTGTCTTCGGCGGGTTTTTTCCAATGGAGAAAGTGAATTTTCCTTGTTTTAAGCCACTGAACACAGCAGTGAGTGTCATTTTGTCGTCGTAGTCTTCTACAATAACGCTTCCTCATTGAAGCATGCGATGTACTCTTTCAGCGACTCCTTCGGCTCTTGCTTGATAGCAAACGAGTGTTGGGCTTTCGACTTCTCTTATTACTTATGAACTAGGTAAGAAATAGTTGGCTTAACTCAGCGAAGGAACTGATGAAATTTGGCTTGAGCTGTCGGTACCAACTCCGAGCAGAACCTGTAAGTGTAATCGAGAACCCCGGCACATCATAGCGTCCGTCGCTGTCTGGATCTGCATCCACGAGGATAGGCTTCCACATGCTCTAATGGGTCTCCAGACCCGGAGTATTGGATGATGGGAGGTATCCTGAACCTCTGCGGCATCACTTCGCTCATGATTTCTGAGGTGAAGGGAGGTTCGGTCTCTTCCGTCATCGCCTGAATGGTGGCGGGAACTGATGTCGGCTGTTGCTTCTTTTCCGGGCTAAGAATTTATCGTTGAGCTCTGCGAACCGTTTCTCCCATGGGTCCTTGTTTTCCACTACGATCTCTTGGTTGTTTTCTATTTCCGAAGTCCTTCCCCTCCTCCATTCTAAATGATGGCGGAGATCCGTCGCTGCCAGGGCTGAAGTGACCAAAGCATTACTCGAAGCTCGTGTAGCCGTGTTCTGAGCCGAGGATCGGATTTGGGTCGGAAGAGGATTCTGACCCGAAATTGGTACCTGAGGGTGTTGAGGCACCTCGGACCTCGTACTCCTCGGCACGAAGTGAGCCTCCACAACCAGACCGACTGGTTCGGGGACAGGATTTTCCTGAGCCGAGTGTGGTCGTGGCTCCTGTTGTTGCTTCATCATATTCACTTCATCACGTAGGGCTTGTATCTCGCTCTACATGGCGCGATATTTACTCGCCCGGTTGCGAGAGCGTTGGGAAGGCCCCGGGGTCGATTCGGCGTGAAGTAGTGAGGAGGAGCGAGTTTGCTCATTTGGCTCCGGTTCCGCAGCTACTACCTTCTTCTTTCCTCTAGCCATTATACTCAAGAATAGGGACCTGACTTTAGTATCAGATTCCCGTAGATGGCGCCAAAAATGTTGAGGACAAAATCTGGATCACCTTCCACTCTTCTGGATGCTCTTAGGATGGACCCTGGTCCTGCACAAAAGGTGAGCACAGGAGACCCTAGCTAAGCCGGGGGACCCTCCGATGCCTAAGTCAGGTTAAGGAAGCGGGGTCTAAGTTGAAAGGTAGAGGGAGAGTGCGAGATATTGCGTACCTGTAGCGATGGGGTCCTCATGTATTTATACCTGACGTTGGATGATCTGTGTCCATTAATCTCAGCACGATTCACTCAATCAGGGAGATTTTCGAATCGTGGAGATACTGCATGTAATTCAAGGATCATATAGTATATCATGCACATCGTGCATATCAGCGAGCGAGGTAACCGGTCACGTCCACTTATAGTAGTTTCTAAGCCTAGCTCATGGAGCACTCACTTCGGGATCCAGACTCGGCTCGGCCCAGTTAGCAGATGAGGCCTCAGTCGGAATGATTACAAGCCTTCGTTGAGAAGCGATCGTGTACATAGTCTGAGCCGACCCAGTGGACTTGATCTCTTGCCAGTTGTGCGTTCCGAGGGACTTCTTCCACGAGGTCTGAGGCGGGATATCGTGTCTGCTTTAATGAGTCGAGTTTCATCCTGATTGTCTCAGGGCCGAGGCGCCTCTACGACTCACTCAGCCGTGGGCGTCACATGTAATTATCAGTCCGATGACATCAGTCAGTTATCAGTCCGATGACATCAGTCCTCGGGATTATAAGGGGCTCAGATCTTCCCATAACACTTTCTGTTTTCTCCTTTTTTCTAAACTATCCAGAAGGCAAATCCTTCTCAAATTGCTCATTTCTTTTGATTAATTCATGATTTGAAGGTAAAATTTACAGTTCATGTTGTCAGAAAGTCTTCACCACTGCTCGACCGGTCGAGCGGACCGCTCAACCAGTTGAGGGTCCACTCGACTGGTCAAGGCCCGCTCGACTCAAAGTTGACTTGGGTTTTTTTGTGTCCGGGTTGCTCGACCGGTCGAGGGGGTTCCTCGACCAATCAAGTCCTCGGCTTGACTAGTCGAGGTTATGCAGATTCGAGTCCAGATCTTGTGCGGACTGCGGAAATCTGAGGCGATTTTGCAAGGGTGCAAAAGGGAAGTTTCTTAAACTATAAATAGGAGTCCCTAGGGCTATTCTAAGGGATTCTAAGGCTTCCTAAAGGTATTCTAAAGGGTTCTAGGGTTATCAAAGGGTGTAGCAAGGATGAGATTTAAGGTTGTTCGAATCAGGTATGTCCTCTCTCTTTGTAATTGATGCTTTCATAGTGGAATTCTGTCACTTTGTGCCATGGTTTTTTCCAACAAGGGTTTTCCACGTTAAATCTGTGTTCTCTTGTATGTGTTTGGTGCCATTGAATTGTTATCCTAGATCTAGATCTATGTGATTCCACAGGCCAAAATCCCAACAAGTGGTATCAGAGCAATCGTTGGGGCACAGATCTGAATCTGAGGGATTAGTAATAATGGGAAGCACTAGGTATGAGATTGAGAAGTATTCAGGGAAAAATAATTTTGATTTATGGAAGATCAAGATGATAAGTTCCTTAATCAAGTAAGGCGAAGATGGTGCTCTTAAGGAGCTGAAGTCTACTATGACTGATGATGATTGGAATACTCTTAATAAGAAAGCCTTATCATCGATCCGTTTATGTCTCACGGATGAGGTTCTCTACAACGTCATAAGGGAGAAAACTGCGACTAAGTTATGGGCGAAGTTAGAGGATGTCTATGCGAAAAAAAAACCTCTGAAAAATGCCTACACTTGAAGCGGCAATGGTATAACTTCAAGATGGCAGATGGTGGAGATCTGGAGGCTCACATCAACAACTTTAATAAATTAGTTTGCAAATTACTGGATATGGAGGAAGTGATGAAAGATGAAGAACAAGCATGTATGTTGTTGAATTCTCTCCCAGCATCATATGAGTCATTCAAAGACACTACGTGCAGCACGAATAAAACCTTGAGTGTCGACACTGTTATCTCAACCCTTCAAGGGAAGGCTATGAGAAAGTTAAACGGTGACATGGAGATAACTTCTGATGCACTATTTACAAGGGATAGGAATTCTGAACAAGGTACGGGTTTTTCAGGTTCTAGATACAAATTCAAGGGCAAGGGCAAAGGAAAGGTAAAGTGCTGGAATTGTGGGAAGGAAGGACATGTGAAGAAGGATTGTGAAATCCTAAATCTAAGAGAGAAGATTCTGAGGCTTCGTATAGGGAGGCCAATGCTGCCACGTCAGATGGATCGAGTGGATGTGATGGTAATGTTTTATCTGTGTCTACTATCAGGCGGCCATATAATGATCGTAAGGACGAGTGGATGCTAGACACAAGGCCATCTTTTTACATGACTCCTCATCAAAGTTGGTTCACCAGCTACAAGGAGTGCGATGGTGGACAGGTATTTATGGGCAATGACTTTGCCTATAATGTTGTGGCTATTGGTATGGTGCGTATTAAGATGTTTGATAGGGTACGCTGACTGATGTCAGGCATGTTCCTGATTTGAAGCAAAATCTGATTTCTCTTAGTGTACTTGAGGCAAAAGGATGGAAGTACATAGGTATTGATGGTGCTTTTAAAGTATCTAAGGGAGCACGGGTAATCATGAAAGTGCAACGACTCAGTAACTTGTACAGGTTGATCGAGGCACTTCAAAAGGTAAAGCTGCAGTAGATATAGCGGATTCCGCCTCTGTATGTGTGTGGCATGTTGGGCATGGCCACATGAGCGGGCAGGGCAGGAAGGCTGAGACATGCGGACAGGGATACAAAGTAGGTGGAGCAGTCACCTGTGAGAAAAATCACATGGCATGATCGCAGGATATCGGCGAGGTACATGGATGACTCCAATATCACAAGAGGATTCATCTTCTATTCAGATGGCTTTAGGTAAGCCTGGTGCTGAGAAGTGAAAGGTGACTATGGGTGATATGATAGATTCGTTGTACCAGAACGACATATGGGAGCGGTGGAGCTTCCATTGGGCCGGAGAACGGTTGGATGAAGGTGGATCTTTAAGATGATACAACATAGATATAGGGCGAGGTTGGTAACGAAGGGTTATGCTCAAAGAGAATGAATCGGCTTCTCAGAGATATTCACGCCGACGGTATAGCAGGTGTCTATTAGATCCGTGATTGGCGCTGGTTGGCCAATTTGATCTTGAGCTGGAAGGATGGATGTGGAGTCTGCACTTCTGCAAGGGAAAATGAATAGCAGATCTACATGAAGCAACCAGAGCGGTTTGAAGTTAAAGGGGCTGAGAAAAGACTTTGCAAGAGGTGATGGTTTGACCTGTCGCCTAGGCAGTAGTTTGATTCCTTCATGGTGAGTCAGGAATTGATGACATGTAGATCGTCAATTATGACATGTCTGAAATCAATGTACTGAAGACTCGGTTAAGTGGGGCATTCAGGATGAAGGATCGGGGGGCTGCAAAGATGGTTCTCTACGTTGAGACTGAAAGAGTTAGCTTTGATTATCTCAGGCAGAATACCTTAGGTAGGTATTGATCAAGGAGGTGATAGACCATGTAAAGCCGGAGAGTGTTCCCTAAGCGTCTCTCCTCAAGTTTTCCTCAGGACATGTCCCAAAGCAGATAAGAAAAAGCAGGATATCTCACGAGCCTTATTCGAATGCGGTTGGCAGTGTATGTCATGGTCTGGATTAGACCAGTTATTTCACAGGCTATCAGTGTTGTGAGCAAGTACCCCGGCAAGCAATATTGGGTAGCGGTGAGATGGTAAGAAGACTACATCTTTCTTTGTGAGAAGACATGAGCAAAGGTAGTTAAGCACGTGGATTTTGATCACATGCTCACCTAGATCGTTCCTGCAGAGAAGTTCAAGTTCTGTGTAACTTCTCTGGCTTGGCGATAGCGGAAAAGAAGGACAGAGTGTGCACGAGAAGTTATGATGCAATGCAGAGATAAGAGAAGAGGTCAAGCAGCTACACGGTTGATGATTGAAGACTTGATGGAGATTGTTGTCAGAAAGTCTTTACCGCTGCTCGACCAGACCGCTCAACCAGTCGAGGGTCCACTCGACCGGTCGAGGCCCGCTCGACTCAAAGTCCAGGGACTTGGGTTTTTTAGTGTCCGGACTGCTCGACCGGTCGAGGGGATGGCTCGACCGGTCGAGGGGGTTCCTCGACCAGTCGAGGCCTCGGCTCAACTAGTCGAGGTTACGCAGATTCGAGTCCGGATCTTGTGCGGACTGCGAAAATCTGAGGCGATTTTGCAAGGGTGTGAAAGGGAAGTTTCCTAAACTATAAATAGGAGGCCCTAGGGCTATTCTAAGGGATTCTAAGGCTTCCTAAAGGTATTCTAAAGGGTTTTAGGGTTATCAAAGGGTTTAGCAAGGGTGAGATTTAAGGTTGTTCAAATCGAGTAAGTCATCTCTCTTTGTAATTGACGCTTTCATAGTGGAATTCTGTCACTTTGTGCCATGATTTTTTCCCGTAAGGGTTTTCCACGTTAAATCTATATGTTCTCTTGTATGTGCTTAGTGCCATTGAATTGTTATCCTAGATCTAGATTTGTGTGATTCCACAGGCCAAAATCCCAACAGTTCATAAGGCCACACATACCTGGATGAAAGAAAAACATAAATATCAAGTTGATATATAACATCTATAACCCCCAAAATGTTCAAAAAGATGGAGGTCCAATTTCATTGCCTTGTGATGTGGCCTACTTAAACTTTGGGTTTGGGCCACCGTTGAAACATTCATATGGCCACAAGTTTTGTATCAGGCTAATCTTTTTGTGTTTTCATTTCCTCGTGGATGACCTTATAAACGGTTTGGATGGCACATAAACATCAAAGTGGAGCCCATGACCGTTGAAACATTCATATAGCCAAAAGTTTTGTATCAGGCTAATCTTTTTGTATTTTCATTTCGTCCCAGTGGATGACCTTCTAAACAGTTTGGATGGCACATAGACATCAAAGTGGAGCCCATGAGAGTTTCAATGTAAGCATTACTTTTCAGTTTTCTATCTTTGTGTATCCTACTTGAATCTTGGATCATTTTTATTTTTTGTCACACGGCCTAAAATGATCTCACAAAACGGATGGACAATGTTCTCACAAATATCACGGTGGGCCCCACATATCTTCCCACTGCAGGACTTACTGTTGAAGGCTTCCCAAAAATTTTGCCTCCCAAGCTAACAAGATATGCTAGATTTCCCTCCCAAATAGAATGTGTTACTCAACTTTTAATGTGTGGAACTTTTTAAGCCCCACAATGATTTATGTCTTAGCTACACGCCATCTATCAATGTTTACGGATCATTTCACAGAATGAGCCTAAAAATGAGGCACATCCAAAGCTCAAGTGGACCACACCAGAGAAAGCAATGGGGATTGAACAAACTACAGTTGAAACTTGCCTCTGGCCAACTGTGAGGCTTGTTTTCCATCTGGCTTGTTCATGAGATCACACATGCCTGGATGAAGTTAAAATACAAATATCAGCTCGATTAGAGCCTCCTATAACCTTGAGAAGTTTTCAAGGTAGTATCATTCCTACTATTTTCACTAGTGTGATCCAGTTTAGCTTTAAATTTGCATTGCTTTCGGCCTCATATCCTAAAATGATATGAAAAAAATGAATGAACAATGTGATCTAAAAAATACATCATCATTGAACCCACATAAATTTCATATGTCGAGAAACTCCATTGCTTGTTGTGTGGTGCAGGGCACAGAGTAGGTGAGACCCTGCCTCAACCAAGACCGTTCAGCCCTTACCTTGGGGCCCAGCTTTATGACTTTGCATCCGACACTTCCATTCTTATAAATATGTCACTTTGGAGAACATTCAAAGAGATGAAAAAAATAATGTTTGACCTTTTTAAGATAGTAGATAATTTTTGTTTATTTCATATATTTATTTAATTTAATGGTATCCGTGCTTAATATTATCAAAGGGTGAGGGGTCATGTTTTCGTGATGTATGTGGATAGGGTATAGTTTTGCCAAATTTGGTGGCAAAGTAATAGCATGTTTTGTCTCATATTTTTCAAAAAATAGAAATCGAGACAACAAGGGCAAATATGTCAAATTAGCAAATTTCAGAAATTTGTGGTTTGTTTTTATCAAACAGGTTTTTGTGATATATATATATATATATATATATATCTTCAAATATCAGGGCTTTTTTCGGATAAATTACTAAATGAATTTTTCAGACTTTATTTTTCAGTTTACCAAACGGCACCTTTCATTTATATACTACATCATGTGCTAACTTGGAATACGTGTTTAGGATCTAAGCCGTCCATCATGTGGGCCCCTCAATTTATATTAGTTTTTACAAAGATCATACAATTTGGCTCATCAGCTTGGCCAGTGTTCAAAACAAATCAAGTTCTCTTTGGACCCCTTTTCTTGAACACTTCGTCACGCCTCATGATTTTTCAGGTACGATTTCTTCGTCAGATAAACAGAAAGTTCTGGGCTCATGCCCTAAAATGATTTGGATCTGCAGTATTTTTGGGCTCATGCCATAAAATGATATGGCAAAATGGATGGACGGTGTGGATGTAAGACACATAGATCACGGTGGGCCCACAGTCAAGGAACCACCAACCTCGATGGATTTGGGTTCTTGACAACATTTTGTGGGCCTACTCTCTTTTCTAATGGACAGGATATGCATCATCCGTACACGTAGACAAGTGAAACGGGCCCATTGCATCACATCCTTATACATCATTAATCATAGCATGGGACGATTAGGTAGTGTTGCCCACACCATCGCCTTGGGGGCCCACCATGATTTATGTGTTTTATATCCATAAAAAAAAAATGAAGCAAAGGCAAAGCTCGAGTGGACCACACATAGGAAGCAATCAGGGCTGTCAACTGGCTGGATTGGGGCCGGGCCAAGCTCTGTTCAAGCCCGGGCTGCATTTCCAAACCTAAGCCTAAACCCAGCTTGGCCTGTGATGGGTTGAAATAGTCTAACCCTAGCCCATCCAAGGACATCTATACAAAGCCCGAGCCCAAAATAATCCCATAGATAAATGGATATTTTGGTGGGCCTCACGTGGGATCCAAACTTCTATTAAATAAATTAATTTGGGAAAGGCCCATTTGTTAGATGTTTAGGTAATTGCAAGCTCATTTTCAGTCTACTTAGTTACTGGGTCCAAACTAAGGGGTTAAGGGTCAACCGACACTTAGCACTAAACAACTCTAAAACAAGTTATACTTGGGCTGGGCTAGACTGGGCCTCCTGACCTAGTGCAACTTGATTTCTAGAAACTGATATTACTAGGGTTGTAGATAGGCTATCAAGCCCATCCAATAAAATAAATCAAGTTCGGCCCCAAGAACTTACATGGCCCGAGAACTTGCACAATAAACTATATGGTGGGCGTTATGTTTTAGTTATCCAGACCATTAGTCTGTTGGGCCACACTACAAACAGTTAACTTTATTAAATCAAAAAACAAAAAAAAAAAAAAAAAAAAGTTTTGTACAAAATAATTCCAACAGGCTCTAAAATAATAATATAATAATAATAATAATAATAAAACTCTACATGATACTAGCTAGCATGGCCATTGACTAAAACATTGAACACATCATTCATCAGCAGCTGGCTGAAATGCGGAACACATCATCCATCACCAACCTTGATATTAATGTTAACGAGGGCATATAAAAGCTTTGCACAAGAAGCAAAACTATGTTAGAAAAATGTGTCGGAAATGCCAAAAAATAAAAATAAATAAAATTAATTATTTTCGTTTCACCATGCTGAATCACGTAAAGTGCGCTAACTAGCGCCACTACAGCCATACTGCCCGAGCGCGTGCGTACGTGTGTTCCGGAGTGCTACGAACTAGAACACACAACTTAAGCATCTCAATCTCCAAAGCTCCAAGTAAGAATACTACACACACCTCTACATATAAACCCCAAATCTTCTCCTATCATTTCCAATGTGGGAGAAAACATGTACTACACTTTTTCATTTGAAATTTTCAAAACGTTTTGGCGGCAAAACCAAAATCTCGAAATTTTTGAATATTTGATTTTTTTTATTTTTTTTTCAAAAACCACAAATTTTAACAACCTATAGAAAGTTACATGACACCAGATACTAACTAGCCAAAGCTCCATACATACAACATACCGCACACCTATGGCCCCATATATTCATTATTCATACATCTGCACACTTGCCTGACAATTAAGCAAACAAGTCTACCCAACATTCACACTTCCAGCAAGCACACATTAAGCCACCATGCATTAAAACCCTGAACGTTCAACAGCCAAGATGACATGCAAGATACTAACAAGATGACAATTCAACAAACATGCTTTATTGTTTTTGTTGGTCTCCTGCACATCCATGCAAATGAACAAACACAACCAAACTTTTATTCATGAGAGACTCATAACATAGTGAAGAAAATGTAAAGATAGTTATCATTTTTTGGCATAAGTTTTGTTTTGACAATCGCTTAAATAAAGAAAACCATCATTTAGTAGCAAATAAATCACAAAGAAACCCCTAAGACAAGAACCCAGTTTCACGAAACATTCATGCAAGGATTTCAAACTTCTACAATTTTTCTTCATTTTCTTTAAGTTCTATACAACCTATAATGTCATAAAATAAACTCTGTTTCCACGCTCCAAAAATCATTTGAGTTAACATTACACTGACAATGAAACTCCAAGTCTTCTTGTATTTCTCCAATGGCATGTGTTTCATAGTATGGAGATAAAAGGCTATCAAACCTTACCAAAGAACTTTAAGAATGTTGTAAACCCACCGATACACAAATTGAAAATCAGATCCACATTCAAGGAAAAAAAAAAAAAAAAAACCATTCCAAGTAAGGAATAATCAAATGACTTAATATATCCACTCCATAAAATTGTCAATTCCACCCCATAAATAGACGAAACGAGAAAATGTCATTGAACATAATTTGAAGCATTACAGGAGTTTTTTATACAAGAATTACTGTCAACATATTACTTCCAATAAAAGCAAATCAAGTATACCATTTATACTATTCATAAAAAGAGAAAATAAAACGTAAGTATGTATCATTCACAACCCCTGCTGTATTGAAAAAAAAAAAAAATTTGTTTTATTCACAAAAAGAAACCATGTATTATCCATAATATCTTTCAATGTCTTTACAAATGATCACAAACATACCTTCTAATTTCATCATCTGTTCAAGTGCATTTTAAAGTATTAGTTTCATTTAATATAATAAATAAATTAGAAGTGTTGTTAAAATCTTACGATTTATGATTTATGATATGTGATTTGAGTCGAATCTTAAGTAAAATGACTTGAATCCCTTTTTATATTAATCCTATGATTTAGGATTCAAATTATACTTGTTTTAGTTGGCTTTCATTTTATGTTTCTAAATCGGTTGGGACTTTAAGAATCACTTAATTTATTTATTTTTAAACCATTTACAAAATAAATTATTTTATTTTATTCTTTATGAAAGATTAAATTATATATATTCTCTTCAATGTTAAATCGTAGAGCTTTTTTTTTATATAAGGATTTCTCATTTCTTATCTATTTGACACACCAAATTGATGTATGACTTATTTGAAATGTTTTTATGGAGAGTAATAATCTTGTTGACTTATTTATTGTGGCGTGATGGTTAGAAATCAAAAATAACTTAGAAATCAAAAATGACTTTTGTGATTAGTCTACGTAATTAAATGTTGCTTTTCCAATGTGATTATACATTCAAGAAAAGTAACGATAACATAAATTATCAAAAGATTCTTATACGTTTCTTAAGAAAAAATTATTAAAAGACAAAAAAGTTAGAAAGATAAGAATGCGTTAATACTATCATGATATAGTATTACTTGGTGCATATTGATGGCAAAAGAATTATTGCTCAGTTTTAATTTTTCTGATTTATTTATATTTTTATATTTTTAAGACCATAAAAAATCTTATGATTTGTGATTTGATATGATTTGCAATATGATAACGATTATGACAACATTAATTAGAATTAAATAATTATAAATAACATGAATAGAAACATTCAAAGTTTAGTTTCATTACCTTTATCAATTGCCAAATTTATTTCGCAACCAATCTTAAATGCAAATAAAGAATTTTATGATGTTAGGAAGTAATGAGCTATAATATTTATAAAGTGTCTTACCTTCCCTGCTAAATGTTGCTTCTGAAGTAACTGTCGATATAGAAATGACTATAATATTTCAAGCCATATTTGCGAGAGTATGATACTTTGGTATATTTAATTTCCTTCAACTAAAGATATTAAATTCTTCTTGGCTATTATAAGGAAAGACAAGCTCATCAAAATATTATTTAAGTTTAGATTTCATGCACGATATATTTGATTGGTCATTCTTCAAATGTATTAAACTCATCATTCAAGCTATATGAAACACTTCCAAACCTTAGTAGATTTCACTCCATGTGAATGGAATGAGTTACATAATCTTTGTAAAGATCATTGATACTTTATTTAATTTTAAGAATATGAGCTTGGGCTTCATTTTCAAACAGTTGCATGAAGCTATACTTCAACAACTTTATCTTAAATCATGAGTCGACAATTATTGACATTGCAAAAATTTAAACTACACTCTCAAATATTTATCAAAATTTTTACTCATTCGTTAGGCCATTGTGCGAGTAGAAGAATCTGGACTCATAGACTCTTTCATCAACAATACATGAATTTTAAATTTTCATGAAACTAAAGGTTAGAAGTTGAATATACAATGCATGAAAAGACATTCGTAGCATTATAAAATGCTTTTCAAGTTTTTTAAATAATTTCAACTTTCTTCCTATCCTTCATAATTGATGATCCCTCATAATTTGAATCACGGGACTTGAGATAAAATAATGTTTAACTCTATAATTTCTCTAGCATGTGATATGTTGAGTTTCATCTTTTTTCTATATCTAAGTCGAGGCTTGTTAAAAAAAAAAAAAAAAAAAACTTAAAAGACAACTTTATTAAACGTATGTTATTTTTCTTGTGATGCCTTAACGTACTTAGCGCTTTCATATACTTTATGAACGACTTCTTGTATTTCTTTCAAACTGTTTTATACAATAATATAAGAATATAAGTACCACACTGCATATGAAAAAACTGCTACAAAAAAGGAACACATTTTTTTTTAATAATGTTCTCTAAGATTTGTAGTGACTAACTTATCTTCTACATCTTGATCCAATAAATACATAATTATGGCATTTGTAATACTATTTCTTGTATGTGATATTGAAATCATATAAAAATTGAGTATATGTTTGTGTAAATTCTATATACTCATTACTAACGAAATGCTCTGTAAGACACATGTAACAAAGTATTTGATTTGAAATCTACATGTCATATGTCAAACTAATACACGGAGCATTTATTTTTAATAATTGTTTGAGCTTTTGCGGTTGTACAAATCATACAATAACAACATTGGTAGGAGCATTGAATAGCATACCCTATGTTTTGGGTTCTTTGTCCAAGCAAATAAAAAGAGAAGTACAACCATATTATTTGTTCTTAACTGGATATATACTTTTATAGACAAGATAAATTAAACCAATGATTAAATCATATAAAATGTTCAAAATTATCCATGCTAATTTTGTATAACCATATGCCGCTACCAACAACAATGTAATATTCAAATTGATTGAAGAACACACATGTAAGAGTTTATGAAAAAACTTGGATAAAAATGTTTCTCCTTAATCTAGAGTAGTTGATTCAGGAATTTCAAACCGATGAATTATAAAAGTCTCAATGAACTTAATAGTTTTTTGATGATTTGATCTCAACGTGGATTTTACTTATACCCATTTGGTGAAGTAATCAGTCACCACAATAATAAAGTTGTGTCCTTCAGATGATGGAGGATAATTTTTTCATATCAAATTAATAGTCAATCCTTGAAATTATCAATGTTTGACAATATAGTGTTACGCAGCACGCCAACAACGCAGTGAGCTTAGATCCAATCTCAGGCCTCACTCACAAATGATAAACAGGAAGAAATATAAACTAAAAAGGAATAAAAGCATTCAAACAAACCACAAGACAAGATATATGTGAAAAAACCCTAAACTAGGGTAAAAAACCACGGATGCGAAATTCCACTATGAAGAGAAACGAAGATTATAAGGCAATATACAAACCTCTCCCTTAGAAGTACAGAGAAAATCCCTTGCCCACACCTTAGAAATATTTTCCAATATTCACCTTAACCCTAGAATAACCCTAGGGACCCCAACTTATAGTTTTGGCAACTTCCCTTTCGCATCTCAGTTGCGAAACGACTTGCGACACGAAATCCCAAAACTCCTTTCGCATCCCAGTTCCGAAAGGACTTGCGACACGAAATCCGCGCAACCTCGACTGGTCGTGGGCGGCCCCAGATGTGGCTCCACTTCTCAATAATCTTCCACTTTGAGACACATCGCCATAAACCTTTGTTTTCTTCATCCGGAGTGCACCACCTTCCCGTCTTCAAGCCTAAACACCAATCAAAGTTGAATAGAACTTCAGGTTCTCCCTTGTAACCACCTTGGTCAGCATATCCACAGGATTCTCACTTGTATGAATCTTCTCTAGAGCAATCGATTCATCTTCCAGTAACGAACGTATAAAGTGATATCTGATGGCAATATGCTTGGTCCTTAAATGAAAGGCTGAATTCTTAGCCAAGTATATTGCACTCTGACTGTCAATGTACAGCTTGCAATCTGCTTGCTTCTTACCCAACTCTTCCATAAAACCTTGCATCCACACCATCTCCTTGCATGCTTCTGTAGCCGCAACATATTCTGCTTCTGCCGTACTGATAGATACTATCTTTTGTAACAGAGAGACCCAACTGACTGCAGCACTACCCAGAGTAAAAACATAACTTGTAGTGCTTCTTCTGCTATCGATATCTCCTTCCAAATCTGAATCCACGTAGCCTTGTAACTTGATTTTCGATCCACCATAACACAGCTCTACGTCCTTAGTACCTACCAAGTACCTAAGGATCCACTTCACAGCTTCCCAATGTTCCTTCCCGGGGTTGTTCATGAACCTGCTAACAACTCCCACTGCTTGAGCAATGTCTGGCCTCGTGCTCACCATAACATACATGAGAATCCCAATAGCTGACGCGTATGGGACTTTAGCCATGTAGTCCTGTTCTTCCTGCGTCTTTGCACCTTGCTCCTTAGATAGCTTGAAGTGGTTGGCTAATGGAGTGTTAACCGACTTAGCACCTCCCATATTGAATCGATCAAGTACCTTGGCTATGTACTCTGCCTGTGATAAAACTAATTTCTTGTTTTCCCTGTCACGCTTTATCCTCATGCCTAAGATTTATTTTGCAGCTCCTAAATCCTTCATGGTAAATTCTCTAGACAATTGTCTTTTGAGATCTGAGATGTCCTTCATGCTTCAACCGGCCACAAGCATATCATCAACGTACAGAAGAAGGATAATGTAAGACGTATCAAACTTCTTCAAGTAACAACAGTGGTCTACATGACATCTCCTAAAATCGTTTCCCTACATGAAACTGTCGAACTTCTTATACCACTGCCTCGGGGCCTGCTTCAAGTCATATAGACTCTTCTTCAGTCTGCACACCTTGTTCTCATTACCTGGTGTCACGTATCCTGTCAGCTGATGCATATATATCTCTTCTTCAAGGTCCCCATGAAGAAAGGTTGTCTTAACATCTAGCAGTTCTAGATGTAAGTCCTCTGAAGCCACTATACTCAAGACCATGCGAATCGTAGACATTTTCACTACCGGTGAAAATATTTCAGTGAAATCGATACCTGCCTTTTGTTGAAACCCTTTCACAACCAATCTAGCCTTGTATCGTTTCAAACCATCGTGCTCCTCCTTCAGTCTGTAAACCCACTTGTTATGAAGAGCTTTCTTACCCTTAGGTAGAGTGACTAGCTCCCATGTACTATTAGTGTAGCATCCCTAATCATATAAACAATTATACGCACACCTAGACATGTATGGATCGGGCCCACAAATAATACATGGAAGACTCAAGCATAATGAATCAAAAAGGATAATTCCCCCTAACGAGAATATAAGATTTCACGATATTCCCCGATCGAGGTTATGAACTGATGGAACCATATTTATGAGAAATCCACGTGGTTTGACTCAATTTATAAGTCCTAGAAAATCTTAGATGATCTCAATGTCCTGATCAAGCAAAGGATCGAGATTTAACAGGATCATGAATTGATACCGGTAAATCTTCTGTACTGCGCAGGCAAAAGATCCGTGTATCGGGCACAAACCCACTCGACCATCTATTTATATTACCTTGAACACAAGAAATAGGAAACCCTTAGAGGCATAAAAAATGACTTATATAAAAGAAGTACTAAATTTCAGGGGTGAAATTATGTTTAAGGGGGGTAGATTGTAACGCCCCGAACTTTTCAATACCCGAGTATTGAAAGTTCTCGAGCGTCACCAAAAAAATAACATGTGTGTGACACCAACCTAGTTACACCTAACCTTACATCAAATCCGAAATATGAATTAGAACATTGAGAAACGATCTCCAACCATGGACTAAGCCATCTGACCGTTGATTTTAATGACTAGACCATCCATCATGAGACTGGACTCATGTACTTCCCTCAAGTAAATTAGTGAATAGCCACTATCCGTAACAATATAGATGAAAGTTCATTTATAGGATATACTTGGAAAAGTGCATACAAGCCTGTAGAACCGTTGGATTTCACAAAACTCACATATCAACAATAATTACGAAAATACCATTGACCTAGACCCCTTAATTCTAAATCACATGTTTCCCACTATCTGTTTAACACAAAATTTTATATCAGGCATAATTATCATAAATTAACTGTACACATAAAGTTTCAGCTCTTAAATCATAGCAAATTAGCTATTTGACATCTACATATGTCCGTACACATATCAGATCAAGATTTTGATCCATTCATCTCATTCACCCCAAATGAATATGCTTAATCCACCATTAGAATTACAATTTGAGGAACTTACACATGCGAACAAGTCACTCGAATCTAAAGGTATACATGCCCTACCCATAATCACTCTAGAAACCCACTTTATATCCATCATTTTACGAAACTAACCGTACATCCACCTACATATATGGTCAGAATGTTAACCATCAAGTTCTCTTATTTTTAGCAAGTCATCTGACCGTCCGTCATGTGTGGATCTGCCCAAACGGGCCACACGAATATCGTGGTAAATCGGTCATCTTGAAGATCTCAGTGTATAGGCCCAAACCACCTGGTAACTTACCAATTAGGTGTGTACAAACATTATCTTGGAATCTTGAAGCACGTTAGCCATTAAAAGAGTATCATGGTCATCCTTAGGAGATCGGGGCTCAAACTAGACCAATAGAAAGAGGAGCTAAAATAAATTATACTCCTCAAATTTCAAAATATTTGGACGGTACAACCCAATGCAACAGGCAGCAGCGGTTAGAAAACTAATGGCAAAGTTGTAGATAACAAGGGTCAGATGCATGGCAACTTACGTGAGATTACTCAACGGTGAACACCCTCCCGCTCGTTGGTGAATCATGTGGCCCACCTTAAGATCGGATCTATTTCATATTTGGGGCCATGGGTCAACATAATGTGGTTAAAGCGGTGAAGGGAATGGATCCCCCAGAAGTCATCACAAGTGGACCCCACTAATTCCCAGCAAGCATGCGGAACGTCCGCCAGTGGGCGGTGAAAATATTAAAACAAAGGGACTCATCCCATCTTCCCATCTTTGATGTGGACCATCCGATCGTCGGATCGACCCCAAACTTCAGCCACGACCTAGCACCCTCACACAGAACAAATGAACGGTGTGAATCTACCAAAGGACTACCACAAGTGGGACCACCAACCATCGCAGACTCCAACAAGATCCGGGTCATCTCCTGCAGCAACGGAGAAACCGGACTCCTTGCTTTTCGTCCGCTGGGACGATTGGTGGCCCACCACGATTGATCTGCATGGAGATCCAAACCATTCATGAGGTCGGCCACCCAAGACTGACCCAAGCCACGTCAGTTGACACACGTGGGTGCGCATGTGAGCAAATAGCAGCCGTTCTCCTTTCTGATGATGAAAATGGTAGCTGCAGAAGGTCTTCGGATGTTCTTCTTGCTGCGTAAACGAAGCTACGCAGAGAAGTTTCTGGGCGTCAGGCAGGCTATAAATAGGACCCGCCGTCCCACAAGGAAAGAAAAACAAGAAAGAGAAACGTGGGAGATAGGGAGAGGGAGAGAGAGAAAACGGTTCAGCCGAACAACGGCCAGCGGCTCCGCTTGCTGCCGTCCAGCAAGAAAGAAAAGAAAAGGAAAGAAAGAAAGAAAGAAAAGAGAAGAAGAGAAAGAAAGAATAAGAAAAGGAGGCCGAGTGATAAAAATTCAGCAACCTCCAGGCCATTAAAGTAGGTTCAGTAGAAGGGCTCACCAAGAAAAAATACAGAGTTTTGCGTGGTATAAAACTCCTAGCAACCACTTTAGTTGAATTCCAAACAGGTGAATCTAAACTAACCAAGACATTTAAACTTAGAAGGTATTCAGACAACAGGTGAGGGTTTTATCCTTTAGGCTTGCTATAATTTAAGTTGATAATTGTATTCTGTCTTTTCATGTCTCCACGAATTTGATCGTGCCCTTACATGTATTTTATCTGGGCTTTTACATATCAATTTGAATCTTCCATGCTATTATATGTTTCACATCAATTATTGGCCTCTTTCGTGCCTTTTATGATATGAATTATCCTGTATTTCATGTTTACATGCTCTGTGGGAATTATCCTATTAATTGATTATTTTATAATATTGGCCCTTTTTGGGATTTTGACATGATGTCATGTACCAGTGATTCTCTGAATTCATGTAAGGCCATGGGTACAAGCCTTGCCCTGCCTTACTCATTATTGAGTTGGCTCTACCACTCATCTTTGTATTTGAGTTGGCTATGCCACTCGTCTCTTTATTGGAGTTGGCTCTGCCACTCTCTTTTTATTGAGTTGACCATTGTCACTCTTCTCTTATTATGTTAGCCATTGCCACTTTTGTTGAGTTGACCATTGTCACTCTTCTCTTTATTATATTGGCCTTGTGTCGTTTATCTTTCAAGGCATGGGCATGTGTCTTGTTATTTCAGAACCTCCATGATTCAGTTTATATTCTTCATGATTTAGCTATATTCTCTATAAGTGCAAGTGATGTGTTATGAGGTATCACAACTAGTGAATCGATTATCTTATCATGGACGTAATGCGTTACGGGTAGCAGCCCTCTTGGTCGGCTCGTAATTCCGTGGGTTGGTTGGCGTGGTGCACAATCGATGTATGTAAATCGGCATACGTGTTACATCAACTTTTCGGGATTGGATGTCGCAAATAGTCGCTCCATGAACACATCGTGTTACGTAAATCCTCCAACCGCGTGTTGTGTTGCCTTGAGATGTTCGCATAAATCCATATTAGCGTTGTCCATGCCGGCGAATATCCGTAGTTATGGGATGCGGATCGAGTCGGGTTTCCTATGAATTATATTCTACATTGTGACGATCACTACGTATAATGAGCCGCACACACTATGCTAGGCATGCATCTCATGTAGGTTGTTTACACATACTGATATCTCATGTATTAGACTAGACGTATCAGTGCCCCTTACTTTACCTGTTATGAATTTCTTGAATTATTGTTAATCTTAAAGGATAACCTTCACTATGAGCAGGGCATTGACCCTCCCCCAACCGTACAGATGATGCAGGTGATGTACAGATTGAAGACTTACATGACTACTTCCCTATAGAAGATTATCTTAAAAGATTGAAAAGACAGTTTTACTATTTAATTTCATACTTCTGTTGTGAACTCTGATGTTGTAATAAACCTCCCTTTATGAGGCCATTTGATTATTCTTTTATTCTGATGAAATATAACCAATACAATTGATTTTACTCTTGTGAATGTTACCTTCTTGAATGTATCTGGATGTAAACAAAAGAAAAAAATAATAATAAATAAGGTGTGATTTTCTAAAACATCCAATTTATACATCATTAACACCCAGTTTTCTCGGGCACGAGTACAAACTCTGACCATGAAAATTTGGGTTGTTACAATTAGACTTAAGAGAGTCCATCTCCTCATGCATGGCCTGCTCCCACTTAACCCGTGTATCTAACTGTAATGCCTCTTCAAAACACTCTGGCTCACCATTATCTGTCAGCAGTAGATAATATAAGGAGGGTGAATATCGGACCGTGGGTCTCCTCTCCCAAGTAGACCTCCTCACAACCGGTGTATGTGGCTCTACCTCATAATGCTCTTATGTATGATCATCCTGTGACGTTGTAACACCCGTGTCTGGTAACTCTTCCAACTCTACGAATTCTTTTTCTTCGGCCTTATTTTCCTGCACACCGTCCTTATGCATCACTTTTTCATTGAAGACTACGTCCTTGCTTCTGATAATTTTTTTATTTTCTGCATCCCAAAACCTGTAGCCAAAATCATGTTGCCCGTAGCCTATAAACGTGCACCTCCTGGACTTCGCATCCAGCTTGTTTCTTTGCTCTGCATCAATGTGAACATAGGAAGTACAACCGAACACTCTGAGATGTGTAAGGTTCACTTCTTTCCCAGTCCACACTTCTTCTGCTAGCCCACCATCCAATGGTGCTGAGGGATTCTATTGATGAGATATGTGGCAGTATTCACAGCATCTGCTCAAAATGTCTTGGACAACCCTGCATGTAACCTCATGCTCCTGGCGCGCTCAAGAATGGTCCTGTTAATGCGCTCAGCCACACCATTCTTCTGCGGTGTACCTGAAATCATTTTTTGATGTTTGATTCCACTTGCTGCACAATACTTCTCAAACCTCTTGTCACAATACTCTCCCCCATTATCAGATCTGAGACATTTTACTGTTTTACCTGTCTCATTTTCTAACATAACTTTCCACTTCTTAAATACATCAAATACATCAGATTTGTGCTTTAAGAAATAAATCCACAGTTTTCTACTAGCATCATCAATAAAGGAAACAAAATAACATAAGCCACCAAGAGATGATACCTGTGTCGGTCCCCACACATCAGTGTGTACAAGCTCCAAACTTACCCTCTTCTGCTTGTCATACACGCAGTCCTCGCAAAATTTCAAGTTAATAGACTTCAGCCCTGGTAGTTTCCCTTTTGACAATAGCAGTTTCATCCATTTCTCACTCATATGTCCCAACCTCTGATGTCATAACTGCCCATTTACTCCAGTTGATGCGACTGCGAGTGAACTATATGATCCTGAAGTCACGTACAAAGTACATTCTTTCTTACCTCGAGATATCACCAAGACACCTTTTGTGATTTTCCAGGAATCACTAGTGAATGTCGTCACATAATCGGTATCGACCAACTGCCCTACTGAGATCAGATTCCTTCTCAAACTCGGTACATGTCTGACATCCTTCAATTTCAATGTTGTTCCGTCTTTCTGAATTATTTGAACGTCTCCCTTTCCAACAATACTGCACGGCTCATCATCACCCAAGTAGACTCTCCCAAAGTCACCTAATACATAGTTATGCAGAACTTCCTTACATGAAGTGGCATGAAACGAAGCACCCGAGTCTATAACCCAAGACTCATTCCTCGCATCAAGAGATAAGATCAACGCCTCTGTGTCACTCTCCTCAAATAGATTCACTGAATTTTTCCCGCCTTGAGAGCTTCCTTCTTGTTTCTTAAGCGCCCTACAATCACGTTTCATGTACCCATTCTTGCCGCAATGCCAACACCCATTTTTGTCTTTCGGTCCCTTAGAATTTTTCCTTGACTTAGAACGTATATGTTTATTGTCTCCTTTGTTCAGCGATCTTCCCCTTCCTTCAACGTTTAGAGCATTCCCTGAATCCCCTGAAACTCCTGATGCTTTTCTTCTAGATTCTTCGCTGAGAATTAGACCGGCTACATCATCAAATTTCAGCTTTGTCGATCCTGAAGAATTACTCACAGCAATCACCAAACCATCCCAACTGTCTGGCAAACTAGATAAGATCAATAATGCCCTGACCTCATCCTCAAAAGCAATGCCAACGGATTCCAACTGGCTCGTGACTGTATTGAACTCGTTTAGATGTTCAGCCACGCTCCCACCATTTGACATCTTCATGTTGAATAGCTATTTCATAAGATGAACCTTGTTGGATGCTGAGGGCTTTTCATACATGGTGGCTAGGGCTTCCATTAATTCTTTTGTCGTTTTTACCTTGGATATATTGAAGGCGACGCTCTTAGACAAAGAGAGTCGGATCGTTCCTAAAGCCTTCCTATCCAGTAAAAACCATTCATCATCTGTCATCTTTTCTGGTTTCTTCTCTTTTCCTCCTAGAGGAATATAGAGGTCCTTCTGATACAGATATATAATCTTCCCATCTTCCAGAAGGCAAGTTTGAACCATCAAACTTCTCAATTCTAGTTTTTCCATCTTCCGTCATCGCTCCCAATAGAACTAAACCAATAGCTCTGATACCAGTTGTTGGGCAGCACGCCAACAACGCAATGAGCCTAGATCCAATCTCAGGCCTCACCCACAAATGATAAACAGGAAGAAATATAAACTAGAAAGGAATAAAAGCATTCAAATAAACCACAAGACAAGATATATGTGGAAAAACCCCAAACTAGGGTAAAAAACCACGGATACAAAATTTCACTATGAAGAGAAATGAAGATTACAAGGTAATATACTAACCTCTCCCTTGGAAGTACAGAGAAAATCCCTTGCCCACACCTTAGAAATATTTCTCAATATTCACCTTAACCCTAGAATAACCCTAGGGACCCCAATTTATAGTTTCGGTAACTTCCTTTCGCATCTCAGTTGCGAAAGGACTTGCAACATGAAATCCGTGAAACTCCTTTCGCATCCCAGTTGCGAAAGGACTTGCGACACGAAATCCGCGCAACCTCGACTGGTCGTGGCGGCCCCAGATGTGGCTTCACTTCTCAACATATAGGATGCAATTTGGTCATAGACATATGTTGTATTGGTCCATACTTATGACATGCTTCACACCCTTTAACATATTGGTTACAATCGACAAGCATGTTTTGCAAAAAATATCCATAACATCAAAGTGTAAGCTTTATTTTTCTTCCAGCCTGGTGTGCTCCACACATTCCTTCATGCACTTCATCCATAGCCAATATAGACTCTTTTTTGTTCAAATATCACGACAGCACTCCGTCGGTCCCTTTCGATATAGCTCATTATCGATCAACACATAGTCTACGGTCGTTCTTCTAATGTCTCATCCGACCTTTGGCTGTGAAGACTGAAGATATTCTATGATTGAAACTCTCCAATCGTTATCGCTCACTTCGACCTGATAAATCTTGTCGGTCATCTTCATCTAAAAAATTGAGGGTAATGACTTCCTTTGATTTATTACCATTCTCACTTCAAATCATCGGGTAATTTGAAAGCATGATGTTAACCATATTATTTCATTTGCATCTATATTGCTTTATTTAGTTATATGTTTTAATTCGATCTCATCAAATATACTTAACAACTATGTTGCAAAAAAATGATATGATTGTAGAGTCGTACCTGTACAATAATGCAAACCAATTAATTGGTTTATCATTAATAAGGAATCACCCATAACTAAAACTACTTTTGCTCCTAAATCGATTAACCGTTCTAGATCGATTGTTAAGGTTTTGTATTTAGCTTGATTGTTGGTGCAATCAAACTTAAGCTAGAATGTGAATTCTTATTTTCTACTAAATGGGTTGATCAAAATAATTCCTGCTCCCGATCCTTTGTTGGTCTTTGAACCATCAAATATCAATCTCTAAGGTAACTGATAAACCACATATAAGTCTAAGGCCTCTAAAGGAAATTGGCTTTCCATATTTAAATGATGATCAAACAGGAAATCTACTATGGCATATCCTTTCACAACCCTTTGTAGCACATAGACTAAATCAAATGCAGATAATACAAGAATCCATTTACTAATTTGGCCATTCCGAATTAGTCGATTTAACATATACTTTATTAAATCAGTTACTACAATAAATTTAACTATCTCAGCCAACAAATAATGTCGTAATTTTGTAGCCGCGAAATACAATGATAAACATAACTTTTCTATATTAGAATATCATCTCTCGGTATCTAATAATATTCGATTAGGATAATAAACTGCACGCTCTTTTCGGTCATCGTCATCTTGTGCTAACAAATCTCCAATCGATTATGCAGAAGCTGCGATATACACTTTAAGCAATCGATTTTTTAATGGCGGCATCAATAATGGTGGCTTGGACAAATAATCTTTAATGCTATCGAAAGCTAACTGATGTGTATACCTCTCATATGAATTTATCTCATTTTTTCAGCTTCAATAAAAGGAGAAAACACATTAGTTTTTTAATCACAATTGGAAATAATTTGCTGCATAAAAATTGACCTTGCCAAAAAACTTTTATAACTCAGTTTTGGTTCTTGGCAGCCGAGCTTTTATTATTGTTCGCACCTTATGCTTATCGATTTTAATTCATCTCTTATGTACCATAAATCCAAAAAATTGTCAATCGATACCCCGAAAACACATTTAAGAGTGTTCATCTTCAATTCATAATTTTTTATTTTTTTCAAATGACTTTCGTAAGTGATCAAGATATTTAGTTAAATTGACCGATTTAACCACCACATCATCGATATGGATTTACATGAATCGGTTGATCATATCATGAAAAATAGCATTCATAACTATTTGATAAGTAGCTCCTATATTTTTTAACTTGAATGATATTACGACTCAACAAAACATACCTAAATGACCAGGCATCTGAATGTTGTCTTTGAGACATCTTCTATTATAATGTTTATTTGATTATATCTAGAATGGTCATCCATAGATGATACCATTCAATATTCAGCGGCTCGATCGATCAGTTGATCGGCCATAAACATAGAATACTCATCCTTTAATGTGGCTCAATTTAAATTTCAAAAATCAATATACACTCTGAGCTTACCATTCTTTTTTAATAACATGTACTATGTTCGAAATCCATTCGGCCTATTTGATGGATTTAATGAAACCTGCTTTTAAAATTTGCTCATTTTCTTCCTTTATCTTTTTTGTCACTTCAGCCGTCATCCGCTTAGGTGGTTGTTTATGTGGATAATAACCTTCTTTCATATGTAACATGTGTTCAACCAGATTTCAGTCTAATCCAGACAGCTCATGATATCTCAAGCAAAGCAATCAGTGAATGCTTTAAGTAAGTTAATAAGTTCTACCTGTATTTGAGAATCCAATAATCCACTGATAAAAATTGACCTGGGATATTATATCATCCCCAAATTTGACTCTATTAGAGGATCTTGAACTTGAGATTGAGAATCCTCCAAATTCTTTGAGGCTAGTTTCAAATCTTTCATTTCAATACCATCTTCAGCAAACTGCTCGGCCAGTACTGCTATCTCGACCATATTGATGAAACATCAATTATCATGATCTCACAAACTCTCCTTGAACTGTCGTACTCTACCTGTGAACTCGACCTTAACGGACGATCGACCCATCATAGGATTTCTTCAATCATTCATCTTGTAGTCGCACAAAATGGAATTATTGTCTTCAGCAACTCTTTATTCAATCGAAGCATGACAGTAATATCCTGTGCAACATTATCCTGATTGATTCCGGCATCAATTTCAGTTGGTTTACCATTCTTATCTCGTCCTATAAACTGTATCGATTTGATTTCATTTTCATAGAAATAAGCCTCGACTGCATTAGGTATGACTGTTTGGGTACTAAAAATGATTAAAGAAGAGAGAGAGTCAGAGAAAGGCATGAAAAGGAGAGGGAAAGTAGTACAAGTTGTGCGAGAGAGTTGTGCGGGAACTGAGTTGTGCGGGACCTGAGTTGTGCGGATCGGCACAACTCACCCGAGTTGCGCCAGGGCGCGCAGGTTCCATCAAAGAAGGAGGATCTGGTGATACGAGGTGGGGCCCATGACACAGGAGTCGAGGGCTCACACGTGCGGATGCCTATAAATACCCATTTACCTCCTCATTTGAGGAGGAGATGTTTAGGAAGTCAGTCCCTTTGACAGGCATTGGGGGCAGAGAGAAGGGAGGAAGGAGAGTTGTGCTAGCAAGTTGCGCGAGACCACGCAACTCGTCAGCTGCACAACTCCTATACGAGTTGTGCGGGTTATCTTTGAAGGCAGTCATTATACTAAAATTTCTGACAGACAATTAGGCTATTTCGGATATTTCCAAGGGATCCTAGCATGGGAAACCCGCACAACTTGTCTCCCCCGGAGATTTGATGAAAATGCACCGGAATGCTGTCAAAATTTATATTTTGATTATATTTTACTTATGTATTTTTCTCTTTATTAAGAGATTCTATCTTGGAATCAAAGGATCAAGAGGATGTTAATGAACTCAGTACAAATAAAATAAAATTGATGAATATTCTCTTTATTCCATCTTTATCGACGTTAAATAAGAAATTCCCCAAATCAAATGCATTTATTTTTGGTCGAAACAAAATGGCGACTCTGCTGGCGATTGACTCGGCTAATGGATTAACCGAAGCTTTTAACAAGACAACTGTGAAAATATTGAAGAAAACTGTTGCAGGGAACAAACGTGATTGGGACGAGAAGCTGCAAGAAGCTTTATGGGCTTATCAAACTACACACCATACCACCACGAAGGCTACACCATACTCTCTAATCTACGGGGTTGAAGTTGTTATCCCTATAGAAATGCAAGTTGCCTCGCTCAGAGTGACAGTATATCAGTCGATGACTGATGATGAGAACGCTAAGATCAGGTTGGCTGAATTATAACTGTTGGATAAAAATCAGTTAGCAGCTCAGCAGTGATTACAGTTGTATCAAGCAAGAATCTCCGCTGCTTTTAATAAAAGGGTTAGGCATCGTTCGTTCAAAAATGGTGATATGGTATTAATGCTGAAAAGACCGATAGTGGTCACTCACAAGACAGGGGGCAAATTTGACCCTAAATGGGATGACCCGTATATAATATCTGAAGTGTATTCTAATGGGACATATCGAGTAGTAGATCAAGACGGACAGGGTATAAGTATACCAGTGAACGCTTGTTTAACTCCGTAGTTCTTCTCAATCAAAAGGGGCAGACAAGAGTGTAATAAAGATTGATCTCCATATTCCTTTTCACTGTTGTATTCTCTTTCTTTGAGTACTAATGAAATGCAGACTTTCGAGGTGTATCAAAAGTGTTGAGGATCAAATATTACATATTAGACCCCGATTAATACCTGATTTTATGTACATGATAGTTCTTAATGTCATATGTTAATGGTGTTTTGCTGCAGGATGCAATTACGAGCGTGGATTGAAAAAAGATGCTAAAAGCCGAGATTTAATGCGTAGAAGTCACCAGAGAAAGGGACGGACTCCAGAGGACCAAGATCAACGAATTCACATGCCAGGGATCCGAGGAAATCAAGCCGTTCACGTTAAAAATGGCCCGAATTGGTCCAGAATGCAAGATCACAGGGTTCCCAACATCCATTCAACTCGGAACTTCATACAGGACCTGAAGATCATATATTAACCGTACACGTCAATTTTCATCCATTGGAGACCTCTGGAAGCGGCCCAACAGACAGATCAGCCCCGTAATTCCATAAGTGGGGCCCACCTGACATCTGGATATGCTTCACTTTTGGGCTCAACATTTTAAAGGAGGTGGTAGAGTGAATGGGTGGATTGGATTTTGCATATACATCACGGTGCGACCCACTTTATACATGTGTGGTGCATAGAATACGTGCACTCACAATGCACTGAATGCAGTAGGTCGGTCAGCAGGCGCTGACCCGACCGTTTCCATTAAAAATGGAAATTTCCGTTTTCAGAGACGTGAAAACGGAAACAGGGAGATGCGGTTTCCAGTTGTGGGCCACCACCGTGTATCAATGGTAAGATCCGGACCGTCCATTAGGTCCACGTGGCCCCTATTATCACTTCCAAGGTGGCGTAATTCCAAGAAATGGCTGAGAATGGTTTCTGATCGTCCAAACACACGATAGATGGTGCAAAGGTTTGATTCGGTGGGCCGCAGCGTAGGCGATCCAAAACCGACCGTGTCTGAACGGTTTTTCAATGTGGACTCAATGGACGGAGTGGATTCCTCCGTAAAATTCGGTAATGGGCCCCACCAATCTCAGCAGAAAACGGAAATTTCTGCTTTTGAAACAGCGTTAACGCTGTCTGGTTCCGGTTCGCAATTGTGGGCCCCATCCATTGTGTAAACGGACGATCGAAACCGTTCATCCGTTTCCTAGGATAGCTACAACCTACGCCTAGCTGATGGAATTTGAAAACCTTAAGTCATTGGATTTTCAACCATTCAATAGCAGAACGGACGGTACAGTTAAAATCCTGATTGGTTGCACCAAAATAGATTAGAAACGGTCATGTCTGACTGGTTTTCCGTGTACAATCCAATGAACGGTCTAGATTTACCAAGTTGTACAAAACTTGGGCCCACCGGGAAGTCAGCACAAGAATGTTATTCCTGCTGCGTAACCGATTGTGTATTGCTGTTTCGGGCGGAAGTTTTTCATCGCCTACTGCTGCGTAAAGGAAACTGCGGACGAGGGGGAGTTATAAAAGAAAGAAGAAAAAAAAAAGACGGGGGATCATCTCATTCCACGGCTGACAGACAGGAGAGAGAGAAGGACAGGAGAGAAGGAAGAAGTTTTTAATTTTTTATGCTTTTCTTAATTCTTGATGAGATTTAGCCCATCCATGTGTGGCTAAACCTCTTAGCTAGGGCTAAGAGGTGAAGCTTGTAGTGTGATGGGTGATATTCTACGGTTCTGATTCATGTCCTGAATTACTTTTTTTGGTTTGATTTTAAGGAATGCGATTAGTTTTTAATGGTTTGTTGTGACTGACATTACAATAGATTTGTAATAGCTTGAGTATTTCCTTTTCCCTTCTTGTGATTATGAAGCCAGGACGCCCTGTTGTTCACCATCGCCCCTTGGACATGGTGGAATGACAGAACTCTTCCTGACATTCATACATCACTCAGATTGGCTGTTGAATTGGTTTAAATCCGTTGTTTGCTTTGTCTCATGGGCATGGTTTTGTGATGGAATCTATTCTAATTTACACCTTTCTGATCTCTTGAAAACTAGATTAAACGAAGTTCAGATCGTGCTTTAGTGATATATCTTCCAACTGGATGAAGATGGGACTCGAAGTCCAGTTGATTTCATGAATCAAGCGTAGATCTCCCTGATCTCTACAAGTGGATCCTTGGCACCCTAGTTCCCTACCTTTGAATTTTACATACTTTAGATTACTAGTCCACCATTATTCCTAAAATTCACCCGATTTATATTTCATCTTATTCTAGTTCTATTTCTAGTTATTTTCAGATAACGTACAGGTTTCAGTCCCTGTAGATTCGACCTCGGTCTTACCGAGTTTATTACTACATCACAACCCTATACTTGGGGATTGAACAATCAAAAGCATCAGTAATACCGTCAGGTAAAAAGTGCCAAATATATATATGTTGCTAGCCACCAATGACAACGCCGATGATTATCACCAAATGGTTAGCGCCAATGATTATTACAAAAACTATTACTACTATGTGATCGAGTCAAGACCAAGCATCGAGGATAAGTGTCAAAAGTTGATGGATATCGCCATAATTGCCAAAATTGCTATCGTCACCAAGCTGATATTATCTTAAATATAATATGAATATTAGCGGAACATTATCAGCGATGGTGAAATATCAATTATTGATTAACCATTTTTTTTGCAGTAGAATAAGATTATATGGACAACCGCATATAAAGTCGATGACAGCAACGATAGCTTATTATTTAAGGCAGCGTAGCCAAGCCTCATACGGCCAACTATGCATAAGACCTATCATCGTCGGTGGCATATATACATCATTCGGGCAACAATGGAATCTATGGCCCTAAAAAGCCCATAAAGAGCTTCATATGCACTCATGCGGGCAATTGACGAAGCAGTCATGTAAGACCCATGTTGTCCATATAGTTTCAGGCAGCGCCATGAGGATGGCCAGAGAGCGCCCCTTATGAATGCGTCTGACCTTGCAGGCGAAGGAAAAATGAGTTTCCGAAGCAGGATGACTGCCTAGATCCCTAGTTTGATTTCAGTAGTAACGCATGGGGGCAAGTTTCTAAAGTAGGAGACCCTCTATTGATGAACTAGCGGCCTTGGATTTGGTACCCCAATGGTAGTCTTGTGCCCCCCGTGAACTATAGAGAGTTACTGTGGCCAACCCTATGCATAAATCCTATTGAGTCCATGACCCTGGTAGTTTCACTGGGCCCCTCTGATAGACCACGGTTTGTGAACTCCCCGGCTGCGATAAGCCCCGTGAACTCTAGAGGGTTACAATGGCCATTCACGTAAGACCAACTCCAACTACTTATAAGTTTAAACTGTGGTTGTTCCAACTACTTATGAGCCTAAACTATGTATATGACTAACTAGAATTGAAACTTAGTCCCACCTATTCTGAATTAATTTAGGCAACGTTATTCTAACCATTATTATAACTTATTATTCAAGTTCTGCATGTCTATTAAACATACTTGTGAGAATTACTCAAGTTCAAATATGATGCAATGATAAGATAAATATATGCCACATGAAGATATGATGCAATGATTAGATAAATACATATCACATGAAGATATGACATTATGATAGATAAGTTTCATATAAAGTATAAAAAGGGGAGGAAGTTATATTTCCTGTTCAAAATGTATTTCCTGCTCAAAAGGTACTCTTGTTAGACTTAACCGATATATATATTTACTAGTCTTATTCCAAAGAAGCCAAGTTTTCAATGATGATATATTTGATCTTTCAAAGAGAACGACGGTGCCTATCTGTCTTTTGTCTTCTTGATGCCTCAGGAATAATGTCTTTCACGATTTACAAAGGATGAAGAGGGTGAAATTGTACAAAATTATCATCTCCTTTTGAAAAATTTAGAAATTCATGGGTATTTTGCAGAGATACTCCAAAAGTTATCTAACCTTCAAGAGTATCGGCCAATTAAACTTCATAGGAAATGTGTTCTGAGAAGATTGTTGCACAGAATTGGCCAGAACAGGGGGAATGGTTAGTCTCCCTGGAATAACCAATACCTGGGTCTTCTTGATAACTCCTTAGTAGAGGTGGAGGAATGAATATGGCATGGTCAGCTTGATATTTGTGCAAAAAATAGTATTGGTGGGCCCACCAGCGCATCCAGGGATAAGAAAAGTGGACTGGGTATCCTTGTCCCGGGAGTATAAAATGAGATCCAGTGTTAACACTTAAGAGTTGCCTCCATATCAAAGCCCAGTTATATGGCCCGATGCCACAGTTCCTCATAGATCTGGTAACGATATCACAAGTCGCTGGCACGGTTTGGTCAAACCTGAACTGACGGGCAAATCTGTTAGGATAATAGGGTTCGCGCCAAAACATGTTGTCTTCTCTTAAGGAAAGAGTACTAGATCTGATGGAAACAAGGACTGAGTGCTCACCATGAGAAATAGAGTCATTATCAACAGCTTCTATACCTTTCGGATGAATAGTGAAAGGAAAATGATGAAAGTCAACAGGATCACCGTCTTCCATTTTACGAGTAACCCAACCATTTGATCTTTCAACCATCTTCCTCAGTTGGTAGTGTTGAAGAGGGAGCTGATGAGGATCTGAATATGCTTTCGGCGGGTCATCAAAAGTCCAAGGGAAATATACTCCCAACCAACCTACAAAGAAATGCCAAGGAGCGTAGATCAGGAAGGGTTAGAGTGATGAATCTATGGGCCCAAAAATTATATCACCAAAAGCACGATATAAGGAACATAGAACTGAAAGAGCTAAAGAATGCTTTTGACCCTCAGCCATAACGCCAACAACTATAAAAAGGGATGGTCTGATGACTTGTTCTGAACCAGGGAATATTACCAAGCTTAACCAATAAGCTAGGAAGGCAGCTAATTCACAAGAGTGACTATATTCGGTAGTGCTTATAATACTCTCACGGATGGTTTTAAGATTCTGATGATTATAGCTTGCAAAGTTGTCAAGGTAAAATAATAGTGTTATTTCAAAAAAAAGAAGAAAAAGATGAAGATTTGAAGAAAAAGATTAAAAGAAAAGAAGTGTATCATAGTTTGTGAGAGAAATGAGTCAACCATTCAAGAGGAGTGATGTGTTCAGGATGGGAAAAATTAACTAACTCACTGAAAAGTTCCAGAGTAGTCTTCGAAATCCCAGACTTACTGTTTGTTTTCTGCAGAAGCACGAGACAATTCTTCATTCGAAGGAATATAAATATCAAGGATGTATCCCATGATGGGAAGACCTGCTATACAACAAAGGTCCCATAAGGTAATACTCATCTCACCCAAAGAAAGATGGAATGAGTTGGTCATGGGGGGTCAAAAGTTAAGAAAGGCTCTGAAGATAGCTGTGTTTCCATAAAAATGCTCTGATGTGGCCACGATGGCATCGCAAAGATTAATTTGTTCTAAAATGACCGTATGTTTTCGAGCAATAGTGCGGGCCCAAGCATTATAGAAATCTCGAGGAGGTAGGAGACCCTCGACTATGAAGTCATCTGTCCTCCATGGGACATGATTGATAAAGAAATGTTGGCGAGCAGTCTTGAAGAAATGAGTTGGAAAAAGCTGATGAGAATTATGGCAAGGGCGTAGATATCGCATTTTGAATATCATGTCAGCTTTCTGGTGCAAATCCTTTCCTTCTATACGGCATTTCAGGATTCAGGGTTCTCTCATGATCCAATTATCTGTAAAGACAAGGCGGCTTTGGTAGGTAGACGGTTCGCTATGAGGGATTGACAAATGTCGTTGAAGATTCATGGGATAAGAGATAATTTTATCTGAGTAAAGGTGGTGGAATTATAGTAGTTTTTCATTGATTTCCACACAAGTCCAAATATGACGAGGGAATTTCTCACATGCGGAAGAAAGCGAAGAATTCCTTTCTTTCGAGGATGAAGCCTTTAGAGGATTCGTGGTGATAAGGAAGAGAAAAGTTAAAGAAATTTCGGCAGAGTTTCGGGGCAGAAATTTATCGCATCAAGGGCGAGTGAGTTGTGCGACTGAGTTGCGCGCACAAGTAGCACAGATAAAGCTGTGCGTAGGGTAGGTTTGGTTGGAGGATTGAATTTTTGAAGTGAGGAACAGTTGAGTGGACCAGTATTTATATGCTCAAGGCACCGCCAGAGAGTTGCGCGGGCGAGAGAGCTACGCGAAGCCATGCAACTCAGGTTCTCCATGACAAGTTTGATCCTTCAAATTGATTCTGCAAAAATCAAATTTTGGATCAAGGGGGCATCTGTTGGGGTACCAAAAATGATTAAAGAAAAGAGAAATTTAGAGAAAGGCACGAAAAGGAGAGGAAAAGTAGTACAAGTTAGGTGAGAGAGTTGCGCGGGACCTGAGTTGTGCAGGACCTGAGTTGCGCGAATCTGCACAATTCACTCGAGTTGCGCCAGGGCATGTAGGTTCCATCAAAGAAGGAGGATCTGGTGATGCGAGGTGGGGCCCATGGTATAGGAGTCGAGGGCTCACACGTGCGGATGCCTATAAGTACCCCTTTACCGCCTCATTTGAGGAGGAGATGTTCAGGAAGTTAGTCCCTTTGACAAGTATTGGGGGTAGAGAGAAGGGAGGAAGGAGAGTTGCGCTAGCAAGTTGCGCGAGACCGCGCAACTCGTCAGCCGCGCAACTCCTATACGGGTTGCACGGGTTATCTTTGAGAGCAGTCATTATGCTAAAATTTCTGACAGATGATTAGGCTATTTCGGATATTTTCAAGGGATCCTAGCATGGAAAACCCGCACAACTCGTCTCCCCTGGAGAGATTTGATGAAAATGCGCCGGAATGCTGCCAAAATTTATATTTTGATTATAATTGACTTGTGTATTTTTCTCTTTATTAAGAGATTCTATCTTGGAATCAAATGATCAAGAGGATGTTAATGAACTCAGCACAAATAAAATAAAATTGATGAATATTCTCTTTGTTCCATCTTTATCAACGTTAAATAAGAAATTCCCCTAAATCAAATACATTTGTTTCTGGTCGAAATAATGACTAAGAATGGTTTATTATTAGTCAAAATCAATTCGACTCTATTTTGATTCCAAAAGGTCATGAACTGATGTAGTGATGATAGAATGCATGAGAATGAATGAATCTAATCTCGTCAAAGAAAAGCATTATAATTTGATGAAGTGTCCACCACAAAGAAAGTGACCAATACCTTCTTGGTTTCCACGATTAATTCAACCAGCAAAACACTTTGCATTGTGTTACTCCTCCAGCGAAATTACTCATTGCGACTTTGGTATTGATAATGTCATCTTGGGTTTTTCTTAATTTAGACATCATTCTAGCTGGGAGAATATTAACAGCATCTTTGTTATTGACTAAAACTCGATTGGTTGACACCCTTCCATGTGAGTGGAGATATACAATGGTTTTAAATGTTGGGTCCTTGTGAGAGTCAACTTTTTAATAATTAGTTTTTTCAAAATGGGACCCTAGTTTGACCGCTACGGTTGACACATTTTTGGCTTCCTCCTCGGAATCAAATGATACATGTTATATGATTATCGGAGGGCCTAACTCATACATATGTATCTACTTTCATTATGCTTGGTTGAGATGGTTTAGCCTGAAAACTTAATGGCAATGTCAATACCATATTATAATCCAATGTGATTGGTGGAAACAAGCCAAACTGTATGACCAAATTCAAACATTCCCCCCTCCCCCAACCCCCGTCAAGTTCATTTGATCGGTTCTTTCATTCATTTTGATTATTTTTTTATTCGATTTAGAAGAAGTCGATTATAAAGTTTTTGCTTTAGCTAGCAATTCTTCATTTAGAAGATCATCCGAGAACTCTTCATTGCCAAAGTATTCGGTCGATCCCCTCACATTTATTCCTTCTTTATAGCAATTCTAGTTATCGACCATATCAAACCCCACATGAAGCTCGGTTGTATTGACGGATATTTGTTCTTTTGCTTTTGCCTTTGGTATTGCTAGGGTGATCGAGTTGATGAGTACATCTGAAATTCGTCTCATACATCAGCCAACTGTCTTCTCTTTGCTGCCTACTACTTTTGCCAACATCATTTCTTAGTACAAGTCATCTCTTATGGTTCTACTGAAAATTTTGGATGATTAAGCATTTTCTACACTCCTTGTTAGACAGGTCAAGGTTTAACCATCATTTGCCCTTAGACTGACTTAGAGTGATTGCTACGTGTTTAGCCTTTTGTAGGTAAAAAGCATTTCTTTCCTCATAGTTTTGATTGATTGATTGTCTTATTTGATATTTTGGTTGATAAAATCTCTCATTTGATCGAGTTGACCTCGCACATTTGTCACAAAGGCACTGATAATTAATTTGACATTATTGCCTCCAAATGTGTTTCGGTTTGATCGACCATAGGCTTAGGCCTTATAATACTCTTTCCATCCGTTAGTTCCTCGACTTGACCTATATGAGTTCCAAGATTAGTCTTTTGTCACGGCCGAATGAATCTTTGATGATTAATGGTGGCTATATTGATCTCGATATTTGAGGAAAAAGAAATGGTATAAATCAGGATTGCTTTTTTTTTTTTTTCAAGAAACTTCAACGACCCTTTGTCGATGTTGTTTTGAATAACATTCTTAAAAACAACACATTTGTTAGTAGAATGCGACTGAGTTCCATGCCATTTACAGTAATTAATTTTCTTCAATTCTTCGGCTGTCGTAATCTTATGATTAACATAAATCTTGATAAATTTACTGATGAACATAATATCAAAGATTTTGTCAGCGCAGAAAATATCAAAGGTATACGTTCTTTGAACTTTCTTATTAAAGGATGTCGTTGCCTCTTTAACTAAAGCAGATCATGTGAATGACTATTTAGCCATTATTTCATTTACTGCAATATCATAACTAGGGTTATAATAATATATCATTGTTGATTAATTCTCTTATTACATTGACTCCTGGAGCAGATCCTCATACCAAGACACCTTCTTAGTCATATCATAAAGATGTATGAATTCCGTTCCGATAATTTTCTTTTGAAGCTTGAATGCAAGTCAATCTCGAATTAACTGGACAAATTCTGTTTCGGTTATGACTACCTTGCATCGGTTTTTTGCTCTATTAAACTGAGCAATATAATTTTCGACCGATTTTCTCGGCAACTACTAAAAACGAGAAAGATCAGCCATATAAATTTTTTAATCCTTATTAAAAGAACTGAGCATGAAAATTTTCTTCAATCTCTTACCAATTTTGTATGGAATTTGGTAGTAGATTGGAATACTAGGTGAAAGCTGCCCTAGTGAGTGAATGACAAAATAATTGTAGTTTATAATACTCGTTATTGACCAACTCTCCACATTGTATGTTAAATCGACCTATTTGTGTTCTACAGTCAAATGACTTGTATAACCTGTAAACCGTGTAAATTCAGGTTGATAATTCCCCGATAATGGATATTGTTAGTCGATCCAGTCAGGATATGACTTATGATAAACTGGAGTAGTAGTTCGGCTGAGAACTTGGCCTACTGCTTCCTAAACCAGTTGAACAATTTGCTTATGCTTACAGTGTTATTACGCAACAACTGGCGGTACTTTCGGACCAACCCGATATTTTTATTCATTAAAAGGTTGGTTTCTAGGTAAACCCCCCCTATTCCTAGCTTATGAGATTAAGTTTTTATTCTCATGTTCATGACGTTTGAAATCTACCGGTGTCGGTGAATTTCGTAATACGGTCGAGACATCTTAAATATACCGGTATCGATGAATTTCACACATCCTAGACTGGACCAGGGATATGAATATGTGATGTATTTTGTCGTAAGAAAAGTATTTGTGGCACTGGCTGAACTAGTGGTACAGGTAATAGATTCCCAACAGTACTAGTATCAATCTATTGCTAAGGTGCAACAGGTGCTCTTTTAGTAAATAAAGTTGTCAATCGATTCATGCTCTTGGTTTGTCTAACCATCCACCTATTAAAGGTTCCAGTCTTAAGCTCTTGAGTGTTCAGCCTGAACTCACGACAATTATGTGATGCGTTGAATCCCTCGTTATATATCAATCATCCCAACTGACATAATCTCAAGCGATTTAACCCGGGATGTTGATGGTCTATCTGAATTTGGTGGAACAAGCACTAGACTAAGTGGTAGATTTTCTTGCCCAAACACCTGTTGAATTTGCAACTCCTCTTCATGAGTAGGAGGCTCGTTGGCTGTAATAAATTGTTGAAACATTACAACCATTTATTCGGCTCATGATTCTAAGAGGTTACTGCACTAGTATGTATACTTGTGTGCAAAAATTGTTCCTTTTACACAGTTAGTGCAAAATAAAAATTGATGACAGTCAAGTAGTTTGTCTAGTCTCACTAGGTGTGTAAATAATGTTGGCACTTCGGTTTGTTTTCTGTCACGTGTAATGTGTGCGGGCGTGTCATAATTGATAAGGCGGCTTGATCCAAACCGATCAACTTCGTTCCCAAGTGCCAAAATAAGCAGATACATTTAATATGAACGTATATGACCAGATTTTGAGTAGATTGGTCACTTGCTTAGCCACTTATAGAATTTTATAACAATCGGGCGATAAATCGGAGGGTGAGGTTCTTCCTCCGAAAATGTGTTGCTTTATGCCTTCCATAAGAAACGACTTTCAGAATACTGGTGTAATTTAAAAAAAAAAGGAAAAACTCACAATCGGTCAATTGCTTCATTAGGAGCAACTGTAAGAATGCGTCTCTTGAAAGAAGTGCGTGATATTGGATAGAGAATAAATCTAGCGTATGGCGTAAATTTGAATTACAATTAAAGATTATATATAAGAATTATCACTACTTTTAGGATAAGTTGCGATAAGAGTAAATTGATAAACTTCATTGATTGTTTTTTTTTTTTTTTTTTTCTTTTAAATTGTTGAGATTGTGTTATTTTATTGCTCTATGTTATTTGTAGAGTTATGTTGCAGCTTGTTCTTTCAAATCATTTTTTTTTCTATTATTGCAATGGTCACAACAGTAAAAAAACCTCTCTAGATCATTCTTTTTGTTACGTTTCTCTTCTGCGACTGTTTCTCTTTTGTTGCCCAAGCTTTGTTCCATTTGGTCACCTTTTGTATGTTGAACTGCTTGATCGCATTTTTCTTTTCACATATTAGACTTTTAAATAATTCAACTACATCACTTCGTCAATTATTCATGACGTATAAAATTAAACTTACGTCAACTATGATTTGGCAAGGTCTCGATCACTCTAAGTGGGCTCCAAATGTGAGAACTCGTTTTCATTTGAGAAGTAGGGGCCATGTTTCATTAATCTAGACCATTGATCTCTTGCTCTTCCATGGATTAGCATTTCAATGACCCGATCGAAATTTCCTAACCACGAACACGGAATTTTTTAGCTGAGTGTAGATATTTTATTTATTTATTATTATTTTTAACACACGCACACACACCACACGCACTGCAGTGGGATTTCACTACCTATTGGTACAAGAACCCTCAACCAAGTGTTGAAACTCTTAAGAGTCTACCACCGGAGTAAGAGTAAGGAACCAGATGAGTGTAGATTGTTTCTGTATTCTTATTCTTAATAGTCTATCTGTAGTACACATATTGAATGGTCGTGATTATCTTATTGGGTATATTTTATAGCATGTTCCATCCTATGCGAAATTCAGCGGACCATGGTCCGGATTACCGAACCATGGCCCCCACTTACCAGGGGATTCAGGACTGAAAAAACCCGACTACACCGCGAAGCCTCGGTCAGGTATCATGGATTTCTTGGACAAAGTTTGGCTATTGATCCCAATACCATCCAGCGAGCTGATGTCAAAGCTCCATGGGCCCATCATGATGGTTATAGTTTATCCATGCTGTCCATCCATTTTTTCCAGATAATTTTATATTATAAGCCCAAAAATTAGGTAGACCCAAAGCTAGGTAGACCACACCACAATAAATAGTGGATATTGAATGATTACCGTTGAAAACTTCTTAGGGGTTACAAAAGTTTTGGATCAAGATGATATTTGTTTTTTCGCTCCATCCATGGTTAGGTGACTTTATGAACAGGTTAGATGACAAATAACCATCATTGTAGGCCTTAGAAAGGTTTCAATGGTGGAGATCATTATCCCTACTGTTTCCTGTCTTGTGGTCCATTTGAGCTTTGGATCTGTCTCATTATTTTTATCATAGCCTAAAATGATCTTGAAAAATGGATGGACAGTGTAGATTAAACACATACATCATGGTGGGGCTCGCAGAGCTCTTGCATCAGCTAGCTGGCTTGCGTTGGGGTCACACAGCCAAATCGGATCCGTAGTTCCTCTTCTCGTATTACCAATGCTATTTCTCTCTGCGCTTCTTTAAAAATCAAACTCTAATAAAAATTCTCTTCCTCTCTTTCTCTGATTTTGATTTCTGAGAGAGCAGAAATTTCAAAAAGTCCAACATGAGATTCTTCTGTCTCCTTCTCCTACTCTTCTTCAATCTCTTCTTCAGCAATGGTCTGGCCGAGCAGATCTACCCTGCTCATGCAGGTATCTTCTCTACCCTTATTACTCTAGCCCCTTTCCTTTATTATTATTATTCTTATTATTTTGAAATATTTAGCTTCTTAATCTCTCCATTCTAAGAAAACAGGAGTTGGGTTTTGATTGTTTTAGCTGAATTTCATTTAAAACCTCTTATTTATGCCCGCTTGGTTTGTGCGATATGTTGATTCCAGAGCTTTAGATCTTTTGTTTTCTTCTTCTTCTTCTTCTTCTTCTTCTATTTTTTTTTTTTTAATTATTTTTTTAAAATCTTGATAGATAAAATGATATGAGGTTTATGAAATTTATGGAGTTGGGTTTTAATTGCTCTGATTATGTTTATCTGGTTTGTGATGAATTCGAGAGCTTTAAGGGGCGTTCCAATGCACCGTTGAATTGAATTACACTAATCAGTCTAATGAAGTGGAGAAAACAAATTGTAGTTTCCTTCCTTAGGATTCATATAGAGGGACTGAGCACCAAACTGTGGTTAGGTTCCTCTCTACAGTTCACAATGCTCGATTGAAGCAAAAAAAGAAAAAAAGAATGTGGGCAGTCCATCAGGCCCATCCCCCACTAGTTCAAAATCCGGGTCCGAACAAACAGTTCCTGGGCTCTCTATTCCTTTCAAATGCAATTTGAGAACTAGTTCTCATTATGGATTGTGGGATATTTTTACTATTTCCTCATTAAATTGAATGTTCATAATTCAATTTGCTTGTGTTTTTGGGCCTTTTGTTTTCCATAACGAGAGAGTGATCTATGGTTTTATGAAATTTAGGCAGTTGGTTTTTAATGGTTTTAGCTGAATTAGATGCCAAATGTCTGATTACTTAAATTTTTTTTGTTGCGAAATGGAATAATCCTAACTTTTCAAAAATCGCAACAAAAAGAGAATGGTTTGACCATTGTCTATGACACTTGATATAAATGAAGTACCTGTTCACAAGAGTCAAACATAATCACAGTATGCTTAGTTACTAAATTATTATCATATTGGTCCAGAAACTTTGCTTGGTAGCAATTGCACCTACCAATCCCCACCCCCACTATGGTAGGGTTGATGTTAGCTGGGGGGCCGGTCATTGAACTTTCGCCTAGAGACCATGAGAATTCCTATTTCAATTGGTGAAGTTATGTCAGTAAAGCTGATACCAAATGGTGCGGACAAGGCTTGATGATGGTCTGTTTTATGCTCATCTAGATTATCTTAAGATAAAGATAGACATGGTTTGAAGGATTTCTATTCTCAACTCCATCTCGTGAGAATAATCCTTCTTACCTTGGGTTGCTGCCTTTGTGTGGCTGGTTGGGAGGAAGAGGATTCTCACTATCGATAACCTGCAAAGATGCACTCCCGTCCTTCCGAATATTTGTTTGATGTGTATGGGGAATGGGGAATCAATCGATCACTTTTTTATTCACTGTCTTTTTGTTACTAAGGTTTGGGAGTTTTTCCTTTCTCTTCTCCACACGGATTGGGTTATGCCGAAGAAGATGAACTATCTCTTGTGGGCTTGGCATGGAGGCAGAGTCGGCAAGGCTGGGAAAACGGTTTGGCATTTGCTCATTTTGGCGGTTCTTTGAGTTATTTGGAAGGCCAGAGATGGTAGATGTTTCAGAAATTTTAATGAATTTCTACGTTGCTTTTTTTTTAAAAAAAATGTTTCAGAAATGAGGAGGGGGCTAAGGAGGTCATTTGTAAAGTGATTCATTTGGTGACAGAGTGGGCAGCCTTCGTTAAGGCAGCGCCTGCTGTCCCTTTCCCTTTGTAGTTTTCTCTTTTTTCTTTCTTTCCTCGCTTTGAGGGCTAATAAAATTTTCATCTGTCAAAAAAGAAGAAGAAGAACAATCCCACATATATATATATATATATATATATATATATATAATATATATATATATATATATTATATATATATATATATATATATATATATATATATATATATATATTATTATATATATATATATGAGTGAAGTTCTGGTTGAATTTAATTTTAAATGCTAAACATTTCGGAGGAATTATCTAGGTCTAGTCAAGTGGGGCCTATGTTAATTAATCGGTATATTCTAACTAGAAGTTATAGTGCTTCTAGTTGCACTGGGACACTTAGCCCAATCTCTCAATCTAGACTGTACATTAGGTCCAACTTGGATTTTATGGGCTACCATGCAAATGTTGCAATAACCTGACAGCCATATGCCCATACCACTCATCTTTTAGCCTTTAATTGGATGGTCCAGATCATTTACACAAAAATAGGTCCAATCAACAATTCGATCAATCTATTTGTTGGAGCCCATCATAAATTGCTTATGATTCTAAAGAGCCACTTTTCTCGGGCAATTCTAACTATCCCATCCATGACTTGGAAAAAGGATGACTACAAAAATAAGAACAAATTAGAGGTGGATTGGATCATCCAGATCAATGTGGTTTTTGCATGTTAGCCCATAATATGTGTTCTGGACTTAATAAACAGTTCAGATCGATCGATTGGCTGTCCCAATGACAGATACAACTAGGAGCACTATAACTTATGGTGCTCTAAGAGCACTGGAACATTTCTCTTCTAACCAAACCAAGTTTGCAGTGAATCACCTACACCTCTTTTGACATCTCATCTGCCCACAGCATTTCCTTCTTTCATTTTTGCTATAGCTACGGTCCCTTAAATTGATAATACACATGCCCTTTCACAGTTCCCTCCCCTATTGTCTGGGCCTCCTCTTAGATCTATCCCCATGCTTCAATCTTCATTCGTCAACCTGTAAAGTAGTCTCTCCCTAATCTCACAGCCTTTTACCAGGACCCTCTGGTTCTCACTCTTGATGCATTTAATCTGGTTTATGTTTCTGCTTTTCTCCTTTGTAATTTTGCTCTTCAAATAACTGTCTCCTACCGTAATTTTTAACCTATCTGATAATCCAAATCATGCCTTAAAATTTGGCATGACTGCTTTCTTCACTTCCTTTTAACAGTTTACATGTTTCGAGGTTTTCCTCATTTCTACTTATTTACCAGTCTTTATCTGCTCTTTCCTAATTACCTTCTGTACTTCATGCCTCCACCACCTTGTTTCTTTTGTGTGTGATTCTTACCTTTAGATTACCCAATCACTTCTCTTCTCCACTCTCTTTATGTAGTTAGTTTTTTCGGTTCATATATCCGCAGCCTTTGCTTCCAAATTCTACTTGCTTTCTTCATAATTTTCTCTCTAAATAACACCCATCTCTCCTCCTTTTTGTCCCACCACCTTATTCTTGGGATATTCTATTCTCACTATGTTCATTCATTCATTTATTTATTTTCTGGTTCTTGATGCATAAATCCAAGACTGCACCTTTGCTGCAGACCATGGTAGGGTGCGACTGAGCATTCTCAACCTTTGAACACCTCTTTGACATGGTGTTCAAAGGGAGACCCTCTTTGACATGGGATGCATATATATTCTCTTATTATGTGGAGATTGGTCTCCTTCCTTTCTTAGAGAAGAAAGCAAGTCATGATCCGGTTGGATCTCCCCTATCCCATGTTTGGCGTGTGGTTGCAGGGATGGGTCCAAATAGCACCCATTAGAGTTCAGAGATGGACTCTGGAATAGAGATGCAATTGACATCACTTCATGCAATTCAAAGATGGTTCTGCTGTCAAGAGAAAGCAACCCTTCGTGGGATACAAATGAACCCTTTCCAGGGAATACCTGAACACACCCTTGTGCACTTTTCACCACAATGGGGTTTACAAATTGCAGCACAATGCTTCTGGATGATGCGCTATCTTTATCAAGATACAAAATAGGAATATTAGGATTCTGTATGAATATATCATATACCTCAGAAGTGCATAGTTCCTGTTGAACCAATGAACTAGTCATTCACGTAGCTATTTGCAACCATCAAGACAAGGTACGGGGTTCCTTTAGAATGCCATTAGTTGACCAGTCCATCTGAAATTGTAGCACTGTTGTCTGGAATCTTCTCAGCATTTATTCTTGTGATCATCTTTCTTGCTTCTCCACAAAATCAGTTGTATCCTTGTTTTTTTTTTTTTTTTTTGCAATTGGCTCGGACACAGTGCATTGAACACGATGATTAGAAGAGCCTTATTCACTGACAAGTCTACAAATATAATGAGGTATTAAGACATGTTTTTAATGGTGTATTATAATTATTAGATGTGAAAGTATCCCAGAAAACCATCATTATCATCAAAGCCTTATCCCAATTAATTGGGGCATGCTACATGAATCTTGTTCCGCCATTCCACTATCAAAGGTATCCCAGAAAATAAAACAATAGTTAAAGTAAAAAATTGTTATTTATATGTAGAAGTGTCCTCAAAATAGAAAAAACCTAACTGGTGCAAGTAGCAGTGTTAAGGAGTGCCAAACCCTAGTTGTAGTTCTACCAAGGGGTCACTTCTGCTTTGAACTCACACTCAGACTCGTGCTCCCCTCCCATTTTCTAAGCCTTCACACAGTTACTTTTTGAAATAGATGCTTCATTGCTCCCTGTTCCCATTTTGTGCACTAAATAATGCAGGTGTACTTCCACCAAAGTTGTGTTCAGGGAAACCAAATGATTAGGCCTCAAAAATGTTGATCATGTGCCACTATGAGTATTGAAGTCCTTGTAATGCCACGGTCAATATACGTTCTTGGTAAAGTAAGGGATGCATCTCTTTGAAAACATTATTAATGAGGCTAGTAATGGAAGTTGTGAAGTTTGGAGTCAAGGTATTCCATAACGGTAATGATGGCTATAACAGCCACCGTTGTTACCTTTACGATACGGCCGTTACAGCCTCTGTAATAGCCATTACTCTTTTTTCTTTTTTGAAAGAAAACCCCAAAAAAACTTGTATTGACCCCATAACAAGGCTGTTACGGCCTTATAGGGGGGGCGTAATGGGCCGTCACAGGGGATGTAAAGGTCTTTACGGGTCATTTTCCATAACCGTTGTTATGGCCTTTACGACCCCATAATGTGTAATGGTTGCCATTGTTACCTTTACGTAATGGCCGTTACATCACACCATGGTCTGGATATGATCTATAGAATATCTTGCACTTGTGCTCTGACACCCCCCAAAAATGCTGCATAGAAGGTTGGGAGCTAGATACTCCTCTATCTCTTGGTTTGATTACAATTGTGGATGAGGTTTGCCTAGGAGCTCGTACCTTCATTCCCACCATGTGGTGATCTAGACCATCCATAGAAGGTTACTATCGTGAATGGTCAACACGGAAAAAATTCTACGATATCTAGATATTTGTATATGACAATTTGAACAACCGACCAATGCACCAAAAGCTCCAAAGCTGATGGGGAAGGACCAGTTTATCCTTATATGTAGGTCCTCCCAGGCAAACCCAAGCGACCTCCACGTGGGCAACCCCTGCTTTGAACAGGTCCCCGAATCACACGGTCCCACAGTGGACCCACCTCATGGCGATTTTGCATCTCACAGACCCCACCTCGTGAGCCACCCCACCCTAGTGTGGAGATACGGTGCATTCTTGGAATCACACCAAGATGCCCCTGCATCAACGATACTGCTTCTAGTGCCAAATATACCATGATACTGGTGGAAAATGTTTTAACTTTAACCTATTGTATTTGGCTGGTTATGTCTGAAAATTCTAACAATTTCTTATATTCTTATCATAATTTGTGCATGAACTGTAAAAGTTGTAAAGTTTAGCATGCAGAAGATTAAAACAGTACCTTTCCTGATAAAACTAAATAGAATGGGTCAAATATTTATAGTAGAAATCATAAAACTAAACACGAATTGTATTTTCCCAGTGGGATACCCATATCGTTAGTTCTAAAACTTGGTGATTCAACTTAAAACTCGGCCAAGTCAACTCTAGTTAACAGATTTTGAGCGCAGTTGCTAGGAAACTCTCTTGTAACTGTGACTCAGTCCCAAATCGACAAGACTTGTTGAGTTACTGTCATCACATTCTTCATTATTGTTGTCTTATTTGCAGATGTTTGATTTGAAATGGCCTCCAAAAGTTGGAGTGTATCTTGTTTGCTTCCACCTACTGTATATTCTTTTCGAAAGGCAATTCTACTAAAATTTTACTTAGAAAATCTTAAGTAAAATATTAGTTCTGCTAATGGGTTCTGGGTGTTGGATCATACAGCGATCTGTGCTTGATTGCTTTCGCTAAATTGTTTGTTCTAGGCCTGGTATCATACGTTGAGTTGTACTTGAATGTCTTCTATAGCCTACTACTAATACTTGTGACGAATTGCTTGCCATATTTCTTACCTATTAATTTATATCTTTTTATTTGATCATTCACTAAAAACTTTAAAATCTGTATAGTTTGTTACTTCTTCTAATGCTCCTATAACTCTTGAGTGTTAGGTGGAACATTTGGGCGTAGCTCTCGTGAACCAAAATACAAGATTGAATTTCATCCAGCGGACTCACCTTTTCATCCTGTGAGTGAACTTGTAACTTCAAATTTGCTCCGATACTTGGGACTAGCTACTTATGCATCTTTATATCTCTAGAGTACTAACATGTTCACTTCAATTCCACCATGTCATTTGAAAAGTTCTCCAATATTGGTTAGTAGATTTTTTTTAATGAATAAATGAGTTACTTGTGCTTTTTATGCCTTGCGCAAATTCCAATTCATTTGTTGTATTGGTGCTAAGATTTGTACTTTAGAGGAATTGTTCAAAAGGGGAAAAAATATTTTAATTTTAGAGGGGTTTCTTGTGAACTTTATGCAGAAGAAAGCCAAGCTCTAATTGGACTATTTGGAATGAATACACAATGGAATTCTCTGGTCAAACTAATCAAAATCCTGACTTCGGTTATCTATTGATAAAAACAGTTATCTCAGGGGCATTAGATTCTCTCGAATCTTGAAGGGGAACAATCAGAGGCAGGTTACATGTACAACATCATAGTTTAAGTGGTTTCATCAATCAGAGGCAGGTTGCATGTACAACATCAATATCCTGACTTCAGTTTTCTATTGATAAAAACAGTTATCTTAGGGGCATCAGATTCTCTTGAATCTTGAAGGGGAACAATCAGAGGCAGGTTGCATGTACAACAGAGATGAGAGAGAGAGAGAGAGATTAAATCTTTGTGTGTTTGTGTGTTTTCTGTATTTGTTTCCCTGCGTATTTGTGTGTTTTCTGTATTTGTTTCCCTGCGTACGAAACTACATCTGCCAGTTCTACTTAATTTTCAGATTTTGGTAAATCTTTTTGTAATAAATCTCGTTTCTGCGTTTATATTTCTTGATTAAAATTAAGAAGAGGTCCGAGGCTCCCTTGTCGTAATACCCTGTTGCCGTTAGCCAGTGGTGCATAAGGCCTTTGTAGGGATTTCTATTATTGACAAGCCACTCTTATTAATTTTAATTTAGCCAATATGGATTAAGGAAGAAGATCTGTTTCAGAAAGATTTGCCAAATACAAAAAATTAGACAGATCTGACAGTTCTGCTAGCCAAAATTCTGCCAAACCTCCCAAAAGTGTTATTTCTAAAGTAACCAAATGGTTTTCTACCCAAAGTAATTTTGATTCTCCAAAATCTACCATAGAATCAACAAGTATTGCCAAAGCCGCTGATGCTGAAACAATGTCCATAAAAAATCTTGAAGAAATTCGATATTCTGATATCGAACAATCCCTTCAAAATTGGAGTCTGCCAAAAGTTCCCCCAGAAGAAATTTATAGAGAAGGTTCTTTCCAAAATGATGAATCTCTTGAATCTGACTTCATCATTAAAACTGTAGAACAAACTCTATCTATTTCTCATCAAAGTGAAGATTTGAACTTACTCTCTGTTCAAGAACTTCTTCGATCTTCTCACAAATATAACTACATTCATGTAAGGTTTGTGCAAGTTGCTATAAAACCATTAACTCAATTGGGTTTACAGACTGCTACCCTTGTCACTCTGCATGATCGCAGATTCAAAAATTTTAAAGACTCTTTAGTTGGAATGATTGAGGCTAGCCTTTCAGA